>JABSTQ010010148.1:0-637457 GCA_013358835.2 Ixodes persulcatus
GACCCTAACGTTAATGACCTGTGAAATACCGGTTCGTTTTTCACCACACGCAATCGAAGTCAAAGAAAAAAATAAAGAAAAACGAGCAGAGCTCACCCCCTCAACTCGCAGCCAGAACAAGCGGCCACGTGATCTGGAGCCAATTATATGCCGCCAATGTTGATCAAAGCCACGCGCTGGAATTGGCAAGGCACAGGACACGCCCTGCGTTCCAGACATTGTTAAGGTTCGGCTGTTGTCGTCATTGCAGCGATTGGACACGGGCCACTACCCGAATGCTTCTCGAGCTATGGATTATCACGAGCCCAAGTCGAGTGCCCACGCAATGCTCGGGTCCAATCTATGAGCCGCATTCAAATATCGTCACTGGGCGGTACTGCTACCGCCCAGCTACGTCATCAGGTTTTGCGAAGGAGAGATTGAATGAAAACACTCGGTTTTGTCCTCGAAATTACAGCGCAACAAACACGTTTCTTGGTCAGTGGCGTTGCGTAAGAGTATCCTTGAGTCTCACTAGTGCCAGTAAGCTCGTGTAAAGTGAAAAACATTCCAATTGAATATCGTTGCACCGCCCCTTTAAGATCAATGAACCTTTTGTAGAAATACGCGGTGCGCATGCGCGGAGTATTTCATGCGCCTGGGTTTGAGAGTATGTAGTTCCAAACGATCCGCCATCTTGCATTTCTCGCCTTTGAGCGGTTTCGTTGTGTCGACCTCGGGGCGGAAGATTACGCACGATGGGGACAAAGGTGAGCTTGGGGGAGCCGTATCTAGGTCACATCGCCTCAATGGGTGAACAGGATGTAGCTGACGTTTTGGGTGTGGAACGGGTGGGAGAGGCCTTGGGCGCGCGTTGTTTTCCAGTCACCTAGTCTCGAACGATTCGCGTGTGTAGGTGGCAGCACATATTCGCCAAGAGGTCCATTGGCCATGCTAAAGAAAGACGCAAACACATCGAGGGGCTTTCGGCAACGCGAGTGGTTCTCTGCCGCTGATAAAAGGCCGTTACAGCGTATGCGGCGAAGGCGTTCTGATTTACCTTCAAGTACTTTCCGCCTGATTCAGTACATTGATCGAGACGTTTCTTCAAATGCTCAAAAAAAGTCTTAAAGGGGTCATGAAACGATTTTCCTACTTCTTCCTCCTTAGCTTTAATTCTCAACTCAAATGCGAATGGACCTTTTGTAGAAATACGCGGTGCGCAAGCGCGGAGTATTTCATGCGCCTGGGTTCGAGAGTATCTAGTTCCAAACAATCCGCCATCTTGCATTTCTCGCCTTTGAGCGGTTTCGTTGTGTCGACCTCGGGGCGGAAGCGCACGATGGGGACAAAGGTGAGCTTGGGGGAGCCGTATCTAGGTCACATCGCCTCAATGGGTGAACAGGATGTAGCTGACGTTTTAGGTGTGAAACGGGTGGGAGAGGCCTTGGGCGCGCGTTGTTTTCCAGTCACCTAGTCTAGAACCAATTCGCGTGTCTAGGTGGCAGCACATATTCGCCAAGAGGTCCATTGGGAAATCACGTCGTTGTGACATTCTTCGGCACCGGTGCGATGACTCCTAGCTTCCACCGTGATTTTTATGCACACCATAGAACTTGTCATTCGCCAGTGAGGATAAGTTCCGTCAGGGCACTCATTGGTCACGAACGCGAATCCAAATATTCTTCGACGGATTGATTGTTGACGAGCGCATACGTCCGAGTGACGCAGCTCTCGTGTCCGATGCGTGAGCTGGGCTCGGCTGACGTCAGGTTGGCATCGCTGACGCGCTGCGGGGTCCGCGGATGTATCAGAGTGAAAAGGCAGTGAGCTTACGAAGGGAAGTAGGTACAAAATAGTCCGCTGTGTTTTCACATTTTCGTACCGAAAGTCAGGCTTTTGACTTTCTACCTTTTTTCTTTTGGCCCACTCACCAATGTGCTATTAGTAAAATCCCAATATAAATTGATTTATTCCAGCCCAAAATTCGTTTCATGGGCCTTTTAAAAGGTGTACGGAAAACGAAATGATGTGAGCACGAGCTCTCTACACCTGTATTCAAAAGGGAGTTTTCGGAGATTGTTCTGGCGTCTCCGCTACGCCTCCGCTACGTTATCCGCTACGGCTCCGCAACTACTGCGCATGCGCCAATCTAGCGCAGATCTTGCGGAGTTGCGGACGTGGTTGCGGAGGCGCCTTACGAAAATAGCGGATCTCGAGATACGCTGGCCGTTCGATTGTGTGTCTTTTTATCTATCTTATTTTATTTCTACATATATACGCGTATAAATAAAGAACACAACGACGACGACGCTGAGAGGATGACACACCGGGCGACGGCGGTGCCTCAATCTGAGCCGTGCCTCGGAGGCGGCAGTTTCTACTTTGACTGGGCTACCTCCTTGGAGCCTGATGCTTCGACCGCAGTGGACCCCGTGAGCAACAGCGCCATAATGTTCCGGAGGCTCCTTCATGCACCGATCGAACGGCGTGCCAGATCCCCCAGCTCGTTTCTCACCCGCCCAACCCGCCTCCACGAAATCTGCACTTCTGCGAATCAGACTGCCATCCTCCCCAATACCAACAATCCATGTCGTCGTCATTATGCATGTATATACTCATGACATTATCATGTTCACTAGACACGGCACCGCGGGCCTCCATGGTACGAGCTGGTGCCTTTCCGCGGTGCCGCGGCTCTCCAGAGCCAAATAAATAAAATCTAAAGACTAAAGACAAAATTCTTTGCTGATCAACAGTCGGTAGCGCCTTAAAAAAAAAAAAAAAGAAAAGAACAATAGTGTTTCCCTGTTTATAGAATAAAAATTCCAAAACTACACCATACCAGTGGCGCACATCAGTAAAATAACATAACACCGCTTTGGCGGTTTCGAAAACATCCAATACACATCCTCTATTTCCCTCCAACTTAAACTGGACAATAAAAGTTGGTCCTCAAGAACGCTGAGCCGCTGCATCTTCGGGTATTGGCGGAGAACGCGTCCACGAACATGAAAGAGCGCGAGATGACAAAGAGAGGATTGGCTGTGCCGAACTGAATCTGGCTTTAAGCAAAGCGCGATTACTCCAAGCTGGCAACATGTGCTACGAAGAATTTATCCAGAAAAAAGATTAACATTCATAATCGTAAATTAACCATATGTTGTGCTCAAAAAGAGGTACTCTGATAAAAACAAATACGTGGTTGCAGTAATAGTACGAGTTTAATGTTTTATATAGTGCTTTTTACGACCGCTAGTGGCGCTGTCATAATCGTAGTACCGTAGCCCGCAGAGAACGGTCTACGAAAACACTTTTTTGAGTCTCCGCTATGCCTTTGTTAGCGGCTCTCGTAGCGGGTAGCGGATAGCGTTGCGGAAAGGCCAAAACGATCTACGAAAAGTTCCTAAAGTCGGCCAGCGAGAAGCGCAATGCACATCG
The DNA here is from genome assembly GCA_013358835.2 of Ixodes persulcatus. Taxonomy (NCBI): domain Eukaryota; kingdom Metazoa; phylum Arthropoda; class Arachnida; order Ixodida; family Ixodidae; genus Ixodes; species Ixodes persulcatus. The sequence goes on from JABSTQ010010148.1 coordinate 3,421, forward strand.
CGCTCGTGACGTCAATAGCACGGCAAATGTGCACGGTTAAAGGGATTGTCCGGTCAAATTTCGTATTCATGAAAACATTTAGACCTCATTGTCAATGGCTGTAGGAGCATCTTCCACGACAAATCTGAATTTTGTGTGCTTCCCTGGAGGAGTAATTGTATTTTAACCCAAGCGTGCATAAACGGCGTTTTCCTCTTCCACCTTCAGGGAAGCGGAGTTTCTGAGGTAACATCAGGTAACATCAGGCAAAGAACGCGCCGAACTGAAGTGCACTTCGAATTTTGTCCTCCGCGTGAGCGGTACGACGTGGTTCACCCTCGCTGCTGCGCTAGATTTTTTTTTTTTTTTTTTAGAATGAAAGGGTATTTTCGTTGTGCGGTTGTCACGCTCCACACTTCTCCGCGACATTTACAGTGGCGAGTAATATGGAATGCTGCGGTGCGTCGGGAGCACTGTGTTCCCACGGAGGAATGAGGCATAGGATATGACAATTGCAAGACTGGTGTGACGTCACGTCAGGCATGGGAGTGCAGCCGTTGATACTTGCGAAATTCGGCATGGAGTTTCGTTCAATTATCCGTCGTTGATTACACTAAATTAGGGTGTCGTTTAATGGAATAAAAATGGCCCATGTTAATCATTTGGCTCCCACCAGGTAACCATCACGAAATCTTAAGAACTTCCGGTTTTCACCGGACAATCCCTTTAAGGGCCCTGTAGTTGCAACAGTTGCCGCATGGTGGCGTCAAATCGTGACAATCTCGCCACTAGTAGCATCCGAGGACATTACAACCTATGGCCTATTGTCCGTAACGTCATTCGCGGCCATGCTGGTATTTTATGTGCCACAAACGTTCGATTCACCGTGTTAGTTAAACACCGCAGAAGTAGTAGCTCCAGGGAACCGGTGAGCAGAAATAACCGTCATTACCCAGCAATGGCGACACCCGCAAGCTATTCCCCTCTCATAAATGTCAGCACTAAAGACAAAGGCACAGGCGCGTGAGTCTAGCTCAACAGAATGATGTTTGTGCGAGGACTCGTACATAGAACACACTTCTCACAGCCGCACACGCGTGCCCATGCCTTTGTCTGTACTGCAGAGGTTTGTGAGTTGGAGTATGTGTACAGTGCTCCACGCAACGAAAACGCTAGGGTAACTGCGTATGCTCAGCTTTAGGAGCATATGCAGCTACTGCAGCACATACGGCTACCAGAAACAGTTAAGGCCGGTTCAGACACTTGCGTTTGAGTGCGTTTGACAGCGTTGCGGCGTGAACCGAAAGCGAGTCACCGGCACATCTGTGCTTCGTATGAATAGTGGAATCCAATTCAAGGAATCATCTTGGCACGCGATATAAGCAGCAGGGATGTCCTGGGTTCTCGCTGCCGCAACGCAGTCAAACGCAGTCAAACGCAACTGTCTGAACCAGGCTTTACTCGAATCTAAAGCTATCTATGGCTCCGCCATTTAGGTAGTCCAGGAATCTCCAAAATAACTTTATATTCCCGCGGCCACACGCTCCACTGGTCCATTTTGTTTCGTTGAGCACTCTACATAAGGAATTCACTGGGTGCCATATTTGAGCGCGCTATTCACAGCGTGGAGGGGGGGGGGGGGTATGGTTTGCCTGGCAGATATCCCCGCGCCCTCAAATGAAGCTCCTACCTGACGTCTACAAAGAACGGCGATTTGGTGGTGTGGAATGTACCACCATGTCACATTCAGGACTAAGTAACTCTACGAGCGAGCCATACTGCCGCGAACTGGCGCTGCTTCTTAGTAACTCATGACGTGGCGGCATTCAAACGGAGTTTCACACAAGACACAATTTTGAAATTTCTTAATTAATTTCAAAAATTAGTTTTCTTTGCTTTTTTGCCGAACGCCCAGAAACGCTATAGTTGATTGCAAGCTAAGAAAAAACCGGAAATGCCTCTCAGAGGAAAATGTATTCCTACGCCGAGAAACGCCAGCCAATCGTTTTCATGACGTCACGATTCCGTAGACCAATCGCGATCCTTTTGAAAAAAAAAAAAAGCTCAACATGGCTGCTGGCCTTAGCAACGCGACGCTAGTTTCTCGTGACAATTCGCAACTTTCAGCGATGGTGGTACCGCGGTGTGAGAATCGCTCTCCCTAGCTCCTGGATGAACGGCCTCATAATAAATGCCCTTGTCTACACCTTCCTGGCGTGAAAAGATAACGTAAGGCTCTAATACTGCCCGTATATACCAAAACTAGAATTACTCACGCGTCGTATACCCAGCCTCGGACCGCTGTTCTATGACGATCATCCAGATGACAGCCATTTTGATAAGCACCAGTGCGCCCCCTATAGGCCGTGAAAGTTGCGAATTATTCTCCTTTTTTGCACCGTGTTTTACATGCCCGAGGTTACGCCACGAAATCTTAATGGTATCGGCTTGCGTTTGCAGCAGTTTTGGCGCGACAACGTGAGAATCCAGCGACGCTATCGCCAACGAAAATTTCGAAGCGGGCGCGAGGCTTAGCACTGCTGAGAGGTGAGAAGCTACGCCGGACGTCGTCTGCTTCGTTGGATTTCTGTCGCCTCTGCCCCACGTAGCTACTCAACATAGTACCGGCACCGCTGCTTCAATTCGCTGTGGTTTCCGTGGGGTGAGCTGAGATTGCCGTGCACCTCAGTGGGATCCATGACGGAAGACAAAGAGAGCGGGGCGTAGGGTGCCTACATGTCTGTCTGTCTCAGGGTGAAGACATCCATTGTTGCACTGAATGTTCAGCGCGTGACGCTCTCGCGCACATCGTTGCGTGACCTGGGCGCTAAAATGGCGTCTATGCATTAGCCAAAGCTACGCGCTCGAGCTGATTGACACCCGATTGCGCGTACTTCAAAATGCATAAAAAAAAAACGATGGGCGTAAAAATGAATGAGATGTCACCACTCAAGCAAAAGCGCGCGTGTGTATGAAGGCACTCTAGCGGGGCGCGGTGGTGGGTGTCGATGACTTGGGAGGGTGCCGATTTGTCAAAACCCGAAAAGTATAATTATTCTTGTTTTCTATTCATCCAACAAAATAAAGGCACACATTTCGTGCGCAAAGTCCACAAAACTAAGTAAATCACTAAATATTTATTATTTGCAGGAACTATAAGTGCTTTGTTATTTATAATTTTGGCGAGAGAAAGGTTGCTTTCGTTTTCGCCGCTTTCCCTCAATCGAAGGCGCTGGAAGACGGTATGTTAGACACTATCTTGGATAGAAAATGAATTGGGAAGACGGTACATTGGACATGACTTTCTTTCTTTACTAAACAGCTATTTCGTTGACAAAAACGTATTCTAACTTATTTAAACGTCCTGAATGAATTAAATAAATATTGTAGTAGTTTAAGACACGTTTACTGAAAGAAGAAAAAGCAACGTTGCTAGCGAACTACTTTCTCGACGGCGGAGGCACTTCTGATGGGCGCAATGCGCTTGTGGGTGGAGCTAAAAGATTGTTCTTAGGTTGCATCCGACTATAGTCTAGGCTATTGTTTCTGGGCTGCCGGCAAAACATAGACCATGTCTAATCAAAGAAATGAGTACAAACATTTTGCTTCAGTACCCCACTAAAACTCGTCGATGTTTGTGCCTTTCAGTGATTTTGCCGTTTTTTTTTTGTTTCACATTTCGACAGCAAACCGTTTTCCATTGAAAACTTTTTTTATCCGGGAAAACAAAACAAAAAAGTCACACAGGGTGAGGTTGGGTAGATATAGAAAGGCCGGGGTACGGGCGTCATGCCGTTCTTGGTCAAAAACTGCTGAATACTCAGCGCGGTGTGGGAAGGCGCGTTGCCACGATTGACGAACCTATCTAACGAAGCAAGGCACAAATTTTGCTGCGATTCGTTGCATATGTAAGTACTTCGATAAAATTCGCTTACATAAACTCCATGGCACTCCAGCTTATCCACAAGTTCATCAATCGTCCGACCGCAGTTATAGAAGATGACTTGACGAATTCTTGACACAGCCTCTTCAGTCGGGCGGATTGAAGATGTCCCTGAACGAGGTTGACTGTCAATCGACAGTTCGCCTTGTTTAAAACAGGAAAACCATTCTACACTTGGGTTTTACTCAAATCAGCCCTTTTGTAAGCCGTCTGTAGCATAACAAAACCGTTCCCTTCGCCATTCTTTTTGAACAGGAAATAAAATTTCCCTGCCGCACGTTGTTCGTGTAAATCAGTCATTGGAAAATAGGCAGACGCGTTGAGTTGTCAGAAACAATCCACTAAAGCGGAACGCATGTGTCTCCCAAGAACGCCAACCGCTACACTGATGCAAACAGGCAGAGGCGGACTTAGCCTTTTGCCCCCTAGGCAGCTAGCCGCATGTAACGTGAGAAAAAGCAGCCGATCACCGTGAGACCCGAAACACCATTGATCTTTATGCCGGCTTCGTGGCGACCCAGACAACCCATAGGATGTCCCTCCACGCGCCCCTCGCACCTGATGCATTCAGTAACGTATGGCTCAGTTGTCCTGCGTCATGCCACGTGAGCACATGCACTTGCTACATCCCCCTTTCTGAGAGTGAAAGACGACCGCTACAAAAATGTCCACAAGTACAACTTCACGGGCGCTTTCACTCTTCTGCCAAGAAGCGTGAAATATTGCTTTGGTGGTGCGCTGTCACTGTCACCACTGCGTTGAACATCGTCCGATGGCATCGCATCGTCAGATGGCATGAAGGACTCGACGTTGAATCCTCGCTGCTTGAAGCCACGATGTCAGTCGTTCTCACTGCCTTGCACTGGAACGGCACTCTGTTGCTGCGAGTCTGACGCATCAAATGTTACCAAGTGCTGACGATTGCGTTGGATGACTCCCAACGGAGTCTCCTTCAGCATAGGAGCGGGTCGTTTGGCCGGACTCAGCACCTTGGCGGCGCGAGAGATATCGCCCACCCACATGTCTCCTCCCCCCCCCCCCCCCCCCCCCCCCAGAGAGAGCTCGCGGCGCTTTGTCTTTGCCCTGGAAGTCTTCCTGTGACGACCAAGCCGGAATCAGAGCTTCATCCAGTTCAGGGACTCTAGTCTGAAGACATTGGCAGATGAGGAGCTGGGATGGACTGCACCCGCTGATGCCCAACGTGTCCCGATACACAGGAAGAGCCGTGTGCGGATCCTGTTACTTGAGGAACAGTTATTTCGCAGTCCGTACCATTCTTTCAGCTTCCCTGTTTGTTTGAGGATTCATGAGACTGCCTGTAGCATGGCAAAAACCATAGCACAATGCAAAATCTGAAAATTCCCGCGCAGAAAATTGGGGCCCATTATCAGAGACCACAACATCCTGGATGCCAAAGCGTGCGAATGAACTGTTCACCGCTGCAATAACACCCATGGACAATGTGAAGGTCAAGCTTGCCACATCGGGGAAGCAGGAGTAATAGCCACGATGAGGTCGTAGTGCCTCCCAGACAGTGAAAAAAAGTCGACTGCCGACTCGTTGACAAGAGAAATTTGGTGTGGGCGTGCAGAGGAGCGGTTCATAGCACTATATTTGGTTTCCGCACACCACTCGCACCCCGTGACGAGCTTCTCGATCTCGCTGTTCACGTTGGGCCACCAAACGGCGTCTCGGGCCCGTGCCTTGCAACGCCCAATGCCTTTATGACCTTAGTGGCTGAGCTGTAGCGTGTCTTTTCAAAGACCTCATGAAATGATGATGCAGGGATCCTTCAGCAGTAGTCCATCGCAGACCGTGAGACTGCCACGTACCTTCCAGTATTTATGCAGATGAATGGGAACCTTTGGTTTCTTCTCTGGCAAGCCGCTCTCGCATAGCCGAATCAACCATGCGCAGACACCGTCTTGCATCTGGTGTCAGCGAAGACCCTTGAGTCGAGACGACGTGAAGTTTTCGAATCCCTTCACGACCCCACTGAAAAAAAAAAAGCTCCACTGTATTGGCTTTTGAACCTTGGTGCTGCCTGGGTGCGGCTTCCAGCGGTGCTTTAGTAAGGGTGTCCGCAGTTGCAAGAAACTTTCCTGGGACGTAGAGCATCTGATACTGGTATCGAATAAAACGCATCCGCGGACGCTGGATACGCGGAGAGATCAGGTCGAGTTCAGCTGTACCCAAAAGTGTGAAGAGGGGGGAGAGGGGGGGGGGTGGTCTCTATGTCGAAGTTAGTGCCTGGCACGATCTGGTCGAAGCGTTCCACAGCCCACGTCGCAGCCAAGACTTTCTTTTCTATCTGGCTGTATCGCTGCTCTGTGGACGTGAGAGGCCTTGACGCTTACGCTACAGCACACCTTTCTCCCGTTGGCTGATCTTGAAGTTGCACTGCTTCGAGGCCATAGGAGCTGGCATCGGTAAAAACCGTGGTGGAGTACAAAGGATCGTACTTTGCCATGCAGATCTCCGAGCTCAGAATACTCTTCAGCTGGCCGAAGGCGACCTGTTGCCTGGCATCCCAGTACCACGCGCTGGACTTCTGCAGGAGCGCTCGAATCGCTGCGGTTACATCCGACAGATGTGGAGGAAACGTCCGACGTGATTTGCCGTATCCAACAATTTTCGGACTCCACTGACATCTTCCGGCGCCTTTAAGCCTGCAAACGCCTGAATTCTTTCCAGATCTGAACTGATGCCTTATGGGAGGCTATCAAGCGTCTGCTACACCACTACGCGCCTGTAATGCATTTGGCTGCATACACAAAATTGGGTTTGAGTGCATTTGACTGTGCTGCGTAGAGAAACGAAAGCGTGTCACCGGCACATTTGTGTTTCGTATGAAGTGTGGAATCCAATTTGATGATTAGCTTGGAACGCGACATAGGAAGCAGGGATGTCCCGGTTTTTCGCAGCCGCAACACAGTTGAACGCACTCAAACGCTCTCAAACGCAAATGCGTGTAGGCGCCTTTATGCTACAAAATTCTGCCCCTGCTCCCCTATTCACTCGCCCTGACAGCCAATGCCTCCTTCTGAATTCTTCCTCTCATAAAGAATTAACTGCGTGAAACTCGTTTCCAAGACTAGAAAGAAGTGACTATCGAGGTGTAGCACTTCGTCGGAACCAAAATGAGGACTTCTACAACCCGAGCATACGCCAGCTCATAAATCGGTGGGATAAGTGTGTCGCCTAGTGTTATGCACATGTGGAGATGGACTAAGCTCACCACTACAGTGTTCTCATCACCGACGTTCGTAATCGCAGCTCTTTTTTCCCGTGGTATTGACACAAACGTTATGAACGCCCCTCGTTTATGTTAGGACTAACCATTTTTTTATCACTTCAAATGAACTATTAGGGAAGTTTAATAGACCGTACGCTGCAGATTTCTGGCCTAGCAGACTTGTGTTCACTCCAGGCATCGATGTGACGACAGGAGATTCCGCTAGAAACACGAAGCTCAGGCGTACGGTTTACTAAAAGTCTCGATTGTCCGCTCTTCTACACAATACTGCCCTGTCCAAAATCGTCTCGAGAACTCAAGGAAGCTAGAAGAAATAAAAGCAGGTATCGCCAGCTGGGCGTCCACGATGGTATCTTAAAAACCAAAATCGAGGAGATTAGACCTAAACGAGAAATTGACTGTGGTAAAGTCGACTTAGGGCAGGCTTCAACAGAATATTGTTACTCTGCAAATTCTGTCAAAATATATCGAAATCGTTGTCAATGATCTAAACAATTGGCTAAGAAGGAGCAGAAACACAGAAATGGAGGCAATCTGAATCAATCATGAGTGATTTCGTAACAAAAATATCAGGCCTTGATCTTGGCCAACGCCTTTTTACGTCTTATGATGTCCCTCTACGAGAGAGACCCAAAAGTAACCGTAATTATTTTTTGGGGGCCGGGTTCCTTCTAGTACAAGTTTTCCCTGCTAGTTGCGTTTTCATTGGGTTTGTTTGCATCAGTGTAGCAGTGGCGTTTCAGACACTGCGGTCGGCTTCAAAGGATTGTTTTTGAAGACTCAACGCGTCTGCCTATTTTGTGATGGCTGATTTACACAAACAACGTGCGGCAGAAATATTTTCCTTTTCTGTTGAAAAAGAATGCGAGGGGAATGGTTGTATTGCTACAGACGGCTTACAAAAAAACTGGTTTGAGTAAAACACAAGTTTACGGATGTTTTTCCTGTTTTAAGCACGGCGAAAAGTCGATTGACAATCAACCTCGTTCCGGGAGTCCTTCAATCAGCCCAACTGAAGAGGCTGTGGCGAGAATTCGTCAAGCCTTCTTCGGTAACTGCCGTCGGACGATTGACGAACTTGTGGATTCAACTGGAGTGTCATGGAGATTCTGTCAGTGAATTTTATCGTAGGACTTACAAATGCAACGAGTTGCAGAAAAATTCGTGCCTCGATTCGTTAGATTGGTTCATCAATCATGACAACGCGCCTTCCCACACCGCGTTGAGTATTCAGCAGTATTTTAGAGCGCAGCTCTTAGGCGCCCGTTTCCGGCTTGAGCGGCGTCGCCGTCGCCGTCGCCGTCGCCGTAACCGCGCGTTGCATGCAACACGCATGCAAAGCTTGCATGCAACACGTTGCATGCAAGCGGCGTTATTGCGCGCTGCATGCGCGTTGCATGCAACAAGCGTGCAACGCGCATGCGTTGCATGCAACGGCGTAACTGCGCGTTGCATTCTGGGTAGTTTCCCATAATGACGTCATGAGGGTTACCCTCGTGAGGGTTACGAGGGTTACTCTCACGAGGGTTACGAGGATTACCCTCACGAGGATCACGAGGGTTACCCTCACGAGGGTCAGGAGCGTGACCTTCACGAGGGTTGCGAGGGTTAGTTACCCTCAAAAGGGTTACCCTCACGAGGGGCACGAGGGTTACTCTCACGAGAGTCATGAGGGTTACCCTCACGAGGGTCACGAGGGTTATGAGAGTTACCCTCACGTATCCCCCCCTGAGGTCACGTGCCCCCCCCTGAGGTCACGTGCCCCCCCCCCCCTGAGGTCACGTGACCTCAGGGAGTCACCTATCTCCCAGTACCCTTCCATCCTCCTCCTCAAGAGCTGCGCTCTAATCCGGCGTTAGAGGGAGTTGGAAACGGCTTTCATTTTTTAGAGCGCAGCTCTTAGGCGCCCGTTTCCGGCTTGAGCGGCGTCGGCGTCGCCGTCCGCGTCGGCGTAACCGCGCGGTGCATTACGAGACGCGTGACGTCACTGATGATGTCATCGGCATCCGCATCGTCACTGATGACGTCATCGGCATCGGCATCGTCATTGTCACTGATGACGTCATCAGTGACGTCACTGATGACGTTATCGGCACCGTCATCGTCACGTGACCCTCCCCCAGGTCACGTGACCCCCCCCCCTTCCCGAGGTCACTTGACCCACCCCCCAGTACCCTTCCCTCCTCCTCCTCAAGAGCTGCGCTCTAATTCGGTGTTACAGGTAAACGGTGTTCGGTGTTACAGGCAGTTGTAAACGGCTTTCACTTTTTAGTTTTGTCTTTACCAAAAACGGCCTGGCGCCCGCACTCCACCCTCTCTATTTACCCGACCTTGCCCCGTGTGACTTTTTTTGTTTTGTTTCCCAAGATGAAAAAAGGTTTAAAAAACGGTTTGCTCACTTTGAGTGAAACACAAACACGGCAGAATCACTGAAAGGCATCAACATCAACGAGTTTAAAGGATGTTTTGAGCATTTGAACAAACGTCTCGACCAGTGTGTTGAATCAGGCGGAGAGTACTTGAAGGTGATTCAAAAATTCCTCGCCCATACGCTGCGACGGCCCTTTATAAGCGCGGAGGACCGCTCGCGTTGCCGAAAGCCTCTCGATGTGTTTGCGTCAGTCTTTAGCACGGTCAATTGCACTTGGCCCCCTCGCGAAAGAAATGACCACGGACGATTTGTGATGCGGGAAACGTGGTGCAGCGCTTTGCATTCTCAGGTTGCCCACACATCTCCCCCTTCCAAGAAAACAAATGGGGGACGTCTTAGGAGATCTTGGGGTGACCTTCCTTCTGTGTCAGCAAGCGTCTTCGTGGATGGGTGAGCGCGGATCCGACATCAGTACTTCCGGACGATACCGATGCGGCTGTGGTGGGCCTGATGATGGAGCTGCGTCGACGCCTCTAGGTCTCTGGGACGAGGCACAAACATTTAAAACAAAATGAGGTCATGGCGTGGCAGAAATAAGTGGCCGCGCCCAAGAACGACGCCTGCCCAACTGTAATACGGGAGCGCTACTACTTTCTCTCCTCCCCAACCCCCCCCCCCCCCCCCCAAAACAAAAAACCGAAGAGGAAATGAGTATAATGCACTAGGGCTCGTGCTCCTACTTTCGTCATCTTCACCGCAGTCGCAGGTTGAACCGCGGCAGAGACGGTGTGGAATCTTCAGAGAGGTGGTCCGGATCATTGCCATCAGGAACCTGCAACATATCTACCTCTTCGGGTTCATAGAAAGCTTTTAGGTCGGCATCATGAATGGAACCGCACACTTCAGGAGATTTGCAGTGCACCAGCTCGTGAGACAGGTTGGAGAGGTTCTTGCTAACACGGTAGTGGTCCTCCCACCCCTTTGCTAAGGAGGCCTTGAAGCCTCCAGCAGCATCACTCACCTGATGAGTTCGCCTCAGCACAATATCTCCTACCTTGAACTACAGATTTCACCTTTCCTTGTACTGGTTGACCTGCTGCAGTCTCGACTCGAGACGTGGCTCTCTCGAGCTTCCCACAAGTTCTTCGTGAAGCGTATCCGGGGGTCTTCTGCGAACCGCGTAGTGGTGCGTTGCATGCTTGCAGAATCTGTGCAAGAAAGGCCATTTCCCATGGAAAACGCGAGTTCTTTCCCAAAGTCAAGTTGAGCCGGAGTAAAACCCGTGGACCGGTTGATTGTCGTGGGGGTTAGCGAATGCCATTTCTCCAAGTTTTGTGTCCCAATCTTTTATTTATTAATGGGAAATCATTAACTGTCCCATGGAGCGAGCCGACGTCATCAGTTTTGAAGCCGCACCAAACGGCATCTAAACTCCTTTCTCCAACGTGAAGCCGGCTCCCAGCTTTGAAACCACGCGAAAAGCCTAGCCAAACGGCACCTAGTTTCCCCGATCCAAAAGGAGCGGAGTGAAGCTGACGGATTTCGGCTTCGCTCCCATTGGCTGGCGCGCGTCATAGTTTCAAGACACGAGGCTCCCATTGGCCGCTGCGCGTCAGTTTCAACGACCACCACCCCATGGCGCTGCGTGTCCGCGAGGCAGCGGCTCCACCGCTCCACGCCCAAGATTAGCGCGCCGAGGAGAGCTAGCGCGCGCTCGACCTCGATGCTTGTATGCCGCAGACAGAATAAGGGAGCGGAAGAGCGGCATGCATGCTTTCGGATTCACATCTCATAAGAAGTGCTTAGATGTACCTCGAGCCTTTTTTATGTATGTCAATACCTTCAAGACCGTGGAGGGGGGGTGTTACAGGAGGGTATGGGTAAACATAGAATCAGGGGTTTTCCCAGGAATCGAAATTAGCGGGAGGGGGGTCTAAATTTTTAGGGGGGGGGGGGGGAAGGTTAGGGGGGCATTGTGAATAGAGGAGTTGTTGCAAATTAAGGGGGTGCCTTCAGAAAAGCAAGGAGGGTGTACAGCCCCCCCTAGGGGGTGAGGGGGTGTGTGGGGAAATTATTGAATAGAATACATAAAATATACAAATATTGAGACAAGAAATCAAAAACAAAATATTGCAACAAAGTTTCAACAAATGCGGAATCTTAACCTTAGTAAAAAATCTTATATGTATAAGGAATTTCTTGGTCCAATAAACGCATTTGATTAAATAAGATCATATAAGAGCATAATACAAGAACCAGATAAGGACATACAAGAACAATATAAGATTATAGAAGAAATTAAAAGCTTCTTACCAGTTTCTTATAACGGCTTATATAATATTATATTGTTCTATGTGTTCTTATAAGGTTATTGTATTATATGATCTTATTTAATCATATGCGTTTATTGGATCATCATATTTTTTATACATATAAGTTTTTTTTGTTTTGTGTTTTTTTTTTACTAGGGAAGAGAGTAAGTAATTTTCAACCTCTATTCTGAAAGCGGCTGCGTCGGTTGTTGTAGCGATAGAGGTGGGCAGGTGGTTCTATATCTTGGGATAAAAGAGTAAAAAAAAAAAGGCTCGAGGTACACCTTAGCACTATTCTTGAGTTGTGAATGCGAAAGCATGCATGTCGTTTCCTCTCCCTTATTTCGTCTGCGGCGTATTTGCGTCGACGGCCGAGCGCGCGCTCTCCTCGCCGCTCTGACCTTGGACGCTTCGTCTTACCGGCGCGCTGGCGGCGCGGACACGCCGCGCCATGGGGTGGCGGTCGTTGCAACTGACACGCAGCGGCCAATGGGAACCTCGTTCCTTGAAACTATGACGCGCGCCAGCCAATGGGACCGAAGCCGAAAGCCATCAGATTTCGGCTTCACTCTGCTCTTTTGGGATCGAGGAAACTATGTGCCGCTTGGCTAGGCTTTTCGTGTGGCATCAATGTTGGGAGCCACCAGATCGCGGCTTCACTTGGAGAAAGGAGTTTAGGTGCCTTTTGGCGCGCCTTCAAAGCTGATAACGTCGGCTCGCTCTAGGGCCGGCCCTACACCATCAAGCGCCCTGGGCAAACAGTGGTCATGTCCCCCCCCCCTTTTTATACCCCCCTACCAATAGGCACGACATCACGTTGTTAGCAAACATGTGAGTAGTGGCCCAACACGAGAGTTTTGTAAGACAAGAACCGCATTCCAAACACGAACGGCGAGCGAGCATATATACTATAGAGTCGTGTCGGACGCTGTCATCAAATAAATCAAAAAGCTAAGACAAAAATTCAAGGGTTGTGCGACGGCGCCCCCCCATTTGATGGCGCATTGGGCGACCGCCCAGGCCGCCCACCCCTAGCGCCGGCCCTGGCTCGCTCCATAAGACAGTTAATGCTTTCGCATTAAAAAACAGGATAGTGCGACCCTGAGGAACTCCAACTTTATGAAAAGGGTCAGTACGTGATGATATATAGGCAGGCTCAGAAAGAAGTTGGCTATTTAGAAGATGATTATGATGATAAACTTTATGGAAAAGAGCCACACGTGACAATCTTCGGCGTAAAGAAAGTTGGGAAGGTCTAGGGTTCTTCCATTGATTATACGCAGGACGTACGAGAGGAATTAGACAAAATACGACTATGTCTGGATTGTAAGGTATTAGTAAATTATTTGAGGCATGGATCTCTCACTGAACTTGCATATTCAAGTTTGGCTGGACCAGGGTTTTATAGACAAGTAACTTCAAAGATGAAGGGACCATGTAGAAGTTACAACGTAAATAAGCAAGAATGTGGTTAGCGTTGTTGACAATATAGTTAATATAAGTTTCACAGGAGAGTCTAGCGGTTATATGAACACCGAGTTATTTCTACGATGTCAGTTGTTCTAGTACAGGAACTCCAATATATTACTCGCAAGCGTTACCACAGCTTGCCGCGAAATTCTGATTGATTTACATTTTTTATTATTCTGGCGCATATTCCAAGTCTTAAACCAGCAGGAGATTTTGTTAAGGTCAAACTGAAGTATATTAGGATAAGAATTAGAAAAGATTACTTTAAAAATGACACAATCATCAGCAAATAACTTAATGGGTGAATCAATAGGGTTAAGTAGATCATTTATGTAAATAAGGAAGAGCAGGGGGCCGACGACTGGGCCTTGAGGCAAACCTGAAATAACAGGAGAAATACTGCTTGTTAGGCGAGTTGGTGCTGAAACTTTGAGAGCATCGTAGCGCTTTTTGCATAGACGAGAGTGGATAAGAGGACAACACTGTGCGCTGTGTTGTCCTGTTCTTTCCTCTCGTCCGTGTCAAAAAGCGCTACCGTGTTCTCTAAGTAACAGGAGGAGGTGAGGATTCAAAGTCATTAGCGGTTGCAAATTGGGTCCTATTAGGAAGAAAATTTTTTATCCATGCGATGATGTTCCGATCGATGATTAATTTGCTTAACTTCAAGCATAGTAGTTCAAAAGAAACCAGGTCGAAAGCTTTGGAAAAGTCGAGGAAATTACAGTCAGTATAAAATCCCATGCTTAGCTGTGTTTCACACGAGAATGCCTTACGAAATCCATGCTGACATGATGTGAAAAATGAATTAGCTTTTAGAAAACGAACCAGGTTGGAGTAAATGATGTACTCAAACATTTTGCAAGGAATACTATAGTTATTGAAATAGATCTAGTAATGAAGTGCAGGATGTGCATCGCATGACTTAAACAACGGCACTGCCTTGCCCACCTTCCAATAATCAGGTAAAATGCATGATGCAAGTATTTGAGCAAACATTTTAGACAATACTATGATTGAGTACACTCCTGTACTTTTCAAAAATTTTGAGGTATTGCAATTAATTCTTTATGACAAAGAGAGTTTATAATTCCTAATAAGGTGACACACCAACACTGTCAATCAGCACTGGACTCATGGGTGTGAAGTTCAGGTCGGCAATGTCAGGAAGAGGAACGGATGACATACACAGAAAAGAGTTCGAAAATACTTGATTCAACATTGCACATCATTCGGCAAGCGGAATGACCTCACCGCTGGAATCACTTATAGATATTTAATTTTGTTTCAAACCACCGATGACACTCCAGATATTTTTTTTTTAAATATTTTGTATCAGTAACGAAGGTAGAGTGGAATGATAAAAAAGGTTTATGGCTTCCTTGATCACATATTTAAACAAGAAGGAAGAATGACGGTGATCATCCGAATTAGTTTCGCTCTGTAAAATACCCGTTTTTTTCTTATTTTATAGACGCTTCAGTGTAGCGCTGAACCAAGGAGATCGATGCTTGCAAGCAATGACGAGTAAGGGTACATATCGATTAATTAAATACTTTGTTCTTGACAACAAACCAATTCATTTCTACAGTGCGATAGGGATAATCTGGCATCTACTCATCGATCAATTTTTCGAGTTTATTTTTGGAGGGACAAAAAGTCCGCTTTTCCGTAGTCCTTAAAGGGGCACTGACAACCCAAAGGTCGTATTTTTTTTATTGTCTAAAACGATGCAAGTTGTAGTCACAGACACGCAAAAAAAAACCGCAACGCGAAAAAAAATTTCCCCGCGCGCGCGTGCGCCTTTTTATTTTTGGCGTTTAAATTTCCCGCGCTCACCTCCTCGCTTCTTTTGATCGGTGACGTCAAAAATCAGGAATTTTAGAAGCTTTGTAGGTGACATTTCTATAACATTTAATAACGGCAATCGTAAAACATGCTTTTTAACGCAATTGCGAGCGCCCTACGGCCCCTCTTTCTGAAATACCAGAAATCAGAGTTCGGTGTGATGTTGCTTCCTAGATTTGTACCCTCCCTCGGAAAACTTGGCGGCGGCGTCGGCGAGCAACACGGCGAGTGGGGAAAGAAACCGGTTCTTTCCCGCGCCGGCGTGATATCACCTCCATCTCGCTTGGGGTTGCCGTGGCAACGGCGGAGGTCTAAAAAAAAGTCGAGTCTCAGGAGACCGCAAAATTTGACTCACTGTACTGGCGCGGATCGCGCGGGAACTTCAAATTCGGCATTTGGAAATTGTTTTTTTAATTCACAAATACTGAATTTTCAAGTTTCGAATTTTGAGGGTAATGTCCCGGCATCGTTTTCAATCGTTTCGGATAATAAAAAAAAATATGATTTTGACGTGTCAGTGCCCCTTTAATATACTCTGTTTTATGTGCAGAACGTTGAACGGCTCCTTTAAGTGCAAAATATATAAAACAGAGGTCGCTTAGTCCAGGTAAATTAGTTAATGAATGAACTAGACTGAGAGGTAGTCAATAATATACCAAGTATACTAGCACACGATGGTGAAGTACGGGTTGGTTGCGTTATTAGCTGGGTAAGATTAAAATCAGAGCGTAAATTTAGGAATGCTGAGGCTTCACTTGATAAATGAGAAGTTGCCTGTAATGAAAAAGACCAACTTATCTTAGAGAAGTTAATATCCCCTAATAAAAAGAAAATAGGCTAACGTGGATACCTTACAACAATTTTATTTAACACCCCGTGCAGTTCAGTGCAATATGTTGAAAGAGCATTAGATGGCCAATAGCAATCGCACAAAATTTTGTTGCGGTGGTTTAAACAAATACCCACGCAAGTCAATTCTAAAAAACAAAAATAACGGCTGGAGCGTAAAAAGAGTGAAAGTGCTGTGCTATAGCGATTAAGACACCTCCTTCCAATCACCGCGACCACAACGATAGATACAAACAAAAATACTTCTGACACTCAAGTATTTCACAATTGGTTATCTTAGCCGATAGCCAGGTTTCAGTTAGTATCACTGCATCAGCATTACACGTGTCAAAAAAACAAAAGACAGTTCATCACGCTTGTTCACAGCGCTACGAATATTTGAAAAGAGAACATTAAAATTACGGAGAGGATCATGTTCACCGGCAGTTTTCTGTGCCACAGATGAGTCATGATCTGACAACTAATCTACATGATTGGTGAAAATAGATGCGTCACAGTAGGACTCAATTTCACACACACTGTTGCAGGACGGCGGCATGTATACCTAGCACTTTCGATTAATAAACAACTTGTTATACCGAAGAGAAAATTGCTGACCGCTAGCTTTCCTTAACTCAACTAGTTTCCTACGCGAAGTGCGAGTAGAAATACTAAAATCTTCGTTAACGCTGATGCCAGAAGTTTTGAGTTTTGAGTTTTGACCTCGCAGCAAAAATTGCATCTTTAGATTTAAAACTGGAAAATCTAGCTATTACTGGACGGCACTTATTCGGTACGTACTTGCGTAATCTGTGCGCGCGAGCAATGGCTTCTTCAGAAAGCTGCATATTTAGACTGACGAAAAAACATCGCGTACGTTCCTCTTTTTTTTTTTTCTTTTCAGATTCGGACCACGTTTCTGAGGGCTCACAGGGAAACCGTAAAATAAGAAGTTTTCGCGTCGTGATCTGCTCTCGAAATCGTCCAAACGACGAGAGAGAGAGAGAGAGAGAGAACAGCTGCTTTACGAGGTACAGCGACGGACACAGTGTTTGCGACGTTAAGCTCAGTGTCACTCTGCGAGGTAGCAATTGTTTCTTCAACAGCCGTCAGCCTGTCGTTCGTGTCAATCATTTGTTGATCGAGATTTATTTGAAACTGTTTAGCACCATTTAGCTGAGTAAGTACCTCTGCGTGGATTTTGTCGATCTTCGCAGATAACTGCCTTAACAGAGTAACAACTCCACTAGAACTTTTAGACACTTGTGTCGTCCTTTGTGTCCCTCCGTATGCGCTTTAAGCGCCAGCTTCAGGCTACGGTTGACTCTCTGCGTGGTATTCGCCTGTGGATGGTACGGCGAGGTCCGTTTGTGCCGTATCTCCAGTGCCTTACTAACATCCACGAACACATTGTTAAAGGGACACTGACAGGGTATTTATGCTCGCCGAGGTTTTTAGTTGTACGTGACATATGAGGGCCCAACTACCCAGAACAGAATTTGCGGCTCGAAATTCGGTTTCTTTCCGCCCGAAAACCGCCGATCGGGGACTGGCCGGTTTGAGTCGCGCTCACTCTCTTTTCCGTGGTCACGGGCCGGTTTCTAAGGTTTCGACGCGACACCGAATTTAATCAAAGTCGTAGGTCATTGAAGGCACACAGTCAATACTAAAAATAGAAAAAAATATAAAACCCAATTTTTGTGGCTTCCAAAAAGCTGCAGATACGTTGATTGAAAAGAAAAAGGTTGCACAGACAACCGGAAGCATTCTGTGCTTTCACTGCATAATTATCAACATGGCGTCGTTTCGCGTTTTGTGGGACTCGCGGGTGGCAGCGGACGACGGGCGTGGGACCTCTATTTCAAAACTGTTGTTTACGGTACCGGCGAATTCTGTCTTCCTTTGAAGGAGAAATTTTGGACCGATCAAAAGAATTGATATTCATCCATTACGACACGCCCGACCAGCAAGCCGATTGCACGAAGACGTCGCCGAGCCGTCGTCCCCTCTTGTGGCTGAAGACATCGCTCGCTCAAACGTCAAGTACGAAGTGCGTGCATCGAGTTGAATACGCACGCGTACGGTTTCTTTACTTGGTGCGAATGTGGCCAATGCGTGGTGCTGCCCGACTTCAAGCGGGAGTGCATGTACTGAAGGGAAATCGGCAGCAAACTTTCCGACATACAGTTGACGGATGCATTACTACGAACGAACGAGTTCCTTCAGTAGCTCAGTGTATTTTTTTTCAAACATTTTGCGGTGTTTACATTTTATTTTTTTACAATTACCACTGAAAAAAAAAAAACAATTGTGTTGGACGATACGTCGCTGAACTAAATGATATGGGATTCCATTTTTGACACCTCTGCCGCACAATGCCACTTTCAGATTTGCGGCAGCTCTTCACGCCCCATCTTGGGCGTATTCTTTCCGGAGCCGATCACGGGAATTCCCCATGGGCACTCACTACTAATTGCCAACACTTAAATTTACAAAACAAACTCATCTTGAAGCACAGAAGAGCGAGCGGAACGACCATAACTGCAAAGGAATCGCACGGCGAACGGATCCCGAACGCATTTCGTCTGCTGCACCCGAAAGAAAAAAAAAAAAAACATCGCACGTTTGGGTGTAGCCACGTGACTTCCGCCACACACTCTCTTCTCTCCACATCTCCGTGCGGTGCGTGGGTTTCGGTTTTAGTTTCGAGCAGTTTCGTTTTCTGGCTTTATTAAAAAAATACGTGACTCTGTAGCAAAATATTAATTGGGTAGTATTCCGACACCATAATAAATCACCTGGCAAAAAATGAAAAAAACAAATTGGGGG
The DNA here is from genome assembly GCA_013358835.2 of Ixodes persulcatus. NCBI lineage: Eukaryota > Metazoa > Arthropoda > Arachnida > Ixodida > Ixodidae > Ixodes > Ixodes persulcatus. The sequence continues at coordinate 22,254 of JABSTQ010010148.1, forward strand.
GGTGTCAGTGTCCCTTCAACAAAATAAGACGCGAACGTCTCAAGAAGACAGTCCCAGAGTTTTCTAGAGTCCAGCTTGCGCAAAGGAAACATTTCGGCTCAATTCGTGCAGCGGCCTGCCACTATTATCAAATATTGATTGCCACGTGGACTGCGGGGAAAAGGACCGACAACGTCAGGGACAACACACTCCCAGGGGTACTTGCTTTTGACTGACCGCATTAAGCGGTGGTTGGCCACCTCGTGGTTTCGCCTTCTGCCATACCAGTGTTGGGTAAAGTACATCTAAAACGTACTTGAAGTAAAGTACAAAGTAAATGAGACGTGATGTACTTGAAGTCAAGTATTAAGTACACTGGGTGCAATGTACTTGAAGTAAAGTGACGTCAGCCCCGTAGTCGTCAGCGCCGTAGCTTCCGCAAGCAATCCTCTCATAGAGGAGTGTCTTCTCCTTAATGAAAAAAAAAAAAAACAGTGAATGTGCAAGCGAGCTGGTGATAATTAATCATAACGTGACACCTGAGATTGGGGTGTGAAAAAATTAAGGAACTTTCAAATAGAAGGAAAAGACAAAAGAGAATGTCTCAAAACACTGTGACGTTCTCCTCTGTTGTCTTTTACTTCGACTTGAAAATTTAATATTTCCGTACTACAGTCTCAGGTGCTACATTATGATTAATTTTGCTCTCCTTATATCTTAAACCTCCTCAATTGCTTGCGCTGACCGACCGAGAAATTGCGAGAGTACAAAAAGCTACTGAAAGCCGCCCCCAGAACAAACGGAGCGATGCGTCGTCTGCTCCCGTTTCTGGTGAGAGTATAGAATATCCCTCTGAGAGTCTGAGTATTTCTTCGGAGTTGACAAAGCATAATTTCGTGATATAAATTTAACAAAGCCACTTTTGGGGAATGTTCTTTGAAGTCGGGAATTGTACTTTCCTCGGGAAGTACCAGAAAAAAATACTTTAAGTAAAGTACAAGTACATACTCGGAGAATGTACTTCAAGTAAAGTACAAGTTTCCTAAACCTACTTGAAGTAGTACTTCCCAACACTGTGCCATACCATGCAGCTACGTGCATACCTCACTACATCCAGCCTCATGCCTGGCCACGTTGCAATTTGCGACAACTTTTCGTAATTTTTACTCCCACTGCTGTGGCCTGCCAGGGTGGTATCATGCATATATCTTATGACTGACTGTCGCAGTTTACAAGGTACTACAGTCCTGAATGGCGGGCCGCAGGACCCATAGTTCACCTGGGGGATATACCGCAAGATGCCGTCACTGATCAGCAAGTATGAATCAAAGTCTCTGGGACTCCCGGTGTTGGCTGCGCTTTCTTGGGCCAGCCGGTATATCACCGTCTAACAAACTCCATCGGACAGCTGGGCCGCCCGGAGCTCCTCTCTGCTCACCAGAGTTCCCTACCGAGAATCCGACGTGATGGGCGCCGCACTGGCCAGTGCCACCAAGTCGGGATCCACCTGCATTTCCTGCCCGAGAAGTGGAGCACGAGGCAACGCATCTGTTGCGTGGTAAGTCACTCCACACTTGTACTCGATAGTGTATTTGTAGTGCTGCAGCAAAAGAGCTCATCGAGCGACTCGTCTTGCAAGGTTTGAAGCCCTTTAAGCCACGAGAGAGCCATCTGAATGAAAATGCAAAGATAATGCAAAACGAAGCGCCGTCAAGGTACTTGTCAAACTTATAAAGAGCGAAAATAATTGCCAGACACTCTTTTTCGGTTGTTGAGCAGTTTCGTTTCGCTCTGGTGAGCGTATGTCTGGCGAAGGCTACGGGACGAAGAATGCTGTCATGTTCCTGAAAAAGAACCGCTCCTTGTCTGTAATCACTTGCGTTGGTGTGCAGGATGAACGGACGATTTAAGTCGGGGAGATTTAGGCACACGTTTTCAGTCACAGCCCTTGAAAGACACGCAAATGCGCTATGTTGCTCTTGGGTTCCGTTCTCTCGGAACATAGGGGAATGAAATCTCAATAGAACGAAATCATCCCGAGATACCTCTGTAGGCATTTGACGTCGTGAGGGAGGGTGCTTCGTTTTTGAGGGGCAACTTATCCTTATTCGGGCGCAGCGTGCCGCTATCTATACCAAAACCAAGAAGGTTGATTACAGGCGACGTCAAGTAAACTTTATCTGGATGAATCGTAAGGCCGGCCTGACGCATTCCTTCGAGTATGATGCGAGGGTGCCCGAGATGCTCTTCGAATGTTCGCGAAAACACAACTACGCCATCCATGTACACCATTGCGAACTCGTACTTTTCGTCGCCGAGGACGACGTCCATATTAGACGCCGAAATCTGGCGGGAGAGTTGGATAACCCAAAGGAAAGGCGAGTGAATTCAAACAACCCCTTGTGGCAAATGAATGGAGTCTTCTGTACATCAGCCGGACTCGGATGAAGTTCGATTTGAATAAATCCGCAGCTGCAGTCGAGGGTTTCGAAAACAGACACGTTTCCGAGGGCGTGCATTACTGAGAAAATACTGGGGAACTGGTAACTGTCTCTGACTGACACTTCGTTTGGGCGCCTGTAATCAACACAAAGCCTGGCTGTGCCCTCCTTCTTTAGAGTAGGGACCACCGGCAAAGCCCATGGGCTTTTTGACTCATGTACTGCTGTCTGTGTCGATCATTTCCGTGATCGCCGCATCAAGAAGTTCCCTCTTGTGAGCACTTATGGGTCTCGCATCCGTCCTCTCTCTCTCCCCCCCCCCCCCCCCCCCTCCACTTCAGGGGAGATGCAATGGGGTGCGATCAACTTTCGATTTGGTGCCGTATGAGATTGGTATTTCGATTTGATGTCGCAGGAGATGCAGTAGGGTGCATAAACTTTCGATTTGGTGCCTTAGAAGATCGGGTTTCCTAGGTCTTTCTTTGAACATCGGCGAGAAGGGTTTCAGCAGGTTTTCTCCTGGAAGCTGCTACCGGGACACTTTTCCACAGCCTTGTTGACTCTGTCTGGGAGCAAAAAAAACTGTCCCGAGAAGTTCAACGTATTGGCGTCCCCAGGGATGCAGTCCTCTCATTTGGAAAATGACATTAGCAGACTCTCGTTTCCCACCCGATAGGCAGTTTGAGCAAAGTCTAATGTAATGCCCCCTGCCACGACGAGCTCGACCGAGGATCATGGTAATCCCGGCAGATACACAAACCGGTGTCTTCGTTTCTCGCCATGGAAAGAGATTCGCAATCTCACGGCCGCCTGCAGCAGATAGTACAAATCCCGACGCTAACTGCAAGTTTACACCTGCTGTCCGGTACTTAATATTTTTCCTTCTGCAAACCTCGAATACCGCATTTCCAATAATCGATATGACAGAACCGCACACGACAAAACAGCACGCGTCAAAACAGCACAGCGTCAAAACAGCACGGCGACAAAACAGCACGCGTCAAAATAGCACGCGACAAAACAGCACGGCGTCAAAACGGCACAGCGACAGAAGAGCAAGTGCCAAAACAGAACTTTGGTGTCCAGTTCCTAATAACTTGAGCAGACCTATTGAAACATTAATTCATCGCCTACGACTAAATGTCGCGTACACTGGCAGATTTCTTTGCCGAATTCAACAGGTGGAAACACCGAGCTGCACGTGTGGCCATCCCGTGGAAGACGTTGAGCACATAATAATGGACCGTCCAAGATACGACCAGTGGCGAACTCGATTACGAGTGGGACTAAGCATACTCGACAATCGCTCTTTTTCTTTGGCCAAAGTTTTAGGCCCTTGGCCGGACTTAAAAAGCCAGAAGAGGGCATCAATGGAATTTTTTTTTACTGAAACAAAGATAGTTGACCGATATTAGGCATTATTCGAAGGTCAAAATACGCACGACGCGTCCTTAGAAGATAACTGCGTTTTTTTCTTGTAATTTTTATTACTATGTTACAGTAATCTTTTGTACATATGTATTTATTGCGTAATCGCTTCTCTCGCCGTGTAATCTTTTTTTTTTGTGCGTGTATGGTAACTGAGAGAATTATTCATGGTGTTCAGACTTTATAATTGGATGTTATACATCATTCATACTGTACATTACTTGATTTGAAGTTGCCGGTCCCAGGATATGGGACCAAACTCTTCAACTCATCAAATAAACATTGAATTGAAACGGAGTATAGTATGCGCATTTCGTCCGTCAAACATATACCCAAATAAACAGTTCTCACGCGACGAACTTGCCTTGCAATGTCCTTGAGAGCACGCTCCACGTGCTTGCGGTGCATGGGTCGCTCCAAGGGGCACCTGCACCTCAGTTACAAGAAGTTCACCTCCACTCGCGGACCATTGGCGTCTTCGTCAACACACGCTGTTGTGCATCGTAGCTGTATGCACAATCTTTCCACAGACTGCCCGAGTACGGACAGCGCACTTTCCACGACGTTCTTGTAATTATGCGAAGTCTCGCATTGCAGGGTTAAGTCTCACAAGTCGCTCCCAAAACGCACATTCCTGATGTTAGGAGGCAGCACCACGCTCTTGAGCTGCAACCACATCGTGTGGTTCCAGCTTATGAGCCGAAGGAAGGTTTGGTCGTCGATGTCCACGTGCTCCAGTCTCGGGAAGAGTTCCCAGTTGATGGTCTTTGCTACTTCACGCTTGAAGCGTATATTTTAGATGGTTCCGTCTTCGACGACGAGGTGGGCCATGTTGTCGGACATAAGATACAAGAAGTCGCACGTGAGGCGTGTGATTTTTTTCACACAAAAACGATCCACTCGCACTTGGACGCGCTCGGCGTTGACGAGCTTGTACATCGCCTCATTTACTGCAACGTCTCAAGACACGTAGCTAACCACGCGCAGGCGTCTTCCCTTCAGGCCGGCTAATAAAGTCGAGACGTCGGACGGCCGAACCACATCAAACCCGTCGTCGTGAGACCGAGACGGACAGAACACGCGCATTCCGTACGCGACTTCTTCCTCATTGTCCATGATGTTCGCCAGGCGTATTGGCGCGACTTGCGCTCCGTGCATAGCACATCGGACGTAGGAGCACGGCGAACAACAGCGTCGTGGAACACGCAGATCGAACGTAGGAGCAGCGAAGTCACGGCTTGTGGTTTGGGCGCCGTGGGACCCAGGGAAACGGGGAGCTAGCCTTGAAGCACAAGGGGGGGGCGGGGGGGGGGGGGGAGAGAAGGCGCTTTATTTGGTTTTCAATAGTGATGGACCGAATCTGCCGAACTTCAGATTCGGCAAAGTTCGGCACACGCCGAACTGGCCAACGAGGCCATGGAGTCTAGTACGACCAGCGAAAATATAAATGTAACATTATATATGTTTGGGGACCACAGTTACTGGGTTTCGTATAAAATTAGCGATGCAGGAACAATATACACTTTAATAACTCCATTTCGTTTAAAATTAGCGATGCAGGAACAATATACACTTTAATAACTCCATTTCGTTTCATTTGTTGATTTGTTTGGCTAGCATTCGAATCCCCTGGGCTGATGGAAGAAGTAGAAAGGAGAGGAGAACGGAGAAATGAGAGGAATATAGATTTGTTTACTGACGTCAAGTTGCTAGGTGCCAAGCACTGTTTAATCTTAAAAGTATTATATGAATACAAATGTCTGGGCTGTGACATCAATCGACTAAACTTACCAATTAACCTATTGACACATTTGTCGAGGACAAACTTTCTAAGTGGAGGAACTTTCTAACCTCACTAGAATGGAAAGTTAGGCTAGTTGGTATGAATCCATATTGAAAAACAGCGCGAAAACCACACGGACAAAGAGAAGAGATATATGTCCAAAAAAACCATCTCACTGTCCACTAGGTTAATGGATGGTTGGCTCACGCACCCGGGTGCGTGAGCCAACCATCCATTAACCTAGTGGACAGTGAGATGGTTTTTTTGGACATGGGTTGACTAGAGAAGATCGAGATTGAAGATCAAAGAAAGAAGAAAGGAGGAAGAAGACGCGATGACTGATACTTGTGCTGGTGTGTTTTAATTTGATATGATTTATAATGTTGCGCGCTTAATGGCGAATGACTGGTGGAAGAGGAAAAGAAGAAGCAGTCCTCGCGTGAATTTCTCTGTGTGTCTTCTGAATATATAGTTGATAGTCAGCGCCTCGTCCTGTGTGTTCTCTTCTCTTTGTCCGTGTGGTTTTCGCGCTGTTTTTCAATATGGTTTCTAACCTCATAGGCAACCTATACTCGAGCATCGTACCGGCGCACGCCGGTACGATGCTCATCCAAATTGAAACGGGCAGGGGTGGGGATTGATCCCAGGATCCCTGGGTTCCGCAGCGCGAGCTTTCGCTCCACGTGCTCTGAGCTGGTGTGCGCTAGTCCACTCGGCCACCGGTCCCCCCCCCCCCCTCCCTAAATTCCAGACTATATAGGACATTAAAACTTGGGTTTGGGCTAGTTGTTCCATTACTGAATAAAAGGTTAAAAAAAGCGCGAGCAAACGGGGACAACGAAGAAACACGGACAACAGGACAGGCGCTTCGTACACTATTGGACACTTTGCATCCTACTAGAATCCCGTTTTTCATGTTCTTATATTGGCTTGGGTAAGAAGTATCAGACGAGTAAAGCACTGAGCTGCTTTTCTTTTTAAAACGCAGCAATCTCAGATGCAAATAAAATAAATATTTATGGGTAAATAACACTTAGAAGAATGGATAGTTGGGCGAGTTGGTGGGAATTCATCTTGGGACACAGCGCGAAAAACAAACGAGGACGAAGAAGGAAGACACGGGACGAGCGCTGACTATTAACTGAAATATTTTTAATAGGAAAACACATAAAAACGACACTTCATCTTTTGCAGTTCACCCCCCTCCCCCCCCCCCCCCGGTCCGCGTATTACGAGACACTTTATAGCAGCGTAATGGCACGTGTTGCTATCCCAAATCCAAAAACGCCACCTCGCTGTCCAGCAATGCCAAAGACGGTTGACTGACACACGAGGTTCCCGCCCTTTTTATTTGGTACAAACAAAACTTCAGTGTCACTCAATCGTGGCTCACAGTTACAATCTCGACAATGCATTGCAAGATGGGAGTAGGCACACCCCTTCAACGAACTCTGGTGCTCTCTTAAACGGATGTTCAAACAGCGCCCCGTTTGGCCAATATAAACCCGCCCACATGTAAACGGTATCCTATATACTGCTCCAATGGTGCATGATACGAACGGTGTTCCATGCTTTACAGTGCAACCATGACTGCTCGGATTCTTCCGCTTACTAACACGCCTTTCTATGGCGGGGCAAATCTGGCTCAGCTTGTTTTTGGCCGAAAAAACGACACTCACACCGTATCTTGCTGCGATCCCCTTTAACGTGTGTGAAACACGGTGAACGTACGGAATAGAAGTCACCTTTTTGATATTCCCTTCCCGCTCAGCACAGTTGGTTGCTGCGTTGGCCCTGAAACTCTTCTTTACTTTTTCGCAGGCTGCGGTAATTACCGGATCTGGAAAACCTGCTTCTCGGAGCCTTGCTATTTGGTCTAAAACGCTCTCCTTCATTTTGTGCTCGCACGATTTTGACAGCGCATTCCGAACACATGACACAGCAATGCCGTTTTTTATAAGCTTTGAATGGGCGGACCGGAAATCGAGCAGAGACTTAGCGGTTCTGGGATGGTGAGACCAACATACATGCTCATTCGTAACATCGATACTGAGATCCAGAAACTGAATCTGGTGTTCTTTGGGGGTTTCGAAAGTGAATTTTAGTCCTAATCCTTGTTCAGTGAATGTCTTTAGCACGTTCTGGATTGTCTGGCTAAGATTGGGCTTTTCTACGAATACAAGATAGTCATCCACGTATCTGAAAATTCTTCCAGTACGTCCCTCTAACTTTACTTTAATTGCTCGATCCACTCTTGCAAGAAAAATGCTACTCAGTACAGGGGCCACTCTCGACCCAATGCACACTCCGGATTTTTGAATCCAAACTTTGTCTTGCCATCCAATAAAGGTGGACTTTAAATAAAAGGACAGTACTTCAAGGAAATCTTCGACTGTTACACCGCATTGAGATCTGAAGGCTATCTCCTCATTCTGGTCCAAGATACATTCCTGTACGCTCCTCATGAGGTCGTCGTGAGGCATAGAATAGTACAGGTCTTCAACGTCTATGCTGAGAGCACTGCAGCCTGTTGGGTTGTTTTCCTTCAAAAACTCAATGACAGCCAAGGAACTCGGGATGCCAAAAGGGTCACCTATTACCAGCGAGTCAAGGTTCCTTTGTAGGTACCCAGACAATGCGTGGAGCCAACCAAGAAGAAAACCAACGCCAAGGAGGGCACAGTGGTGGTCCTAGGCGAACAGCTGATCCCGGAAAAACACAAGCTGATTCTGCAAAGGGGCCCGAAGTTCTGCTTCGAGCCGGTCCTCAACCGAGTTGAGAAACTGAGGATATCAAGGTCTGTGTCACGCCAGGTACCGGAGGAAGAAAAACCGAGATGCATAGCGGAGTGCGTGGACGTTATGGCAAGTACTGAAGGTAGGCCTACGAGAAGCCAAGCGCTGGGACCTGTGATAGAATATCTGGCCTCCCATCAGCTACGCGCATTGCTGTCAGATAAGGAGGGGTTCTTTGTCATTATGCCAGAATCCATGTTCTCAGAGAAAGCGAGCATGGCGGTGCAGAAAAACTTTCGACAGAGTCTCCAAAAACCTTCAAAGGTTAAGGCACAAGCTGTGGAACTCCTCAATAGACTTGACCTCCAAAAAGTGGCCGCAGGTGTCAAGAAACAAAAGAACCTCATGTTGGAGGTATTCTTTGCGGCCAAAACGCACAAACCTGAGATCCCGTTTCGTACCATTGTATCGGAAAAGGGCACCTGGCTCCACGCATTGTCTGGGTACCTACAAAGGAACCTTGACTCGCTGGTAATAGGTGACCCTTTTGGCATCCCGAGTTCCTTGGCTGTCATTGAGTTTTTGAAGGAAAACAACCCAACAGGCTGCAGTGCTCTCAGCATAGACGTTGAAGACCTGTACTATTCTATGCCTCACGACGACCTCATGAGGAGCGTACAGGAATGTATCTTGGACCAGAATGAGGAGATAGCCTTCAGATCTCAATGCGGTGTAACAGTCGAAGATTTCCTTGAAGTACTGTCCTTTTATTTAAAGTCCACCTTTATTGGATGGCAAGACAAAGTTTGGATTCAAAAATCCGGAGTGTGCATTGGGTCGAGAGTGGCCCCTGTACTGAGTAGCATTTTTCTTGCAAGAGTGGATCGAGCAATTAAAGTAAAGTTAGAGGGACGTACTGGAAGAATTTTCAGATACGTGGATGACTATCTTGTATTCGTAGAAAAGCCCAATCTTAGCCAGACAATCCAGAACGTGCTAAAGACATTCACTGAACAAGGATTAGGACTAAAATTCACTTTCGAAACCCCCAAAGAACACCAGATTCAGTTTCTGGATCTCAGTATCGATGTTACGAATGAGCATGTATGTTGGTCTCACCATCCCAGAACCGCTAAGTCTCTGCTCGATTTCCGGTCCGCCCATTCAAAGCTTATAAAAAACGGCATTGCTGTGTCATGTGTTCGGAATGCGCTGTCAAAATCGTGCGAGCACAAAATGAAGGAGAGCGTTTTAGACCAAATAGCAAGGCTCCGAGAAGCAGGTTTTCCAGATCCGGTAATTACCGCAGCCTGCGAAAAAGTAAAGAAGAGTTTCAGGGCCAACGCAGCAACCAACTGTGCTGAGCGGGAAGGGAATATCAAAAAGGTGACTTCTATTCCGTACGTTCACCGTGTTTCACACACGTTAAAGGGGATCGCAGCAAGATACGGTGTGAGTGTCGTTTTTTCGGCCAAAAACAAGCTGAGCCAGATTTGCCCCGCCATAGAAAGGCGTGTTAGTAAGCGGAAGAATCCGAGCAGTCATGGTTGCACTGTAAAGCATGGAACACCGTTCGTATCATGCACCATTGGAGCAGTATATAGGATACCGTTTACATGTGGGCGGGTTTATATTGGCCAAACGGGGCGCTGTTTGAACATCCGTTTAAGAGAGCACCAGAGTTCGTTGAAGGGGTGTGCCTACTCCCATCTTGCAATGCATTGTCGAGATTGTAACTGTGAGCCACGATTGAGTGACACTGAAGTTTTGTTTAAACACAGGGACCAAGTGTCTAGAGAGATAGTAGAAGCGTACCAAATAAAAAGGGCGGGAACCTCGTGTGTCAGTCAACCGTCTTTGGCATTGCTGGACAGCGAGGTGGCGTTTTTGGATTTGGGATAGCAACACGTGCCATTACGCTGCTATAAAGTGTCTCGTAATACGCGGACCGGGGGGGGGGGGGGGGGGGAGGGGGGTGAACTGCAAAAGATGAAGTGTCGTTTTTATGTGTTTTCCTATTAAAAATATTTCAGTTGATAGTCAGCGCTCGTCCCGTGTCTTCCTTCTTCGTCCTCGTTTGTTTTTCGCGCTGTGTCCCAAGGTAAATAACACGCATCTCGAAATTCTCAGATATTTATATCATACTTAGCACGCGTCAACCAATCAGCTCGACGTCAGTAGAAATTTAATACAATTTTTCTGTCTCCTCTTCTTCTGCCATTATCCCTTAAATTTGAACGTACGACGAATGCATGCCAAACAAACGAATAAACAAAATTCTCTAATTAAGACGAAAAACTCCTGCATCTTTAAAGGTATAGAAATAACAGCAATTGTGCTCTTCAAATGTATAGTGGAACAATATCACTTACATATATAATAACAATTCTATCAGCCTCCACACTACACCAATTAGTCTATTTATTAACTAATCAATGAGTCGCCAACTAATCGGTTGTACACAACGCCACAAAATAATTCTCCAGCCGACAGCTGAACCGCAGATATAGTAAAGCTTTTAGCTTAGACAAGTGTATTCGTGCTATTTGAGTACAACTTGACAGCGAGCGACGTCATGAGTTTAAACACTTGATGTAACACATTGCAGATTAACATGGCGTGCCCGGAGGGACCGTGGCGGACGTTATCGAGTCATTCAGTCAATCCGGCACTGAGAACATGCACTGCGTGAACTAAGCGTTGCTGCACTGTGTCCTAAAGTATGGTACCTGGAGCGCGTCTCCGACTGGTGCCTTTGCATCGTCCTCAAAGGTGGTTCCTCTGCTTCGCCCGATGACGTCATAGAAGCGTCATGATGTCGCCGACCGCGATCCTGGCGGTGTCACAGCAGCGGGGATGGATGTGGCAGACGCCTGTTCTGCTGCAGGTCGCTCTCCATTGTGACAGTCCACGGAAGTTTCGACAGAAAGGGGCTGGAACGTCGCGGCTATAGCCGCGAGAACGCTAGTGTCGCTGTATACATAGACACTCGCGTTTTCTCGAACTTTTTGTGGGAACTTCTACACCTAACCGCTAGGATCACGACATCCGACAGCATGGCAAGACCCTAGCATGACACTCCGAGTTTTGTGACTTCATTTGTTGCCACTTCGGTACCACTTTCGATGCATGGGCGGAATAAAACGCTAAACGCACAGGTCAAAGACACGTTCCAGGCACCATGTACCTAAAGGTCACGCCTGGATGCTTTATTGGCTGAGATGGTTCGATTGCTTCCATAACGGAGCGTGTGCGGGGAGCAAGTCGTCTGCTTCTTGCACAGGAGTTGCGGTGACGTCAGTATGATGCCGAGCTCTGATTGGCTTTAATTGAAAGGGTAGTAGGTAGACCTCAAGGCTAAATGCCTCGAGGTCTACGCACTATTTTGTTTTTCAATCCCCCAATAAGAGCTCGGCGTTCTGCTATCATCGCAATCCCTGCGCAAGAAGAGGGCGAACTTGCGCTCCGCATACTCGAGGACACCTTTTTTGTGGCACTGCAGTCAAAGGTGTGGAGGCGCTTGCACTCCCGCAATTTGAACGAAGATGAAAGATCTACGCGTGAACTCCTCCTCTCATTGGAAACGACACACATATCTATCCCCGAGCATAGACGTTCATTTGCAGCTAAGGACACACTTATGAGACGCGCAAATACCATTGCACAGGTAAGGAAAAAACAAAACAAATTAGTCGGACTCGTTAGTTGTTTATACAGCAGGGGTTTAGTCTGCCTGAACATGGCGACATTGTTACCCACTGTAGATAAGCAATTTAGCCAGTGCAGTACGACTGCTAGCCTGGGGTCTTTACCGTGCATCACGTAGTAGTTATACACGACCGCACGCCGGTACGATGCTCATCCAGATCGAAACGGGCAGGGGGGGAGGGGGGGGGATTAAACCCAGGATCCCTGGGTTCTGCAGTGCGAGCTTTCGCCAGAGGTAAGGCATTCAACACCATAATGCAGGCTGTGGGAGACGAGGGTGGAAGACGACGGGACGGAGGGCACGTGACAGGTTGTCGGCCGAAGAGACACGAGCTGGCGCGGGACAGAGCGTGCTGTGCGAGGCTGGGGCCGGGCAGGAACGATGGAGCCGGTCTGGCTGGTCTGGCTCATGGCGATCTCCGGAGCGGTCCACCAGCGAGGTTCGGACGAGGACCGGCGGGAACGGCGAGCCCTGGCCATACCGGTCTGGGCCATGACCATCCCGGAGTGGTTCCGCAGCGAGACTCGAGCTGTGATAGCCCGAGACAGCTAGCCTACGCAGCGCTGGCGTGGGAAGGACGATCCGCAAGCCTGGACACGGACTCCGACTGCGAGCTCTGAACGGCGGGTGACAACCAGGGTCGGCGGGCCCGGACTGCCGGCCTTCAAGGACGGGCAACAGGGAAGTACAGTAGACCCAATCAGTGTCTTCTCGTTGTGTTGTGTCACTCCTTGGGAGACGAGCGAAGCACATACCGATCGGGCGGCAGTAATTCTAGAGCGACTCCACAAGGCTTAACACGTGTCACTAGGTCATTAATACACCCGTCTAGAAACAAAGCGAACTTATACAGGTTGTTCTATATAATCAGCCGATGTCAGCGCAAGTTAACAATGTGGTCATAATCGTTCAATCGGCTTAGGCGTCTGAAGAACTCTCGTTAAAGGGGCGATGCAACAATTTTTGTACTTTGCGCAAATACCGCTTAGAAAGGATCCCTGACGTTAATGACCTATGAAACACGCGTTCGTTTTTCACCCCACGCAATAGAAGTCCCAGTAAAAAATTAAAGAAAAACAAGCAGCGTTCACCCCCTCAACTCGCAGCCAGAACAAGCGGCCACGTGATCTGGAGCCGATTATATGCCGCCATTGTTGATCATAGCCCCGCGCTGGGGTTGGCAAAGCACAGGACACGCGCTGAGTTCCAGACATTGTTATGGCTCGGCTATAGGCCATATGCAAAAGTCCTTGCCAGCTATCATCATCATGCCATTAGGAGCAGCCATATTGGGGGGTTTATCCCATCTTCCAGTTGTGGACGAGGCGCATCTGCATTTAACTCGGTTTTCATGATATCAGGGAGGTTTATTTGTACATTCAACGGGTTGCTGGTTAGTTTCGGTTCAAAGAAGAAAAGAAAGACGGCCGCAAAATTCTGGAAAAGGAATTTCCAGCAACGAGGTCGCAAGACTCATCACTCAAGCAGTGAACTGGGCCATCCAGGTCAATGAACGTTATTTCTCGAAGACGTTCTGTGACGAGTTCGTACTGGACTTGCAGCAGGTGATGATATTTTAGTTCTACGACTTCCACTTTGCCGGGACTATTGTTTCTCGGGCGAAACCATCGGTACGGGAACCCTCCAATATGGTGGAAATCTGATAATGGACCTTTTGTAGAAATACGCGGTGCGCATGCGCGGAGTATTTCATGCGCCTGGGTTCGAGAGTATCTAGTTCCAAACAATCCGCCATCTTGCATTTCTCGCCTTTGAGCGGTTTCGTTGTGTCGACCTCGGGGCGGAAGATTACGCACGATGGGGACAAAGGTGAGCTTGGGGGAGCCGTATCTCGGTCACATCGCCTCAATGGGTGAACAGGATGTAGCTGACGTTTTGGGTGTGGAACGGGTGGGAGAGGCCTTGGGCGCGCGTTGTTTTCCAGTCACCTAGTCTCGAACCGATTCGCGTGTCTAGGTGGCAGCACATATTCGCCAAGAGGTCCATTGATCATGAATACACTAGATGTCGCTTCTTTTCGCATATGGTCTATTGTCGTCGTTGCAGCGATTGGACTCGGGACACTACCCGAATGCTTCTCGAGCTAGAAATTATCATGAGCCCAAATCGAGTGTCCACGCAATGCTCGGGTCCAATCTATGAACAGCGTTAAAATATCGTCATATGGGTGTACTGCGATCCCCACTTTACGTCATCAAACGTCATCAAATTTTGCAAAGGAGAGATTGAATGAAAATGATCGTTTTTGTCTCTGAAATTACACCGCAACAAAGGAGTTTCTTGGCCAGTGGCGTTGCGTGCGAGTAACCTTGAGTCCCACTAGTGCCAGTAAGGGCTCATTCACACTGGAAGCGGATCCGCGTTCGCAAAGCGGTTGCGAACGCGGTTGTATAAGGATTCAGTACAATTGCACGCGCATTTGATGGACATCAAATGCGCGTGCAATTGCACTAGATCTTTATACAACCGCGTTTGCAACCGCTTCGCGAACGCGGATCCGCTTCCAGTGTGAATGGGGGGTAAGCTCGTGTAAAGTGAAAAACATTCCAGTTGAATATCGTTGCACCGCCCCTTTAAGGCCGGTTCACACATACAGCGGAGCGCTAAGTTAGCGCTACGTGAGCGCTCCAAGAAGCGCTCATGTGGCGCTTCCTAGCGCGTGATGTAGCGCTCGGTTAGCGCTTCGGCAGCGCTCTGTTAGCGCTACAGAAGCGCTCTGTTAGCGCTACAGAAGCGCTCTGTTAGCGCTAAAGAAGCGCTTTGTTAGCGCTCTCACGCTCCTTGTGCCGTGCTTGCTGCTGCGGAACAGCGTGTGCACGGCGATTCCGTTGTTGTTTTTCCTGTGGTGCTGAAAGAAGAGGAAGTAAAAGATCCGCTCTGCAAGCAAAGGGTCGGGCAGGTAATCCAGAGTCATGGACTATTAGCGACTAATTGATTGGGTATGACCTCATCGCTTTCTATTCGATATGCGTGACCCTGTTTTCAAAGACAGGCAGTTAAAAAAATAATCACCCTCGAAAGAGCTGTGTCTCGGACCCTCAGCCTGGGAACAAGGTTTGCTGGATACCCGTCGGTATTTCGGTGGCGAAAGATTTCCCCCACCCAGAAGGCTACTCTGGGCGTTAAGTCGTCCACACACATATACAGTAATTGCCTATGGAAGAGAATTTGTCGCGTTTCTATTTCAGCGTCCCACATGTCCGCCATGGTACTGATGATGCACACCCAACCACAGGAACCGGAACCGCAGTGCACGCGCTAATCCGCAGCACCGCGGTACAAGGAGCGCTAACAAGGCGCTACTGGAGCGCTAACAAGGCGCTACTGAAGCGCTAACAGAGCGCTACTGAAGCGCTAACAAAGCGCTACAAAAGCGCTAATCGCGCGCTATATTAGAACTAAGTCACGCGCCTGAAGCGCCACATGAGCGCTCCTTGGAGCGCTCACGTAGCGCTAACCTAGCGCTCCGCTGTATGTGTGAACAGGCCATTAAAGGGTCATGAAACGATTTTCCCAGAGCCTCTGGATTTTCCTACTTCTTCCTCCTTAGCTTGAATATTCAACTCAAATGCGAATTGTGAAATCACGTCGTCGTGACATTCTTCGGCACCGGTGCGATGATTCCTAGCTTCCACCGTGCTTTTTACGCACACCATAGAACTTGTCATTCTCCAGTGAAGATAAGTTCGTCAGGGCACTCATTGGCCACGAACGCGAATCCGAATATTCGTCGACGGATTAATTGTTGACGAGCGCATACGTCCGAGTGACGCAGTTCTCGTGTCCAATGCGTGAGCTGGGCTCGGCTGACGTCAGCTTGGCACCGCTGACGCGCTTTGGGAACCGCGGATGTATCATAGTGAAAAGGCGGAGAGCTTTTGAAGGAAAGAAGGTACAAAATAGTCCGCTATATTTTCAAATGTTCGTACCGAAAAGCTGGCTTTTGACTTTCTACCCTCTTTCTTTTGGCCAACTAAACGATATGCGATTAGTAAAGTCCCAATTTAAAATCATTCACCCCAGCCCAAAATTCGTTTCATGGGCCCTTTAATGACCCTAGGCTCATAGACAGCTTCTTTAAAAATTGGGTTGTGTGTATGTTCATACAGCCTAGAACTTGGTCTGCCTCAACGGGCGACGAGTCTCCCAGCTGTAGATGAGCAATTTAGCCAGTGCAGTACAACCGCTAGCCTGGGGTCTTTAACGTGCACCACGCAGTAGTGATACACGACCGCACGCCGGTACGATGCTCATCCAGATCGAAACGGGCAGGGGTGGGGATTGAACGATTGAACCCAGGATCTCTGGGTTCTGCAGCGCGAGCTTTCGCTCCACGTGTTCCGAGCTGGAGTGCGCTAGACCACTCGGCCACCGATCCTTTTTTTTTTCTTTATTGCAAGATTTTTACAGTGAACAAAGATTCATAATGTACGATACATTTCACTTGAACATGTACAATAATATCGGCCACCGATCCCCCCACAGCTTCTTTGTGCCACAATGCTAATGCTATTTCATGAGAACGGCAGGGAGGTCTTTCTGTTATTCCGCCTCTAGCGCGAGCTTCCAAACCTTCGATAATACTTCGGTGTTTCGTGAAATTCGGGCCTGCACGCGCTGTCACAGCACGGCGGAAGGCAGCGAAGCGTACTGGGGGGCCTGGCATCCGTTGGAGGCGCCCTGCAGTTCTCATCCCTTTAGTGGCTATAGAAACAAATACGTTGTTATTTTGCCAGTGAGTATAGTTTTCGTGTCTCAAGTACCCAGGCTTTTCTCGTCTTTTTTCTTTCGTCTTTAAGGGCTGTTTATACTCCGACGTTGAGCGCACTGAACGCAGCGTAGCGCAGAACGCGCGCCTTTTATTGGCCGGCAACCAGGAACTCAATATCTGCAACCAATAATTACCTGCGCGCGCTGCGCTACGCGGCGCCCGACGACGTTACGTTGGAGTATAAAGGGCTGTTTATACTCCGACGTTGAGCGCACTGAACGCAGCGTAGCACAGAACGCGCGCCTTTTATTGGCCGGCAACCAGGAACTCGATATCTGCAACCAATAAGTACCTGCGCGCGCTGCGCTACGCGGCGCCCGACGACGTTACGTTGGAGTATAAATGTACCTTAAATGTACCTTTACCCCGTTTTTCGCCCACGTTCCGCTCGTGTTTCTGCTTTTGTTATTTACAAAGATTCTAAAACTCATAACAAAAAAGGCAGTTGTATAAAAGGCTCCCTCCCCGCTTGTGGTATCGGATGACACATCCAAAATCTAAGCTAGAAATATATAATTAAATTTATCGGGCGTGTTATTTTCTTCAATTCTCATCATCAAGTTGGTAGAGCTTCCTTTTTCTCTCTTTGTTCATTACAAGGCTGGAGTTGGATGTAATTGAGCCTACCGGGAAAATTGTGCGTCTATTAAAATGATTGGGTTGATTCCACAAACAACGTTCCTTTAAATTCCACAAGGAACCTGAGATGAAGAGGAGGCATCGAACAAATTCATGAGCATGATGTAACGTATAGACTGTAAAAGGGGGAGAGGGGAATACTTATGTTGAAGGAAGAAGTTGTTTTTGCTGGAGTGCAGAACTCCTTCTCTCAGAAAGAAAATGAAGAAGGGAGGTGAAGGGGGATAAGAAAAAGGAGGAAAAGCATGAAGCGAGACTAATACTGTTAGCGTGACGAATTAATGATGAAGCACGAGAGGGAGTCCTGTGGAAGGCCGTAGCAGCCTATTAATATATGGTATCATTGTTGAGAAACATACAGGAGCATGTCTCTCAGGAAGGGGCCGTCTGGGAGTGTTGCGTTGGTCGAATAAAAGTGACTAAAAATTGTGTGCCGTTGAAGGAAAAAAAAATCCGACGTGCGCATTTTTACTTGTTTTCTGTATACATTGACAGAAGAGGCACAGCTATGATATAAGCCAACGCAATGACGCAGAACCAAAAAAAAAAAAAAATAGCTTCGCTTTTGCTACACATATGCCGGAAATATTTCGATCGTGGTTATAAATATGGCTACGCAGGTCCGGAGAGATACAATGTCTGCGGTCAGACATTCTAAATGTCGACATTAAGCCCAGAAAGCCGACGAATACTCTCCAGCGATCTTCAGGGACATATGCAAGACGCTGATCGTTGGTAGCAATCCGCGTAAGTATGGAATGAATTGTCATATTGCAAGAACATTGAATAACTTTTGTAATTAACATGCTTCACGATATGCGAGAAAAATCAAGATACAAGTGTGTTTTAAAAAAAATAGATTTATACGCGTATTTTTTTTCTGTAAAAAGGTGAAATACCAAGAAAAACAAAGTATTTCCATCGTACTCTTTATAATCTATAGTCGGCTGATTTTAAAATAATCACTCGCATCAGCGAAGACATAATCGAGTAATTGTTTTTCGGTGTCATTTAGTTTTTCTTTATATTTAATTAAAAGCGTTTGTAAGTACGGCCTCTTGGCGCTGTTATCTTGCTGCTGGCTTGTGTAGATCGTCTTAGAGCCACTAAATGAGCTGCGCTTAGAGTATCGGCACTCTGTTCCTCGACATTGTTGTGGGCACCGCCATTTTGGTGCTTGTGCAGAGCAGACGCAACTGCCGATCGTCATGATTCAAAAGTGCGACTTCCTCAGTATTAGTTTCGGTGTTAGGAAGCTCGTGTAATACTACTGTGCTCTGTCGCCAACTGTTTAAACATTTGTGGAGAACGGAAAAGTGTTTCCTGTGATTTCAGATAAAGCTTCAAATAACTGGCAACCATGATTTTAAGCCACACTATGGGCAAGTGTCATTACTCTGAAGCGTAGCTTATACCGTTGCGCTGGATCGTCTGATAGACGAGCCTTGCTGTGGCGCGCCCACCGCAGCTAGACAGATGCCCCAACAAAGCGTTTTCATCCACGGTGACCAGACAAGCTTTGAAACGCGGCTGCTTGCCAACGTCAACGTATACATTCACACCTGTCCAGCGATTTACCAGCAGTCGATCCTCCGAAGAAAAGAAATATATACAAAAACATTTTTCTTTTATTTAACACTCTTTGCAAACCAGCGCATGGAGATAAGAAATGTTGCTTCTGAAACAGAAGGCTACCTTTCAATGCTTATTTTTCTTTTTTCAAACGAGAGTGCCATGGAAAACGACATGCCACCTTCGATTGCATCAAACAGCATCGCAAGGAAAATAGAAAGACGTTCTCTACCGCTTCGTGCACTCTCTGCCACCAGCCGTCCAGTGATCCGTGTCAAACACATCGGAGATTTCCACGTCGAGGATGATTAATCATTCGCCAGGGAGTGCGGCAGCATTTCGTTCCCCGTGACAGGTTGATACCGATTTCATCAACGAAGCCTGACCCACTTTTTCTTTCTGCAGACTGCAAGCGTCCTGCTTTATGAATCTCGGTAGTGCTCGGATCCAAGATATAGACGGCCGCAGCAGGAGTGTCGTGTGAATGACGCCTGCATTTATTTCCTTTGTGTGCGTTCGTGTGTGCGTGTTCGTGAAAAGGGGGGGGGGGGCGGGGGCTCGTGTAGGTTCTGCTACGGACCTTAGATAAACTACTTACTGGTATTGAAACTTCGGCGGTTTTCGCCCTAGTACGTTTTGTCATCATAAGTGGCGCGCTCTAAAATGGAAAAATTAATATACATATATATATACCGGGTGTTCATTTTTAATTCGAACAGATTTATTACAAAAAATCAGTAAAAGATGCACTAGTACGGTTTGTTCAAGTGAGTTATACGGCTAGGGGGACATTATGTGGGTGGCTAATCCTTGCGAGAAGTTGGCTCATTAATTAAAATTCATTAATTAACTTTTTAATTAATGAAAATAGACATATGGTTCCAATTAGAAACTTGCTCAGCGTCATCGAAAACCCCTAATTCAGTCATTTTCAGAAAGACTTTGAGCGCGTGAGAAGCGTAGTAGTGAACTGAAGTTACCGCTCGTGGAGCAGGTACAAAGCTAGAGGTTGCGATAAGGCGCCCGTGCGATTTTTCCGTCTCTTATCTAGCCCCAGCCTTGTACCTGCTCCACGAGTGGTAACTTTAGCGCACTACTACGCTTCTCACGCGCTCAAAGTCTTTCTAAAAATTACTGATTTAGTGGTTTTCGATGACGCTGAGCAAGTTTCTAATTGGAACCATATGTCTATTTTCATTAATTAAAAAAGTTAATTAACGAATTTTAATTAATTATCCGACTGATTGTTACGATTAGCCCCCTATAATATGTCCCCCTGGCCGTATAACTCACCTCCATAAGCGGCATAAGTGTAACTTTCACGGCTTTTTTTAAACAAATCTGTTAAGCTTAAAAAACACCCAATATTATATATATATCTATATATATATATATATACATAGATATACGAGGGGCGTTCATAAAGTTAGTATTATCGGCACAATAAATTGAAAAAAACGGAGCAAAACAGGCATCAACATGAGCGCGCGTCCCTCAAGTTTTTGCATAATATAAACATCGCATGCTATAGTAGCTCGGAACGCCGCCAGGGAGTCAAAACAAAAATGGCACCGCCCGTCGGTGTCAAGCACACGCAGTGATCCGTTGTTTTCATTTGAAGGAAAGCAATGCCGAGGATATTCATTCCAATCTAGAAGCGTTGTTCGCGGACAACACCCCAGTTTATGACACTTTAGTTAAATGGCACAGACACTTCCAGTGTGGCCAAATAAGAGGAAAGCATTTCAAGGACGGCGACCAAGTGATTGCTCAAGTGGAGCGATTCATGAACTCTCAAAATGAGGAGTCCTATAGCAATGGCCTCCGGCATGTGGTGAATCGCTGAAAAAAGTGGGTAACTTTTGGTGGCGAACATGTAGACAAAGTGTCAACTCCTACTCGAGTTTGATTGCTGAATCTCTATTTCTTCGTGACAATAATACGAACTTTATGAACGCCCCTCGTGTGTGTGTATATATATATATATATATATATATATATATATATATATATATATATATATATATATATATATATATATATATATATATATATATTATTATTATTATTACACGGACGATTGCACGACGTCATGCGAATGGACAGCGCCAGCTAGTGCGACATTTCGATGATATTTCGTCGCAACTGGCCGGAAATTCCTGTGATGTTGCGTCCCGCGGTGTCTCGCGTAAACCGCAACCGATCACACACAAAACACCTGGGTATATTTTTCATTTGAAATCAAATACGCGTGTCGGGGGGGGGGATTTTGATTTGCCTGAACAAATTATATATTATAGCCCCATTTCTGCAATAAACAAAACCACTTTTTAGATTATTTTAGAAAAAATAATTTTCTGCACAAAATTTGTGCAGTGGACCAAGGTGGAATGGTACGTTAAGACTGTTTGAGTTTTGTACCCAGTTCTGTTGGTTGTTATAAAAAGGTAAACACGAAAACAAACACAGTATTTTTTTTTTCTTACAGAAGTATGACGATTGGCCTTTTTTTTTCCTTTAAATTAAACTGC
Source organism: Ixodes persulcatus (assembly GCA_013358835.2). Classification (NCBI taxonomy): domain Eukaryota; kingdom Metazoa; phylum Arthropoda; class Arachnida; order Ixodida; family Ixodidae; genus Ixodes; species Ixodes persulcatus. The sequence goes on from JABSTQ010010148.1 coordinate 43,863, forward strand.
TTTGAGATATTTTATGCAATAAATAAAAAATAGCCAAACATCGAATCTTCGATTTGGAGTCTTGTACCTAGGATTCATCGTACATTTTGCTGGTTAAATACTATACGCCTGTAGGCCTCTACATTTGCTATCCACGGGTAGTATATTAGTTTAATTTATTTTCACAAAATACTTTATATAAAGTTTTAATAATAATAATATAATAATAATATGATATAATAAATCTTTATTTAATGTGTCCAAAAACAACCGCAGTGGTCTTCACTTTGGTACACACAATAAAGAAACAAAAACCAAGCGAACAAACATGGCCGATCAAAGAACGAGGTAACAGAAAATTGACCAGTGGAAGAGAGGCGCGGAAAGTAAATTGTGTAACAAAAATCACTCAATTTGAACCCGCTTTATTAAAAAAAAAATTATTTTTATTTCTTGCTTATTTTTTATTGTTCCCAGCAATGTTACATTTCTGTGGGCATGATCAAAGTTTCCTTTTTTTTGGTTGTATTTTTTATAGAAATGCTCAAACAGAGTTACGATCACCTGATCTGGCGAAAGGGCATAGTTTCAAAAGTTGGCTTTACTTTGACGGGGAAAAAATTGAAGGTGTTAAATATCACAAATTTCTTGGTGTGTGGTTTGAAGAAACACTCAGTTGGACTGTACACATAGGAAAAATGAGGGTTGATATTGCAAGAGCAATAGGAATACTAAACAAATTCCGACAATACTACCAAAAAGGTTGAAACTGCAATTATATTATTCGCTTGTCTACTCACGGTTACAGTACTGTATGTTAGTATGGGGAACCCCTACACAAACAAATAAGCACAAACTACTATTTATATTGCAAAAGAAGGCTGTTCGATTTATTGAGAAGCTTAAAAGGTACAAACACTCATTACCGGTATTTCAAAAGTACAAAATATTAAATTTAGATCAAATCTTGCTTCTTAAAGTATCTATTTTTATTTTTAATAAAACTAGACAGAACCAAGCACCCTTTCTTCATATCTTCAATCAAAACTCGGCAAATTACAGTCTTAGAAGTGCACAGTATACGAAACCTAGGGTTCGAACTAATTACGATACACAACATCTTACATATTTCGTACCAGATATATTAAACACACACCCAACCATAGCAGAAATGGCCCTACACACATTTCGTTTTTCCATTATAAAAAAAAAAAAAAAAAACGATTGTAGAATATATACTAAACCACTCATGATCTGCAGTTAGTACGAAGTTGACAGTTATGCCTTATTGTGTCTGTTGTGGATTTTGAAATGGCTGTATTTTTGTATATTTATTCTGTATGTGTTCCTCTTTCTCCTCCGAGTGTTGTAAAAGAGGGGCTGGAGCCTCGGCAGAAGGCAACTCGTATTCTTTTGCCCCAAGCCCCCCAGACCTTTTTTGTGTCTGAAATAAAAGATACATACATACATACATACATACATACATACATACATACATACATACATACATACATGCATGCATGTATACATGCATACATGCATACATGCATGCCCACATACAATACATACATACATACACACATACATACATGCATACATCATCCATACATACATACATACATACATACATACATACATACATACATACATGCATGCATGCATACATGCATACATGCATACATGCATACATACATGCATACATCATCCATACATACATGCATACATACATACATACATACATACATGCATACATACATACATACATACATACATACATACATACATACATACTGCAAGGGGCGGGAGGGTCGGAAGTGTATAGGAGGTGAAGGGGCCACGGAATGAGTGAGCTAAAACATGTATTTATTTTTATCAACGAATCGCCTGCCCTGGCCGAGTTATCCTGAGGCAAGAGAGGTGAGGGACTACAGGGGTTTAAAGTAGGTGATTACGTCAATAGGTGATGGGTGAGATGATTGGTACCAGAACTTATCTAATTCATCAGTAAGTCAAGGAGAGCTTTACAGTGTTCTGACGAGCCTTTGGGTCGGGCCCACTCGTCTCGAGTCCTCGGTTTGTCATCGTTTTCAAAATTGGTGGTGAAGAGAGCCGAGGGTAGAAGGTTCTCACAGCCTGGGCTTTAGTAAGGGAGCCGCCTTTAGAGCAGCAGGAAGTGTGCTGAAGTCAAAAGCTAATATAGCATGCTTAGTTTTAGGTTCACCCTCAAGCGAAGAATGTTCATGCATTGCACACCAACAATAAGCTGTCAGAGACCCTCGACTAGCTCTGCGTCTGTTGAGTCGATCAAATCATCCTCGAAAATGACCCCTTGGATGGTGTTAAGCTTCCGATGAGGAATGAAACTAACTTTGTAGGCCGAGACAAGACCGAGTTCCAGGAGGCCATCGCTCTGCTACTTGATGTAGACCTCAACAAAAAAATGCCTTTTTTTATTTTTTGCACGGCAGTTTTCAATAATGAATCCTTCAATGACTTTGGAAAACAAAAATAATAGGAAGTTTGCCAAGTGGCATTTCACCTTCAGGATGCAAAACTGAAAATTTGGGGAACTTCTGGAGATCAAGATACTTTTCTCGAATGTATGTACTTCGGTGCGACGCCTTTTCAGAGATAGATCAGGAAAGTTCTTAAGTTTAGGACCCATGACAGTGGGAAGAACATTCGGTGCCCCGGGTGCACCACCTACCGCGGATCCCAACACGGGGGTACGTACTGTGCCATAGCAAAAAAGGGATTTGCTGAAAAGAGTACACGACCAGTGCTGTTTAGGAACGATGTTCAAGTGGGGTTGCAGGGAGGGGGCATCGGTGGCCGAGTGGGCTAACGCACACCAGCTCGGAGCACGTGGAGCGAAAGCTCGCGCTGCAGAACCCAGGGATGCTGGGTTCAATCCCCACCCCTGCCCGTTTCAATCATCGTACCGGCGTGCGGTCGTGTATCACTACTGCGTGGTGCACGTTAAAGACCCCAAAGCTAGCGGTTATACAGCACTGGCTAAATTGCTCATCTACAGCTGAGACACCAGCTCCGGCTGTATAAACATACACACAACAATTTGCTTTTTTTTTTCTTTTTCTTTTTTGCTTTGGGGTTGCAGGGATAGGGTGTGGATCTGGGTGGTTTCATTTGAAATCGAACACGCTTGTCGGGGCGGGTCTTTCGATTTTTATTTAAAAAATATATGTGATTGCCCCATTTCTTAAAAGAACAAACCGCTTTTCAAAATTTTTAAGAAAATATTTTGTTTCACAAAAAAATATGGAGTGGAGCAGGGTGAAAATCAGTTTTTTACTCCGTGATTTTTCTACCCAGTTCTGTACGCTGGTATGAATACGCAAAGCATACAAAACTCACAGTAATTTTTTGTGCTCTTGTATATTATTTTGACTATTTTTTAGTTCAAGAAAAGTACTTTTGCATTTTTGTTTGTTGGGGTAAAAAATGCCAAACATCCTCTCTTTGACGATCCGGTGGCATCTTCAGAGCCTTGTAACTCATGAGTTATTATATCTGTCGCTTACCAAATACTATGTTGGTGTAGTCTTACACATGGGCTATCGACGGGCATAAGTTTAGTTTATTTTAGTTTCACGGAATGTTTTATATAAAATTTGAAATATCGACAAAAATGATATTAACCGCTATTTTGAACCCACTTTATCAAACAAGGCCATTTTTTATTTCGTTAATGTTTTTTTTTTATTATTTCTGCCGATTATATGAACTTTCAATTGGCTTGATGCGATTTGCCCCTTTTTTTGTTGTATCTTCTCTAGAAGCGATCGAAACCGCTCCCATTTTCTCGGAACCGCCAAACGCAGTTTCCGCAGGTCGGCTTCACTGCAAAGACTATACTGCTTATTTTTGTTTTAAAATGCAGCGGGTAAATTTATTTTGATTGAGAACAATCGTGCTTCGCTACATATGTATTTTCTTAATTTTTTAATGATGGCAACTGACATTCCTTAGTCCGATCGTTAGCGGTGCAGCGGATGTTCCATTATCCGGTGCGTAAAGCCAGGGTACAAAGGGAGGAGAAAACGGAACGAGCTCTTCATGTAGCCAGACCGGGGTCATATATCTGTTTGTGCTATACACAGCTTGTAAGGCACGTACAGCACGCCCGGCCCTTCGCGCTATAGGCCCATCTCCGTTACACCCAGGAAGCATCCGGCACGGGCCACCAATCCATTATGTGTCTTGTCGCGTGCGATCAAATAACCATGTAATTGCCTGTTCTTTATTGTCAGCGTGTATATCAAAAATATGTAATATCACATGCCCCTTTTTAACAAGGGAAAGCAGTTTACAAAAAAAAATGGGGAAGATGGACTGAGTTTACATGAAGCGAAGACAATTTTTTACAGAACACAAACACCACTTGGCGATAAATAGTCACTTTTATTAATTAACGCTAATATGTTTAGGATGCACTTGTAAAACAATATGTTGCTGTGCTTTAAATAGTCCAGTTCACGAGAAACGCAATATTGGAACTTTTTTAGCAACGGCATCGGCTTGCCCCTGCGGAGAAGATGGAGCGCGGGGGCGAGCTGAACTCTGTACCGCAGCGGTCGGATGCAGCCGAGAAGTTCAACAGCGTGGTAAGTCGAGACGGACAGAACGAAACCTGGTGCCAAAGCGAGCGAGCGGTGAACCCGAGATGGTGGCCCTTCTGTTTGAACGAGTGTGCGCAGTTAAAAATGAAAGTGTTGGGTTTTGTTCAAGACTGATCGATATCTATGAATGCCAAGAAGCAACGATTCCCACATGCACAGAAGGCAGCAAAAGCAGTCACCTAATGTCTTTGTAAACTTTTAGTTTCTCCACTTTGTCGCACCGAGCTTAATGCAAAGATTGTACAGCCTTCGGGAATATGGAAAAGTGATTTGACGATTTTATTTTAGGTGGCTATGGTAGATTTGCTTTGGCTAGACACACATTGCTTTGGTTTGGGAATAAATAAATGTTTGTTCTATTTTCTCCCTCAAAATACAGCGCGTCCGGCCAAGGCGGACTTGGCACCGCTGCATAAACAGCATTCGCGAATGTCTTTCATAATGCCGGAGACTGTACGTCTCGTGCTGATGTCACCTTAGGCTCATGGCCTGGTCGCGAACTGTGCACCACACATGTGAGGAGCGTAATCCTGTGCGAGCACCTACTGAGGCCCATTCTTCTTTTTTGTGCTTCCTGAATATATTGATTTCTTTCTCCGGTAAGTCGAAAAGCACAACGCTTCTTGTCATTATTTTATTTATTTTTTTCAACGAAGTCCTTTGACGTCCGTATCTAGGAGCCGTCCTGCGAACGAAAACTTGTGTACTGTAGCGAGGTGCTTCAAGCCTTACAACCTGTGTATAAACACAGACAGATACATTACCCCGGTCTGGCTACATGAAAAGCTCCTTTCGTTTTCTTCGCCCTTTGTGCCCTGGTTTTACGCACCGGATAATGGAACATCCGCTGCACCGCTAACGATCAGAGTAAGGAATGTCAGTTGCCATCATTACAAAATTTAAAAACACACAATATGTAGCCAAGCACGAGTGTTCTCAATCAAAATAAATTTACCCGCTGCATTTTAACACAAAAATAAGCAGTATAGTTTTTGCAGTGAAGCCAACCTGCGGAAACTGCATTTGGCGGTTCCGAGAAAGTGGGAGCGATTTCGATCGCTTCTAGAGAAGATACAACAAAAAAAGGGGGAAATCGCATCAAGTCAATTGAAAGTTCATATAATCGGCAGAAATAATAAAAAAAATTTAACGAAATAAAAAATGGCCTTTTTTGATAATGTGGGTTCAAAATATCGGTTAATCTCATTTTCGACGATATTTCAAATTTTATATAAACAATTCCGTGAAACTAAAATAAACTAAACTTATGCCCGTCGATAGCCCATGTGTAGGACTACACCCACATAGTATTTGGTAAGCGACAGATATGATAACTCATGAGTTACAAGGCTCTGAAGATGCCACCGGATCGTCAAAGAGACGATGTTTGGCATTTTTTACCCCAACAAACAAAAATGCAAAAGTACTTTTCTTGAACTAAAAAATAGTCAAAATAATATACAAGAGCACAAAAAATTACTGTGAGTTTTGGATGCTTTCCGTATTCATAGCAGCGTACAGAACTGGGTAGAAAAATCACGGAGTAAAAAACTGATTTTCACCCTGCTCCACTCAATATTTTTTTGTGAAACGAAATATTTTTAAACAATTTTTGAAAAGCGGTTTTGTTCTTTCCAGAAATGGGGCAATCACATATATTTTTTAAATAAAAATCGAAAGACCCACCCCGACAAGCGTGTTTGATTTCAAATGAAACCACCCCCAAGGTTGACCCTTGTCGCCTATGGTGAAAAAGGAAGGAATAAAGTATAGTAGGAAGGAGAATGAGCTGGAGACAGAAGTGAAAAAAGAAAGAAGAGGGTAGAAGAGATAATTGACTGAGTCATGGTGGCCGGGCCCCCGTCTATGAGAAGCAGGGGCCGAAGCGGTGTATCGCCTAACCCGGGGGGCCCCGAAGGGTCCAAACCTACCCCGGGGTCGACTCAACCACCAAGATTTTCTTTTCCTTGGACACGGGAATGTCACACACACAGGCATGTCACGCACAGCCGTGTGAGTAAACCCACATGGCTTGGGGTTCGTGGTGACGCCACTCACCAAACACCTACTAACGTAGATGCCCCCTGCGGGGAATGACTAAAAGAAAGAATGCAGTGTTATGCATGTTATACAGCGCAAATTTATTTTTTAAAAAAAGCCTCGAACGGTACATTACAGCGGTCTGTCCAGGTAAGATACACGGCCAAGGAGCCATAATATAAGGGGCTAATCGTCACGTAAATAAAATAATTGACCATAATTGATTAATTCACTTTTTATTAGTAAAGAGAAACATTCCAATTAAAAACTTTCTGAGCGCCATCTAAAAATAGGAAATCAGTCTTTTCTTTTCTTTTCTTGTTTTTTTTTTTTTGAAAACTTCAAGCACAAGCAACGTGCACTTGCGCTCCCACTCGTGCAACAGGCGCAACGCTGGAGGTTCGGGGTGAGAGTCAAAAGATTCTCATCTGCGTTTTTTAACGGCCCGCGTTGCGGTTGTTGCACGTGTGAAGCACTCGCTTCCCACGTGCTTCAAGTATTTCAAAAATTAACTGATTTAGAGGTTTTAGATCACGCTAAGCAAGTTTCTTATTGGAACCATATGTTTATTTTAACTAATTAAAGAGTTAATTAACAACCTTTGTATTTGTACATTTGCATTTGCTTTATTTTGAGTGCCGAAAAAACAGCCCTACGCCTTTTTAGTGGTGCACTGAAAAACATCATATCCAATCCACAAAACAAAGGTCCACATAACAGGATGAATGAAAACATCAATGCTTTCTCGAAATGTTTCTTCGGGTCCAAAAATGTCAATATTAAGATTACCTTAGCTAGATTCAAATTTGTTAAAAAACAGTTGTTTCTAATTGTTCGACTTTAGTTTTAGACTTTAGTTTTTACTTAAATTAACTTTACTCTTTAGTGTGACGATTATCCTTATATATTATATCCCCCTGTCCGTATAACTCACCTGCACAGATCGCTTTAGTCTACCTTTCACAGCTTTTTTTTTTTTTTAATATAAGCTTGTTCGAATGAAAAATCAAGCACCCTGTATATGTGCTCTTTTGATGCAATTCATTTTCCTTCAAACGTACCTAGAAAACACAGAGTAGAGTTCTAACAAGAATCCTGTCATGCTATCCATAGAATGACCGATGGGCAATTGCCCATCATTGGTGCATGCGAGCAGAACAAGGACAACTCCGCACTTACGAGATCTATTTATACGACGTGCAAACCTGACTCTCCAGTTAAGGGGACACTGACACCCCCTAAAAATGTTTTTATTATTTATTGCCGGACGATTTAATAGGGTGTCAGGAGTCTACCCAATCAATGTTTTGCTGCAGAGTCACGTATATTTTTAATAAAGCCCAAAAAACTCAACTGCTCGAAACCGAAACCGAGACACGAACACGGAAGCTTATGGCCGGAAGTCACGTGATTAGACCCAACCGCGTTTTTTTTTTTTTTCAGCTTTTTTGGCGTGTGAAGCAGACGACGAAGTTGCGTGCACCGTTTGTCGTGCGATTGTTTCGTACTTGTATCCCTTCTGCTCGAATTTCTGCACTGGAAGATTGATTGGCCGGTACCAGGAGCGACAGTTCCAAAGTAGCGGCCCCACGTCCGTCGCAACGTTGGTCCATTGTGCGTCGCCATCGCTTCGTCCAGCCCAGGGGGGTAAAGGTGGGTGAAGAGGAGTGGCAAACCCCGTGCGCCGACATCCTGGGTCCCGAGTGAAAGATCGCAAAAAAGAGCGACAGAACACGAGAGAAAGAAACCAATGTTGCCAGCTGAAGGACGACAGTCGCAATGGTCATCGCGAAGACTGAAAACTCTCAGTAATATAAACAGTGATAATTTAACGTTGTAAACTAAATTCTGAGCTATTCTAACGCTTATAAAATGCAGTATACTCATTAAGCTGCATTAACTTTCCTTCTGGCGAAATCTCGGAAATCTGGTGGTTGCGCGGTTTCGTATTTCTGGGGCGCGGCCACCCGCGAAGCTGGTTATCTGGTTTAGTTTAGTGTTGACGGGAGGCCGTACATCTGCGCGCTATGCAAAAAGAAAGCTTCGAAAGGAACGCGAATATCTTTCCACCGGTAAGTTCGTGGATTGTTGAAGTTCATGAAACTGCTCTGATGATATAATTATACTCGTGAAATCGAAGGCAGTTGGTAACCATGTGTGGGACCCCGAGGGTCTCCCTGCATGCTCCGCCGCTTGCGGCAGCCAGAATGCATGGGAAAATGGCGGACCTTTTCCTCTAGAGTTAGTATGTATGATCTCTATGGTCCAGCCCACGGTATGTCGTTATATTGAGAATGCCGTGCACATGTACTTCCTGTGACCTGTGCATTTTTTTCGATCATCGTATTTGCAGTTTTTTTGGAAACCACAAAAGTGGGATTCATAATATATGTAAATATATATTTTATTTTTTTTTTTTGTATTGGATGTGTGCCTTTGATGGCCCACTACTTTGAATATATTTGGTACACCTAGTTTGAACGCCACGTGACCCCTGAAAAGAAAATGAGCGCGACTGAAACCGGCTGATTCTCGACCGGCTGTTTTCGGGTGGAAAGAAAACTAATTTCGAGCCGCATATTATCTTCTGGGTAGTTGGAGTTTTATACGTCATGTTGAAATATAAACCTCGGCGAGCGTAAATGCCCTGCCAGTGTCTCCTGAAACTCACCGAGCCCCTGCAAAATACGCAGAGGGTTCCTCTCTATGCAGCGCGTGTGGGTACGTTGCGCCAATGGGGGAGGAATAACAATCACACGGGCGAGTGTGGTGCCGCGATTGAGCCTCAGTGTGCTGCATCGTCCGTAATTCGACAGCAGCGCCACAAAGGCACTTGTTGCTGCCTCCACGATCACCAGCTACACCAGGGTCGGCCTCATGCCAGCAGGCACACTCAGGGGCGGATGCAGGAATTTCCAGAAAAGGGGGGGGGGGGGGGGTGTTAGGTGTTGGTCAGCGTACCATATGTTTATAACCCCCCCCCCCCCCACTCCCCCGTGTCCGCGCCCTAAATTTTTACACATGCAGAAATCAAGAGGGGGATCAAGACATCCGGACCCCCCCCCCCCCCTCTAAATCCGCCCCTGGGCACACTGAGCGAAGTTCAGGTGCGCCCCCCCCCCCCTCCGCCACACACACACACAAACACACAAACACACTCACACCCACACACTATGTTTTCGATTATAATTTTGAGTACGACAGTGAAATGATTGGTACGAGCTATTTTGGAACACCTTTCTGAGTAGTGAAAAGTCTATTTCTGGAGTAATGGAAATAATGTTGTTGTTTTTTTATCTCCAGCGTACGCTTCATTCCCATTCATTACACTGTGAATACTATGTCAAAAGTCGTGTTTTGGCCGACCCAAATAAGTGACAATGCCTTCTTTGCCTTCCCACTTCTGTGCAACCACTTGTTAGCAATTATCGCGCAGCAAGTTTGAACGTCTCAAACACTCAATTAGCTCTTTAGATCTGTTCAAAAGCGCCAGGTAGCCAAGAGTGGCAAGAGTCATTCTTGTGGTTTTCAAGGCGCAATAGAAAAATTAAGAAAAAAAAATAGATTGTCAGACACATAATGATCGATCATGGACGCAGGCAGTACATCGGAGGATTATTTAGTTAAGTTATAAAATCAGAGTTAAACCAAACAGTATACCACAAGAACAACGTTAGAATAAAATAATTTTGATAGTACTAAATTGGATATTAAAAATCTGAAAGTGGCAACCATACTGAAATTCTTAATTCATATAAAAAATAAATATATCGCTATTTAATGCAAACAAATTGGGTTTCACAACATGTAGATAGTTTTATGATTAAGAAAAATTGAAATGCTGTCAATAAATGCGGCTTCTTAAAAAATCCAACTGATATCATTAAAATTATTTCCTAGCTTTTGTTTCGTTAATAAATATAACTTAATTAGTTTACCTCGGGGTAGGGTGTCACATCAATATTCGCCATTTTTTTTAATACTTAACACGTGCGTTATTTCGCTGCGGAGATACACAAAATCGCAATGACCAACCTGCGAATGTCGCTTCTCCGCAGACCACCGGTGCACTGAGAGAAGGACACTCAGCGGAGCCAAGTAACCCGCGCGAACAGACAACGAATATTGAGTAACATTGCAAAACCTCAGAGTACTGTCAGTGTTTTTCTTACGAAGATCAAATGGAATAGTATTTTATTCGATAAAATTGTAAGCTTCGAAAATTCGCGCAAGTCCACTATAACAATCCGCCAGTGTAGCTATACTCTTGAGCTATTAACTTCCGTAGAAGGAAAGTAACCATTGGCGCATCGTTTGCGCGAATTCCTCGCATTTTGGTAGAATGCAAAATGTAGTAAGATATTTATTGTTTTTTTTTTCTTTTTTTGCGCAGTTAGGCGCAGATGGCACCGCCCCTTGAGGCGTACGTCTCGGCGCCTGAGACGCACCGATCTGGGGTACCGCGATCGCGGGGCTGATTTTACATTTCCAAACGTCCCACGTATAGTGTGCCTGATATTCCCATACTGCACTGTGATAGTGAATCCCGGGCATCACGCCTCTCTTTCTGGCCCTGGAAAGAACAGGAAAAGAAAAGGCTAAACAAAAGCAACACGTTTTGTGTGTGTGTGTGTGTGTGTGTGTGTGTGTGTGTGTGTGTGTGTGTGTGTGTGTGTGTGTGTGTGTGTGTGCGTGCGTGCGTGCGTGCGTGCGTGCGTGCGTGCGTGCGCGTGCGTGCGTGCGTGCGTGCGTGCGTGCGTGCGTGTGTGTGTGTGTGTGTGTGTGTGTGTGTGTGTGTGTGTGTGTGTGTGTGTGTGTGTGTGTGTGTGTGTGTGTGTGTGTGTGTGTGCGTGTGTGTTTGTGTGTCAAAAACGGGGGATCAAGATAAGGCGGACGAGAGCCTGCAGCCTGCAGAGCTTTGAGATGATACTGTGGTCTGGTGACAGTGACAGTCAACTGGGGGACAAGTGGTAACTATCGTCGGGCACCGGACCATGGTGCTTTAATAAACGTTCATTCTCTCTATTTCTCTCCCTCTCTCTCTCGGTGTGTACCGGACTTCTTGCAATAAAAAATGTGTTTTGGGTCTCGTATCTCTCCCCGCTCTGCAGGCTACATCGCCGGAGCACCCTCGCCCGCTGGGCAAAATGAAAATATTGTCACCACGGTACCCCGCGGGTCAAGCTCTCTCCTTATGAGCCCAGCATCATCGCTGAGCCACAACGTTTGGAAAATGTTAGAGAGCCTATATCACAGAGAGACTGCTCGATTGGGGTCACGCGGTTTGCAATGCGAGCTGCGAGGACGTAACGGAAGCGTCGATCGTTTGTGAGCGTCTCTGCCTTTCCACCCGCTTTCCTCCTCGCCACCCGACAACGCAGCACATGCGCACTTGCAATCAGTCGGCGCAGGAGGCATCCGCCATTAAATTGCAAACGCTCCCCATGGTTTAGGTTGTTCCCTCTTTTAAATCTAGGCGCTTAGAAATATACGTGTACCGCTAGCGCCATCTATCAATGGCTGAGCGAAGCGCCCTACGGGGAATGTAGACATTTGCACGAGGTGCACCGAGATGACCGGTGAGGAAATTATACGCCGTGAAAAAAACGTTTGTTTTGTTAGTGGACGGCATGTGCGACTGCGAGTGTCTTGATTAAGAAAACAAAACTTGGTTCAATCAAAATTTCTTATGCGCTCCACCAAGGGGCGCCACATATCGGATGTGGCCCGAGCAATGGATATATAAACGTAAATTTGCGCAGCCGCTTGAATTGAACGGCAGCTTGCGCCACCTAACTAGCGTATTCAAAACTTGCTAATTGAAGCCTTCTGCATTTTGACTGGTCCCTTATTTTGTCACCTGTTTCCAGTGTTGAAAAGTACGTTAAGTGCATTGTACTTAAAGTACGATTTCAAGCAGGTTTAAAAAACTTGTACTTGAAGTATATTTTCTAAGTATGTACATGTACTTTAAAAGTCTGGTACTTTCAAAGGAAGGTACAACTACTGACTCCAAATTACATTCCCCAAATTTGTTCTCGTTAAATCGATATAACAAAATGATGCTTTCTGAACTCTGAAGGAATGCTGGGAGGGATACTCTGCTCTCACCAGAAATGCCAGCAGACGATGCATCGCTCCGTTTGTACTGGGGGCGGCTTTCCCACAGCATTTCCAACTATCGCTACTTCTCGCCCAGTCAACGCAAGCGAGGAGGTTAAAAAGGTTAGAAGATGACACTCCTCCACAAGAAAATTGCTCATGGAAGCTACGGGGCTGACGTCACGCTCTCTCCTAGTCATTCCCTCTTAATTAAAAAAAAAAGTCGTGCTAAAGTTCAAGTAATTTGTACTTTACTTTGAAAGTATATTGTATTTATAGTACATTGCGGCGCAGTGTTTTTCGACTTTACTTGAAATACGAAACCTCCAATTTAGTTTGTACTTCACTTCAAGTACTTTTTAGATGTGCTTTACCCATCACAGCCTATAGACCCTTTCAGGCAACATTTCATGGGCGCCGCCATCTTGACGTCACGTGACCCTGCCGCCATAGCTGACCTTCAGTTTCTCGCCGTTGCTCCGCGTTGTGTGCTGCACCGGCCACCACCGGAGCTTTGTTTTCGTGCTCCTTTACGTTCCGCGTTGAAATCGTGTGTTTTCTTTAGTTCTTTTCGATATTTCGGGCTTTCACTTAATCATTTGATATCTACATTTCAACATAGCTCTTGTATTTTCTTATTTATGGAATGGAATCGGACAGTGAATGGCTCCACGATACAAGATTGTGGCCCATGTAAGTTCATCAAATTCTTATGTTTTTGTCGCTAATAAAGGGCAGTCAACACCATTGCGGCCTATGCAAATTTCAACTGACGCAGTAAGGCTCTCGCAGTCGTACTTCTCGCTGCATGTGCGCGCTCGTTTCCGTAAAGCCGAACCGCATGTAAGCGATTTAGCATGCGACGAGTCGAGCGACGGCGACAACGACGGGAGTCATCGAAGAGCAACGGAGATTTCTCACTGTCGCCCCTTCGCATCGCTCGGTTTTCGGATTTCTAGAGAACTTAGAGCTCACCGTCTTCGTTGCTTGCTCCCGTCGCTTCCCTGCGGTTTGCCTCGTCGCGCGACTGATCGAGCGACAGCGAAGCGGGTCGCCGTCGCTTGTCTCATTGCGCTTTATACTTAATAGCAAGGCGCTAATGGTTCAATGCTGTGTGCATCGAAATTAATTAAGTATAAAGCGCATGCAAGCGATTTGGCGAGCAACGATCGAGACAAGCGACGGCGACCCGCTTCGCTGTCCCTAGGTCAGTCGCGCGACGAGGCAGATCGCATGGAAGCGACGGGAGCAAGCGACCAAGACGATGAGCGCTAAGTTCTCTAGAAATCCGAAATCCCAGCGATGCGACGGGCGACAGTGAGAAATCTCCGTTGCTCGTCGACGACTCCCGTCGTTGTCGTCGTCGCTCGACTCGTCGCACGCTATCGCTTGCATGGGGTTCGGCTTTACGAAAACGAGCGCGCACATGCAGCGAGAAGCACGACTGCGAGATCCTAATAACTGCGTCAGTTGAAATTTGCATAGGTCGCAATGGTGTTGACTGCCCTTTATTAGCGACAAAAACATAATAATTTGATGAACTTACATGGTCTCCAAAGCCCAGCGAATGGATTGTCGATCCATTCGCTGTCCGATTCCATTCCATAAACAAGAAAATACAAGAGCTATGTTGAAATGTAGATATCAAACGATTAAGTGAAAGCCCGAAATATCGAAAAGACCTAAAGAAAACACACGATTTCAACGCGGAACGTAAAGACCACGAAATCAAAGCTCCGATGGTGGCCGGTGCAGCACACAACGCCGAGCAACGGCGAGAAACTGAAGGTCGGCTATGGCGGCCGGGAGAGCGCGCGGAGGGCGCGCCGACTGGTGGCAGCTCGAGTAACTGACGCGCTGAGTACAGCTTCGTTTACCACACGATAGATGGCGCTTGGCTCTCAGCATTATCAAATGAAGCACTCGGGATTCTGCCGTTTGAAAAACTGTTTCAGTTTGTAACTATAACAAAACATTATTATGCCAATAATGATTTCAAGAAACTGTTAAATACAAAACCTCTAAGACACACAGAAAGATATGCACTACCCAGGATACATACAAATTACGGGAAGAGAATGAGGAATTACTATATACAACATAACTTTAATCAGCTTCCGCAGGAACTAACTTGCCTTACATCGATAACCGAGGTTAAGCGAACTATTAAAAACTGGTGTTTTGAAAACGATAAACAATGAACGTCAGAAACCTTCTTGTTGCTTTGATTGTTGGTCTTGCATATATTTTTTTTCTTTTTTTTATGCTTTGTATATGTTTAACCTTTTTTTTTTGGTTGTGTGTTTTGTAATGGTACGAAGAATGTGCTACCTTGTTTACTTTGGTAGTCTGTTTTACATGTATGGAACACTCTTAAAATCAGTATATTATAGTCTGCAGTGTGCTTAGTCAATTTTCTTTTTCTTTCTTGTTGTTTCTTGTGTTATGTTTATACTGCATTGTGCAGTATTACAGATTTAAAAACATTGTAAAATAATTTTACAGTATGAAACCGACTGCCGGGCCCAGTCCCACAAGCCACTATGGCTTTGACGGACCCGAAACATGTATCCCGTTGAAAACTAATAAAGCATATTATTATTTTAAAAAAAACAAAAAAAAAACCCTCACCACTCAGGCTATGGCCGAAGCACTTCGACTGGCGACTCACACGGTAAGCGTGCCGACCAACAGGCAAAATCCAGACCTAGAGTGGCTGGAGCTTCATGCAAAAAGAAGACAAGCCCAGCGGCGAGCCAAGAGAACAAGGCTACCCGAGGACCAGGTCACGTTCAGGAGACTTGACGCAAAATTTAAAAGGCACGGAAAACGGCTAGCACGAGAACAATGGCAACTCAAGTGTGAAACACTGGACGGAAGAGGAGGTAGCACAAGCGCATGGAGAATGGCAAGGAGCTTGACATGCAGACCGGGATCAAGACACCCCATCATTGGCATGGCCATCAAGCTGCATATTACCACACAAGCTGTGATAGAACTCATCGCGGATGCACTATTCAGTACCCCGTCCCTCCCTGCAGGACCGAGGAAACCACCCAAAGGCTGGATCCGATGGAGACCGCGGGAATTTCAGGCGATGACGATAGGACAGGAGGACCTTCATCTCCATGAGCTCAAACGCGCCCTCGCATCGCTGCCTCGAAAGAAGTCGGCTCCCGGACCTGACGGAGTGACAAATCAAGCGCTTCGAAACCTCGAAGAGGACGCCTTGCCAGACCTCCTGGCATACCTTAAAGGGTAACTGCAAAGAAAAAAAAATGTTTTTTTTTTAAACAGCCTAATTGGGACAAGCATGTCACAAAACAAATGTTCCGCGAAAAAAATAATTTTTTTAGCAATATTTACGCCACAGGACGTAATTTAGTCGGAGTCAGAATCTCTCCACATTTGTAAACTCCCGCTCTTTCGACCCCCGCGGAGGAGGAGTACGCCCCGCCCCTCACTCTCCTGACGCAGCGTCTCGACTTCCGGTGAGATCTGGCAACAACGCACTTTAAACCAGAAGCTGCGCTGGCTGCGCGGTCTGCGAGCTCATAGCGAAGACGTGACCGGAGAAGTGCCCCTGTGATGTTCGCGGAAGACGGAAAGCATCATTCGTAATCGTCGTGTGGGCTTTGAAAGCGAAGGGAGTCACAGGGTCCACGAGTGCGCAACCACAAGCCAAGGTCACGACAGCGCTGCGTTGACTTCGGCGATCTCGTTCTGTTTGGTGCAACACGGCGATGCGACAAAGAACTGAAACGTTCGTGGTGTGCGTGGTGCGGTGCTTGGAAGTAGACACCCACGCTAACACGGAGCGCAAATTGGTTATTGTGGTGTTGATGTTTAAAGGGTTCAGTCTCGTCGTCGTCAGCTGATCCAGTCAAACTGGTCCGGGAGGACGCAGCGAGCCTTTTTAAAAGTAAATCTTCCTTCGTTCTGTTTCAAAATGTGGAAGATTCCCTACGCATACCGCGAGTAAAAAGCTGCGGGCGTTTTCAACAAAATTACGTCGCTTTAATTGAACAATGAACTCCGAATTGTCCTAAATCTGCCGTTTTTATGCTTCTGTTGTTGGACTGCGTTTGCACAGCGACGTGTTGCGCTCATCGTGCGGTGTGAATAAATTTGGGCAAGATTTCGTACCTGCCCACAGATGCATGAACTGAGACCATTTTTTACGTAGTGAACACTGTGCTTTTTTTATTTTGTGTGTCTAGTCGCGGACGTTCGATGCACCCAGTGCGAATCTCGACGGCCTCCGGAGCGATATGACGAGAACGTAACTGGACACGTTTGTCGCTACGCGAACGCTTCACTGCCTCCAGCCAAATAGCATTCCTTTCGGGGCGACATGGCTGCTGGAAGGCTCGCTGTCGGGATCACTCATCTGACCTCTCTGAAAAGTCGGCATTTGCATGCGCAAGCAAGCAAGCAAAAAAAAAAAAACAAAGCACGCTAAGCAAGCAAAGAGGAAAACGAAAGAACCGCGCTATGAAAGCCAAAACCCCGCGTCGCTTCCTATCACTAACACCTGCGACAGCTGCTAAACACACACTACTTCACTTCAAGAAGTCTCACTCAAGCACCTGGGTCAGCACGAAACACTGATCACTTCGGCGAAACGACTAGTCAAGGTAGGCAAGACAGGCGGGAGCAGAGACTTCGGCGGCCATGAAAAAATGGCGAAACTTTTGTTTGTTATGGTATGAATCCAAACGGAAGTGCCCGTTTTGTAAACCTTTTGTAAAGAATAGCAACTTTCCTCGCATGGGTTATTCTTTAAACGTAAAAATATGCCGCTCAAAAGGAAATTGCAACATATAACAAAGGTTTAACAACCAAAATCTAAGCTGTCAATCAAACTCTTAGCCAATGAGAAGTATAGCAGCCGATTGGGATTGTGACGTCACGAAATCCCAACTTCGTGGCGCGCGATTTAAAACAGACGAAATAGCCGCAAACTAAAATCAGTCTCACGCAATAAATATTGCTGTGAAAAATTTTTTTTCGCGGAAAAATTGTTTTTTGACATGCTTGTCCCAATTAGGCTGTTAAAAAAAAAACTTTTTTTCTTTGCAGTTACCCTTTAACAAGGTATGGACAACAGCATGCCTCCCGGCAGACTGGAAGAAGGCCACCATCGTGCCACTGCTAAAGCCAGGCAAACCGTCAGACCAGCCCAACTCCTACCGTCCGATAGCACTCACGTCGTGCGTCGGGAAGCTCCTCGAGCGGATAATCCTCTGCAGGCTGGTGCACCATCTCGAGACGTTAGGAGCTCTGCCAGAGTGCTACGCAGGATTTCGACGCGGCAGATGCACAGCGTTGGAGGACGGCAAGGCCCAACACCGAACAACGGGTGTAGTTCTCCTCGATATATCCAAGGCCTTCGATGCCGTTGAACACAACAGCATCGTGACAGAGCTGAAAAGACTGGGAATCGGTGGCCGAATGCTTGCCTTCATCCGCGCGTTCCTGGAAGGCCGCGAGGCACAAGTGAGGGCTGCGGGGGTCTGCAGCACAGTGAGGCGTATGACACGAGGGGTACCGCAAGGCAGCGTACTCAGCCCGCTGTTGTTCAGTGTGGCGTTGGCGGCGCTCCCGCAAGCAGCGCGGATAGGCGAACGGACGAACCGTCCAGTGCACATGGCGGTTTACGCAGATGATATTGCCATCTGGGCGGCCGACCGAGGCTGCTGTAGGAAAAACGTCCAGAAGGAACTGCAAAGAGCTCTGGACAACATCTACCATTTTCTAACGACACTGGGCCTCACCCTCTCCGCGGCAAAATCGGTAGCCCTGCTCAATGCGCCACACAGGACGTACAAGTTCACATTGTCTCTACAGATTGCAGGGACCCCAGTACCAATAGTAAAGCAAGCAACATACCTGGGCCTGAAACTAGATGACAGAGTCTCGTGGCAACCAGCTGTGAGCACAGTCCTCAACAACAACAAGAAAACGACGTCCATCCTTCGCATCCTTGAAGGGGTACGAAGAGGCACCTCACAACGCATGATGCTTCAACTTAACCATGGACTGATCAAAGCATACACGCTCTACGCACTCCCACTCCTCGACCTCAACCACAGGCAGTGGGCAAGCTTGGAAAGGGCACAAAGAGTGTCACTGCGCATATGTCTAGGCGTCCCACGGACGGCATCATCGCGTCTCACGCTAGTAGAATCGGGAACAAACACAGTGCAAAATGCAGCGACAGAGCGGGCTCTACGACATCTCATACGGATGCTAGAAACTCCCAGCACAGTATCACTCGTGAAGAACATAGCGACTCGCCGTGCACATCTTGCGACACTCGTGAATCTCCTTGAAGAAATTGCTGGGTGCCCAACCACCCACATTACACTTCCACCGCCGCCCAGTGAGCCTCCCACAGTGAAGATCGAAATGAATATCGCGCAGATGGGTCCGAAGAGAGTAACCCCAGCGACTGTAGCGTATCAACACACATCACAGCACATCGACGAGTTCTACCACGGATGGACACGAACATTCACAGATGGGTCAGTGAAAGCACAACGAAGAACAGCTACAGCTGCGGCGATCTCGGAAGGACACAGCAGAATGGAGAAGCTGAGCTTTCATGCGTCATCCACAACAGCCGAGCTGGCAGCCCTCCGCCTGGGACTGGCAATGACGGATGGGAAACTACCGGGGAACTAGGTTTTGCTCACGGACTCTAGGGCGGCGCTAAGACTCCTGGAGAAACCCGACAAGGCACCTGCACTCGCACAGGAGGTAATGGCCAAGGCTCAGAATCTCTAAAAGGGAGGATGGACGATCGCCTTTCAGTGGCTTCCGTCTCACTGCGGGATTGAGGGCAATGAAGCAGTTGACGCCCTCGCGGACCGGGCCCACGACGAGCCAAAGTGCCCCACTTCTGAGGTCCCCGCCTTCGCAGACGCTCGCCTATTGAGGCGGCGAATTATCTCTGCACGCCATCCGGAGCTCGAGAATGGACCCCTACCCGCTAAAGTTCCCGGACGCCTGACGAGAAACGAGACGGCCGTCCTTCACAGGTTACGCACCAGAAGCGCCTTCACTCCCGCCTACCTGGCAAAATGGAAGGACCAGCGAGATGACGCATGCGGTACATGTAGGGTAACCGCAGACGACGAGCATCTTCTATGTGTGTGCCCCCTATACAAAGAAGAGCGGAACGAACTAAGACAAACCTACTCCGCCCTCGGATGCCCAAGTGACACACTGGAAGAGCTGATTAGGCCCACAACAACAGCTGCCAAGGCGAAAAGAATGCTAACCGCGCTAGCCAAATTCTTGAGTCGCACGCGGCTATGCGACATAATATAGCGACACTACTAACGTTTGTGGGGATTGTGATCCCTCAACATTCGGTCGCGTCAGCGTTTTGGCGCGCCGTGGCGGTCGCGCTGACGTAGCGAGAGGTGGCGCTGCTTACCACTGTGAGTGGCTTCCTCCTCTCCCCCTTTGGGGCGATTTCCGTAACGAACCCCCGCAGAAAGGAGATCGACGTGTCGCTCCTTGATTGGCCCCTTCGCCCCCAAATCTCCTCCGTACAACTTGTGGTCCCGTGGGTACAAGTTGTGCAGATAAGCCACCCAGCCGTAGTCTCGTGGAGTACCTCCTCGCCTTGGTCTGTAGTACGCCGAGACGACTACCAGGTTTTGGAGCTGGTACGATACCCTGATGGCAACCACCTCCTGATTCTCAGTGCAAAACTTTGTAGTGTTTATTTGGTGCCGATGCCAGTCCTGGCGAACGTACACCATGGCCATCCCGGGAGGGTCAACGAGGTGTCCGTTCGCCCGCCCTGGTATCGATGGACTTGAGTATGATTCGTACCCTTGGAGTACAATGTTCGTTGTGTTCGTCTCTTGCAACAGCAGGATGTCAGAGCGTTCTGATGGTCTGTCTACGTACCTTGCCTTGAGCTCCGCCGCCCTGCTTCGGAGCCCCCGACAATTCCATTGCAGGACTTTTATCATTTAATGAATGCTCGCAAGGCTTGTAGTACGGCGGTATTCCGTGCTTGCCTTTCGAGTTGTTCTTTAGTGTGCTTCGCAATGGCTTCCGTCTCTGCTCGGAGGTAAAGATAGAGGTTCCTGAAGTCTGGTGGTGCTGCCCCATCGGGCTTCAAGGAATCAGAAGACTGCTTCCCGTTCTTTACTCTATCTGCCCAACTTCTTCCACTCGGGGGTACTGGAATCTTAATCAGTCGTTCCCGCGGGCCGGGGTGCAGATGTGTTTGCTGTTGCTGCTGCTTGCGAAATCGCTGGTGTTCCTCTCGCATCTTCTTGTTGGTTGCTGATTGCCAAGTGTCCTGCTTTCTTGCATCCCTGACAGAAGGGTGTGTCTCCAGCGCATTGCATCCCTCCAGTGTCAGGGACGAGAACCATCGCATGTTTCGCCTGGCCACACGTCGTACATACCCCTGAATTGGGGCAGATGTCCTCCTTATGGCCGAGGCAGTGGCAGTTGGCGCACACCACCGCTTTAGGTTTGTGTGGGAAAACCCGCTTGTAATAAATATTCCCGTATAGGATCGATCGCGGCAGATGATCACCATCAAAGGTGATAATTGCCGTGTTGGTCTTGCCAAGCCGGCGCGCTGCAACGATCTGGATCTTATTCGATTCTAGTTCGTTGTTTAGAGTGTGGTCGTCTCTGTCTTGGGTTAGGAAAAAAGGTCATAAATGACCCCCTTGATATACGTATTGCCGTACGTGCGAAACACTTGCACGGGGAGCTCCTTGAGGTCTTCTGCTTGGATCGTTTTGATTTCTTGGAGGTGGCGGGCCACTTCCTCGGAGTCAGTACGAATCGAAATCATGTTGGCGTTTTCTAGAAAGTGGAGTGTGAGTGCGACTTTCTTGTCAGGCAGGTATTTACAGCACTGCATCCTGAATGACTGGAGGTATGGCTTGATCGAAGTCTGGCTTCTGGTAAGTCTCACTTTCAGTTCAAAGAATTTATTGAAGGTCTTGTTTGGTGGTTTCAGTACCTCCGCAGGTTCTTCGCGACCTCGCTTAGGCGTGCGCTTGTATGTGACGTGTTTCCACGGATCTCCGGTGTCTTCCTCCGTTTTTCCTTCTAGCGGTGCTTGGCGGTGCACAAAATCTTGCGCCACCATCTCCGCAACCTCCTTGAGTGACGTCAGGCCTCCATCTGCAGGTGTTGCACCGTCGGTGTCGACGGGGCGCCCGCCGGCATCACCTGATGGCTTCGTATTGGGTAGCGGCGCTGCTTGCGTTCCTTGACCTGGACGGTCATGGTCCGTATAGCCACGCTACCGTGACCTTGGGCCCTTGGGTAGTACCCTTCGTTTTCTTTGATTTCTTCTTTTTCTTGGGTTTGCTCGTACTCTCGCTATGCTTCTCTACGAGAAGCTTCTTGAGAATTTGTAGTTGAAGCTCGTGGGATAATCCCTCGAGCAATCTTCTGATCCCGGTCTCTGCCGACAATTCTAAATTGCTTGAAGATGGCTGAGTTCGAGCCTCTTGTAGTGTAGACCTGTTTCCGTGGTCTTCGGAAATTTCCGTATTCTCGGTAACCTCCATGACGTCGGACCACAGCCCGATCCTCGGCTCTCTGACCTGGGCTGCGTCAGGTGCTACAATATTACTGAAAGTATACAGCCTCACTTGCCTGGCTTGCAAAAGGCAGAGGACCTTCTTCCGTCGAAGGCCCAGCTTGTGGGGTGAGTTCCGGGAACTGGACAGGATTCGCCATGTCCCCCGAAAAGAAATTCAGGGGCCATAGGTTAAGAGCAAGAAAAATGCGTCCGAACTGTTCGGCAGCTTCTTCTTTCTCCCCCCACGCATGGACAGCTTCTTCCGACTCATCAGTGGCAGTGAAATGGCGTGCTTGCAGGGTTTTCTTATGATCTCGAAAACGTGGTAATCACTGGGGGAAGTCGGGTCGTACCCAAGCAGGACTAAACGTCCGGCGGGTCGCGCGACGCGTCGGATAAATGGCATCACCCTATCGGCCCCCGGAAAATCACGACTTCATGTGAACGCACGCGACACCGTAATGAGCCGATGCCTGATTGATTTCGACCATCTTTCCGACGCGCCATTTTGTAGTCATTGATAAGTTGGAAGCAGCTGCATGCCCAGGCGTAGGTATGACGCACTACTAAAAGGTGGTACCGGCAGGCCACTAAAAAGCTGCTACACCGATGGTGCAAGTGAATTGGGCTACATGGGAATATATCGAGAAGTGGACATGTCTACCAACCAGTAAGTTGCCGGTATCGGCAGCGAAAAAACAAGATCATGAAACACCCCTCGTGACAAACTAATTATGCAGTTTGAAATATGTATACAATTAATATTACGTACATTAGGTTGCATTGAAACCACAGATACACGCGGAAAGAAGGGCCAAACTACAGGCCGTGTTGATTGTATACACTTTTTGTTCACTCGTATGTTTTTTTTTGCCTCTCTTGTGTGAACGTTACTCTAGTTGCACAATATACTAAACAAACACTTCGCACTATACAGTAGAATACGCGACAGGATATGTTCTACATCTGTATTATCAACAAAGTGACATAAATCCGTCTGTCTAACTATTTTACAGCAGGTGTATCTTTTAAACTCTACATTGAGGCGGAAGACGTGCTGACCTCGCCTAAACTGACAGACGCTGAAAAGTGAACTACGATGCCGTGACGCGAGCGTTCGCGAAAACCTTCATGCTGTGTACGAACGTTATCTACGAACGGGCCAAGTTAAAACAGTAAATAAGAGGCAAACGAAACTGCCGACGAATTTGTCGAGGACTTGAACAAGATGGTAGAAACGTGCGACTGCAGGAACTTGAAAGAACAGCTAATGAGAGATCAACTCGTTGTGGGACTCAACAATGTCATGTTGAGTGAAAAACTCCAGCTCAACGCAGAAGTGACATTAGAAACCGCCATCTCTACGGCGCGCCATTCAGCGACAGTGACGCAGCAGCTACAGAAACTGCGACATCTAGCGCAGTCAAACGCGACCATCGGTGAGTTCCACACTTCTGCGCGGCGAGTCAAAAGCAACGAGAAGCAGACGTTTCATGACAGTCAACTGTACCAAAAGGTTCTCTCAAATGCCAGTGGCGCGGTGCTACTACTCGTCCACAAGCGCGCGCCAAGTGCCCAGCAGCTGACAACATTGGCAACGGCTATGGCAAGAAAGGACACTTTACGTCAGTCAATCTGTCAGCAAAAAAGAACCACTAAGGTACACAAAGCCATGTTGCACTCGGGGAGGTCTACTTGAGATAAGTAACGCACCAGCCTCGAGCTGAACCTCGGTAGATACCGACCACAAGCATCTCATACAACCTTATTGTTGTATGAGATGTCAACACAGGCTACGTGTTGACACGAGGCCTGTGGTGGAATACTTTTCCGAGTCTGTCCGTTATCTTGTCGAAGTTTGGAAGGTTCGATCAAATGTCCCGGAGTAATTGGCAACAATGAAAAAAACTGTTAAATAGACAAAACATTCACCATGCCACGTCGGTCGGTAAGCGATTGACGGCATTTTCACATTACTGTACTTTTTTGCAATAAAAAAAAAAAAATCGGTGGCCGAGTGGGCTAGCGCACACCAGCTCGGAGCACGCGCAGTGAAAGCTTGCGCTGCAGAACCCAGGGATCCTGGGTCCAATCCTTACCACTGCCCGTTTCGATCTGGATGAGCATCGTACCGGCGTGCGGTCGTGTATCGCTACTGCATGGCGCGCGTTAAAGACCCCAGGCTAGCACTGGCTGAATTGCTCATCTACAGCTGAAACACCAGACGCCCACTGAGGCAGACTAACTTCCGGCAGTAAAAACATACACACAACAATTTGTGCAACATGGACTGACGTCTCCAGCCTTATAACTGTTTGAAAGCAAAAGTCTATTTTGCTTTAAAACAGTTATATCATATTTTGATTATTTACTTATACGTAGTTACTTATACAAAAGAGATGGGCGCGTGCAGTGCCTGAAGCTAATGTTTTTGAGAAAATAGTGTTTTTTGGCCTGTGTAAATAAATCACGCATCGCGGGAAGCTGACACTCGGAGAATGTGACGCCAGCAGTTTGAATAGAACGCGAAAGTTTGAAAGCGTGACGTCAACTGGATCAAGATATAAAAAAGGGATGATAAATTTCTTTATGAACGACGTCCACCTAAGCCTAACATTGTAAAAAGAACTTATGTTGTGGACACCTTTAGGAATTATTTCAAATTAAAGAAAACTTGCCAGCAAGAAAAAAAAAACAATAGTTTTTTCTTAGGTGGACCTCGACTGATCCACTGCACGCGTGGGAATCTGAAACTTTGGGTGATAATCAGAAATGCTGCAAGCACAAGTTTGTACCTTTGGTTTGCACTCCCGCTGCACGAATGCTCTTGCAGCTGAAGTGCACTCGAACATAAAGACCTCACGCTTGTAATTGTGCAGGGATTTCACAGCCTTCAACAGAAGTCAAACTTCTGAAAGGGTTTATTGAGCTTGCCAGATGCACTGTTCGTAGCTTGAGCGTTACATGCGACTCCTGTTTTATATTTTGCACTCCCGTACCCTGAAGGAATATTTCCTCCGGACGTCCACTTCCGCTACCAAATAAGGTGACATGTCCAAATAAGGAGAAGCACAAAGATTCTTCCCAGTGGAAGAGGGAAAAGGGACACAAATGGTTGCTGTTTATTATGCCCTAGTTCCCAAGAGCGACAAAACGAAACAATCAACACCGATAAGCTTCAAGCAAATGAAGCAATCAATCCCCGCCCCCGCCTGTTTCGATCTGGATGAGCATCGTACCGGCGTGCGGTCGTGTATCACTACTGCGTGGTGCACGTTAAAAACCACAGGCTAGCGGTTGTACTGCACTGGCTAAATTGCTCATCTACAGCTGAGAGACAATTCACCATTATAAACACTGAAGCGCAAAGGACGAGACACAAGAACGAGAAGGACACAGGACAAGTCACTGCACAAGTCAGCAAAGGACAAGTCACAGCACAAGTCAGGAAAGGAGTCACAGCAGAAGTCAGCAAAGGACGAGACACAAGACCGAGAAGGACACAGCACAAGTCGCCAGTTGAGGCAGACTAACTTCAGGGTGTATAAACATAATTATCAAAGAAACTGCGTTGACTTTACATAACAAGAAAAACAATTTAATCAAACGTTTCGTTTACCATGCAGGAAACAACATCAGTGAAACCTTCAAGCAGGAATGAGCGAAAAAACTACAACAGTCCTATTTAAGCAAGTCCGCGTACACATCGGGGAGGGGGCCGCGGTTGGAGTTGCAGGCCGATGAGTCACTCCGGGATGAGCCATGATTCCACGAACCTGCGTCGAAGTTTTTTCGCTCATTCCTGCTTGAAGGTTTCACTGATGATGTTTCCCGGGAAACGAAACGTTTAATTAAATTGTTTTTCTTGTTATGTAAAGTCGGCGCAGTATCTTTAATGATCATGAGTCCCGGCTTTTATAATATATTTTTCGCATGTATAAACATACACACAAACACAAATGAAGCACGCACGCAAAGGTATCTTTGACAGGCTTTTTGTCTCTCGGTGCTTTTGAAGTAAGCACGAGCAATTGCAAGCCTGCCAAAGATACATTACTCACTTGAGTCATTTGCTTGAGGCTTGTCGGTGTTGGTTGTTTCTATTGGTCACTCTCTATTGGTCACTCTCGTTTGACTTGGGCATGAGCATAGCGACCCTGCAACCGCCCAGAGCGGCAGTGCAACCGGGAGCTCGAGCATGCTCTGCAACGCGCACCAGGAGCAGTACACCGTGGCGGCAAGCGGTAACGCTCTTCTAAAGTCCCGTAAGCACAGTGGCGTTTGAGTGGGTTTAGGCGTGTTTGACAGCGTTGCGAAAAACCAGGATATCTCTGCTTCGTATGTCGCGTGCCAAGCTACCCCTTGAATTGAATTCCACGCTTCGTACAAAGCATAGATGTGCCGGTGAATCGCTTCCGTTTCTCGGCGCAGCGCAATCAAACACACTAAAAGCAACTGTGTGAATGGGCATTTAAGCACCCTATTATGCATGACATTTATTCTTACTGTTCGTCAAAATCTGGTTTCGGCAGCACTTGCAAACATTGATCTTTTCAACGTGTCATCAAGGAACACGACCGCTCTCACTGATGTAACGCACACAACCAAAATATTCGTTGGCAGGTATCTATTTATATTTTCTCGTAAGCGCACGCGCCACAGAGAGGCATGCAGCCCGTACAATGAATGCCTGTGAGGCCCGTCTAGGGGGTGATAATGATAATGCAGTGCTATATAATATAATGTGCGGCAGTGATAATGTACAGTGAGGCATCACAAAGGATGGGTCTAAGTTGATCGCAGGTATGTGCCAGCTTCGCGACCAAGTTGCGGAACCTCGGTTCGGTCACTAATGGGCACGTTAGTTTTTTTTTGTTTTTTTTTTTGCAACTTTTATTAAGTGCAGACTAACGGAGCCATCAATTGTAATTTTGTTGTGTGTATGCTTAGACAGCGGAAAGTTAGTCGGCCCCGAGGGAGTCTGGTGTATTCGTTGGAGATGAAAACCAGTGCAGTATATCGCTGCTAGTCTGACGTCTTTAGCGCGCATCACGCAACAGTGATACATGACCGCACGGCAGTCTATCTATGCTGGAACGCAAACTAAATGATGTAGAAAACTGCATCGGGCACTGATTGGCTATTCTCTCGGGTCACGTGACATGACGTTGAAATGTAGTTTTTCCCTATGCAGTTCAAGCTATGCTCGTAAAATGATGCAGTTGGCGGTGACGTCAAAATGTCGTCACGATGCACTTTGACGATGCAGTTAACTGAGGGGTCGAGACGAAGCCAGAGATCAATCTGCATCGTAAAAGATGGCGACCCTAACATATGCATCTCTACTGTTGGGTTTGCCAGCGGATCGAGTTTTTAAAGATCACCGGGATGCTGTCGAGACGAGCGATGCGAGGTTTGTGGGCGAATACCGGCTGACCAAAGGGGGGATTCGCTGGCTGTGCGACCAGCTTCGCGGAAAGCTCCAGCGGCGTCGCGAAGGGCCCCCTGTGCTGACGGCAGTGTTGCGGAGTGGGCACCCCCATTCCATTCCGATTCCACTCCGAGGAATTGGAGTTTTTGATAATTCCATTCCTTTCAACTCCTAGAATGGGGACACTGGGCCCATTCCCACTCCTGGAATGACTGAATCGTTCCATTCCATTCCTCTAATTCCTAAACGTAAAAAGTGTCACTTGGCAGCTGCATTGCGTTGCAGGGTTGGGCAGAAATATTCAAAAATGTATTGGGAACTACAAATACTGGGATAGATGAAAATAGTTGCTAAAATACTGATACTCACGTCTCAAATATATCTGTAAAAATGTATAGCGATACGTGTAGGAAATGCATTTTAAAAAGAGCAAAAAGTCTTTGGAAATACAAATACAGGAATATCTTTTAGGGAGGGCAGAAATATAAATACTGATAATACTGCAATACATTTTTTTCAAATTTCTTTGAGACGCCAACTGAGATGAGGCTTTAAGTTTAAAGTGGAAGTTTTTTTTGTCCCGAAATTACTTTCCCGCAGGCTTGGCACTTCGCCTTGAAGATAGTGGTTCCGGACGAAGAGTCTTCAATGGGTTCAAAAAACGTTCCATCAAAGATTGACCGCGGTCCCTTCCCTGGCATCCTGTTTGTCTGAGCAGTGATGCGAAAAGACTTCGACCTCTAAATAAATTCCATCAAAACATCACCACTTCCCTGTCCAATAAGGGTGCTCCTGTCAGCACTGTCACATGACGTCACGGTGGGATGAACTAATATTCTTGTATCTGTAGGTGCTGCCTTGAACATGAAACTTTACCCACGCTGCTGTATGAAAGGACAATACGTACTTTCGTTGTAGGTGACCTCGTTGAAGACCATGCAGGCCGTTGCATTTGGAATTTTTGAGAAAAGTGGACCATTTGAAGCATCCTAAAGCACATGTCTTATATTCTGTTACGGTTGAAAAATCGACACGGTGGCATCCCTGTTGTGACGGTCCTACCTGCCGACCCTCCGCCTCCAGCGCATGAATGGCAGTCCTCAAGTTTCGCCTAGCATCATCCAAACAGAGACCTCGTGGATTGCGACCTGAGACTGCCGGCACAGGTGCGAGCTCTCCGAGAAACAGCGCTCGAGACGAGTCGCAGGTGTACCAAGTCTGTGTCCGCACAGCGAGGCAACGTCTGGCCTCCTTCCTGGGTATCGGATCACCAGAGCAGCGGGTCACGTTCACGTCGACTGATGACGTACCCTTGAGCCGTACAATATTACAGGCGCAGACGCATTCGGATCTGTGTTGAACTTCACTGGTGAAAGGCGCCAACGCCGCCCCCCCCCCCCCCTCCCCTCTTTGTTCTTTGCTTTGACGCTTGGTTTTTGTATTGCATTTTTTTTTTGCGTATAAGTCTGTTAGGGCCCCACGTGGGTTTGCAGTTTACCGCTCATTTTATTTCTGAACAACTGACTCGCTGACTGGCTCGGTATAGCTGAACGTAAAAAAATTAATAAATAAATGAACAAAAAAAATATAAAGAACCGGGCCCATTCCATTCCCATTCCATTCCGGGCAAAAGGCTTCTAATTCCATTCCCATTCCATTCGTCTCAACGTTGCCGCCATTCCATTCCCATTTCATTCCGGGGTCGCGAAAATGCGGAATGATTCCGGAATCATTCCAACTCCGGAGTGGCAACTCCGCAACACTGGCTGACAGTCGAACAACAAGTCCTCGCAGCTCTACGCTTCTACGCCGCTGGCGGCTTCCAGGGAACCGTCAGGAGCGACGAAAACATTCGTGTTCACCTAGTGCTCCGTGAGTCGCGCATACTTGTTGATGTCACCAACGCTATCATCGATTGCCTCGGATCGAAGTGGCTGTGTTTCCAGCAAACTCAAGCAGAGAAGGCGCTCACAAAAAGGAAGTTCTTCGAGCGATGGAAGTTCAGCGGCGTGATCGATAAATATTCTAAATACTCTTACACGATTCAACACGATTGTGTTTTCATTTGAGTGCACCCCATATAAGCGATTTGGCTGAGCGAAAAGCCAAGCAAGCAACGGTAACAGGCTTAAGTTGAGCTAGTTCGTTCATACTTCAGGTAGAGGGAGAGAGATATATACTTTATTTTAAAGCAACTATACTTCAGGTAAGGCCAGCTGAACTAGAATAAACATACACATAAAGAGAAGACCATACACACCGTGGGACTAAGAACTGATTTTCTTTTAGAGCGCAGCTCTTAGGCGCCAGTTTCCGGCTTGAGCGGCGTCGCCGTCGGCGTCGGCGTAACCGCGCGGTTGCATTATGAGTGAATTTTCCCGAAGGAACCCGAGGTCCTCCCGAAGGACCTCGGGTTCCTTCGGGAGGACCTCGGGAGCAGACTTGTACACGTTACTGAAAAATAGTAAGGAATTACATTTACAATTACTCAAGGCTAAATTGTAATTAATTAGTTACAATTACCCTCCAATAAAAGTAAGTGACCGTTACTCCAAAATGTAATCCGTTACTTTCCTGGCGTTACTCTCAACATTATTGTCCTCAAGTTAAAAACAAAGGGAAAAGGGATATTAAAGTTCTTATTGTTGCCACCTGTTTCATTTATTGACCTTGAGTATTTTGAGAAAGAGCTGGCTCTCGAAAATCTCTGCATTGAGCTTCTTCAGCGAAGCAATGGAACTACTTTTTACCTCGAAGATAGAGCAAAGCTTCGTCGTTGCAGCCGTTGCCTGATATTCGAGAGTTTTAGTGGATCCTTCCGATACCTCCGATACCCCTGATAACGGCACCCGATAACGATATGATGCGTGCGAAAAGGCGGCGGCGGAGTATCGGATATCGTTATCGGAGTTGTCGGGACGATCTACTAAAGCTCTCTATTAATTGTCGAAATCACGAAGCTGTAGTCGTCGTCATACAACTAGCTAAAACTGAAATAAGAATTAATTTGTGTACATCTTACTATACCGGCATATATTGCCAGACAATAGCAAAATATAGTTGGTACCAGTAAGGTGAAACTAAATAATAAATAAGGTTCGGATCCATATTCTTCTTCCTTTGGTTCTGAACAGGTCGAGCCTCGGTTGAGGCATTGGTGAATAAGAAAACGTTTTCAATATATAAATATAATAGAAAAAAAAATATCAGGACATTCATAACAACAATTAATTAGAACGTCGGTTAAAACAAGGAAATGTAAACGCATGTTTGCCGTGTGTACCTTTCTTGATGCCGTTCAAAAACGCACGGAGCACGGACCGGGAGGCAGTTTACTCCGGTGTTCTCCAGATAGACGTCCGCTGATAACACGGGCAGCGAACGGCAGAAAACTAAGCCACACTATGGCCCCACTCATGAGTTTCACTCTCTCCTCAAGCCCAGAATCTCAAGTCTACGTCAGCCACCATTATGTTTTATTTGTAAAAATCTTTGCTCGAGGTAAGAAGCGTCCTGCTGTGGTTCAAGCAGCAACAAAAAAAAAAAAAAAAAAAAGGAAGACAATTACCATTTTCGAAGTGCTCGCAAAAAGCGGACTCACAGAAAGCGTGACTGAGATGCAGATAACCTGGCTGAAATTCACAAATAAAGTGGGCCAACCCTAGAAGTTGGACTGCAAAAAAGTAAGTAGCTTTTAAAACAGGGTCAAATAGGGTGAAAGAAGAAGAAAAATAATACCCTGTTTTCTAAGAGAAGATGAGAAGTGTGCAGCAACGAACGAGGATGCTCGTGGCAAAAACACCTTCACATATTATCGCATCTTTTTTAGTGGATTTTAGGGTGTACAGAGCGTTGTCTCGCGTTGTGACATTATGAAAATGGTCGCAGTCACTATAAACGAGAAGGACATTGTTAATTCTTGTCTGTGCACTTACCGCCTCGAGCTTAATTCTCGAAGAGGCACACAATCACTTGGTGTCCTCCTCTCCCCGTCTTCAATCGCAAAGAAAAATCAAAAAGGGACTAAAAAAAGCGGATATAAGTTGCCCCCCACTTCTTGTTTTGTAGAAATACCCATTTTTGTCTTCTGTCATTGTGGTTAGGGTCTAAAAAAATCGATTCAGGGGCTTAGTTTTGTAAAGAAAGGCTTTGGGGAACTGAAGAGTACCAAGCCTCCCCTTTGCGCTAGTCCATGCGCCTGACAGTGTCACTACGCTCGACTTTCTCAAAATAAAAATAACCCTTTTCATAAACGGGGGGGGGGGGGGGGGGGGGGTTCATGATAAAAATGTAACGGATTACAAGGAATCCGTTACGTAAATATGTGAGGGAATTACTGTAGAATTACTCTAAAAAACATGCAATTATTCCGTTACTAAATTACCGATAAATGTAAGGGATTACAAGTAATTTCGCTTGTAACGGATTACGTACAACTCTGCTCGGGAGGACCTCGGGTTCCTTCGGGAGGACCTCGGGCTCCTTCGGTGACCTCGAGGAGGGGGGGTCACGTGACCTCCCCCCCCCCCCCCCCGAGGTATCGGCATCGTCACTGATGACGTCATCACTGACGTCACTGATGACGTCATCGACATCGTCACGTGACCCCCAGGTCACGTGACCCCCCCCCCCCCCCCTGAGGTCAGTTGACCCCCCCCCCCGTACCCTTCCCTCCTCCTCCTCCTCAAGAGCTGCCCTCCACTTCGGCATTACAGGGAGTTTTTTTTTTTTTTTTATTGACAGGGAAAAGGAAGTCAGAGAAATTAGCCGGGAGTCATCTCCTGACTGGCTACTCTGAGTAGGGAGGAGGAATGAGGGATACGACAGTTAAAGAAAGAAATAAAGTATCACACACACACACAAAAGCAAATAGTAGAAAGATTAGAGCTTGTGCAGTTTTAAAGTCTCTTGTCCAGGCCTGTCTCTGAGAGGAACCTGACGAAGGCGTTTGTGGCTCTTGCGGCAAAAGCCTCATTTTCCCAGGGACCTAGTATCATTTTCATTGTGAGGGAAGTTCCAGGAGATAAGTTGAGCTGTGCGTGCAATTGAAGTCGTTCACCTTCGTAGTTTGGGCACTCTGTCATTATATGTTTTAAATCCTCAGTAATGCGACATGTGGTGCAATTTGGAGAGTCGATTTGCCTAATGCAGAATAGGTAACGTTTTGTATATGCAACTTTCAGGCGTATCCTATGAAGCACAGCCTCACGTCGCCGTTTAAGACCTGGAGGTGCTCGAAATGTTTAGTGTGGGTCAATGATTCTTAGCGATGTACTCTTGTCAGCGGTATCTTCCCTGCCGAGACGTGCGGCGGTTCTTTTTCCGAGAGTGTTCACCACGCTTCTGATGTCAGTCCTAGTAAATGGGGCTTGCATTAGCTGAGTGGATCTTTGGGCTCGGTTTGCAACACCATCAGCCATTTCGTTGCCCGGAATTCCACAATGGCTGGGTATCCACTGAAAGCACATCGAGTGACCTTGACACACTCCGTCGTAATGGAGTTGAAGTATTGGTAATAGCAGTTGCTTATAAGGGCTGTTCTTTCTTGGGCAGTCGAGGGACTGCAGCGATGACTTCGAGTCTGTTATTATCGTCCAGGAACGAGGAGGCATTGGAATAATAAATCTCAACGCTTCACGAATCGCTACAAGTTCAGCAGCTGTTGAAGACATTCGATGTGAAAGCTTATAACCATTTGTATGGGTGAGTGCGGGAATTACAAAGCCAATAGAGGAGCTAGTATGAGTCGTAGATGCATCCGTGTAGATGTGACAGGAGGAGGAAATGTCGTGTGTACAACACAGACAGAGAAAACTGCCGCAAGGCGACTGCAGGAAGAGTTGACTTTTTCGGTATTCCCAAGATAGTTGTATACACCTGTAGTGGGAAGAGGAACCATGGGGGCGTGGTAGGTAGCATATATTCTTGAAACGTAGTCGGTATGCTGTCAGTATGGTCTAGAATCTGCTGTCCAATACGGCTGTAAAAACACCTTGGTGGTAAGTCAGCCAGGTGATGAGCGCGATGTTTTGTTAAGTGTCGAATATGATGCCGAATAGTCTCCTGGGTACGAATGGCTATTATTGGAAGGCAGTGAGATTCGGCAATGGTGTCAATGGTGGATGTAGATTTAGGGACTCCGAGACATACTCTGAGTGCTTGTGCTTGAAGAGATTGGAGTTTTTTCAGGTTGGTAGGACTAAGTCCATGCATGACAGGAGGGCTGTAGCAGGGGCGGATTTAGATGGGGGGTCCGGATGTCCTGACCCCCCTCTTGATTTCTGCATGTGTAAAATTTAGGGCGTAAAACGAAGGAGGTGGGGAGGGGGTTCCTAAACATATGGTACGCTGACCAACACCTGACCCCCCCCCCCCCCCCCCCCCTCAGGAAATTCCTGCATCCGCCCCTGGCCGCTGTAGCGAAGAACTCCAACAAATAAGGCGTTGTATAAACGAAGGAGGGCCGCTGTTGAAGCACCCCAAGTTGTGCCGCTTATAAAGCGTCCTAAGGTAATAAACGCAGAGAGTCTGTTTTTGAGATGTGACAAATGGGAGCTCCACGTTAACCCTTTGTCGATATAAACTCCAAGAAATTTGTGAGCTGGAACATATGGAATAGTAGTACCGTCAATTGATAAAATGTAACGATCTACTTTCATTCTTGTGAACGCAATAGCAGCAGATTTTGCAGGGCATAACTCAAGGCCTCGCATGGCCAAGAACCTTGATATCTTGTGGAGAGCAGCTTGCAGACGTAAATGTATTCTCTTAGGCGACGCTGCTGACGTCCAAAGACACACGTCGTTGGCGTACAGCGAGATATGTATAGAATCCGGGATGAGTGCATGTAGACCAATGAGGGCGATATTAAATAGGACTGGACTCAGAACCCCTCCTTGCGGAACACCTTTGGTGAGAATATGGTGGCTGGTATCTCCATCACTCGTGCGCACGAAGATTGTCCGATTGTGAAGGTAGTCGGCAATCCAGTCGTAAAGACGACCTCCGATACCTATTGATTTTAGGCCTTGCAGAACTGCTGAGTGCTGAACATTATCAAAGGCTCCCCGAATGTCGAGAAATACAGCCGTTGTGACCTTGCCACGGAGCTTCTGATCATCGACATGAGCAACTAGGTCCATGACATTGTCGATAGAGCTTCGGCCTTGTCTGAATCCTGTCATTGATTCCGGATAGAGTGAGTTGGATTCGAGAAACCATTCCAGGCGCGAAAGAATCATTCGTTCCATGCATTTTCCGATACAGCTTGTAAGCGCAATTGGTCGGTAGGATTTGATATCTAAAGGAGACTTACCGACTTTTAGGATGGGTATAACGCAAGCGGTTTTCCATTCCTGAGTGACACAGCTGGCCAGCCAGGAAGCATTAAATACGTCTAAAAGATGTTGGCGGGCTTGAGGTCCAAGGTGTGCAAGTGTTCCATACGTAATACCGTCTGGTCCAGGCGATGAAGAGTGATTCAGAGATGCCAGAACTTGATCGAGTTCAAATACGTTGAAGATTTTATCCATCACTCTTGAAGTATGGTCAGCAACATTTTCAAAGCTCACACTTGTTGGGTCGATAGTATTCACTGTTGATAGGCCTACAAGTGAAGCATAGAAATCCTCAGCAATCGCAAGAGCTGGCCTTCGTAAGAAGATTGAGAGAGCATTAAATGGTGTTCTCTGCTGCGGTGCACACCGTAACCCTCGCGCTATATGCCACATAAGTGACAAGGGGGCACGTGGGTCGAAAGAAGCGCAGGTGCTTCTCCACTTTTTCTTTGAAAGTTTGTTAAGATGACGGCGCATGTGCTTTTGAGTTCTTCTATCGTTGCGGATATCAGCAGGTAATTTTGTGCGCCTTGCTCGCCTCTCTGCGCGTCGGCGAATCGCCTGCAGTCGCTCATATTCTGTGTCCACCGTGGTGCGGGAGGGCGGAAGGTGTACAGCTTTCGTCGCTTCCTTTACTGACAGTTGGATGATAGGCACTAGTGGTTTGGAGGCGCACTTCTACGTCATCTTTAAACTCTTTCCAGTCGGTGTATGATACAGAATGAGGCTTGGTGTTGACTTGGAAACCAGAAATTGTGGTGTAGGTTGGTATGTGGTCACTGCCATGGCACTCGACGCCTACGAACCAGGAGCTCCGTGAGACAATCTCGCGTGACACAAAGGCGACGTCTAAACAACTACTGCTACGGGTGCCTCGAACAAAAGTCGGTGAACCATCATTCAAACACAAAGGTCATGATCGTCTGCCAGATCAAGTAGCTCTTTTCCACGACGCGTAGTTTTTGCGCTCCCCCAGGCCGCGGTATGAGCGTTAAAGTCTCCTGTCAATAAAACTGGCCCTGGGCATTGTCTAATAATAGCATCCAATCTAGAAACGTCAAACATCACAGGACGGGGCTACATATGAAGCAATTACGGTGAATGAAACCTTCCCCCTACGAACAGTTACACAGACGTATTCGTTATTTGGGTGTGATGAGACGTCATGGTGAACATAAATGAGGTCTTTCCGAAGAGCTAGAAATGCCCGACTAATGCCAGAATCCCGAGCCGACTGAAACACTTCGTATCCGGATAGGCGGAAATCTGCGGCTACACGCGATTCACAGATGGCTATGATCGGGAACCGGTACTTGAATGCAAACTGTCTGAAGTCTGAAAGACGTGAAGGTAACCCTCTCGCATTCCACTGGAACTGTGGCTTGTTTTACATCATCTTCAAAAGAAGGCGCATTAGCTATTAGACTGATGCATGCTGGTGATCATTGTTACAATTGCGGGTTTAAAGACCATAATTCCCTCGAGGATGCTCTTAAAGGTGCAGGATGGCAGCTTGGAAGTAAAACTTTCAAGGACCGAAAAGATAAGACTTATTATGTCGCCAACCGTCATCAATCCAAGCGCTGGGAATAGTGGCTCCCTTGTGGACCCAGCATGGGTATCTGTGTTCTTGTTAGGCTGCTTGTTGCGTTTAGATGGAGGTGGCGGAGCAGTTCTTGATGTCTCTGTAGCTCCTTGTGGTTCATTGGTGGGCTCATTCTGAGCCCCCTGCTTGTTGTTCGGAGGAGTGTGTTTTGGCTTAGCTTTTCTTGGGGTCCTCTGCTGTACTTGCTGCTGAGGGGCCGTCGAGGTTGATGATTCCTAAAGAACATCCAGTGGCAGAAAAGACGACAAGGTTGGAAGGTCGTCCTTAATGGGAGGGGTCAGTCGCGGGCCATGCACGAAGTTTTTTGTCTTGTTGAGCGCAGCCAAACGTACTTTGCAATTTGCATAGTCTGCTGGATGCTCTCCGCCGCAGTTAGCGCACTTCGGTGGTGTCCCGCCTACACAGTCTTTGGTAGAATGTGGTTCACCACATTTCTTGCATTTTAAGGTGTTCTTACAACATTTCGCCACATGGCCAAGGGCTTGACAATTAAAGCACCTTGGAGGAGCCTCAATGTACTCGACGACTTCGTGCCGAGTAAATCCTAGGTTCACTTTCGTCGGACGCTGTGTTCGGACGAAACGTGAGAACGACACGATCTGATGGACTTGCGGCGTCGCCAGGCTTCCCTCGGCGACGATAGAGGCGGCGAGCCGCGATGACACCTTCTGGTTGTAAGTATTCTCTTAATTCTGCATCCGTGTACCACGTGGGCACTGCCTTGATCAGTCCATAGTTCTGAAGGTTGGCGCTGGGTATGGTGACTTGTATGGGTATGTCACAGAGACAGCGAACTTGCAAGAGCTTGTTCACTGAAGTGGCGTCCGCTACTTCCACCAGGAGACCCCCCCCCCCCCCCCCCCCCCCCTGGCAGTTAAGCGATGGCGTATGATGGGGCCGCCCGCTGCCGTATTAACTTGCGTGCTCAATATTAGCGGATTTTGTTGCTGGAGGCAATGCGTCTTGTCTGCCGGTGTCAGTAGTACCGGGTCTCCTGACGTTCTTTGTCGGCAGTGCTCCACAAGGATGAGTCCTTCTAGGTCACCCTCTGTAAATCCTTGATCCATTGCGTCGGTTGCTCCAGCCGGCACAGGGAGTTGAAAACGGCTTTAATTTTTTCCTCCTCTTC
This sequence comes from Ixodes persulcatus, assembly GCA_013358835.2. Lineage (NCBI taxonomy): Eukaryota > Metazoa > Arthropoda > Arachnida > Ixodida > Ixodidae > Ixodes > Ixodes persulcatus. The sequence goes on from JABSTQ010010148.1 coordinate 81,704, forward strand.
TACTACGAACCCAACTTGAAGAAAATATTCTCTTTTCTTTTTTGCTTCCTACTTCACCGAATATTTAACCCCCGAAGGAAAATTTTTCTTTCTCGTGCAGCACGGGAGAAGTTGCACTAACGCAGTCAAAGTCAAAAAGTAAAATTTGTCGTTAGTTGTTTATACAGCAGGAGGTTAGTCTGCCTGAACATGGCGACATTGTTGCCCACTGTAGATAAGCAATTTAGCCAGTGCAGTACGACTGCTAGCCTGGGATCTTTAAAGTGCGTCACGCAGTAGTGATACACGACTACACGCCGGTACGATGATCATCCAGATCGCAACGGGTAAGGACGGGGATTGAACCCAGGATCCCTGGGTTCTGCAGCGCGAGCTTTCGCTCCACGTGCTCCGAGCTGGTGTGCGCTAGCCCACTCGGAGATTCTCCGAAATTCCCTGTAGAGAGAAAAAAAAAACAAAAAAAAAAAAACGATATAGTTTCAACTAAATCGCCACTGTTCGGCAACGTCACCGGACACGTCACGGTGCAGTTCTCTTCCGATGTAGTTTGTTGGCGATGGAGATTAGGCTCCTCCCACCGGCGACGTCACGATGCAGTTTCTCCACCGCTTTTTTCAGCATAGACAGGCAGAACGATGCTCATCCAGATTGAAACGGGCAGGGGATAGGTAGCACGTGTAGCGAAAGCTCGCGCTTTCCAGCGCGAGCTTTCGCTACACGTGCTACCTATCCCCGAGCCACCAGCCATCGCGGTCGAATTCGAGCTCGAGAGAAAATTATCAAGAAAATCTCCGTTTTGAGGCGTTTAGTACTAGTGTCGCCATCTGGTTTAACACGTTGGAAATAAAATTAACAAGGTGATTTTATTTACACAAATACGTAAATACAAAAATATTAAGTTTTATCGTCATGGTCTTAAAATTAAGATTAGAAGCACCCTAGTACATACCCCCAGCGTTTTGTCACGTTTGTCTTCTAAATAATTTTATTTTCAAAAATGTCTCACAACGCGCTCAAAACAGACAAAACGGTCATATTTCGAGATTTTATTAAAAATCTCCAGCGCTCTCAAGGAAAATCCAAGGGCCGTACAACCTTCATTACGTCTTCATAATTAACGTCCAAAAGAATGAACACTCTGGTGCATTCCTGAAACTCAGGTTTGTGTAGCAAAATGTGCCCATTGAGTGACGAGCGGTCGTCATGGAACACAGCTAGTTACTGAAAATTCTGATTTGTAGATTTGTAGACCAACTGTCCAATGGAAGAGTCTCCCTATGACGAATGTTACCAATCTGCCTGCGACGAGCGCTCATTCCCCGTGCTTGTAGCATTAGTAACGGAGGGCGAAACTTTAGCAAACTCGAGCTCGTGCTGGAGGCTAGCCATCCGAAAGCTTGACCTCTCGGCAAGTATTGTCGCTTGTCTTCTCCGAAATATGGTAGTCAGACTTTGTGAAGAAATTTTTATTAAACATATCCGTAAACAGAACTATAAACACATTTTGTCCATTAAACAAAAGATGTTATATCGTAGCTTGTGCAACAGTAAACAGCTCGGTTCACCTGAACAGCTTTATTGTCCTATGGTTGCAGTTTTGGAAACATCTTCACCACTCGCGCAACAGTATTTTCCACAAGCACATCCAGTAAGCCGAGGACTTCCCACCTAAAAGCACGAACCGCGTTTTTCGAAAAGGACGATCGTTATACCGTGAATCGCAAATAACAGAGAGAGATCTGCCAGCTTTGAAGGTGCACAATTAAGTAGGTTGTTTTCACTTAACCGGCAGTGCTCAACACCGCCCTGGTGATTGATCGGACATATTGCCACTCCCCACACTCGGCAGTTTCTTTTTTTTCTAGCCAACCTAGCACCAGTGGCTGTGTGAATATACCCATAACATAGCGGGGTCAACACAGGCAGTCTATTTACGATTTGCCCAGACACATTTGCAAAGGGAGGAAGCAGAACGGAACAGAAACCTTTCATTGTTTATTTCGAGAACCAGCTATAGGCCCAGTCTCTCCATACAATAAAAATGCCAGCTAAATAAAGGATCCGTAAAAATATCCCGTTCTTGCACAATTTTTGTTTCTTTGTACCATCGTTTCATTGCACACACAAAAAAAAAAAGTTTCTTATCCGCATCTTTTTTTTTTCCCCCTCAAATGCAAAACTGAGCACGCCAAGTTATGCATGACAGTCACAATTAAAAATGTAATTGGTACGTATTTATATGTAATGTATATATATGTTCCTTACAACTTTCTAGAGCAATATTCTGAATCTATACAAGTCCATTGTGAAATGGGACGTTACGGAAAAACGTGTAGGAAAACGCTCGTCGGCCAACAAATGTAAATTTCCGCTACCGTTTAAAAACAAACTCAACATGTTTCTAAAGGTTCGGTGCGTGCAAGTCAACACTTCGGCCTAATCGGTGTAAAAAAATAAACTCCAGCGGGTCATTTTTTGTTTCATAGTTGTGGGTAGTTAGTGCATGTAACTCTGGCAAAAAAAACAATGGGGCAAGCATGTGTTACAAAGAAAGAACAAGAGCACATGAAAACTAACCAATAACACTGCCGCTGTTTTTTAATGAAACAAAGACATTGCAAAAGTAAAAACCTGCCAAAGCACTCAGACATTTAAGAGCACACTACTTGTGCTGACCTACAGTTCGTCTCATTTTCCCAAAACACCGGCACTCTCTCTAGAGCCCTGGTTCCCCGTAAGAGATGGACAAAAATACAAGAATGGACTGTGTAAAACACAAATAAAACAAGGTAGAAAAAAAAAAAACCGAGACAGCTTGAATGGTTATTTGAAGAAACTTCTCGCACACTACCAGTAACGACCTGCCACAAAAAGTTAGTATTTACCTCAACGTCGGCATGTTCTAGTCTCACCATTACCTAGTGTATGAATTTTCTACAATACACGCTACCAAAATGTTGAAGGATTTTTTTTTTTCCTAGCTGCACCGGGTGCAAGTAATTACAACATAGTTTTCTCTTCTTTCAGAACCTTTGCCACCTCTCTACTTTTTTTTTTCTTTTTTTTTGCTGTTGTATCGAGGAGAAAGACTCAGTCTGATAAGGCTAAGAAGGAAAACAACGGGACAAGACAAGAAAAACCAGAAAAGAAACCGAGAGAACAAGGGACAATAATTTCCTCCGATGTGAGGCAGTTTTTTTTTCTTTTTAGAGTGGTGAGGTTGGGGAAAAAGGGGGACACGAAAGTGGAATGTTCACTTTGACTTGCACGTGAACTTGCTAGTAAACCTGCTGCTGTTTGTTGCAGTGTAAGGACGCACCCAAAACCATTTTTTTTGAAAACTATATATATGTATATATAATATATATATACGTGTCTCATTACACTTTCCTGCTCTTGTTTTCCCTTTACTCTGAACAAAAAAAAAAGAAAGACACCAATGAAGGAACCATATAAGTATGTCACACACGAAAAACAATAACAGAAAAGACTGACAATGGGATGAAGTAGTACGGAAGTAGAAGCAGAATAATAATAATAATAATAATAAAAAAAGGTGAAAAACAGTATCTACACCAAAACTCTTATGCGAATACTACAGTTCCGAGAAAAAGGAAGGGGGGCTGGAAGGAAGGGGCATCTTTGTGGTTGGTGGATGGTGGTGGTGGTAAATGGTGGTGGCGGTGGCGGCGGCGACGGCGGTGGCCATACTTTCGTTGTCCACTTGACGGGCGCGCGCTTACAGTCAGTTTTTCCTCTAACCCCTTTCCTCCCCAACTATGAAGGTGCAGACAATTATTTCTTCTCTCTCGCCTCCCCCTAGCAACACTAAGGCTACTATGCCAGAAGTGCCGTGTACCTTTGTGCCCCCCAGGGAGGGGGCCCAGCAGAAGAAAAATAAAGTGATGATAAACGGAGACAAGGAAGAAAAAAAAAAGACAAGGTAAAGATATAAGATAAAGTCTACGCGTGGGCAGTGTTCAGTAGTAGGTCTCCATTTCGACCCAGCCTCCTGGGTTGCGGCGCAGAATGAAACGACGAATTTCGTCGTACACGAAGATCAGAAGGGAGAATGGCATTGCAGGTAGCCACCAGTTGATCCTGTAACAAATCGTGCCAGAGCAAAGTGTGAGTCGGAAAGTCAAAAGAGGAGCCCTGGCAGGCACGACATCTCATTCCCCGAACAAAGGAGGACTGCAATTTCTCCCCGAATGCCATGCACGGAATTCAAGACTAGAACAGAGCATAATAGTTTCTTCCACCTTATGATGGACCGCAGTGGACCCTACCAGCCATTCCAGCAAATTCAGCGCTATGAAAGTATCGCACGACTGCGCACGGAGTGCCGCTGAATCCCTCCCAATGGTTATGTGACGCTCGCACGGCATTGGACAGGGTTCAATAGCTCAATGTCCTCCGCGGTCTACCATAGTAAACAGCCTTCCAGTCAAGGTACTGAAACCATTTCCTTAAGCATGCAAGTAGAAAATGGGGAAGCAAAAGACTCACTTGAGAGGGTACATCCTGAGACCTTTGTCCATGCCTGGCGTGTACGAGAGGATTGCAGCTAAGGCAGTCTCAAAAATTAATCCAATGTTCAGGACATGGTTTCTGCAAACAAAATGAGCCCCACACTTTACCAGAAGACACTAACATATGTCTTGCAATGCACAGGAATATGAGGACGGAATACTGCCGAACGCTTGCACTCGCCTCCATCACCCCTTTCCAGGAACAAGGGGCTTAAAAGTAGACAATATTTTAAGACCGTAAATATTCGGGCAGCTAATCTCGGGTTATGTACAACATACTAGAAAAGTTGCAAATGAATGCCCTCTAGTATTCGGGTATTCACTGGATGCTAAATTTAAGGGCGATGTTTAGAGCGCATGCTCAGAACAAGCTTGCGTTGTTAAGCTGCTAAGACCGGCATTCTTGATGGTGCAGAATGTGCACTGCAAAAGGAACTGTAAAAGCTCGCCGCCAGCACGTGCTCAGCAGTCGCGCACACAGCTATGGCTGCCAGTGAATACGCCCTCCTATACTTGGCGTCAACTGTTTTGTGCTCCGTGGTTGGGGCTAGAGTAGCTTCAGCTGTGCTCAGATTCTGTGAAAGCTAGTTGCACAAGTGCAAGCAAATGAGGCGCAAGATGAAGCCACGTGCTGCAGCACAGTGGAAGGTACGTTGGCCTGGACAATGCACAATGTAGCATACAATAGTTCACGCCGAGTATAGTAAGAATACCAACTCAATGAACGACCTGTAGGAACTATACGCTATAAACACGTCTTTTTTCCAAAAAACACTTGGGTGGAGGGAGCAGCCCCAGGCACCAAAGGGCAGGCTACTAGTTTGACGAGGGCACTCACCTCATGCCCTGGTGCAGAATGGAGTTCCTCCTAGTTTTACAGATGATCAAGTCAGCCCATTGCACAATGACAATGGAGACAAAGAAAGCGGTATGGCAGGTATATTCCAGAGTTTTGCGGTTCTTGTATGTCTGTAGAAAAAACAATTCCCAGAGAAGTGCATGAGTACGAGCAAGTACTAAGTCGTTTAATTCTCCAGCAACTTGTGCCTTGCAATGATACACAGACCTCGATTGATTTGTGGTGCAATTTTCAGAAATGAATTGTTTTTTTTAGCAAATGTCTTGGCCTTTCCTCACAAATGGATCTCCATGAGCTTGTGTATTTTTCAGCAATGACTGAATCATATTGCAAAGTTCCTGTTTCTTGTTTGCTTAGTTCAATTAATAAAAACTGAATGCCTGCCAACTGAGGATAATGGTATTAACATTTTGTGCAGCACACTCATTATTTGCTTAATGTTAATATTTCATATGAAAATCTCTATTCGCTTAAAAGTTATGTTTAACCTTACAGATTCACTGCTCTTTGGTAAAATTATCCATCACTAAAGTAAATGTCTTTAAGACCTTGGAAGCAATTACCGTATTTGCCCGAGTAATAGCCGCACTTCTTACAATCAAGGCCTGTGGGTCTGCTTTCCCTCAGAGCACAGGGATACCGAATCACCTCGATCGACAGAAAAATGTCAGCGATTTACGGGACATATAGTCTTTACGCACGCAAAAATGCTATATGCTCAGATCGCATTTTTATGGAGAATAGTGTTTTTGACCTTGTTATTCGCTGCATTTTTTATGCAGAACGCAATAATTAGCTGTATGTGCCCTGCAGGAATGTAGACGCGAGGGCCTTGATCATAAAAAGTGCAGCTATTACTCAAGCAAACTCGATAACTATTTGAGACCTGATATTATGTTTTAGCTTCTGTTCACTTATTTATGAATATCCCTGTTATCCAGTTACAGATCTGGAACACTCACAATGGAACCTCTAATGCTAAATAAAAGCAAGGTCACTAAAAATACAAATATATGAGAACCCCCACCTTAAATACTATAGAAGATGATACATTTGTGAACTTAATATTTGCAAATTATCCAAAATGTCACTTTTGAATATATTTGTGGCAGAAATGACACTTTATAATCTAAGCTGAAGACCGATATCACCACTACTGTTTTGACTGTACAATATTACTATAAAACAACTTTTACAGAAGTTTACACAGAATATGTGGCTCCGTAAGACAAGCACAGCTTTACAACTTTGTTTACAAGTCTTGCCTAAATACTATAACCAATTCAAATAACCTGCACTTATAATCACATTCATAGCATATTGAGCCAGCTTCACAAGCATTATAAAAACAATTGTCATCTGGGTATCTTCCACATTAGAGTTCAAAATGGTGGTAATTTTGGAGCATACATAGACATTATTAGAATCAATCCAGTCCTGCGAGCATGCAACATTTTGAAAGGCTTACTCTGAGCGCGTTGTACAGTCCCAGTGTTGAACTGACTCAAACGAGTTCCAATATTTGCCATAGTGTACTCAAGAATGAAACGAGATATAGAAATACATCGGGGGAGTTATTGCACTGCAGTACTGTACCATAGTTTTAACATTGAGGTTTCATTCGAACAAACATAGGCAAACCTGGAGAATGGATTCATAGTTTTCCAAGTTTGCTTTACAGTCAAGCTACACTGTGGTCCAGGGGCTCCAATAGGACACGCGGCGAGAAAATCTACGAGATAGCTGACCACCTACAATGGCCAGCGCCTCGCTTCACCTTGATGCTGACCAATCGCAACGCGGTGTTGGCCAATCGCGGTGGCGGACTTTCTCGCTGTGCGTCCAACTTAGAGCACCCAGCCGTGCACAGCTGGCACAGCGGTGGGACACTCACCCACTCTTGGCCGTATGAGTCCATGAGGTCGTTGACCGCCTTGGAGTCCCAGTGCTTGCGCAGACCGAGCAGCTTGCTTGGCCAGAAGCCGCTCTCGCCCATGATGACAAAGTAGACGAAGAAGCCTGCAGCAGCTTGCATCATTCCAATCTGGCCGTACGAGATTGAGATCAACCTGTGGCGGAGGGAAGCACGCACCCCGTCAGCACCCCTAGGGTCCAGAGATCGAAGGCTTTTCGCCTAGCATGCGACAATGCAAGGGCTGAGAAGTTCAGTGCTGCAGACGTGCTTTCTGCAGTAGCTAATAATGCTGCAGTAGCTAATAACGACATATCCAAACTTTAGACTGCTGTTCGTAAACAGTACCTCGTATGGATAAAAACGGAACTGGTTGTTACGCTGCGTTCTAGCCAGCGAGAGTATGTTGTAAAAGGTACAAAAGCAAGCTCAGGCTTTTTGGGAGAAACTTCCACTTCTTGGGAAGAAAAACATGTTTCAAAGTGAGGAGTTCCTAGCCATAACCTTTGCTGGATGTCTTTCTTAGAGGGGCATTGAAAGGTTTCAGAGTTCATCTGTTTATGGCAGTAACTTTATCTATGCCTCTAAACGTCCCAAAAAGCCCTAAATTACGATAATGAGAGGCCCATTTCCTTATTAAAACAGGATCAAAGATCGTACATGCATCTTTTTTGCACAAAAAAAAAGGTATCTTTTTGCACAAAAAAGAGGCCTGTTGCAATCCTTGATCACATTTATAATACGAAAATAGGCCATGCATGAACATAATTTTGAAATTTTTAGGACACAGGAGTTAGCCCCATAAAAAACAAAACTCAAACCTCTCTAGTGCCTCTTATGGAATGTGCATGCTAACAGATAAGAGAAAATAGCCTCAAGTAATCTGCCACTGGATAAATATTACAAGCATGCAAAGTGACTAGAAGTAAAAAGTAACAGGTGAGATGACACTAAAAAGTGAGCCTGCATCTCCTTTTGCCTCTTCTGCATTCCAGCGACCCTGAATTTACTCATACCTCTAACAGAACACAGTCGACCTTTAAATAAACCGAGGCTAATGAATTAGAAAAGAGTAAAACACAAGTCACAATGTTTGTGTTGGTAAAAAAAAAAAGGAGTCCATACTCACGTTGCCACACGAGACCAGAGACGGCACAGTCAGCAAAAGGAGACTCACAACGAGAACTCAAACACGGAGTAACTGGGACGACAGAAGCAAGAAGGAAACTAGGAAGAGGCACGGAACCACTCACCTTTCGTTCACCAGTTTGTCCTTCAGCGGGTTCCGGGGCTGACGCTTCATAATGTCGCTCTCGGCAGTTTCGTATGCGAGGGAAATAGCAGGCAGCTGTGGAGGGGGCACAAGGAGGGCAGGACGCCGTTGAGAAAAGTGACGGCCAATGGGAACATGGGGACAGGGGGAGGAGGGGGGCTCGTGCCCCTTGGGGAGGGGGGGGGGGGGGGGGAAAGCAGCCACCATGCACCGGGCCCCACCCACAAGCCATTCCTGTACTACCATGTATGCTGAGAGTCGAGCGTAAGGCATCGGCAACCAACCGGAGCGCGCCGACTTGCACCCCCCTCTACCCTGACAATAACCACAAGCTGCCTCGACAAGGTCAGCTCTTATTTTCCTTTGGGATAGCCCGTGGGAAGGGCTTTGGATTATTTTCTAGCGTGATGTGGCTGCAGCCTCTGGCCCTGTGTGAGAAGATGTGAAGAATCACAAAATCCTGACAACAGTTAGGTAGATTAACAAACATTTTAAGTGCTGCACAAGTGCTCCAATATAGATATTAGCATGTCAGGATTTTATGAAGATGGTGGATATAGACACATCTTATGACTGAAAGCGAACAATCCAGAACCAGGCTCGTGCGTGCATTACAGTGACAAAGCAGCTTGCATGACAAACATGCTACGATAGAAGGCTTTCGAATGCCTCGATTACAGGATTTTTTCTTTCCCATGCAAAGCGGATAGCAGTGAATGAAAAGGGCATGCGAAGTGAGTAGCATCTCAAAGAAGCAAAATTCATCTCGCTCTTCACAGACAAACACAGATGTACCTGTCGTGTTAATATCTAGCCTATCTTATTCGGAGAAACAAGGCTCCCGAAACTGAGCGAATATAGATACAGTTTGCTGAACTGCCGCTTAAAATAAGCAGAAAAGAAAGTAATTTGCACAGTTACTTTCTGCTACAGGGTGTGTGCCATTTTCAATGACAACCACCTCTGGCATGAAGTGATTTATGATTGTTATTCTGTGAGGGAGACTAACTTGAGGTGGAAACCAAACTAAGTAAGAAATCTGTGGCGTCACTGGAAATTGCGACATAGATAAGAAATCTATAAAGATAGACGAACCGTTGTGGTGGAAGATAAAAACCTGAAGGAAAGGGGGAGAGATAGAGAGTGGGAAAGATATTGTAGAGGAAGATTCGAGTGAATCGGTGGTAGACAGTCTATGTTACCTTCAGGTGCTGGCCTCAGCTCCTTGGGGCAGACCATCCCCAGCCAACCAAAAAGTCAACAGTAAAAGCAACTAGAAAGGCAACCGGGCAGAACCACAGCATCCCAAGTAGATAAGAATAAAAATTATCTTCAATCAGATTTAATGAATTTTCGTTGCAAAGCTAGCTTGCTGTGTCAGCGCAATCACAAGGTAACGGGTGAAAATACTCAAGAGAAACACCTCGCGGATACAGTGGTTCAGCCAGCAACTTCCACGGACGGGAGTAACGGAAAAGAAACTAGAGAGGAAGAATGAAACTCATGAAGGGGGAGAGAGAGGAGTGGAAGTGTGTTAGGAGGGGACCCTTTTTGGCGCTCAAGTTACCTCTCGTTCACTAGCTTATCGTGAAGGGGATCGCGCGGTCTTCGTTTCATTATATCTGACTCGCACTTCTCATATGCCAGAGAAATGGCGGGGACCTACGGGCAGAGAGAGATTCCCACACAGTTAGCACACAGGTCGGAGCAGACACGGCAGCATGCGGTAATTTCCCCAGATGAGACAGGCCACCCACCACCAGCAGAGTTAGACAAACACAGTACACAAAGCCAGTCACACCTCGCGGTCCTAGACTGCAAGAAATCGTTAGGCACACCTAATCAGTAGCAGGCCTACCTTGAACTAGAAACTTCTTGACAAAGGAAACTTTGGACAAGAAACATCTGGCACCTTCCTAAGTTTTCCAAAATACATTCTCAGGCAGTCTCCACCAACTGAACTCCACAGAATGATAAGGCCACTGTGCAACAGCATCTTGGCTGATAAGGACATTCCTGACAAATCATTTCTCATTTTGATTACGATGCATTCATTGTTTACTTTAATATTCCAAGATTCAAAGGAGCAAGCACACTATCTGCATAAACCTGACCTACTGCTTTTATTACGAGAATCTTGCAGAAAAAACAGTAGGGGGTTTTGATGAGCACATTCAAGTGCATAGGCACTCCTAACAAGTTAAAGACACAGAAGAAGCAAGTTAATAACAATGGCACACCGGGATGCAGTTAAGCGGCGTAGTCTCATTTTTAGAACAAGCTTCAACAAACAGAAACCCAAGCTTTTGTTGCAAAGTAGAAGCAGGCATTAGTATCAAAACAACAATCACACACACAACACCACAGGTGAAAGGGCTATTGCCCAGTTTAGCACACTGTGCATTTGGTGTGTCGAGCACCAGTGCAACCAATAACAATCCCAGTGACTCCCACAACAAGGCACTTCGGACAAATGTGCAACAGCAGGCATCGTGACAAATTTGCATTTGAAAGAGCAACAACAGCAAGCAATTAGCACAGATGTCACAATTTTTCCTAGTTTTCAACTATTCTCGGTGATAAAACACCAGCCCAATTAATTATAAAAATTCCTTAAAAAAATTCTTGCATGGAAATTTGCACACAGCAGCCTTACACAAGATTACGGTTGCTAAAATGCATGCCTTGCTCACTCTGTGGAACCATTTGTTTGCCCCACACAGTCCTACTTTCAACACTTTCCTATAATAAACTGTTGCTGCTGGTTAAGTCACTGGTTAGGTTTCCAAATTTCAATTGCCTATATACGCATATAGAGTCTCCACTCTTGTGAGAGCTAGCTGTTGTCGCTGGAAGAACAAATGGCACACAGTAATAGCCAGAAGACATTGGAATGAGCGTATCAATGTTGATACGACTTGTATGCCCACTCACATTTTACTTACTACATATATGCCAGTGACACTAGTGTGAGAAACTAAGTCTACATAGCATTCTAGTACAGTGCAATCCAACTTATAACGATTACCACATATAACAATTACCGCTTATAATGATACCACATATAACAATGTACCACTTATAACGATAACCACATATAACAATGTACCGCTTATAACGCTACCACATATAACAATGTACCGCTATAACGATACCACATATAACATGTACCGCTTATAACGATACCACCATATAACAATGTACCGCTTATAACAATCAGTTTCTAGACTGGAAATGATCAGTTTCTAGTCCAGATAATATGATAATCGGTTATAACGATTGAAATTTTTGGTTTTCTCATTATCGTTGTATATAAACTTGTGTAAGGCCCCACTATTTTTTCCCGAATTGAGGGCAAATTTTCGAGGTGCGGCCCATACACGGATAAAAAAAAAAGAAAATCTGTATCCACATTTTGAAATGAACGTACATGAGCGCGCTCGGCTGCACTGGTCGGAAACGCCTTCACTCCGGAATCTGGACTCAGTCGTCAGTCGGATTTAATTAGTTTACATACTGCGCAATACGCATCTTTTTTTTTGCCGTACTTGATAGCATGCGCAGCAACTTTCGACTTGAATCCCATATGATTGTTGAAGTGGTACTCGCCCATAGCTCTGAGATTGCGCGAAAAGGCAGACAAATCAAGATGCCAGACAAATCAAGATGCCAGACAAATCACGACGCTTTGATATGAATCGAAGAACAAAAGGAAACCTCCCCAGAGCGTACAGCGGCGTTCGGAAACCTCCTGAGTGCACGCGCGAGCCGAACCCGCTGAATCCCCATTCCTCGCGCTTGCCACGGAACCTGACATATCGTTCATCTTTTCTCAATGCCTTGCCGCAACATAAATGCATCCCGACAGTGCGGCCAAACACGATCGAGGTCGACAGCCATTTTGCCACGCGGTGATACGGATGAGTGGAGAGCAAATATCGGGGATGCGGACGCGTGCCGCTACGTGCTCGGGCGGTGGCTAGCGCCACCTAGCGAAATATATTCCTAGAAACGTGGCATTACAGTCGGCGCGCCTCAAAAACAAGGGCAAAAACGTGGCAAACAGTCGGCGCATACACGAATAATTTCTGTAACTTTTTTTTTTTTGCTAAACTTTGTCCAAAATACGGGGGTGCGGCCCATACACGGGTGCGGCCCTTACACGCGATTATACGGTAAGTGGGTTGCACTGTAGGAGAGTTCATATTTGCCTTACACCACTGAGCAAACGAGAAACCAGCAATGTTTCTCCTCCTTACCATGTCTGTTCCCAAGTCAATACACAGGATGGTAACTGTTCCAAGAGGCAGGGGCACATCGGCCAAGATGAACAACAGGAAAGGACTAATCTCCGGAATATTACTGGTAAGGGTGTAGGCAATGGACTTTTTCAGGTTGTCGAAGATCAGACGTCCTGCACCACCAAGGAAAGCACAAGTGTAAGCAAGCAGCTCTGGAGAAAGGAGTGCACAATGACTCCATAAAAATGTGCAGCCAATAGATAAATGCACAAATTGATTTAATGACTATAAATAATTTGAGGAAAAAAAATGATGTCGTGGACATTGAACCACAGTCTTAGTATAACTTAGATGCATCGTCAATGCATTTGTCATTCTCTCCCCTCTTTTCAGTTCCAACAGAACTGTACAGTTTGGGTTGTAATTTAACAAAAAAATGTGCATGACTTAGTAAGTTCAATAGAAACAACAATCCTCTCAGCTCTAGATAGAGACCTCCAACTCCTTGTTTACTGAGAACAACATTTTCATGGGCTTGGCATAGCAATAATTTGCCGAAATGTCACATTTTAGAATATTTTACGGCAACAAAACAAATATTGCCGCTGGAAGTCAGTTGCTCGTTGGGTATGGTTGAGACGCTCGCCTAACTCATTGTATGCAATAGACCAGGGGTGGCCAGGCTGACCCGGCCTAAGAGCCGCAAACAAAACCACGGATCTTCCAAGAGCTGCAGGGTGGTGTGAGGGGGAAGTGGGGCAAACTTTGCTATAGAAGTACACGAAACTCTAACTATTCTCAATCTGCCCGAGTCAAAAGCAGTCCAACTGTACGTAGTAAGGTAGCAGTAGCACAAGACTACCAAACGGCAAACCAGGAGAGAGGCAGGGGAGGGGGGTGGGTAGAGGAGGGAACCGCGAGCCACACTTTAACAGGCGAAGAGCTGCATGCGGCTCGCGAGCCGCAGCTTGGCCACCCCTGCAATAGACAGATCTTACCAGCCAGCTCATTATGAACGCCACTGCCACAATGCGTCGAGGGAACTTCAGTCTTTTTGCACATAGGACAACCTCGCTGGAGCTTTGTGCATGCAGAGCACGAGACCGCACAAACCGTCCCGAGCATTGTCATTCGCCTCCCATAAACTAAATTTATGGTGGCGTCACGCGCGCTTAGTGAGATCAGCTTATTGTTTTATGTTCGCAAAAATAAAGTCCACACGAAACGTAACTCATTTGCGGCATTATCGAGGATTGAGAGATTGGCCAAGAATGACCTTCGAGCGGACTTGTCAAGATCTGCTCTAAATTCAGAGGTCCGCCAGGCACAAAGTTACATGCGACGTGACCCTTCAAAACAACGGCTCTCACCTTCTTCAACACCTGTGACGATGGATGCGAAATTGTCGTCGAGCAGAATCATGTCTGCGGCTTGCTTGCTGACATCGCTGCCAGAGATGCCCATGGCAACACCTGCAGCAATCCGGGTCCGTTAGCTCTAACTCCTCGGCTACACAAAGTCGCAGGGCTAAAAAGGCCACAGCTACAGCTCACCAATGTCTGCCTTTTTGAGGGCTGGGGAGTCGTTCACACCGTCACCAGTCACAGCCACGATGGCGCCCAGGCGCTGACAGCCCTCTACGATGATCAGCTTCTGCTGGGGAGAGGTACGGGCAAACACAATCTCCGTGTGGTATCGCAAGATGTCGTCCAACTGTTCGGGGGTGATGTCTCGGAGTTCGGAGCCGTGGATAACAGCAGCCTTGGCATCCCTGGACAACAGAAACAGTTCCACTTATTCAAAATAAATTATATTAATAGTTTACTTCACTCAAATTTTACGCAGCAGTTTCAATGGTACACATAAGCATGCGAGTGCTTGTGTGCGGTATCATGGCGTCTAGTAGTATGGCCAAAACATCAAGTGACCTTGTTCGTTTGTTTCAAATTTATGTAAAAAAAATAAAATGAAACATCTACTGAATATTACGGTAGCATGTGAATTGTGCGGACAGAACCATTTACTTGTGCAAGCTTTTGGAGTACTGACAATATCTCAAGGCAAATGAGATGGTAAGCAAGCTTTTCTGCGCAACTCAACTACCTTAACGCAACTAATTTGGGTTTATAGTAACTCCTCTAAACTATAAACTTTTTTTCGGAATTTTTAAGAGAGATGGAGAGGAAACTGGCACTTCCAAGAAGCAATGTTCACTTTTCTTGGAGACCATTCCACGTAAAGACTTTAGACTAAAAGGAAGGTAATGAATAGAAGGCAAGAAGTAGCCTGAATGTGAGTGGCTCACAAACCTCGCACCAGAGTTAAACATCTACAAAGATCATAGTGAAACCAGCTCACCTTGGGTTTACTTCTTCAACTGGGATGTTCAGCCTCTGAGCAATGTCTTCAACAGTCTCGTTTCCCTCAGAAATGATACCAACGGCCTTGGCAATGGCTTTGGCAGTGATAGGGTGGTCACCAGTGACCATAATAACCTGAAGAGGCGAGAAAACACCAACAGCCCCCGTCACGCCCCGTCAGCCCACGACTAATGTTGTGCGAATATTCAAAATTTTTAATAGTAGTCCTGAATAAAAATTGCGGTGGCTTAGCTCGGCTATGCCAGGATATACGTAGCTTAATTGAGCTTATGCGCACAAAATGAGAGGCGCTATCAAGCGGCTCTGGTGCAGAGTCAGACTTGGCTACTGCGCAACGGAGATGCACAGCTGAGCATGCAGCGGCGCCAGTGCGTCTGCCGCGGCTATGACGTCACTCCTCTGGAATGCGCAGACCGGCGAGGTGCGCGCGGTGGCGGTGGAGCCAGCGGCGGCGGCGGCTCCGACGCGCCTGCTGTGCGCCGTGTGACGTCACTGCTCCTCGCGCTTTGCGGCAGACCGGCGAGGCGCACGCGGTGGCGGCGGACGGAGCCCGCGGCCGGCGGCGGCTCCGGCGCTCCAGCTGTGCGCCCCGTGTGGACGTCACTGCTCCTCGCGCTTGCGCAGCACGGAGCACTGCTCTATTATGCGAACACAAGCGAACTGCTCAACCTCGCCAGTGTAGCTTACGCTACAATAAACTATTCAATACCTGCTTCGAAAACAGCTGCAATGTTCATATTTTCCTAAGTGCTGATGCGGCGGGTTAGCCCTGTTGAGCACGCTTCTTACCAAGCACTGGTGCACTGTGGAGAAGCAGCACCTGCAGAAGAGAGCTCCACGGGTGTTGCTTCTTTGCAGTACACTGGTTCTCGGTATGAAGCACATTTAACGGGGTAACCTACCGCGATCAACAAAAATTATGAATATCACAATTGTGTCCTTGGGAGAAAAGCACTTTTAAAACGTGATGGAGCGTGGGTGCACCTGGCGTATTTGAAAAGCAACGGAAACTTTTGTGAATGTTGATATCTACATTGCAGTAAAATTTTCAAAATTAAACTGTGGCTGCTATGCAAGAGTACATGTTAGGCAGAAATGCCTTAACAACCTGTGTACATCAATCAATATTTTTTTTTTTTTTTTTCAAACTTGAGATTGGAGAGGTGGTTTTGCATATAGCAAGATTTGTAAATTCCCTAAATTGGGTATAGCTGAGTATCTCTATAAAATTATTTTATGTCAAATCCTTCGCTTACTTACCATTCCAAGGCATCAAAATTTCTAAGGTCATGGCTCATAAATATAGCTAGATTAAAATTAGCTTATAGATGGACAAGTGGAAGCTTGGGAACAACCTTCACAAGTTTAGCTGGTTTTTTTGTTAAAGCATGGTGCAACAGCAGCGAAAGGCTTGGAGAAACCATACGATTCGAAAATATTCAGCCAAGACCACTTTTTGCTTCGAACTCAAAATCCACTATTCACACAACTACTCAAGACGAATCCATTGG
This sequence comes from Ixodes persulcatus, assembly GCA_013358835.2. NCBI lineage: Eukaryota > Metazoa > Arthropoda > Arachnida > Ixodida > Ixodidae > Ixodes > Ixodes persulcatus. The sequence continues at coordinate 98,413 of JABSTQ010010148.1, forward strand.
CTGCGGTACAATCAATAGTGCAGGTCCTCCACAAATTTCCAAAACTGTTTGACAAGAATTACCAGCTGCTGCTCTTTGGGGTATGACAGAACTATGGTTACAACAAGTATTAAAGCAACTGTCAAACCATCTACGAGGCTTATCACACATGAAACCTGTCCACTTTGTGAAATCGTTTGTTTTGCACTCTTCAAACTAATCAAGGAAAAATAAAAGATGTTACAGAGAGCTTGGATGCATTCAAAATGATCAATTTAAAGAAGGAAGCTTTGTCCAAATTAAGCCCTTTCTCTGCAAAACTGCTAACCTAACAACAGCAAAGGAACCCATTTATAACAGATCCCCTTATTGCAGCCTAACCACGGTAACATACACACACACACAAAAAGACCCCAACTGGCAATGCCCACGCCTGTCGTACCGAGCCGGCAACAAAGTGCCAAGGGCAAACGAGAACTCAAATGCCGGTCGCCATTCGGGGTACCTTGATTCCAGCACTGCGGCACTTGGCCACGGCATCAGGCACGGCAGCACGCGGGGGATCGATCATTGAGACGAGGCCCAGGAAGCAGAGCCCGGTGAGAGGGAAGTTCTGCTCGTCGGCGTCGAAGGGATACCCCGGTGGGTACTTGTCCGTGGGCAGCTTGTAGTCGCAGAAGCCGATGACGCGCTCGCCCAGGCCGCCCAGCTCGAGGTAGGCGTTGTTGAAGGCCTCCTTGAGCTCGTCGTCCAACACCTTCTCCTTGCCGTTGATGAAGATGGTCGAGCAGCGGTCCAGGATGCGTTCGGGGCTCCTTTCATCAGGAGGATGTAGCTTGGGTCGTCGGGGTCTTCGGTCTCATGGACGGTCACCTAAGGGGACACACGTGACACGAGGGTTGCGGTTACGCTAGAGTCACGTGCGGTAACGGCGAGTGGAAAGCGGCACTTTATAACTACGACACAGTAAGTCTTTCGGATTAACGTCAACTAAGCTAATACCTCACATGTCCGTACCAAGTATAACACCATGCTGCAACTAACTTTGGGAGGATGAAGACGAAATCATGCAAGATAGTGAAAGGAGACAAAATGTGGAGAGCAATATTTCAGGCACGGTGGGGTCTTTTGAATTCACGTCGACTACATTGGGAATTTTCAAACTCTCCAATTTTAAGAAACCTCTCTCTTTCTCTCTCGTGAGCAATAGCCGAGGAACCCATCCCCGTTTCGGCATTGACACATCAAGACAGTGCAGAAGCCTACAGGCCAAACGATAGTTCACACACTAGGGAGCGATTGGCTCAGAGTTATGCATCAGTGGGTGGCTCAAATCGTCTATAATGCTTAAACAGGAAAAAACGTTTTACGTAGGAGTTGAGACAGTCAAATAAATTCGGGAGGTCGGCGAAGACCACAAGGATACTCTGGGAAACCCCCGAGAACCCGGTTTGAGAACCTATAGACTACACCATTATCTCGCATGTCTGTACAAGCACCATGCTGCTCCAGTTCTTGGGTGGATGTAGACGAAATCATGCAAGATTGTGCGAGAAACAAAAAGTAGAGAGCAATGCTTTAGCCATGACAGATCTCCAGAGTATGTGGAGCATTTTGGGCCAAAGTTGAAAAGTTGACTACCGTAAATGCTCGCATAATGAACACAGTTCTTTTCCTTGAAAATTGACACATATTTGGGGGGTGTGGGGGGTGCATTTGGGGGGTGTGGGGGTGCATTTAGGGGGTGCATTTACACACTTTGCGCAAATGTCATTTTAGGTTCCAATATGACACGGCAGGGTACTGTGGCAAGTCTCCACTGACAAAGGTGCACCCACAACAGGTCGTGGGTGCGCACCACAGTAACCATGCTCTATAAATTGCAAACTTTTTAAGGCGCTTTCAGCATGTTCTTTGCCGAAGGAAAAGCACCCTATGAAGCTCACTCAGCACGGAGAGCGACGCGACCATTCTTAGGCCTAACCACTTTCACAATCTCACTGTCTGAAAGCGGACCACAGACGACCAAATGTTTGTTGACATCAATGCATCCGATGGACGAAACATTTCCGGGGCTGGGCAATTACTCGACCTCAACTTCATTAGGTGTGCGCGCTGCTCAGTTTCACTGTTGATCCCTTCCAAACTGCGCACATGCAGCCATTAGAGCCTGTTTTGCCATGCCTGGCTTGGCTTGGCCTGGCCACTTGGTGGCAAAATAAAATTGGCTTGGTGGGCTTGGTGGCTACCCGAGTTGGACGCAGTTCAAAACTCGTGGAGCCGAAAATTGGAGGTGCGTTCATTAAGTGAGGGTAAAAAAAAAGTCCAAATATTGATGCCCGTTGTGGGGGGTGCGTTTATTTTTTGAGTAAATTCGCTACATCAGTATATCTCGCATGTCTGTACAACCAAGTGCGAATGAAACATGAATGGCAAAGCACGTGGTCTTCTGTATGTGCTGCGCTACTTAGAGGCTCCTAGGAACTGGTAAAACTGTAGAGTGAGGAGGGGCACTCTGATGGCATGTACTATCAGGTTCTAATGAAATGCGAACAGTGACGAAACTTCAAGCGCACTACCAATGCAACGTCGAAGCTTAGGTTGTGCTGCACCCCACAGTTTTATCAGTTTTCAGAGGCCTCCAGGAGGTGCAGCATGCGTTGACGGCCACTCGCTCCAGCGTTTGCATTTCATTCGAACCCGATAGTACCTAATCCGACGTGCACACCCTCACAGGCCTTAGGAATCGTTGCTGTGTCATGTTAAGCTTGTTGAGCAGGCCGCCTGTCAAAATATCCATTGTTTGGAACAAAGTGGCTGCATTTAAGAGACAAAGCTGACGAAGATCAAAAGTTGCTGGTCTTAACATCAGCAATGAACAGTCTGGCAGGTCGAATGAAGAGGCACACAGCATGAAGGGCAACTTACATGGTACTTGTTGGTGGAGTTGAATGGGATCTCGCACACCTTGGGGTTCCTCTGCCTGTAGGCACTAACGCTGCCAATGGCCAGTTCCATGCACTTCAGGATGGCAGATTCCGAAGCATCGCCAGTGCAGTCACTGCGCACAAGGTTCACAAGAGCGTGCTTACTCTACTTCCATGCTAGCTGATAATTGCTTTCTCCAAGGCCTAACAGGTTGTTTGTTTACACCAGGGCTATGCAAGATTTATCGATGTCTCAGAGATGCTTCTATACCAATTACCACTCAAGTACTTACATTGTTTAATAAACTTTTTTCTCCAACACAAACTATTAAGTTTCCGAACTGCGTCCGTTTGAAACTTGCATCTGAGTGACAGATGCAAGCAAGAAAAAAAAATGTAATTGAAATTTTATAGCTTGAATGGCTGCTCCGTTAGATGGCACCTTTATTTAGGACTGTCAGATTGGCTTTCATGATGCTTATTACTGCAAACCTTCATTTGGGTTTATTATACAATGAATTTTTATGGCTGCCTTTACTGAATATGTCACACTAGTCACTTAGAATAGCTGCATCTCCTTTGTGATAAAGTCGACTTTACACAGGGAAGTAAGAGATTGCATATTTGATTCATTGAAACCCTTGGAGCAATTTATTTTACATACAAATATAAAAATAAAAATGAAAAAGGTTTTGGCAGTACTTCAAAAAAGAAATAAAAGGCACTATATTGGTTGCATATTAGCATTCAAGAAACAAACCTAGAAATTGACAAAAAAAAATGAGACTTTTACAAACCTCTAATGCGAAAATAGAGCGCAGCTTTTGAGGTATTTTGATTTTGCGATATATACCGTGCAAAACAATTTGAGAAAGAAATATTTATGTATGTACAAATATAGGTCATTCTCCTCACATACTGGTTCTGCACCCCCCTCCTCTTCCGTGTCCTCTTCCTCCATCGTGTTCTCCTCCTCCGTATCCTCCCCTCTTTTTCCGTACCCTCCCCTCCTCCGTACCCTCCCCTCTCCTCCCCCTACAGCTTTCCCGCTAAATTTAGCTGGAAAATTGATGCCACATGACCAACACCAATTCAATTTCGCGCTAAATGTAGCGGGGAAAATGGTGTCACACGACTTCATGTCACGTCACCTATGAGCAAATTCAGTTGCTACACTAGATTTAGCTGGAAAATTAATGTCATGTGACCTCAACACCAATTCAATTCTCCGCTTAATTTAGCGAGGAAACTGGGACGTCCCATAACACAATGCACACAGTTACGCCGACGGCGACGCCGCTCAACGCGGAAACGGGCGCCAAGAGCTGCGCTATAAAAGCTACTGGATACTATCTCACACCCTTTTATGATCAACAATTCTGATTGCATGAACAGAATTGTTTTAAGGGTCTACCAGCCAAGCCTCCCAAGCTCACGTCCAAGTGAAATGCAGCAAAGGAGCTACAACCGTCTATCATAACAAGCTTACCGCTTGAGAATTGGAACATTTTCTTGGCCAGCCTTGAATTCAGCTCTGCTGCAGAGGCAACAGTTGCGGGCGAGGGACTTCCAACCAGCAGAGGTCTTGTCATATTGCACGCCTGCATTCAAGAACATTTCATACCAATTAATGATCTGCTGGAAGCAAACCGACAATGTCAGGGGCCTGTAGGTCACTGTATTCAAACCAGCAAAGTATTCAGTATTCAGACTACCGTAAAATACCGAAGAAGAGCCCAGTCCCATTTTATTGAAATACGTGTAAAACCAACTATGGGCGCTTATTAGGTCCATGCGCCAAAATCAAGATGGCGGCCGATGAAGAGCCTCATAGAACCGTGGAAACGGAGAAAGCAGCCAGCCTGGCTCTTATTTCCGCTGCACAGGTGATTGGTAGACGTCATTATTCACTCGTTATCACTAAATCCGTCAAATGACTCTTCGGAATCACTGCAAAAGACAAGGTCTATGGACTCATCGCTGACACCTTCGGGATTGGAGCAGGCTGCTGGTGCTTCGATGCCCGCAAGTCCGTTGTGCAGGTAGCCATCCTCGCTACCGTCCAGCGTGCCACTGATGCCGCACCCCTTGAAAGATCAAGCGATCATGTCTTCGGGCACGGCTGCCCAGGCCTTTGACACGAAGTTGAGGACGTCCTGCCTCGAAGGCTTCTGGAGGTTCCCTTTTGGTGTCTTGTCTCCCTTCCGCATGAACTCCGCCCATGACGTACAAAGCGAGTCCTTAAACAACTTGTTCCAAAACACGTCCGCAGGTTGTGGAATTCCAGTGCAGCCTCCTGGAATGTGCACAATGTCCGTAGCAGAGGCTTCTGCAGTGCCCATGACAGTCTTCGACTTGTGTATTGGCGCTTGGTCGATCACTAGCAAGCGGTGAACGTCGTCGATGTCGGGACCCCAAACACGGCTGAGCCATCCCAGACATATGTCGGTTGTCATCCAACCATTTTCGGACGACGTCGAGTGAACGTTCGCTGCAAAAACAGAAACAGGACAAAAGTACAGTTACGCAACCGACGGGGTCAAACAACGTGCAGCCGTGCAGCTACTACTGCCTACTGCTACTACTTCGGTTGGTCGTGTTCCAGAAGTTACTAATCAGACCCATGATAACAGTTTCAAGTCGCGGTAAGCCGGAGAACTCGGATCCAATCGAGCACATGGAACACGACCTGCCTGCTCAGGGCGCCGAGGGCATATTCGTCTGTCGGGCCCACGCCTTACGCATTACGTCATAGCGTTAGTGCAGTTACCCTCAGTTACTCAGGCAGAAGCACAGTCGGGCTTTTACGTTTCTGAAGGTGGGTGGGTCATTTCGTCATTGCAATTCTGCCTGTTCTGCTACGGTGCCGCAGTTCTGCGTCTGCGCTTGGCGGTCGCGATTCGGCATTTACAAACTTTCGTCTCTCGTGACTCTCGGCATGCTTTTGTCTTTTGTTGGGAAGTGCGTCAACCGCGTCTTAGTCATAACAAAGCGAAGCAGAACGCGGTTACGGCGGTCGCGAATCTCGAATATCATTGGCGTCAAACTTTACAAACTCGTTGCTCTTGCCATGCTTTCATCTTTCGAAGGAACCACGTCACTGTCAACGAAACAAAGCAGAACTTGTTAGGAAATGTGCCAAACTTACTTGGTATGTGGAGCGCTATGAACGCATGGGCAGGGATCCTCCCTGTGGGTTCCTTGAGTACGACAAATGCCGAAAGTTTCGTCCCCGACGCGCGAGCTGCCAGTGCGATGGTGAAGCCTCGACAGGCGCAGCCGGTGTTGGCGATCCGGATGCTGTTTTCACCAGAAACATTATTGGTGCGGGTTGCTGGGTTGTCCATTCTGACCATGGTCTGGTCCATATTGCAGATGTTGAATGGCGTGTAGTCGTGCCGTGCTTGCAAAGTAGCAATTGTAGAGCGGAATGCAGCGACAGCTTCGCCGCAGTCAGCAGGGGCCTTCTGGCTGTCGTTAGTTGCCGTACGCATAGTCACCGCAAATCGCTGCTTCCATCGCTTGATATACTGTGTTGACGCTTTAAAGTTGCCAAGATTTAGACTCTCAGCTATCCTTAGTGCCTCGTCTGCCAGGAGCCGGTTGCTGACGGCCCAACCGGCATCTCGCTACCTTTCAAAGTCCACCTCCTCACTGAAGACTGACACCCCATTTGTGAATTTCCTCTTCATCTTCTGCTTGCCATAGTTAAGTTGCTTCGAGGTTTCATACTTAGAGTCCCACTCACGGATTCGCTTCCTGTCGATCTTGAAATGACAAGAGGTGCGGCTGACATTGCCTCCCGATGCCCGATGCCAGTCGACGACTTCAATCTTTTTGGAGACTGTAGGAGTGCATCCTGTGCTGGTTGCTTGCCAACTGAGTGACCAACGCCAATCGGGAAGCACGAAGCATTTATCAAGATGTATTTTACAAAATGCTGGGACGAACTGGCTGTTATCTACACTCCTATTAATCCTGTCGTTGCTACCCCCGGATCGTGCGGAACACACAATGCTGCATTAACGTGAAGGACAAATGGCCGGAGTGACCTCGGTGACCCAATTCTATGGGAATTGGTCTCCGGGTCGGGTCCGCGGGTGCCTGTCGTGGCGGCAGCCGGGAACGCCGGCGCTTCCGAGAATATGGCACTTGATGTGTACTTGCCCGAATTTCCGAATTTCGAAAATGTTAATAGTGGGCACTTGTACGGGTAGGGTCGCTTACTGGGTATTTTACGGTAAATCACAAGAAAGTGTGTTACTCCAGAACAACTCGAAGCACGTGGAGCGAAAGCTTGCCCTGCAGAACTCGGGGATCCTGGGTTCAATCCCCACCCCTACCCGTTTTGATCTGGATGAGCATCGTTCCGGCATTCGGTCATGTATCACTACAACGTGGTGCACAATAAAAACCCCTGACTAGCGGCAGTACTGCACTCAATAAATTTCTCATCTGTGGAGGAGACATTAACTTCCTACTGTCTAAACATTCACACAACGCAATCATTATTGCATACCGGATTGATCTTCAGTGGTGTCAGCTTCAATGATCTGGTTGTCGAACCACATGTGGGCCACCGTCATTCTGTTCTGTGTCAAAGTCCCAGTCTTGTCCGAGCAGATGGTAGACGTCGAACCGAGGGTCTCCACAGCTTCCAGGTTCTTCACGAGACAATTCTTGGCAGCCATTCGTTTGGCAGTAAGAGTCAGGCAAACCTGCAGCCACCAGAGCACAGCCACCGATCAGTAAGGGCGACAGAATAGGAGGACCGGCACTAATGCTCGCCTACCACGGCGGTAGGCGACCATTGGGCCCATAAACCCACAAATCTGCTAACATCGCTTACACAATTTTCTGTACTGCATGCCCCGACACTTTTTTTATGTTGGCAAAACCAAGTGCAAGCTGCAAGAACTTTTTTGACAGCACTGCCACCTCGTAACTCTGAAGCTCACTAATAAACTAGGTTTTAACATATTCATGCACGTTTCAGACCACTTCTTCAAAAATGGACACCATTAACTGAATATGTAATATGTGTGTCTGCGTCATTAAATCTTGCTTCCTCCGCTCTTGCTCTCGCAAGAAAGAAGAAAGCCACTTGATCTTTAATTTCTGCGCTGAATTGCCTAACGGCTCTAACAATAAACTCAGCTTTGGCTACTAATACATCTACTCTTTCCTCCGAAATCGACCACCTCTCCCACTTCCTTTCTTTCCCCCAACCTTTCCTTGTTCACAGCTACCTTAAAAATACCGGGGGGCGCCCACCTCACTTTCACCGAAACAGGGTTAATCTAGACGTGGGCGCTTGTCCGGTCAAATAGGGTGCTCGACGTATAATTCGCAACATTCCAAAATTTTAGAAATGTTAATAGTTGGCACTTAAACGAAGTGGGTGCTTCCGCAGTATTTTCTGGTAGTTTTGAGCCTCACAGTATCTTTCTCTCCCCATCTGGTAGTCGTTTGCAGTGGTGCCCTTCTCGTTTTGTTTTGTTTTGTTTTTTCATTGTCTTCTAGCGTCATGTTGTGATGGGCCTCGCATTCTTCTCCTTGATTTCCCTTAGTTTTCCCATAGTCTGACGAAGGATAACCGCTCAACCGTCGCTTGTTTCCTTTCCCCTCCACTACTTTTTTTTTTCTCTCCCGTTTTTAGTTTTTCTGTTCTATAATCCTACAAACCTAGAGGGCCAATGAACCAAGGGTATTGCAAGGTTATGTTACAGATCTACAGGGTGATCTGTAACATCGACCGCAAATTCGGTTTCTTAACCTATCGCGCTACGACTTGGTGCAGCGTTGCCCACAGATTGTGCATTTTTTTTGTAAAATTTGCAAAGAGCGAACTTACCTGAGGAAAAAGTAAAGAAAGAAAAAGGCTTAGCTCCTATGGAAACGCAGCGACGCCATTGGTCTTCAAACAACACGGCGCTGTTCCGCACGGGAGACAAGAGATGGCGCAACGAATGAGCATACGGCGCCGAGAGAGCCGGTGTCTTTAGCAGACAATCTTTTCGACTCAAAAGCGGCGCGCGTTCCACAAGCGGCGACAGTCGCAGAAACAAAGACAGGCGCGGTAACGACAATGAACTGCAAAGCAGACGACATAAGTACCACGAAAAAAAAAACAGTCAAAATAACCCGTAAAAATATTTTTTAATCGATTACGTGTCCATTCAATGTGTTTTATTAGTAAGGATGATAAAATAATGCATTGCCAACTGATATCAAAAAAGCTCGCGCCGCTTTTGAGTCAAAAAGATTGTCTGCTAAAGAAAAGACGCCGGCTCTCAGCATCATATGCTCGTTCGTTGGCGGCAGTTGGCGTCGCGACCGCTTGCGCCATCTCTTTTCTCCCGTGCGAAATGGCGCCGTGTTGTTTGAAGACCAGTGGCGTCGCTGCGTTTCCATAGGAGCTAAGCCTTTTTCTTTCTTTACTTTTCCTCAGGGTAAGATCACTCTTTGCAAATTTACAAAAAAATGCACCATCTGTGGGCAACGCTGCACAAAGTCGTAGCGCGATAGGTTAAGAAACCGAATTTTGCGGTCGATTTAAAGAGCCTGGCCGCCCCTTGAATCACCCAGTAGTTATTTGTGATCATACACGAGACGAATTATCCTTAACTATTTCAACCAAAATTAGGATTACAGCTGTGTATCTTAAATGGCAGTGAAAACAAAGGTAATTCTAGATTTCAATGTACTATAGAAAAAAAGTTGTTCTTCAGACTAGCTTGTTCAAGTATTATCCTTTCACGATGCAACATAGTCGGTTGTTTTTCGTGATGCACTGACAAGTTTCTAACGTCCATTTTGCTAAAATGGACTGCTAAAGCTTTGTCCACCATCGCACCAGTCAAAAAGTAGAAAAAGATGTTCATTTCATAACTGTGGAGGACCTCAAAATTAATAGAAGAGGCAAGTTTCAAATATTTCTCTCGTGCCTCTCACATCAATGCAGTAATTACACCAATTTAATTTTTTGAAGGAGTTTGCATTTTTAATGGGAAAGTAGCACCTTTTATATTACTCCCTTATCAAGGAATATGGCTCTTTCTTTATTTTAGAGCGCAGCTCTTAGGCGCCCGTTCCCGGCTTGAGCGGCGTCGCCGTCGGCGTAACCGCGCGGTGCATGATGGGTAAATTTCCCCGCTAAATTTAGCGGAAAAATTTTCCCCGCTAAATTTAGCGGAAAAATTTTCCCCGCTAAATCTAGCGGAAAAATTTTCCCCGCTAAATCTAGCGGAAAAATTTTCTCTGCCCCCCACCCCTTGAGGTCACGTGACCCCCCCCCCCCCCCCCCTTCGAGGTCACGTGACCCCCCCCCCCCCCATGCCTTCCCCTCCTCCTCAAGAGCTGCGCTCTAATTCGGCGTTACAGGGAGTTGTAAACGGCTTTCATTTTTTGAAGTTTTGGTTACAATGGCTCCTAACTCTTGCATTCTTATTCAAACCGTGTTGAACCCTTTCATCATAGTGAATGCTTCCTATCACAACTTGCAATACAGAGGTTTTCTAAAGGTATATTTCTCTACACTAATCAAAACACACAACACTGCTTGTAAATGCATATAGTGTGCAGAAGAAAGGACTGGTAGTTCAAACCTGAAATAATTTTGAACGATTGATCTAGAAGAAATAAGGCTAGTACCCTCATTCCAGTTGAATATAAAATTGTCAGAGGGTGCAATCCATACAGCATTCAAAGAAAGCCTGCAGGCGATGTCATTTATAGTTTTTGGAGAATAATCAAGCCTAGCCCAATTTTCAGAACAGATATTTCGGTGAAAACGTTTGATTGAGCCAGGTTTTGATCCAAGGCAAAATAGCCTGTCAACACCCTATTTCTTAATCTATGGAAGCTGCAACTGTGAGTTGGTACCTAGGCATGTAAGCCCCACTACATATTAAAAAATCCCAGACACGAGGAAATGCATACACACAAAAAAAGGGAGACAAGCACAACACCATCTCACTGCCATCTTTTTTGCGTTACCTGGTCTCTGGGGTTTTTCAGTATGATTACTAATCAGCTCACCTGCTCCCACTACGTGCATGCTTGCATAGTGGGAGCACCTCAGAAAGGCACAAACTTAAGTTCTTTGTGAAGTGTGAACGAAATGCACGGTACCAAAAGAATACAATGCTCGAACCCAGAATTTCATTTTCACCAGCCCCACATGCAGGACAGGGGGAGGGTACTCACAGTGACAGTGGCTAGCAGACCCTCAGGGACATTTTCAAGGAGAGATGATTAGGGACAGACCAGCTAGAAATTAGCTTCGGACAAACAGAAAAGTGGGTTTCGATCAGCTGATCAGTGCAGGTCCAGAACCGCAGTTACAGTGGCTGTTCCCACTTCTTACGTTATGTGGAGCGAAAGCTCCATCTGCTTCTTGCACAGAGGTTGTGATGATGTCAGAACGCCGAGCCTTCATTGTCTGATAAAAAAAAAATAGTGGGTAGACCTCAAGGCATCTAGCATCGAGGTCGACCCACTATCCTTTCAATCAAAGCCAATCAGACCTCGGCATCGTTCTAACATCACCGAAACTCCTGCGCACGAAGCAGACAACTTGCTCTCTGCATTGGTATGCCTTCATTTCGCGTGACCCCAAAGTTACCCGAGGATACTGAAGAAATATGCTGCAGACACTTCAATACTGAATAAATTTTTCTACAGTTTACAACATGCACAACTGTTTGGCTAAAGGTCTTGGTATCATTTGTTCACTTTTAAAGCAGTTCACAGTGCAGTTTAGCAGAGTGCAAATACACAAGTTCAGCCAAATTAACACTCAATTAGGTCATTTCTCATTATTGTTACTGGAAGCTTAGCAACAATGAGACATTCTTTTTCTTTGCTTGGATTCACAATGAGCTCAATGCATCCAAAACTTGTCCGGCTGCATTCGCAGGAAGGACCACAGCTAATGCGACGCCAAATCAGCTTGTAAAAGGCAGTAATAAAGTTTAGGCGAGGTACCGAAAAAATGCAAAGCGCCTCTCTAGACATGTTGGATCTTGTGTCTAACTCAAATATCATCATCTTAAGAAATTATAGACCTTGTAGCAATATACCGCTTAGAGAAACCACCAAGCACAATAACATGAAGTCAACATGTGACCAGTGAGAAAGGGCCTGGAGGATTCACCTTCGACACAGTTTGTGGAGAAGAATGCAACGTTTCTCGTTTCCAGCGGGTTTTCGTTGGTCATCTCTGGTGAGCGTGACTGAGGCTCGGACTCTCCAGTCAGGGAAGAGTTGTCCACTTTGAAACCTTGGGCTTGGATAACTCGCATGTCGGCAGGAATGCGATCGCCACCTTTCACCTCAGCAATGTCGCCCACAACAACCTCCTCAGCGGGAAGGTTCAGCTTCTGGCCATCGCGGATTACGATGGCATACTGCAGGAGAGACAAGGTGGATGGTTAGCGAACTGCGAAAAAAAAAAAGAGAGGCTAAAGTGTATAGGAAACATTAGACTAGGTATGCTAGGACGTATACAACAGTTATTCCTTCAGCTATGAAAGCAAGGAATGACCTAGCTGCTCAAAGGGCATTATTCATTTTCATGCGATGATGCATTCTGCTACTTGCCAGTGCATTGAAAAATGATTAAGGTTATTTATTAAACAACTTTCTTAACAACCAGATTAAAAAAAAAAAAAAAAAAACATTGTCAGCAAGTGAGTTTTATCCATTGACAAAGGCTCTTTTTCCAGGAAAGTAAATAAAGGTGGGGTCTCTGGTTAACCTTCCCACTGTCACAAAATCTAATAGCAAACCTTTATCATTCGTTGCACTGCTAGCTTGCCCAGGAGAGGCAAATAACTGCTTTTCAGTGTTATGTTATCTACGGCTCTGATGTATTTTTGCCTTCATTGGAAATTTTGCACAGAAATAGCCAATTCACCGCAATTGGTTTGTTCTTAGCCTGCAGACAAAATAGCCAGAATGAAAAGCTTAAAGATCATTAAATGCTTAAGTTTCTGCGACATTGTAAACCTCAATTCCAAGTGAACATGACTCATTATTGGGCAAAATAAGGAACTTGCCACATGACAGGTCCTGTGCTCCATAAAAAGACATGAATTATAATAACAAAAAATAAAAAGAAATATGAATAATGAACTACAATGCATTGGAATGGGCTGACTGAAATTAAGATGGTGTCAATTATTTTGCACAGTTCATAAGATGCATGTTCATTATGCAATCCACCATTATTATTCTCAATATTTCAGTCACCTTTTAAAAATGTCCTTCTCCACAGAGATACAAAGATTTATAGATAATATTAAACTCTTATATGCAACAAAAAACAGGAAGATAACATTTATTCTAGAATTCCAGTCGCAGTGAGATTCGTTTTATAAAGTTTTATCGATGTTGGCACTGGCACACTTTCTCAAATCCCATATAATGTTTTCTCACATTCTATTTTTTTGTTAATTCCGAATGGTGACATAAAACTAACCTACTGCAAAATTCATGTGGAGCATCAGAAGGAACAAGCTTACCTGTGGAACCATGTTTTTGAAAGACTCCATAATTTTTGAACTCCTGGCTTCTTGATAGTAGGAGAAACAACCCGTTACAATAACTACAATGGCCAATACTGCACCCAGGTACAACTGAAAAAAAAAAAAAAAAAACAAAAAACACAAAGGAGAGGAGTGAGCGAGCAACTACAGAAGTCAAGAGCCTCTGAAGATGTGATAAGTAAGAAGTACAGGATGTAGCATTAAAAAAGTTGTATGGCTCACAACTCCAGATTCTGCTTCATACCCAGAGAGAGAGCTCCACCCCATTGCATATATTTTGTTAGGATGCATCAAAATGTTGACATGAAAAATCGACAAAATCACTGCCAATGATGTAGCATATTACATCCCCAATAAAACAAATTTAGGCAGGCTCTTCAAATGTGCCTGCCTGGATGGAGTATGCGATGAAGCAGAGTACCTCACCAATCTTTCTGGTGCCATCATTTTTGTGAAAGTCTCGTTGAAACTGAGGCTTATTGTGCTTGGGAGTTGGATATGGCTATGAATTCATTGAAGCCATGTTTTTACTATTTCTTAAAATTAATGACATTTTGCAGCCAGGACAAGAAAAGTTGTGGATATACAATTTGTGTTAAAACTGTCCGCCTACAAAGTAACAGGTCTTTAAGTCAAGAACTCAACTTCTATGACTTTAAATGTTGAAATATTTGCGACTCTCGGCAAATTTTTTATTGCCAGATCCACTTCTACTTTACTCGAAAAAAATGGCCCCCACCCCCAAAATTGGGAAGCTTGAAAAGCAGACTTAATCACTGACATAGCGCTGGTTTCCTCTGGCAATAATGACTCATACTACAACTAGTACAGTCCAAACAAAGAATGACCATTATTAGATGACATTTCAAATTATTTCCCTTCCTATTAGGGCATTACTATAATAGAATTTGATAATATGAAACAATGCTGAGATGTTCAGTGGTTGTTTGCAACTAATCAAGTTTTGTCACAAGCAAGATAAGACATACAAGGGAAAAAGGCTGACGCAACTTCTTTGTCCACGAGTTTGATTACCCATTTAAGAGCTGACAGCCAAAAACACTTTGCAGAAGAAGGAACTAAATTGAGGCCAAGGTCTATGTTGCAGAAGAATAGGAATGAATGGGGCACACTACTCACATTGTCATCGGGAGGCTCTTCAAACGTGCCTGCCTGGATGGAGTATGCGATGAAGCAGAGTACCGCACCAATCCACAGTAGTAAGGAGAACCCTCCAAACAAGTTCTTACAAAACTTCACCCACTCTGGAGTTTTTTTCGGAGGTGTTAAAGAGTTGGGGCCGTCCCTTTCGAAAACTTCCCTAGCTTGTTGCGATGTGAGGCCCTGCAAGAGAGGAGTGCCATGGGGTCACGTACAGATGCTGAATCCGGCTTCTCAAGTCCAGTTAGTCATCAGACACAGTTCTTGATATTCAAAGAGGCTTTTGACTTCATCGTTTTACTACTCTACTTGATCTCCGACAATCTACAAATTGTCTGCATGTGTGCCCCCTTTCTATATAAAACATACAAAGGGCATCTTTCGATTGACCCCGCTACATGGGTTGTCCATGGCCAAGAGATAATCCCTCTTTCATTGGTTTCATTTAGGGAATTTTGTAAGTGGCACTGAATTTCCATGGGAGACTTTTTGGAAAATAAAATGCAATTGAGGAAAGGAATGAAGTTAAGGAAAGAAAAACACTCTCCTCTTAATGCTCTTTTCTGCAGAAATCCAAGGCACATGAACCACAGCTAACAATGGTTCTATGCTTTATGAAGGTAATGAGCCTATCCTGATTTTAGACCGCCAGGCTAACAAAATATTTTTTATTTTCCTTTTAAAACTGTGCAGACCAAAATATAAATTTTGTATAACAGTGAGGATTTAATGAAGTCATTGAGTAAGCCTCGATCACTACGGACAACATACTACTTGGCCTTTTCTGACTGCATGTCAGGGAAGCCTTTTTTTTAAAAGGGCCCTCTCCCATCTTTTCTCAAAGGGGGAACATTTCAGCTGATGAGAGCAGTTTTGGGGTCTCTAAAATCTGACAAGATTGATAAGTGCTTGTTTGATATTTTACCTAACTACAATCATTTGGATGATATGATAATTGAGTAGTATACTGAGAGCATATTCATTGCAGATAGGTTATTACAATAATGTAATTTCTAGAATTTTGCTTCCGTAATGCTTAAATTCGGGGCATTGCCACCATCTATATTAATAACAAATATCAGTTTCTTCATTTTATATCTTAGACATGGCCATTTCCAATTAAATGTCCTGAAAAGGAAAGAATGAATGTGCAACATTCAGAACCAATATGCCATCCAGTTTTCCTAAAGGCTAGTTCCAAGACCAATAATGTCATGGCAAACCATCTTCTGCATATCTCTTCAGGTCATTACCCCCAAAAAGACAGAATAAAAAAAATGTTTACTCATTTTTTGAAGAGATTACCCACCAACCAGAATGACAGTAGTGACATTGAGGATTGTACAATTATTCAACATTTCTAATAGAAGTTTAGAATAATACGCTATTCGATATTCGCTTGTGGTGAACTGCAATATTCACATTTTTCAAAGTTATGATCACAGTGGTTTAGCCCTGTAGAGTGTGCTTCTTACCGAACACCGGTGCACTGCGGAGAAGCAATACCTGCGGAGATTGCTTTCAAGGGTGTTGCTTCTCCGCAGTGCACCGCTGCTCGGTAAGAAGCATGCTCAGCGGGGCTAACCCATTTCGATCAACAATTCGAAATGTACAAACATATTGTAGTCGTGCGCTTAGGAGGAAAGCATACATTCAAAGCGGGATGGTGCGCTTGGTGTATTTAAGAACAAATGGAAACTTTGTGAATATTGATATCTACACTACATAAAAATTTTGAAAATTAAACAGTGATTATTATGCAAGACTACAAGTTAGGCAGAGATGTCCAGAAAGTCTGCATCCATTAATCATTATTTTTTTTTCTCAAATCTGAGAAGTAAGAAAAGGTATTTGCATTTGCATTTTGGAGCACCTTTCGGAGCAGCCAGAACAGTGTTTTGTAGCAGCAAATCTGGCTTTTGGAGCAGCCAAGACAGTGTTTTGAAGCAGCAAAAGTGGCTTCTGGAGCAGATATTCTTAGCAAAATAAATATATTGTTTTAAGTGTTGTACAAACGAAGGTTGTACACTTTGTGTTGTGTTGTGTTGTGTTCTGATCTGACGTGTTGCGATAGAACTCGCTGCTTGTGTTTTTACTGCTGAGACATCCCACAAGTGTACAGTGCTGTAGGCATTGCCGAGCAATTCCGAAAAACCGCTTGCCACCGTTTTACTGGTTCCCGACAGTGCCAGATTTTCGTCAAAAGTAAGCAAACGTAAAACAATGGATTGCAAGCGTCCTGGCTGGTGCATCTGTCGTGTAATCATGTTCGCATGCACGTGAGGGCAACTTCGGCAGGCTTGCAGTTGCACGTGCTTCGTCGCGCAAGCGAAGACAATGGCTGTTTGATATAAACCGAAACCATGCCACTCGGCTCCGTCGCCACCTGATTCCCAAAATTGCATGCAAAAATATAACTGTCGAGCCTACGACAAAAAACAGTCCAGCGGCGAGTGCTCGCTCTGCCGGCAAACAAAGTACAAGCTAAACACAAAAAAAAAAAAAAAAAAAAAAACTGAGCGCATTGATGCAAGACATTGCGAGCCAGGGTCAAAAAGTTCTTGGAGCGCTTTGAGCAACGTCTGAACCCGAGAAAAACAAGCGCGCTGTTCGAGTTCAGCGTGCAGGCATTGCCTTCTTTGCTTTAGCTCACCAACTTTCTTTTGCGGCAAATTTTTCACATACCGGGGTCCCTCTCGAAAGAAAGCCCACCGAAAGAAACCTAGGTAATCAATACTTCGACGCAGCTGTCTTTAAAGAGGGATTTTTGTAGTAGCGTATGATTTAAACAAGAACAGGAATGTTGATGAACGTGTGGCGGTACTTAGTTTCATTTTAGAAAGCGCCATATCTGCAGCGACGTGCGAACGGCAACACCCGACGCCGCGCGACCAAGGTGACTGGAAAGCAGGGACCAAATATAGTTCTCACAAGGTCGTTGCTTTCAGGAGCGAGTGCTTCAGCTCACAAAGTAACTCCCTCCGCGCAAAAACATGGTTTTGTTTCACAGCATGACGGCATGTCTGGTACCCGGCACGCTAGTGTCGGAGCGTCCGCAAACACCCGCGTCTATCGTTGAAAATATTTAAAAAAAAGACGTGGGACGAGACTCATGAGACAACGAGAGCGCGAAACGTGAGACGGCGGGAAAACCATGCAAGAACGGGGATGGACAACTGATGCAGTGTACTTGTCGGGCGGCCGCTTGTGCCACATAACACACACATGCTCAATTACGGTACTCAATTTAGTTTCGGTTCTGAAAGGCGACCGAAAGTGTTTTTTTGGCGCAATTGGCGCAGAAATCACATCACTGTAATTAATACCACATTTTTTGCAAGGCAAATGATGCAGTCTTTTATTAGTGCTTTTTAATGTGAACTCACTGATTATCCCAAAATCTTCGGAATTGAGCGGAGCTGCCCTTTAAAGTTGTACTTTTACAATGTACTTAAAGTACTTTCCAACACTGATAAAACCACCATAGAGCTGGGAAAAGTTTGTGCACACTTACTGTGGCTGGATTCGTGCCAAGTCGTGCATAAAGTTCTTCAATGGGGATCTTGTGCTCATCCTGGAACAAGAATAGAGGCCTGATTAAATGAAGTGCATTGAGAACAACTGCATTAATAGATACCTTATGTTATGTCAAAAGCAGGAACTTCCTGCAGGCTATGGATGTGACTAGTCAAACAACACACGTTTTGGTTGCATCTGCTGAGACTTGATAATACTTGATCAATGGTTTCTGACAATATTCCCATAAGTCACATGAGCAAATTTTGTCAAAGGTGAACAAAAACAAACAAACTTGCATTTCATGTGTGAGACATCGTTCTGTACTATGTGTCTTTCATGTGTATACCAGAAAACAGAATGTAATGCACATGTTACTACGGTCCAGAGATAAAGACTAGAATGTGCAGGTGTGTTTTTCGATTCACTTTGCATTCCACAGGTATTCACACAAATGTTTCACCAGCAGTTCACACAGATCTATCCCCTGAGTGATCATGCACAATTGTGAAATGCCACAAATGCCACAAATGCCAGAACAAAAATTCATAAACTAGATCTCAGCAGTTGTATCCAAAATAATGGGAACTTAATGGGTGTTTAGAAGCACATTATCCTATAAAAGCTAAATGTGAAATTGCTCTACCTTAAAATTGTGTTAGTCAGGAATATGTTTTGTCAAGTCTATAATTGACAAATACATTCATGAGAGCATTATCCTTTCTTGCTCTTGGTTGTTCATTTGAAGCTGATGACAGCTTTGCTTGACAAATCTGCTTTTTCCAAGCTGCCAAATTATTTGGTTTAGGATATCAACCAAAGTAGCACTTTTCAAGAGCATGCAAAACACAATTGAGCAAAGGCAGAACTTTTTTCTCTCCCG
Organism: Ixodes persulcatus; assembly: GCA_013358835.2. NCBI lineage: Eukaryota > Metazoa > Arthropoda > Arachnida > Ixodida > Ixodidae > Ixodes > Ixodes persulcatus. The sequence goes on from JABSTQ010010148.1 coordinate 117,429, forward strand.
TTTATGGGAGTGACCATTTGATGAGATTTATGCTTAGAAATGATTATTGTCTGCCAGTTGTCTGGAGACAAGTGTCAGTCCAGTCAGCAAGGCTCACTGATCTCAATGACAATTGCTGGATAGCGTTTGACCAGCTCTGCCTATGGACCGGAATGTGGCCACGGTCGGCCATCTTTAGGTAGAGTTATATCCTCTCTAGCCATCATAGTAATATGGCGGACAGCGCAATGGCGGCAGGCTGCCATAAAATAGCCGTAGATCTAGTACACTGTACCGTGGGTGATATTTCGTGCTTGATTGAAGTTGTTCGACGAAGCTGATTCTTGAAACCCGGCGTGAACGGTAGCCTCGTCTTTGAGGCTACCGTTCACCTCGTATCGAAAGCAGACTATGTACCGGCGCTCTGCTATCGATGCTTCTTTCGATGCGACTTTCGATGCGTGCTGTGCTGCTTTCCCCGGTGCTGCGCGATTTCGTGAAACTTTCACCGGGTCCTCAAAGACCGGGTTACCGTTCACGCCGGGTTTTAAAAACATGTTTCGTCAAACAATTTCAATCAATCACGGAATATCACCCACGCTATTTTGATGGCAGCCTGCCACCACGACTGCCAAAACGCCGTCTGCCATGGATGGATGATGGTGGCTGCCAAGTGGCTTCAGCAGCTGTATCTTGGCTAGAGGTGATATAACTCTACCTAAAGATGGCCGCCAGTGACCGTATTCGCGGAGCGGGCAAACGCGATCCAGCAATTGTCATCGAGATCAGTGGCAAGGCTAATCCTGTCCTCTTCCAAATCAACAACATTATTCTCTTCCTCCTCTTTTGTTGCATTTTATAAGCACAGCCTTGAAGCATACTCACCATGCTAACTTCCTGCTTGAGGTCATCCAAGTCCTGTTCCTTCTTTCCTGCCTTCCGCCGAGCCCTAGGCCGCCCGTCCGGTGTTCTGCCATCGTCTGGAACTCGCGGGTTGACTGCAACCCGGTAGCTGTCGCTTCGTCCATACTACAAGTAGAACAAAACAATGCCAGGGTCAGCACAAGGAACTTTAAAAGTGATTATCAGTTTGCAGGATCATTCAGAGATCTCTAGGAACACAACACACAGCACAAGCAATTTTCATTGTACAGTTTGATTGTAGTAAAGCAAAACCTCAATGTTGGACACCTGGAGTAGTATATACTCGGTGAACATCAACAGAGAGTATGTGCCATATAAACCCCTCGGCAACTCTGACACCTCTCCAAGACAGAGAATCCCGTCATGTGATCAGGCCACATCAGGCTGTGCTACTTGGGCTGATGTCACAGCCCGAGTTGTGCGAGTTTTTCTCCAAATATATATTTAAGCATAAAGTGCTTATCAGACACAAAGCATGCCTACTAGACCGAACACTATCCAGCTTGTTAGACTAGCAGCCTGCTTGTGTATATCTGTATTATGATGGATCAGTTTCACTGTCTTGTTCAAAGTGAGGCACACATGAAGAAATAAACTAGTGGCACATACAATTTGAAGCAGGTTTTAAAAGGGACAAATGACAAAATTTGTTCCAGCTGTGTAGAAGTTGTTTTATCCAAGGGTCTGGCATCACAGACTACGAATAAGAGGACATTGCAATACTGCGGCATGTTGACACCGAGAGTTGTTTAAAGTGCACAATTGTCGGCTGTCGGAGGTATTTCCAGAGGAGCGGGGGGAGGGGGGAAGCATTTCAAATGTATGAGAAAATATGCCTTCCCCCCACTTTCCCTACCCTAAAATTTTACACATGCAGAATTAAGAGGGTGGTCACCCAGACCCCTCCTCTGAATCTGGCAGCGTAACCCATTCTCATTATGATCATATGTAGGATTTGGTAGATAGTAAGTACATATATTGTTGTTAGAACCTTCTACTCTCCTAGAGCACGAGACTCCAGAGAACTTTAGATCGCGAAACTACAAAATGCAGAAAGAAACTGTAATGGCTCGCGACCATCCTAAATAGCGCTTGAGCCGCCAAGTGGGCACGGAGACTGGAATAATCTCCAAGGGATAAAGCGGGTTGGTTCGATCGTCCGCCAGGAAGAGAAGCAGCCGGTCCCCCCATGCCCGGCCAGCCACATCTCGCGGCGGCCCTCTCCCCTTCCGGGTCCAGGGTGACCCCGCAGCGGTAGCCGACATTTCGACCCCGGCGCAGACGACGTCGGCGAGGGAGGCGACCAGCGGTGTGCGTAGGGCACCCGAATTTTGCCCTTGCCATTTGGCATGTCCCCACCCACACCCTCGCCCGCCCGATCCTTCGTCTGACGCCGGCTCCCCGCTCCTTCGCGCCTCAATCAATAGCGGGCGCGGTGGTTCGCAAACTTGGTCATCGCCGCCGGGGCGGAGGCGGCTTCGACACCCAGGTTCGCAACCTGAGAGAAGCTGCGCGAGGAATTACGATGGTTTCGGCGCGCGAGAAAGAAGCCGCAGCGACAGAATGACGAAAAAAAAAAAGAGGAGAGAAATCGCGCGCTGTATCATCGTGCGCTCGCCGCCGATTGCGCTTCCTAAGATGAAGCGATTTTTACGAAGCCGGTTTAACAGGACAAGGCCTGGACGCGCGTTCTTTTTAATCCCATTTGAGTAAAGCCCCCCGGGGGTAAAAGGATCAGTTGTGTCCTCGCAAGCCTACCTTCGAGTTCTAGGCGGTCCGCGCACGCGGAAGAACGCTGTGGGACGGTGACAACTTCGTCTAAAACCGGACGGACATGGAGATAATTTACGAGACGGTGGTTCCACCACACCTTTGCTGTGCTCCCCTCCTACAAAGCGCGCGCGCGCTCTAGATGCGGAGCCTGGACTAAGGAAAAGCATGCATCCGCTTAGTAGAGCAGGCCACGATCTGAAGAGTTGACGAGGCGAAGAGAGAACATCCCGATGAGACCACCCTGACCCCGATAGAAGCGACAAACATTCCAAGAGGTGCACCGGCGTCAGCTCGGAGAGCCCCACGTAGAGTCTCGAGAATATCTGAAATCCGTCGTCGGGTATCCAGAAGGCGTCGAGCGCTAAATACCTTGTCGTCATCCATGGCGTTTCCAAAGGTTCCGTAGCGACGCACACAACACGCACGAACACACGCACTAGGGCTGCGTCCAACTGCACCGCCGCCTCAAGGGCCCGTCCCGGGCTCGACTCCGCGCCGAGGACGCGACAGGCTCCCTTTTTCACCTGTAGCGGCGCGGCCAACCAGAGATAACGCTCCTGCCGTTTTTTTTTTATATTATTTCATTCTTGTTATCGGTGCCCTCCTTTCCGTTATCCTCTCCGCCGCTTTGTTCTTGCTGCGTGCGCGATCTTCGCGACAATGGGTGAAGTGGGCGAAAGAGTCGGTCGGTCACGAGAGCCAAGCACAATCGGCCAGTGCAATCGCCTGCCGGAGTTCGCAACGATAAGCCTTAGGTAGAAGGAATAGCCTGTGGTCGCTGAAGTTTAGTGGCCCGTATAAAATAGGTAGTTCGCCTAAACGCTGCAGGTTCACACATGCGCGTCGTTCGCGTTCGCAGCAACCGAAACGAACGACAGTCACCGGGACAAATGTTCGCCGTACACAACGTGGCACACGATGCAAAAGTAGCTTCGCGAAAAATCATGAGTCACGGTTCTTCGGTGTTCTGGATGTTACGAACGCAATCGTTGCAAGTGTGCGAACCAGCCTTAAAGGGATGCTGAACTGAAATCTGGATTCCACGAAATACGGCGGCAGAAGCGTGCAACGGGATGTTACGAACATCACTTGCACTGACGTCACATCGCATACTTTTCCCCACCATGAAAAAGGAGGAGAGGGAAGCTGCTTTTGTAAGAATTTTGAGTGGCGGGTTAATCTTCTATAATCTTCTAGGAGGAGAATAGCGACGCCTGTGCAAATCCGGGAGGCACAAAGAAGGACCCTGATAAGAGGTGAGCTCCTTCTTCCCCTTTTCTCTGGAGGGCATCGGAAATGACGTCATGTCACGGCGCGGTGGTGGCGCGTCGGTCGCACTTCCGGTCTGGGGCTGTGGGCAGAAGTCCCCATGCCAGACGTGTATTCCTGCGTTGTTTTGAAAGGAAACAGACAAAAACCTGCCTTCTCGTCAAAATGCCGCGACTGGGGCCGTACCTAAAGTGTCGAGAAAGGTTTGAAGGTCCGTTTTCAAGTGATCGGATCGTCCGAGAATTTGGATATGTGCCGTGAAAAGGGAAAAGCAGACGCCGTGGGACAACGATTGCTTGGGCGGGAGGCACTTTGGGTTGAATTCACGGATACTTGTGGTCATCAGATTTATTTGTTTTGTTCCAACATGAACGCCAGAAAACCGTCAAGTTGTGCGGACCACCTGCGGACTACGTTCAGTGCATCTTCAAGTTCAAACGGCCGCCTGATTGTTCGAACTGTCGTCTGCTCTTTCAAACGTTTCTGCTTGTCGTCTGCTCTCTTAGACGACGCCGGTCCGTAGACCAAATGTTGGCCCGGTACTTGCGATAAGAAGTAAGTCCAGGCCTCAAAAGACTTAAATTTGAAGGTTGGTAAGCAGGCTCGATGTAAACAGTAGATACAAGGAGATGTTGATCATTGTTACCAGTGACCATCACCGACTTGTTATGCCTAATTCAGTTGGTCCGATTCAGCTTGCGATTGTCAGTATCGACGTCGACCATCTCAGCTACGGTTCACGCTTTTGCAGCCCGAGCGGCGTCGCGACTGAAAATTCCGAGCGAAATCTCATCATGCGAATCAGGCTTTAGCGTACATTCTGCGGCGTCCACGCGGAATGAATCGCCACATGTCACATTATTCACGCGAAGTTTTGCGGTGTAACGAGCCTCGGTAATTTCGCTGACGCCGCTCAAGATAGTCAGACATCGCCAGGAAGACGTAGAACCAACAATTTGAACGCGAAAAAGGGCAGGGGGACTCACACTGACGCCGACAACATCGCATTTCAATGGTGTGTTTATGGGCGACGGCGAGCTTCTTGCCCACACCCCCATCGCGCATGCGCGGCGCCGGTGGCGTCCGCTAGGGGCGCACCGGGCGCTCCGGTTTGTTTGTAAACATGAGTTGGTGTATAGCGATATCTCGAACGGATGACAGTATTTTTCTAAAAAAGGAGGCGCATCCTGTTTAGTCGAGGAGGAGAGGGAACGGCCTCGCGTCTTCTCCGCATCGCCGCGTTGAGGAGGCGAAGTGAAGAGAGGAGTAAACGAGATATGGTCACGTCACGCGCATAGTCGGCCTCGTTCAATCTCGACTTCTTTTTCAAAAATACGGCCGTCCATTACAGATATCGCCTTGCGAGTGGCGTTGTATAGATTTAGCGTCCCGCCTACCGCTCCTGCATTGTTTTCTGAAATCCAAATTTCGGTTCACCATCCCTTTATATTAAAAAGACAAACCAGTGTCTGATGAACGCGTGTCCGCAAAAAAAAAAAAAAAAAAAACAGTCAGGACGATGTTTTTTTTTTTTAATTTGTAGTGAACGAACATTATGCCACACAATTTCCGCACTAAATCATATTCAGCGCGCGTACACGGCATTGTAGTCCCCACCGCGCACGCTATTTCAACCATATTCTTTCTTACAAAAAAAAAAAAAAAAGAAAGCTGCAAAGAAAACACGGCGGTGCTGGTGCAATCTTCCCGATAACGTACCGGGCTGTGTGTCAACATATAAAAAGCCAATCTCCGACCATGCACATTCCGAGAACGCAGTAAAGCAACCGCACGTAGCAAAAGATTATACCGAAACCGTGCGTAAAAGGGGCACGGGAAACGCAAAATGGCTACCCATCAAATTGTAGCTTATATCTCTCGGTCTTAATACGACGCGTAAAATCAAAAGGCCGACGGTTCTCGATCCGCGGGGTGCGTGCTGGCAGGCAGAAAAGGCTCCGAACCTCCCAGCAGATGAAAATTCGCAGAGCCGCAATTTGGGGTAATTTGCGGGACGGCGCCGACTCCAAACGAGTCTCGGCGCTAACGGGATCCCGACGCCACAGGGCGAAATGCTAAGATAAAGTTGTGGGAAATTTAGAAGCACTTCGTGGAACATATGTGCCAGTAGCAGACGCCGCAAATCAAACCGTTATAAGACACCATATATAACACCAGTGTCTCCGGATTCGCCGCAAGAACCGGGGCTCTAATGCCCAATACGCGCTGATGGTACATTTATTTGCGTGGAAGAGCCACCAAGACCAGCATGTGTATCAGACGATTTTTTTTTTTTGCAATTAATAAATTAGCGTTTGTTTGTTTCTGTGTACATGACTGTGCATGACTCAGAGGGCAAAAATGTGACAGAAGCACGCAGATCAACCAGACTTACGTAAAATGTTTCCATTGTTTTTTTTTAATGAGGCTGCAATTGATCATGAGTGAAGAAGAAAACTGTTAAAGTTCGTCATGCCGATATGGTACACTCGATCTTGAAACCCTGACTGCATCAACACAGACTTGCCCTTGCGAACCTGATAACATCCCCGAGCTTTCACAATTGTAGTTTACGGTGAAAACGGTTATTTCCAGTACGCAGACACGAAAGAACAGAACCGAAAACGTGTTCTTCTCATTTAAACCTTTCCCATCTTGTTCCCGCTGCGCAACGGAGGCATGAACAACGGAAGCCTCGACAACGGAAGCCTCGACAACCGCGCCGTGATGATCTTCAATGCGACGCTTCACGCAGTTAGGACGGGCTAGGGCGTGCCTTTCTGCATTGTGGTAGCGAAACCACGTGGTCCCTCGACTCAACATCGCTCCTCAAGCAGCCCTATTGTTAGGCGAGGGCGCTTTTTACCGCGCGGTATTCACACTTGAAATCCTCGTCTTTTCATTCGAATTGAATCAAGGTCAACCGAGAAATACCGTTGCAGTTCGTTTTAAGCCGCCAACTGCTCTTCAGATTTCCTGTATGAAGGAGAAATACATGTTCGTATGCGGAGTCGCCCCATACGCTGATTTCTTGCTTATGTATTTCCCCCATCAATTTTCTACGTATACCGCCTGTTCACAAACATGCTATTTTGTGGCACATTCAGGATGCTCGAGTGTAAAGAAAGTTGCGAATGATTTAGAGTAATTTTTTTCGAGTTGCGTCTGTCCACAATTTGTGTCTACCCTGCGAGTATACGAACGACTTTCAAACGTTTTCAGCACACAAACGTTTCGGAAAACAAGACAACAATGACGTAGTGCTGACGTCATCTAATGGAGGCCAAGCCCCGTTCGGTTGACACTCGCGCTTCATCAGCCAGGACCCAGTCAACGCTGACGCGGTATTATCTCGGAGCTGTTGGTCCAAGGCTGCACGCTCGCGTCTGTAACAGTGCGACTCCCCGAGAACGTCAGTAAAGACCCGACGTTAGCGATAAGACAGACAGCGCGGAATCGGCATTACACACCACGACATCTCGGTCCAAGATGTTTGCGAATCGACTTACGTCAAGGAGACACGAAGTATTATGGTTTTTTTCCGAACTCATCGAGACCGCGGGCGGACGTCATCCGCTATCTGGCAGTGACATCTGTAGGACGACAGTGCGACACATTCTGACGATATTGCAACAGAAGTCGCCCTCAGATGCGAAGTTGAGTACCTCGTTATCGCGCCCTTACAGGGGTAGCGAACTAAAGCCGCCTCGACCCCGCAGTGAGCCGTGCGAAGGGCCGCGAGACCAGATAAGGGGCACTGACGCAATTCCTAATGAACGCGCTCATACAAAGATTAAAGTGATCCGACAGGTGATTAAGTGATTACCGTTGTATTGTTTTATCCGTCATGAGCGAAGGAGCGTCGAGCGAAACAATGCTTTGGAAAGTTCATTTTTTACGCATTACTTCCGTGTTCGTTGTTCAGTATATTTGAAATAAGCTGTATCGAACGAAGGGGACGCGAAGCGGTCTGTAAAAATCATCAGAACTCCTAGGCAAGAAAATCTCAGAAAGGAATCAATAATATGGGGTGCTCAATACACCCAAGTACTAAAGCGAAGGCGTAACTTCATGTAAAGAGAAGGAAAGAAAAGCGATGAAAAAACCGACTACCAGCAGTTCTTACAAAGCCGGGGATAACATCCAAGCAACTCGAAGGCCCAAAAGAGAGCTCAAACACATTCGTAAAGGTCACTCCTCACCTCGCAAAAAGCAGGAAACACACCCAACATTCATTTAACCCAGGCGGCGGGTTTTGAACTCCGAAAAACAACGCCTCCTCTCTCTGCGCGTAAATGCAGGGCCGCATAACACAAACACGGCCATTATGCAAAGACAGAGAGCACCAAGGCATAACTCAAGCATGAGAAAATTCTATAACCTCGAAAAATGGGTCTTTCCACAACTGTGGGCCAGCCGCTACGGCGGGCACACTTGCGGGGAATAGACGCGCATCAAAAGAAGCAGACAGCCCGAACGCGGATCGTGGGAGTCGAAAAAGCTTCGATGTCGCGAACAGAAGGTAGGGGACGAAGATGACATCTTCAGTCAACAACACAATGGGCAGGCATACGACGTCTGGAGTAGCTAAGCAGGGACGTACACCAAGGACACGTCGCGGCTTCAACGTAGCGGTAGAAGAACACGCTGCGAAGAATGGGTTCCCGTCCGTCACCGCAGCCAGGGTAGACTTTTGTTTGCGGCCTGCTACAACCGCCCGCCGGCTCGCCCTTTTGAATGCCCGCTACCTGCCCCCCGCCCGCGTGCCGCACCCGCACGCGACAGCGAGCCTGTGGGACACCTCCCGCGAAACCGCTGGCCCGCCGCCCGACTGTTCGCCGACGGTGCGCCTGCCGCGAACCAGAGGCCATTGTCTGTTCTCAGACGAGAGCACACCGCCCCCATCGATCATCGTATCGTCGTCGTTGCCCGCGTACGTCGCCGCAGGGTTCCCCCCTCCGGAGATATTGCTAGCGCTCGTGAGCGGCGCGCTTCGCGACGGCGCGTGCAGGACGTCGATTGCGGCCCGAGCGAGCAGGATGTGTGGTGGGCGGATGGCCAGATGACCTTGACGGTGACTCCCCAAAGGCGCTCGCTGGGCGATCGACCTCGCCGTCCTTGCGTAGGGGCGACGAACTGACCCCATACCGCGGCGTTCGGCGTTTTAAAATGAATATACGTGACGAAACAAGAATGAACGACGCAATTTAGATATAATTCGGTATAACTTGGGACGGTCACCCCAGAAAGGCCTACCGGACAGCGACGCATGGATCACGCCGGCGAAAAATGTCCAGTGACTGGGCAGTGAACGCCTGATAGCCGAAAAGCGACCACGCATGCTCAGAATGCATTGCACAGCCCACTAGACATGGCGGCGCACAGGGGGCGATGATTGGAATAGTCTCGAGCGTGTGAACTTGAGAAACACGGTTTAGTGGGCATGAATGATGAATAAGCCCAGAGGAAGGGCAGTCGACACTCGTACTAAGTGCTCATTACATGACTGTTACAGTCAGGATGATTGTGGTGGGCACAACACCGGCAGGAACTCAATGGATGTCGGAACCTGTCAGCGGGAAAGGTATTGTTAATTTTCTACCTATGAAACGGACCTTCGAGGCCCAGATCACAAGGGTGTTGGGCGGCTGGAAGGACTTCCCACGCCGCGCAGTGCTTGGCTCCGTTCCTCCGGGGCCACCCCCTTGTTTCTTTCCCGTACCCATATCTTCGCGAATGGGACTCTGGTCCCCAACGGCTCCAGGAGCGCATTGTTTGCACAAACCGACGGCGGTTCCCATACGAGGAGTGGCAGCAAGCAACGCTCCAGACCGAACGAAACGGGGACAGATTTGGCGTCGCAGAATCAACAGCTCCTCCGCCCCGTTTAGAAAATCAATAGAGGACGGAAGCTTTCAATCCTTTCGCGAGGGGTTGGGACTGCGTCTGCGTCGGCGGCTTCTCCTGGGCGAGCGTGGGGCTACACTTGGAAATAGCGCAGCAGCACCTTCTTCCCCAGTGTACACAGCCCGAAACGGGGGATTTTCTCCTGTGCGGCCGTTTTTTTCTTCCTCCCGGTCATATTGACTACGAGGACATTTGAATATCCCGCGATGGTATACGAGCGATGCAAAGCCTCACCCGATTCGGAAAAGGGACGGCAAGGGTAGCCAAGGACGTGCAAGGGCGTTTGGTGACGAAAATGAAGAGTGCGTCGAGGGGCGCGCCACAGAGGACAAGTTCCCCATTTTTCACAGACCACAAAATTTAATGGAAAGAAAGATACGAAGGTGCACAACGCGGAATGTCTCAAGTCGGCAGTTTATACTAAGAGAGTTTGACCTATGGGCTGAACTTAATTATGGACCGGTAAAACACGTTGAGTTGGCGATAACACATAATGTGTGGTCGTGGTGTCTAGACTGTCGGCATCTTCGAAAGACTGCCGAGCATCTCCCAGTATTCTGACCTATGGTTACAGTGCACACGCCTGGTCCCTTTTACTACCACAAGGGGTACGTGCAGGCTATCCAAATCGTCCTTGGTACTCTTCCATCTCAATCCGCTTGTTCCCGTCGCGCCACATCTAATCTACAAGTTTACACGGCGATCGAAGGTCGGGACAATTGTTGCAACATGCAGCGAAGCACACCTGACGAACTATAGAAAACAACGGCAGCAAAGAATAGTGCAGAAAAAGAAAAAAAAAACCACCAAATCTCTCCCGTTTTGAAGTAAATTTCAACCGAGTATTAAACGGGGAGTCCGCAACGTCGCCAAGGGGTACAGCGGTGGAAAGATCCGACGGGGGAAATCACACTCACCACCATCGTGAATGCTCCGGAGGCTCTTTCGGAGAAGAGCCGGTGCAAGAAGTGTCGGGAGGGGGGTTAGAAGCACCAAGCGAGAGCGGGATGTTGGCTATCCGGCGCCGCTCGTACTTCTGAAGCTCGGCAGTGCCGTGGCTGCACAAGTCGCTCCCCCGTAAATGCAGCGCTGCGCCGAAGTACCGCTACACTGCCACACAATTAACGCAACTGTGGGGACGTCACAGACGCGCTCCGGGAGGTCTTCGTCAGCCCGTCAAGAGCCGACTGCGTTCGACACACAGCGGGGTGGATAAAACTTCCCCGGCCCCTTGGACTCGGAGGCAGATTTCTTCTTTCTTTTGTCTTTCCCTCTCTCTCTCTCCATCTGAAGCCGCTACGCTCCGGAAGGTCGACCGGAGCGGACGTCCAGGTCGATATACAGAAGGGAGTGCCCCCTGCCAGAAGCTTCCTCCGGCGCGAGACCGACTGTGCGCTTGTGCAGGCGCCAATCCTAATCGCACGCCGAGAGAAGCACTGGGCAAACGCTCCTATCCAACGTTGAAGTCACGTTCGTCAGGGATCAAACAACAAACTCTGGAACGGATGCGAACCAACTGGACTTGCTTCTCAGGCCCCGTGAAGCGGACAACGTTCTGAGTAAGTAAAAGCTGCCAATTTTCTTTTTCTCAACGCCGGAGTCTTTCGTGAGGTGCTCGAGCGCATTCGTCGGATTTATAACGAGCGGAGCGACTACGGAATTCGGGTAATATACCCCTTTCAAAGTTTTGGAGGGTCCGAACACACTGGCGGAACAGCCGACAACAGGCACGCCTAAAATTAAGCACGATGGGCGTTTGAAGGAGTTTTAGGCTGGCCACTTTGACGGTGTCATTCGTGTCTCTCCTTGTAGAGGATACGGAAGTATGCCCTCCAATAGGACGTATTACCCACATGTCGTCATCAGCACGAACTGTGGGTAGAGAAACTTACCTACGAAAAAGGTTTGACGGTGCGAAAGGAATCTTACGAACGCTCGCTGTCAGCACGCGCTTAACCGCACAGAACAAATCTATGGCAGTCAGTAAGTACTGCCCATTACAGAGTACTAGAATACGTACTTTCTATACAGAGCCGTTTATTGAGAGAGTTTGGCCATACATTGGTTTGAATAGGCGAGCATCTCGGGGCCAACCACAGGCTGCGAAACAGCCCCTAGCGGTGGTCGTGTGCTCTAAATTTGTGACACGACTATACTTCGTTTCACCTTATGTGCGAGCGAAGGCAAAACTGGAAGCGCGAGCACAGAAGCTCCGTGCGTTCAAGCTTTGCTCGAGCGCGCGAGCTGGGGAGAAATGCAAAAAGCGCCGGTCTCGCGCTTCTAGCTTTGGCTTCGCTCGCAGATAAAGTGAAACGAAGTATAATTTGAGCCGTGCCGAGCGGAACTCCGCGTCTCAAGACGCTCGCGCACCCCACCCTTTGCACTGCTTTCTTTCAGCCAGTCTCAGGACGCTGTTCTCGCAGTGCAGACAAAGGCATGGGCACGAGCGCGTGGCTTTGGAAAGTGCCTCCTGTGCACGAGGTCTCGTACAAACAAAAGCGTTTCGCTGAGCTAGGCTCACGCGCCTGTGCCTTTGTCTTCACTGCAGACATTTGTGAGATGGAGTAGAGGTCTCCTGATTGGTCGACGCTGTGTCACAAATTTAGTTTACGCTCTAAGCGTGGGGGGAATATTCGGCGCTGGCGGCGGCCTTTGCTCCGCCTATTGTCCAAACTCTCCTAATATACGGCTCTGTTTCTATAAAGACGCCTTCCAGAAGCTGTGCATGGGCGCCGCCATAACCGACCTTCAGTTTTTGTTTCCTCTTATTCCGTTTACATCACTCCATCATTACCATAGCAGGCCAGGTTATTGCCATCTTAGATTCTGTCGTGTCCTTCTCCCCAGTATTGGCCTTTGAGGCTCGTCAATGACCACTTCAGTGGCTCGGTATCTCGGTAAGACAAGAGAGGGTCAGCAATGGCGGCTGTAATCTGGCGCGTGTGCAAACCGTCTATACTCCCCTTAAAGGGATACTACAACGAAATGTCGGCGCTTATTTTTTGGCCTATATGTGTTCAAAGGAGCAGTATCACATCGAACTCACCAATATCTTGTTAAAAAAGTCACGAAAAGGAATTTTAAAACGAATTAAACGATTAGCAAAGAGCACCTGGTGGATGTCGCTAACGCCTCATTTGTAATACCCGTCTAGGAACCTTGAGAGGTAGTGACGGTAACTGTCTCGCCTCCGGCGACGACGAGAGAAGAAAGGAGGGAGGAACTCCCCTCTTCCCGAGGATCCCTTTTGTGTGACCCAGAAGTCGCTATTGTCCCTCTACAAGATTATAGAAGATTAACCCGTCACACAAAATTAGTACAAAAGCAGCCGCTTCGGTGGCTGGAACGACTAGGCCATCCTCTCGACGAGAGCCTCGCCGTAGCTTTGCTCGTCCCGAGACGAACTACGTCACGATTGCGTTGGATGTCACGTGGTCTCCGCTGGCTTATCTCCGAGCGCTTGCCCGAGTGGGCCGTTTATAACGAAAAATACAGCCACCAGGCTCAAACCACAAACGTGCGATTGTTATTTACGGATATTGTGGATCACATTCAACCTATTTTTGAACACGACGGGTATATTTAAAATTTCGTTGAAGTATCCCTTTAAGATGTACCGCAGTGAAAGCTAGGAGCCCGAGCTCGTAGCGTTAACAGTTGCTGCTGCTGCGTGAGAACTCTAGCAACCGAGGTGCGTCCTTGAGCGCGGAGCTCCATTCATACTTTTGAAGGGAGTTAATTACCTAAAGTTCCGATTGTGCCGTGTCTTGGCATTTACAGGCAGACAAAATAATGTTGGTGGCCAAGTGACGACACACCTCCATAAGCCGCTGAGGTAAACGCGGGATCAATCTTTATTCTACGCTATCTTCCCATTGAAAAGAAATAAAAAAAAAGAAGCAATACGAGTGACCCTTCACACAAGCCGAATAATTCTTTCAAGCAACCATACACATTACGCCCGATAATCCGGGCCATTATAGACGCTTTGCAGCAGCTACGCATGGGCGCCGCCATAACCGACCTTCCGTTTTTGTTTTCTCTTATTTCGTTTACTTCACTTCATCCTTACCACAGCAGGAGAGGTAATTGCCATTCTACTTCGTCCTTCTGCCCAGCAATGACCTTTCTGGAGGCTCGTCAACGCCCGCTTCAGTGGCTCGGCAAGACGAGAGAAGGTCAGCAATGGCGGCTGTAATCTGGCGCGTGTGCAAAGCGTCTATACGAGCGTTAAGATAAAAAGCCACACTATCAGGATGCAAGAACTGGCCCTACCTGGGCCTCTGGACACAAAATGAGTTGACATTCGAGCAGAACGTCAGGAATCCCACGTTTCCCCGGCGTACAATATTGGCGGTAACGCGTTCCTTTTTTCGGAAACGTAGTAAAGTGCTCGTTACATTTACTTACCTAACTCGTTACATATTCTTCCCAAAACTTAAAAGAATTCCACTTAAATTTTGTTTCGTGTTTCTAGGCGCCAAACTATATTATACGTTTTTGCGTTTTTCTTTGCGTTTTTGTTTTCTTCGTGAGTATGTAGACGGAACCGTAAAAAAATAAGGTAATTATGTTGTTTCTGGATGGACATAATGTTTCATGAAATATGGCGCTTATGCATACCTGTAACGTCAAAGAGTAAAACGTGTTTAGTCGTAATTTAAAAAGTAACGCAAAAGTAACATGCGTTATCTTTTAACGGTAACGCGTTCCTTTCATTTCGAGGTAACGTAGGTCGGTAACGCGTTACTTTTATTTGCAAGTAGTGAGTAACGTATTTCGTTACTTTTTTTTCGGTAACGCCTACAACACTGCCGGTGTTGTTCGTTGACGATTCACAACGTGAATGCTTGATAGAGAGTTTTAGTAGATCGTTCCGACACTTCCGATAACAAATACCCGATAACAATATGCTAATACAAAGGTGCAAATGAGCTGGACAAGAATGACGTCCAGGGATTATTATCGTCAACAATATGATGCATAAGCAAAGGCGTCTGCGAAGTATCGGGTACCGTTATCGGAGCTAGATGTCATAAAACTCCTTAGTACCGAATAAGACGCAACCGCCAGACAAGTCGTAGACGACTACAGGGAAGCTGGTTTCGCCAGCTGTTTGCTCACACCTGTCCACGACGATAAGACATGCCATCAGGTACGACGACGCCATAAACAGTTGGGGGATCTCTTGCGTCGTAGTCCGACGAGAGATTAAATTTTTTTCCTTTTCGGGCACCTAAAAGATTTGACGTTCTTTTTCAATTGGACGAGCCAAATCACGTGGTTCAGCTTATCCGAGGGCACGGCACACTTTACAAGCAATCATCACACCCAACCGTGCATGCGAGCCACGATAAAAAGGCATCCTCAGAATCTCCACCTGCGCTGACACGGCGACGTGGTTTGAGTGTTCATGCATCTCGTCGATATGCACCAGATAATAGACCATACGGCGGAGGGCTGACGCGAGATATAGTCTTTCCCACTAGAATATAATCCGTTTGCATGTTTGAAGTCTATTGTTCGTTGAGAGACGACGCACAGAACCGTTTCTGTACTAGATGCTTCTTCCTTGTTTTATACCAGAAAAAAAGAACAGACAAAAAGGTGTTAGCGCAGACGGGTAGTACGAGGAGGTCCATTGCGAAAGAGAGGCGACAGCGCAGTCATTTTCAGATTGCTACTTGTCTTCTTTTTGGAACGGCGCGTAGACGAGTAAAGTATTTTGCGCCTCCTTGACTTTCATGGTTAGAATAACCGAGTTAGTTGAGCGACACGTAACTACAAGTCAGTACAGCTAGGCAAAAATAAAACGCCAATCCGCACGATCAAGATGGCCGTCGTGCATGACCTGACGCCCTTGACGCGAGTAAAAGCGAAAGCGCGACGCATTGCGTTGGGCGTACCGCACGCCCTGCACGGCTTCCCGCTTCAGCAAGTGTCCATAGGTTGCATCGCAAAGCTACACCGTCTGGGCAGCGACGAAACTAAAATGGAAGAAGCTTCTTGTGTCTCGCTCAAACGCGAACTATCGATCACGATGCGGACGCAATTCATAATGATACGCGCCAAACGTGCAGCAACGAGGATCATTCGTGAGCACACTGTCCTGTGTGGGGCATGCACTTCCCAATAGAACATTCGCGTGTGACGATTCGTTATGATGACTTACGACTATGAGCAAGCTACGAGGGCACACGTATACTTCATCGCATGAAACGGGCTGCGGCAACCCTGTATGCCTCATTTTCCAAGAAGTCCATATATCCTATGAGACGAGCTCCTTATTGCATCACTGTCTCTCGGTTGTACAAAGAGTGTTCTCCACTCGCAGTTCCTTCCTGCAGCCTGTACAAGATAAGACTCCGCCTCACGGAAACGTGCCACGTCGGATATAAACCCGACAAGTTTTCGCGAATGTGCCCGATGTTGCTGTGCGTTTGCGCAGCATGTTGTAATGCACCCTCGCATGGGTAACATACGTCGTGTAAACTTCAACATAGTACAAGCAAAAGGTTCTCCTCGACTGGCTCGCTGCAGCGTCTCGCAATATATAGTGTCCGTTTCACATCAGCAAATCGTTTAGCTAAACGAAGAGAATGTCTACCGTCTGCAAGTCCGGCAGGCCAGGAGAAAACGTCATAAGCTCGTTCCTTACGCTTCGTTGGCTTCGTGATTTATGATTACGAATCAACGCTCCGCTAAGTTAGACTTTTCGACAGTTTCCTCAAGAGTCTGCAGACTCGGCTCGCGCGCCTGCTATGTTGTGGAGGGGGAGGGGGAGGAGAATCCAGACTTTCGGGAACACGTCGGCAGAAGAATTCAAGGTTTAGGTTGGTAGAAACCGCGGCAAAAGGTTGGCTCACAGATCGCAGATCCGACTGTGACCGAGCGTGATACGACCGCTTGTGTCTGCTTACTGAGAGATAACACACTGACGCGATCTATCGAGAAAACTTCCGATCCGCGTATATTTCCCAAATATGTTTACGCACCACGTTTTCACCATGCGCGTAAACAAATTCTGGCAATGTTATAAGCGACCATTTCCCATAGACTATGTGCTTAGATTTGATCTCGCAAGTATTGCGAAACCTTGAGTCTAGTTGTTACAGATTGGTTCCAGTGCTACCTTAGAGGGCGCCAGTGTATTCTCTCCGTCCTAACCAGTCGCAAGGGGTTTTGCAGTTGGTCGCAACAAAACGCCAATGTGTGCACTGGCCTTAAAGGGGTACTCCGGCAATTTCTCCATTTGACTGAAAATTTGCTAAGCACACCAACAAACATCGCTGAAATAGTTTTCCAAATATTAGGTAAAAATATCTTTCTTTTTAAGTTATTAAATTTAGAATTTTGGTCCCCACCGTGTTTTTCAAACAGAAAGCATCTACTGGCAACAACAAAAAAAGTGACGGTAGTGGAAGGCCTGGGTTCACTTTTTGGGCTAGATTTTGTTCCCAATTGATTCCAAGCAGTTTCATGATGTCAGATGAATGCTTCGGAAGCTCGCTTCAGTACCCGCGCACTAGCACGGAACAAATGCTTGGCATGGTCTATCTTTTAGACTGCTTGCTCGACTGGTAAGCCTGCCTTCCCCTGACCTCACGACACTGAAAGTGCGGGTATATCTGAATGTTGGTCTTTGCAACATTTTCATTTGCCGATTTCACACAAACTATTATGAATATCGCGATACTAAAAAGCATACCGGAAAGGGTAAACGCCGAGGATTCAGCCAATATAGTTTGTTGGGGTAGCTAAAAAAATCACCGAGGTACCTTTTTATCCCTCGCCACACACCAGCTTTATGGAAAGCTGGCGGAGACAACGGAGAGAGGGGGTTACGTCACCTATGTCAGTGAGGGGTGCCGGGCTTCCCCGGTGAGTTATACGGGAGAAACGCACGACTCGGCACCCGTCCCGAGCGAGTGGTGCAAGGGCACCGGGCTTCTAAATTGGGGCGCAGACTGGCCCCTTCGAACGTGCCCGGCAGTGTATTTTTGGGGCGGCTAAACGCTTTTCCCACCTCCTCCGCTCGCGCCCACGTATCATGAGGACTCATCGTCACCGCAGCGCGGGCAGAGTCGAAGAACAGTGCGCCCGCACTAACAAAAGAAAGAAAAAAAAGACGTGTCTTGTTCTTAGCGTGGCAAGCGACCTCGGTCGTGGGTTGATCACGAGCAGAGTGCTGTAGCGTTGTGACAATGCGGCGCAAACTCGAGGGGCCGGATATAGGTCTGCTTCGACCGGAAAATCGAAAGGCGAATTCGAAGTTTCAGTTTCTTCTCATGGGCGGTATCGAACTCGTTCAGGTCAATCTCAACTAAGAAGAAAAACAACTGATAAGAGTGACACGGTTTAATAGCTTCTTGATACCCGCTAAAATCAATCATGAAAAATAACTAAAAACAAAATCTCCGAATGTCGTTAAAACAGTACCGTATGCAACGACAGTCGTCCGCCAGAAGCATTTTGTATAAGCTTAAAACAATGGGTTCTATAATTATCTCCTAGCTGCGCTGTCTGGACTTTCAATTGCAACATCGCATCTACGATATCTGGTTATAATTATAAGACTACCTTTGGCAGGCACGTTTCAATCCTGGTCGAGAATTCTCAAAAGACTCGCGATACTCAGTCAAACTGCAAGGTTCCCCAACTGGTCATCGGAGAATCGGGTGACACATGCAGCCTTTCCGGTACCTCATGACAAATTCCAAGCTCGCCTCCGCGGTTCGTGCGAGCCATACATAGAAAACAGTAGAGGTAAGTCATTATTACTGACCGCACGGATCCAGCGCAAAACGGAAACCCATAATTTTCCAAAGTGAAAATATCAATTCGTGTCTCAACCCGCGTTAAAGCTGATCACGATCAAGACTGGGTTGGTGCTATGCTTTCAGAATCCCAATAACAATAACGGGCGAATGCGGACACTTTTTTTTCTTTTACTATCCGCCTTTTGATGTTACGCACACAGTTATAATCTCTACGACAACTTGCATAAATCGACCGCAATACCACGTCCCCGCAGTCGCCAACAACAAAGCCGAGTCGTATACAATGAATAACTAAGCAAAACGTGTAAGAACACGGACATGCTTGCCAAAAAACTCCGCGTAAAAAAAAAAAAAAAAAAAAAAAAAAATTGCAGTGGCTTAGCTCGGCTATGCCAGGATATACGTAGCGTGAGCTTAGGTTCAGCTGGTTATTCTTAGCTTTCCTGGTTGTCTAGGATTAGCTTGATTATCATGCTTACTGCTGCTTCAATGATACATACACGGTATACGCATTATGTGACTACTTCAAGATCCGATGAGTTAAGCTTCTCCGCTTTTCTGCGCCGCTGAGCAGCAATTTCGCTCTCCTTCTCCATGGCTATATCACACTGGCAAACGCCCCACTATATGTATATCCCCACTGATACCTCTGCGCATGCGTACAAAATGAGAAGCGCTATCAAGCGGCTCCGGTGCAGCGTCAGACTTGGCTACTGCGCAACGGAGGCGCACAGCTGGGCACGCGGCGGCGCCAGTGCGTCTGCCGCGGCTATGACGTCACTCCTCTGGAATGCGCAGACCGCCGAAAGCGCGCGGTAATGGCGGAGCGCGCGGCGGGGCGGAGCGCGCGGCGGCGGCGGCTCCGAGGCGAGAGCGCTGGCCTACGGATCCCCATGTGGCGGGTTCGAATCCCGGTCGAGGTGCCCGCAATTTGACGGAGGCTTATTGTGGAGGAGGCGCCGTGTAACCGAGCTTTCGCTTGCACGTCAAAAGATCCCCAGGTGGTCCAAATTAATCCTCAGTCCTCCGCTGGGCGTGCCAGATGCCCGTCGTTGGTTTGGCACGTCAAACTCCCAAATTTGACTTTTTTGCGCCAGCTGTGCGCCGTGTGACGTCACTGCTCCTCGCGCATGCGCAGCACCACTCTCCAGGAGTCCACGCGAAACTGCTCAACCTCGGCAGTTCACGCTACAAAAGAGAGAAACTGCAATTGCTTTTGTGAGCATCGATGCAAACGTTCGAGCAAGATCCGTTTAGAGGACGTTGGTGCGTTTAAAAGAAAGAACCCCCGTAATAGAAAGCGAAAGCGGGTAGACGTCGTGAGTGCTTTGTAAAGGGAACACACGAGGCCGTCGAAGTCGGTGTCACGTCCCGTACGAATAAAGAAGAAAGGCGAAGAGACAAGGGGGAAAAAAAATGCTCACAAGGTGCAAGAAGCAGCCACGCAAAAAGAAAAAAGAAAACGAAGAAAAGAAACAGTAGTCCAAGTGAGGTCTTCAGACCACAGCGAGCACGGTCGAGAGGAAACCTAACGCGCTTGCCAATATTCCAGTAAGATGCGATCTTTCAAGGTTATGCTAATAATTATCCCGTCGAAGTGTCCGTATGCAGACGCCTGTGCAAACTTCGCGTACGATATGCATATCTGGCGTTTCGTGCGGACTTCGTAAGTAGATTCAGAATATTGTGACATCACAGCGCAGTAGGAACGTGCAAAGGATTCTTCGCGAGAAGTGAGCGCACGCGCACGGACCACACGAACGCGCGATACTGATTCCGTGTACTCCTATCACGTAAGTAAGCACGAATAAAAAACACTAACCATACACTATCGTACATGAATTCATAATATTTATTCCATGTATTCACATATCCCGCGAGTAAGCACGGAAAGCTAACAGGACGTGGTTGCTATACTCTATTTCACCTTACGATGTACCGCAGGAAAGGCTACAAGCGCGAGCTCCTCGCTCTAGGGAACATCTCGGCAGCACAAGCTCTCGTGCATTAAGGATAGCTGCCAACGCTGTGGGCTCGCGCTTCTAGCCTTCGCTGCTGTACAACATAAGGTGAAACGGAGTATAGTACGTGACACTTTCGCAGTGTCAGTTACTACTGTGGGCGCCCCCGCTAACCTAAACAGGCGGGCCCATTGCTAGGAATCCCTTTAAAGAACCGTTAGAAGACACCCTTGTCATTCGGGGGTACTCTCTCGATGGTCAAGAAAGTGTCTTGTACATTAAGCGGTCCACAGGTCAGCAAACCCTGGACGCTGCCATCTCGCTGTGATCATGGGACACACACGTGCAATTGTAATCCTGCCAAAATTACCTTCATGCACATGCTTGCACGCATGCATGGGACACCAATTATATGAAGGTACCCAAGCCATGTTGGGCTGGCTCCGTAGAAAACCCGAGACAATCAAAGGAATTCAACTGGAAATATCGAGCAGCCTATGGAATGTTTATACGTTGTTTTTCTCCTTAAATTTCGTTTTAATAAAATGGAAGTCCGGTACTTATAATTATCTTCGATTTCGATTTGCCTCAATAGAAACGTGAGTAAGTTCGCCCGCAAGTTTGAAATTTACAGGTTGAATTAAATTAACTGCACATGATTGACTTCCGTTTCACTGACCGTTTCTGCATAATCGCATCGTCGGAATAAGGTACACCATCGACTTCAGGAATCGAAGGCGGCGTATATGTGCATCTCAAATCCCAAATGGCGAGACGCGTTCCTATTTATTCGACATCCGTTACAAAGGAAACCAGCAACACCGGCGACTCCAATGCCCAAGCATTCCTATCAACCCGCTGCCACGACGCTCGCAGTAAGTGAAGTGGTCATATCAGTAAGCCTATTCTAATCAGACCCCTCCAAAATGTCTGAATTGAACACGCAACCTGAAATAAGAATGAAATAGACATTCAGCGTCTCACTTGGATAACTTGCAAAATACAAAACAAAAATCCCGCTTTTGACGGTTTTTCTTTTTTTTTTTTCCTTTTGAGGACTTTGCTTTTCTCTGCACAAGCAATACTGCCTCCGCAAGAACCCCAAGCTAAAAACCAGACGTCATCTTCCGAAGCCTGTTCAGACATCTAAGGGCAACGGCCATAGAGGCAAGCACCGCGATTAAGAGCGCAACACGAGGTACCCGACTGGGACCCTGGTTCGGTCCGCATCGGCAGCGTCCACGTTAGCTGCGCTCCGTATCCCGACGTGCCGGCCGCTCGATAGTGGTCACGGAGCGCTCTTTCCCCCCGCGCCACTCGACTGGAGGGTCATCGAGGCCGCCGACGGCGATCGCGCAATGGGGCACACCGTCGCGACAACCCTTTCCACGAGACCGGTGGAGGTGCTGTCCCTTACGTATACGAAACTGCCTTCCGTAACTGTTCAAGGCAGGCGAGTGCGTGGTGTCCGCTCGTAACCGCACAGAGAAAACGCACTTGCGCATCTATCGGGAAGCCACGGAACAGATGCGACCTGAGTTACGCGTCATCCTTTCACCGCGTGCTTAAATTAATTCTGAAGATGTTACAAGAACCATGTTTTTCAAAGATAGTGCGTAGAGTTTAGTATCCCGCGGCCAGTGTGGTGTTGCGTAGTCGTGAGCCAGCGGCGGCAAAGCAGTCGGTCGCAGGGAAACGCAAGTGTGCGAACCAGCTTTAGGTGCAAGGCTGCCTGCGGACCAGTAACTACTCTCTCGCAATGCACTACACAGGACCGGCAACAGGCGCAGGAATGCTTATCGCAGGTTCTCTTTCTCTTTTTTTTACATTTTTAAACGACTTTTTTTGCGCTGTTCCAGTAGCGGTCACCAATACACGCAAGACGATGTTGCAAGGAAGGATGATAGGAATACGAAATGTTTGGCAAAGCAGCTCGCCGCTGGACTTCTAACACACACACACACACACACACACACACACACACACACACCACACACACACACACACAAACACACACACACACACACACACACACCACACACACACACACACACACACAGCCACGCAACGCACGCACGCACGAACCGCAAAAAAATCAAAAAGAAAGAAACGTATCTAATTTGGGACGCATCGGGAGACCGGCGATATTGACTCATCGGAAAAGGTGAAAAATGTTGTCCTCTAGTGCAGTTCTCCTCGACATTATGTTGCGTGCAAGCAGTCCATCATTGTGTTGTGTGTTTGTTTAGAAAGCGAGGAGTCAGTCAGCCCCATGCAGCGGCCGTTTGGTGCATCCGCTGTAGATGAGAAATTTAGCTAGCGCAGTAAGCCTGGGTTTCTTAACGTGCATCCCGTAGTAGTGACACACAACCGCATGCCGGTGCGATGCTCATCCAGATCGAAACGGGCAGGGGTGGGGATTGAACCCTACGAGTAGTCCGGCAACCCGTCAATCCACATATAATCAGTCGCTCGAATGCCGACACGGGTCACCACGTTGGCGAAACGGCTGCCGGGTTCGAAACGTCGATCAACGAAACTTTCCAGCGACGTCCCGATGCAAAAACAAACTCGCACCGATACCATCCCGCAACTCCGTCCCAGAGGAGGCCAGATTTGGCGCTGGCCCTGAAACGAAGGGGGGCGCCCCCGACAGATGCCCTCCCTCCCTTCTCCCTGCCACTTTTATCGGTCGAGAACGAGGGGGTGGATAAGGTGCCGCCATCACAGACATCTTGTCCTCGCCGTCGTCGCATCGAGTGCTTTCCGGCGGCCAGGGCAACGTCTGCGTCCTCCTTCCACGACGGAGGAACGCGAGCGGCATCGAGGCGCCATCTTCTTATCGCGGGCTGCAGAAGCCCCATTAACACAAAGAAGGAAGGGAGCAACAGGCAGCGTCCGGAGAACATTCCGCCAACTCTCCTGCGTCTCACTTATTTTTCCGAGGAACCTCGGAGGCCCGCGGGAGCAACGCGGGACAGCCAAGTCAACGCCGCCATGCGTGCCGCCATCTTCGTCTCTGGGCTGTGGAACTCGTCCTGAGCCTGCGCAGTAGCTCTCTTCTGCGGAACCCAGGGACTCGGACATTTTTCGCCCGGGTGATTGAGCGCTGGATTCCACATTTATTTATAACGTAGCCTGTGTGTGTGTGTGTGTGTGCGTGTGTGTGTGTGTGCATGGGAAGCGGTTGAATGATTCAGTTTTTTTTTAGCGGGGTTATATTGCAATACTTTATACACTAGTTAGTATATAGAACGGTCATAGATCCTCCCAGCGGTTGCGCATCGGGAGGCTGCAGTGAAGCTTGTAACTGAGTTATCGGTTCATCCCAAGGCCGTCTACGTTAATTCTCAGTTCTTCGCTGGCGATATTGAGCGTCGATTAAAGATGGGCACGAGCGCGGGTCTAAAACGTGAAGTTTAAACTTGATAATGTCTACAGAAAACGTTTCGTCTGCCAGATATAAAAATTCCCGGAACGAAAACGTCCGTCTCTGTACTCGCCTCTTACTCTGCCAAGAAGCCGAACATAAATGTTAGCTGCGCTTGATAATCATGCGAGCAAAACGAGAAACATAAATAATAAGAGTGCGGTTTAAGGAAGAAACGATTACGCGAGACGCCCTATAATCGCCATTGTTCAAGGACAAAGTACGTTTTTGCTCTACGCGAAAAGACTTGGTAGACAAAGAAGGAAAAGAAGAAAGAATTAATAGTAAAAAAATATATATATATATATATATATATATATATATATATATATTTTTTTTTACGTTTGAAACGCGTAAGGTTGGATAGACTAAGCGACAAGCGATCGTAAATGCTATCGCAAGTACATGAATCCGCCACACAATGCGGGAAAGTAAGCGGATATTTCTTTTCCTTTTGCTACGAGCTATGGTTCTTGAGATGAACACTAGACTAGACCCGTCGACCGTCGGCCACGACGTGTCGTCAATAAGTTAACCAAGCTGTTACGTCGACAAAAAGCCTCCAGCACTACACATCCAGGAACCCAGAATGAGAAACGAAGCGTCCCGCCCCCGCATCCGGATCGCGCGGCCGGCCAGCCCCGAAAAGTCGCCGCCTCGGCAAAAGAGGAGTTGGGCCGGAGAGGCCGCGAACCGGAAAAAGGCGTCCAACTCCGACACGGGCCGCCGGCGCGTCCACCGGCGGCGACAATTAAATCGCCTTGCCGGAAGTTCCCCAGGTGCGCGCATACACTCCACACGCACGCACATCGACCTACACTCCGTTTTCACCTTAGGATGGACCGCAACAGACGCAACGAGCCAGCAGATCAACGCCGTGAACGTGTCACCCGACTACGTGACACGTGCCGTGAGTGTGACACGTGCCCACTCCAGCAACACTCGATTGGCCGTGAGGGCTCGTAACGCCCCGCGTGGTCCATCGCGAACGTGAAACGGCAGTGTCCGTAGAAAAGCACCACCGTCATTCCGACAAGCAGTCACGCGAAACGGTCACGTGATCCACAGCTATAACCGCTGTAGCGCACGCGCTCGTTGCGACACTTCCGAACTCTCTTCAGGCAGCAGGCGTCGCTGTCGTGCACCAGACTCATCGTCCACCCCACCGCCATCACGTTCGATACCCCGAAATTTGCGTCGTCGTCGTCGTGTCGCCGGCCGGCGCCGGGACGCGCGTTTCGTATGCAAACATCGTCATGCTGCAGACTCGACAGAGGAGAGGAGATGGGGCCGGAGAAGGGAACAACACGCGACGCAGCCTGCAGCACCAGCACGGCGCGCTACTTAAAAATGGCCGCCCGCGTGCTCGGCGAAGCGATAAAGAAAGGGAGGAAGGTTTCGAGCCCCGGGTCCCCGAGCGTCATCGATCTCCCTATAGCTATACGGCCGCGAAATATAGGTCCCCGTTGACGTCATTCACTTCCCCGACCGATCGGCACGAACCGCAAAAAGCCGCCAGGTATGCCCTGCTCGGGTTCTTCCCCGTTCCAATATACCCCGTTCACCCTGCAAGCTGACAGGGTGGTGGGAGCTCCGCGCTCGCCGGGTTCGCCTCCCTTTGATCGCCTGAACACCGCTTTCGGCGCACGGAAACGGGTGGGAGCCTGATCACGTGGCCAAAGGCAGCCGTCTGACCTGGTCCAACGAGCGCGTAGCTTCAACAGCACTGTTGGCTTAGGGGCGACCGGAGCACCTTTCCACTAATCGCATTCTGAGAGAATCGTACGCTGGAAAGTGGAGTACATCCAGGGCACGCGCAATAGCTTTGTTCCGTGACATATCGTGCGCCGGTCAGGTGCCCTCAGCCCACTGACCGTACACATTTTTGCCCGGGTGAAACGGTGGCCACTCGCAGTTCGGCCTCGCATCTCACTGTCGTCGCTTCGTGTCGCTGAGAACGACGCCACGAAGCGACGGTCAGGATGACGACGACGATCGGACAAGGTCTCTCGTTAGCGGCCCCCTCGGCGGGCGGCTGTCATTTGCACGTCTGGCTCCCTCGAGCAACTGTCATTAGCAGTTTTCGGCCGATTACAACTGCCGATCAGTTACGCGAAGGCGCCTCGCCTCCTCCTCCTCCTCCTCCTCTCCCCCCCCCCCCCCCTTTTCTTTCTCATTTTCAGACCCGACCGGCTTCTCGGGGGAAGGAAGGAAAGGGGGGAGGCAAAGACGGCTGGCTGTGTACTCCGTGTGCACCCTCGAAACACGAAAAGACGGCTCTCCGGAGAGGTATTTCGTCGAAGGTTCCGCTCTCGTCAGCTAGTTGCCGGCGCGCTGATGGGCGCATCGACCGTCGAGACGAGCACGAGTGCGTGCGGCTGTGTCGTCGATGGCGAAGGGGGAGTCGTCTGGAGAGTGAGGCAGTGCGCCATGCAAACGTTGCGAACGGGAAACTATGCGGAAAGCGGAACCCCGGAGGGCTCGACATAACCGGAAAAGTAAACGCTACTATCGTCAAAATAAAAATAATAAAATACGGAAAGAAGCAGCGAGCGTTCGCAACCATGAGAGGATGGAAGCAAGGGACCCTGACGGGAAAGCCGAATACGCACATACATTGCGAAAGGCAGATATGTACACCCCCGTCTGAGACTAAAATTAACATCGAGCCCCTTACAATATTACTTCTATGATCCGTTATAATATGGGCGAACCGATTTTTAGACAAAGGTTTCGGGGACGAACTGGGTAAATACGCGCACTTTTCGTCTCGTTATTATCGACCATTTTCAGTACAGACTTTTTTGGGGGGGAACGGAGGTGTGTCCATATTAACGACATACGACGTACCCCCCCCCCCCCCCCCCGCGGCCAAAGGTAAAAAAAAAAAAGAGTAGGCGTTGTCATATTTTGTCTGTGCTTCACTTTCATTGAATCCATCTGTACTCTTCACCACCTAACCTCATAATATATGCTCAAAATAAAAAAAAAAAAAAAAAACACGCGAGGGCGATTGACAACAGAAAATATACGTGTAATCGAGGGCAAAACAGCTCGCTCGCGCAAGAACTGACTCATCGCCTTTAGACCACAACTGTGACCTCCTAGAGAAACACGACGAGCAACGCCGAGGAACCAGGAAACAAGGAGGAAAACAAAAAAAAGGTGCTCTCACACAAACACACACCAGACTCCTTCCTTACCCCTCCGCATCCTAACTTTCTCCCAAACATAACGCGAGCTAAAAGAGCCTTCTTTTTTTACTTCGGACAGCGTAAACGATGATCGCTAAAAAGGAAGAAAGAAAAAAAACAACAAAAACGGCACCCCCTTGTCTGTCAGTTTACGGCGCGCGAGGCCATCCCCGGGCATCAGCTGACATCAACACCTAACCCCGGCACCGCGAGGCCCATTTCATTCGCACCTTCGGCACAGCGAGCTGCATGCTGGCTCCACGAGCAACGCAGCTGTTTCTTCCGCGACGCACAACCCAAATCCGTTCGTCCCGAAGAGCATGAACCGAGCAGACGACGGAAGAGGGCACGGAGGGGGCGCTCCGTAAACAGCATTGGGCAGTAAAACCGGTGCACACGTCTTCGTCTTACTATCGTCCAGATTGCAGCGAACCGACGCGCGCTGCCGGCTGCGAAGGGGGAAGGAAGGAATCGCTGACTCCCTTTAATAAGCCGCGGTCACACTACGATGACATCGTACAAAAGGACAGTCTGCAGAAACTGTCCGAGGCGTCCTTGTACGAAGTTATGGTCGTACGAAAAACGATTTTCAGACATGTTCGAAACAAACATGCCTCAAGTACAGGGGCGGATTTAGAGGGGGGGTTCGGATGTCCCGACCCCCCTCTTGATTTCTGCATGTGTAAAATTTAGGGCGTGAAACGAGGGAGAGGGGGTTCCTAAACAAATGGCACGCTGACCAACACCTGACCCCCCCTTCCCCCCCCCCCCCACCCCCCTCAGGAAATTCCTGCATCCGCCCCTGCTCAAGTATGCTTGAGGCGCATCCGTAAATGGAAAAAAAGAGGGGATGAACGCGTTAACTGGAACAAATATAAAAGTCGAGAACTGTACAACGGTGAGCAGGCTAACAGTTCAGCCTGGTTCACACATTTGCGTGCCAATGCGACAAAGTGCCTCGAAATCGCTGACGACTGCTTACGACCACAAACCACACTGGCGCCACCTCTCGGGTAGCGCTAGAAAACTTCCATTTCTTTTTACGCATCATTTTTTTTTTTTTTTTTTTTAGCACGGGCTTTGAGTGACTATTTCTCGTAGATGGTACGTAGATTTGATCTCGCAAATACCGCGAAACCATGGCGCCAGCGTGCTGGGACTCGGCCGCACTCAAACGCGAATGTGTGAACCGCGTCTGTTAGGCTTCACCCACTAGGCTGCCGGGAGACTGCGGAGAAAGTAAGCAGAAAGGAGAAAATGTCCATCTAAACGCGCCCGCGGATAACGAAAGCTCGAAAAACGGGCAACTGGTGAAAGGGTAAATGGGTACAGTAGCGACAGAGTGCGTTCTCCCGGTTTTGAAAACCTCCCATTCGGACGGTGCCCACCCAACGTTGGACAATCTGTAGGCGTGCACGCGTATCACCTACAAAGAAGCCTCCATATATGTGCGCAGCAACGCTTCATCGATACAGCGGATAAACCGTGGAAGTGCCTTCGGAATGGTAAACATATTTCCCAAGGCGAAGTGGTTTCTTAAAAGAGCCTTCTTAAAACCAACGCGTTGAGGAGTAAAGCACGTGCTAAAACACTTCCTCCTTTCAGGCAGAGTGGGCAACGCGACAAATTACACAACTTATATTGCCTCATTTTATTAGGTTTGTCACGAAAAAAGAAATGGGGGAGAAAAAAAAAAAAAAAAACAGGCGTTAACGTAAATTCGCAACAAGTCACAAAGATGCCTTTAGACTTCCAAAAACGAAAAAAAAAAAAAGAAATTGGCAGGTTTTGAGAAAAGCCTACAAACGCACGTTTCAGCCAGACACCGTCTTAACCTCGACCCAAACTGTGCCACAATAAGAGGGGGAAAAAAATTGTGCACAAGAAATAGCAACAGCAGTCAGTCATGGCCAAGATGAACTAAAATAAACGTATACGACCGAAGCCCAAATCTGCCAAATCGGAAGCCAAAAGAAAAATAGAAAGAAAGAAAACACACAAACGAACAGGAAATCAAAACAAAAACAAGGAACGACATTCGGCTCGCATGGAAGAGTGGTCGACCATAACGAACCGACCAAGCCACAAAGGCAGTGCCGCCCTCATTTCAACTCGACAGCCGGCCTCAGAAATGCCCGCGGCTTCCTCTCGGCCGGAACTCTCGCCGAGTCGGGCGCCTCTTATCCCCGGCGGCCGACGCAATCCTCCCATTCATGCTCAACCAATTTCGGCGCGCGCGTTCTTAAGACCCACTCCGGCGCAGCAGTAGAACACCTTCCCCGACATTTCGCCGATTTGAGCGAGCGTACACAAAAACGTCGAACCACTGATTATAGACCAACTCAACTTGCTGACGTCATACGACCGCGGTGGCGCTGCTGTCGGTACTGCGCATGCGCTAACGCTTCATTCCTCCCAAATTTGGCTTCTGCGCATGCGCAGTGCCCACACCTGTTGTGGGCAAAGCGGGCTTGTTTGTAAACAGTGTGTTGGTTTATAGAGTACCTAGAGCGTAAAGCAATGACGTCACACGAATCATTCTAAAATACTCGTGGACGACTTCCTGTGGCTACGCAGTCAAAGCTACGGGGGCGCGTGCATGAGTGGGGATTCAAGCTGCACACGCGCACTCCTTCTCCGGTCGAAAATGCCACATTAAGTTGTCCACGGAACACCGTCGTACCATGCATTCATTTCCCTTTTCTATCTACGAAGGCTGCTTTGACTGCGAGAAGATGCAATCATGCAAGCTTAGTCAAATCTGAGCTCGCGTACCTCTACGTTCCGACTTCGGATGTCGCTCAGGAGGTACACATTTAGTCCCGCGCGGGGCCTCATGTGAACTGAGCTTGCGAGTACAGACTTTCACGAACGTCTTTCCGGCCTATCGAAAATTTCGAAACTGTGGAAAAACACCCCTTGTACAGTTACCATTTACTACATTCACTAACGTTCTCTTTGCAGTGGCAGCGAAAGTTGCCTCGACCTCACACCGTGAACAGAAAAGAAGGGGAGAAAAAGAAGTACGTACAAAACAAAATGCACACAAAGAAGTGTGCACCCTTTGTCCACAGAGCAGAGCTTCGCCGATTTCCTCGTAGAAAAAAGAAAGTACGCGTTTTAAGTTTCAAATGGGAATATATAACTTCGTCTAGCGAAGAAAGAGCCTGCCGCCGGCCTATCGGCCCAAAATACAAAGTTCGTCCCAAGAACGGTCCGTCGACGATCAAACTCAAAACCAATTCGGCAACGAGAATCTCCGAGAGAACCTAATTGGCCGCAGTACAGTTCACTTCACGGCGGAAGCAAGAGTGTAGGGAAGAGGTCGCTTTTTTTCAACTGGACGACGCCTCTATTGCGTCCGATGGAAATGGTGAGTAATCTCCACAAACAAAAGACTACATAAAACAAACAAAAAAAAGGGGGGGGGGGCGGCAGGGGGTAGGAGAGACACGGAGAGCGGTTAGAAACAGGAACCACGATGATACGGTACGGTCCCATTCGTAAAACTGAGTGCGGGTCGAACAAGTCGGGAATCGAAGCGAAAGTTCAGAAACAAGAAAACGACCAAACGTCTTTCTTCCTTTTTCTTTTTACGACTGTCTCAAGAGGTCTTTCAGTCGACCATAAAAAACGGGGACGAAAAACAAAAAAAAAAAAAGCGCAAAAAAGAGAGAAGAAAACAAGAAAGAGTATTCCTCTTCGTGCTCAAAAAGAGGGACGTAATCGTTCGCGCTACCGGGGAGCAAAACTTTACGGCGTAACAACTACTGGAGAAAGATGGAGCGAGAGGGAGAAAAAGAAGAAAAAAGAATCTCACTCGTTTCCACTTGAGCCGTGAAAACGAATAACGGCAATTTTCCTGCGCTGTACTACATCAGCGAACAAAAAACAAAGCATCAGAGAGTTCTCATATTCGCTGAATCTACCGCGTAGCCTCAATCGGAAAATGCACGTGAAGAACAGACGAGGCGTCGCAGAGTGTTGATATCCGCCTCCGGCGAAATTTTACATCGTAACTTCAACTGGGAAAGGGTACGCAAAGGACAGGCGAATAGAAAGACCACGACCGCGGCAACGACAGCACCCGGACGAAATCGATGGCCGCAAGCGGCAGCAGTCCCCCCCATCCCATCGTCCAGATGACCCTTTCCTCCGTGGCCCGCTTCCCC
Organism: Ixodes persulcatus; assembly: GCA_013358835.2. NCBI lineage: Eukaryota > Metazoa > Arthropoda > Arachnida > Ixodida > Ixodidae > Ixodes > Ixodes persulcatus. The sequence goes on from JABSTQ010010148.1 coordinate 148,818, forward strand.
GGCGGGTCGATGTCATTCTGGGGCGAGCGTCCAATCCGTCTTCCGGCCCCACAACCCGTTGGCCATCTTTTCGGGTCTGGGACACAGCCTGATGCCCACTCCCGTCCAGCTGCCACCCCAAGACCACAGCCCGATCCCAACACTGACGCATTCGCCGGGAAGGAACGGGACATCTTATTTCTGACGACTCATCATTCAGTCGCGCGCGGTCGCGAGGTGGGAAAAAGGCTCAGGCATACTGATCTAACGTACTAGAGCAGCAGACCTTGTTCGCACAGAAATGTCTCACATTGTCACTCGGATTCATACGAAATATATATGATGGTTGTAGTGCTCGTATATGTCTGCGCGTGGTGGAGGGAGTATAAATTCCTCCCCCGTGTATGCTTGTTTTGTTTTCGTGCCGGGGTCACGCTGCTTACAGACCCCTTTGCTCTTTACACACACGAACTGCCCCTTGCGTCCCAAGCGACTTCCGGTCGCTCAGTCTTTGTTAGCCCGTCGAGTTTGCTTATGTCAGCAGTGCTAGGAAGCATAAATGCTACACGGACAACAAAGTTGGAGATTTAACGAGGGCCTTCGGCTGTACAATTTAACGTCTTGGAGGAGGCAAGTTGGTTTACGAGATATTCGAAAAAAATGTAACATATCCCGCGCTTCGTTCTTCGGCGTTCACCCGGAGAATCGGTGGTTAAACGGTTCATCGACATTTTAAGCAGCGATGTTAAGGTGGGCTTTCTTCATTCTTTTTATGAACCCGAAGTTCTCTGGGACGCCTAACGCTGGAGAACCGACTGGTGGCGTTTGCCATGAAAAGGGGCTATACATCATACCAAATACAGACCGCAAGCAGATTTGAACGCGATTTACCGCGAGATCAGTGCTTCGAATGCTGCATGGCAATGAGTTCAAGGAGAATCTTGGGCACGCGGCATTCAAACCACGGATATAGCGGTGACTGCCTTGTGTATGAAATATGAGCAGTGTGACCCCGGCTTTACTGAAGTGGAGACGGTTTCGTGAGTAGTTTAAAAGAAGGGTATCATGATAACCCAGCTCTCTGCAGCTCATGCTAGGAATTTACAAAAGCTGCATACGCCACGCAAATAAAATATGAAGCCAAATCCGCAGTTTTGTGAGGACAATTTAGTGCCCAACTCGAACTACCCTTACCACAGCGGCTCCTGAGAACCAGACGAAAACAAGCGTTAAAAGCACGAAAGTTCCGAAGTGATGCCATCGCACGCGCTAATTCATTCGAGAATATTCAATATACTTTCACTGTGCACGGCGGCCAAACTATGAAGCTCAGAAAATACGCGGTCGCAGGAGCGAATAGCAGCCGGAAAACGCGCGTATAGCACGATGCCATCTCCCTTTGCCGACACGGAGATGGCCGTGTAGCGTTTTATTAGAGCCGAGACATTTCACCGAAAAAAGATAGGAGAGCTTTCAACGGAAGAGAAACGCCGCTAAACTTCCTCGTCAAACCTTTCCCAGGAAGTTTCCAGGGGAAACTTCCTCCTCTCGCCACGCGCCACAGAAAAAGAGAGAAGCGAGACGCGTCGCGGAACTTTCGAAGCGCCCTGTCTTGGCGGCCTCAAAAGGTCAGAGACCCATCGCGTCCGTCGCACCCAGACATTTCAGTTAGCTCATCATCGCCGCTGATAGTCTCCTGGTGTCTTCGCAACGTTCTGCACTATTCGCAACATTCTGCACTATTAGGAGAAAAGAATAGTGTTACATATCTTTCACGAGCCTCGCGTCGTCGTCTTCTAGCGAATGCATGCACTAATGAACGCGGTCGAAGGGTTTGTTTGCCACAAAGAGGAAGTTCCCAAGGTGGCCGTTAGGGAGTGCCACTCCTCAATCTCCTCCCCAATAGAAATGCACGTCTCAAATCTGGGAACACGAGTTAGCTCGCGTTAGCGTTCCTGCCCAATCACACGAGTTCGTGCAATGCAGTGTAAGCATCGTTCAGGGCAACATGCTCGTATGGCTTCGGTCGCACATAAAGTGAAACAGAAGGTACATTTCAGCTTACGATGGAACCGTAAGCAACGAGCCGTCGAAGACAACGCGGTGTATCTGTCACGTGACTTTTGAGAGGGGGCGCACCAAGGGGCGGGGCGCGCAGCCCAGTGGTACGTTCATAGCGCTGCAGCATTGACTGACAAGGCCCGTGGCATCTGCTGCGCTCCGTCGTGAGATGGAACGTAGTAAAGGGCAATTCACACACTCGCGTCGCGTCCGGCCGAGAGCGAGGATTGCCATGGCAACAGCTGCGTTGCCATAGTAACCCTTACACTTCGTCGGACTCAAAGCAAGTGTGTGAATCGCCATTTTTCAAAGCAATCAGTGCGAGCTAGCTCAACGCTTGTCGCCTTGGCTGCTGCCCTGCCCCTGCCTCCCAGTCGAAAGGTGAACGGAGCGGAGGCAAGCAGGAGCAGGCCGCAGAGGACAGACGAGGAGCGCGGGCCCTCGGCTGGGCCGAACGACGTTCCACGGGCCCTTCCCGCGCACGAGGCGAGAAAGCCATTGACGTCAGCCGCCGGGGTCCCGGACTCCAACGGGGGCGGCACAGGCGGCCGCCGAAGACAGCACCGCCCGACGTCGTAGCGCTGTGCTCAAGTGCCTCCCGAGCCAGAAGACAGAAAGCCTAACTGTCGGATCTCGCTCTTTTAACTTTCTTCGCATCCTGCCGCAGGCGTCTGCGCAGCCTTGGTTCTTTGGCGTCCCGCTAATAGCGCGCGTTATACCGCGCGAGTGTCATGGCTAACTGTGAACTCTTTTTCTTCTTTCCTCTACCCGATTCGTGTATATAACCCCGCTACGGTGCCGGGCTGCTTCCGTGGCTTCTTGATACACTACGAAACCTGGAGCGTCTACTTTTTAGCAAAGAGCCAATCGCTGCGGTCTACGGAGGAATAGGACGAAGCTGGAAACATGTTGACATAAAAAGCATTCCATGTCGCGGATCGTAAGGGGACTGAACGGAGCATTCGCGGAGGCCTCTGTAGATCCTCTTGCGCCTCGTCCATGGGTATGAAACAATAAGTTACGACCGCCAACGAAAGCGTAGTTTGACGGTGAAACGTGCACGGCAGGCAACCCAAAGGACGCGTAACACCAAAATTCATTCGCAGCTTTCGGAGGCAGAATATAGCCTCCTCTCAAAGGTAACGTGCCGACTATTACTTCGAAGTGTAGCGTCTCGGGTTCCATGTCGTGTCGCCGCTCACTCCGTCTCGTCTCCTCCATGACGTCTCACTGCTCACTCGACGAGACGGAGTGAGCGGCGACACGACATGGAACCCGAGACGCTACAGTGGTGACCCGGACGTGATCACAGAAGGTTGGAACCACTGCCCAAGGGCGGGAAAACTACCATAGCCGAAGGGGGCCTTTCCTCAGTGCGTGTTCGACGCTGCGAGGCCTAACCGGCGGCGGCACCTGGGTATTTCGCAGCGCGTGGAGAAGCGGCTTCAAACAAACCGGCGGACGCACGGCGTCGTGATGAGGCTCCTTCCGTTCCGTTGCGTCGTGCTTATGACGCGGGTGCGCTACGCGCTAGTCAAGGTTTGAAAGGCTTGGGCGCGCTTCGGGGCCCGGTCCCTCGCGGCCACAACATCCTGTGCGCGCGCAACCGTGGCTCTGCAGGGTCCGGAATAGTTAATACGCGCAGCGGGGTTCACCACCGTCACAAAGATGAGCGAACACAAATAAGCCCGGGGGGAGGTGTGGCCCAATATCAAGTGCTACTTGTAAACCGAACGAAGAGAAAATAAAAGGTGTGAAGTGTCCACTGTTAAAGAAAACGGCGATCCCTATGAAATTTTGACGGTCTGACATCATTTTACGAATTCCAAATGTTAAATTAAAAAAACAACAAAAAAAAACGAGAAAAAATTTAAAAAAGAAACCACCGAAACACGACATAGTCACGCATGACTAGGCAAAAAGTAGCAATGTAGCGTGCAGTATCACATTGATTTAATTCAATCGGTTCTCGACGACGCATCTATATTTGTAAAGGCAATGTAGCGACTATTCAAGTTCGGTGAAGTTTGTTTGTTCGACTTATCAGATGTTCGCCTTAACAGAAGTGCCCTAATTATCATGTTGGGCATGTCTAAATTGCTGTTGACCAATAAACACAGAATGAAAAGGCCTACAGTGAAGAGATACTTAAAAAGGGACATTTATTTGGCTTACCATGCCAAATGAAGAAAAAAATGACCGCATCTCCACGTGGTGAATGATGTTGATTGGGGCGAAGCTCGGGTGGTGCTGATGATACTGATTTTGGTCATAGGTATTGCTGCTTGCTGTCGGCGTTGACGCTTTGCCGCCGCTTCCCGAGCTCTCAACTCCGGGTCCGCTTGGCGTTTTTGACGCTGTGCAGCAGCTTCTCGCGCCCTGGTCTCCGGAGCAGCTTGCTGTGTACGTAGACGCTGAGGCGCTGCATGCCGAGCTTTTCGGTCCTTTTCATTCATGGCAGTAGGAGAATGTGTGGTTTTCTTCTTTTTTTTTTTTTTTAAGCAGACAGATGGGATGGCATCTCAGAACCCCCCTACTCTTTTTTTTCTTCTTTTTCTTTTTTCATAATTTTTTTTTTCATCTTTGTTTTCCAATTTTTTTTTTTTTTGCCCTACACGAGCACGTGAGCATGTGCTCACGTGCTCGTGAGCACGTGATCTCACGAGCAGAAGCACGAGCACCCGACGCCGGCCTACGGCGGACGGCGGACGGACATACGGACATGGCTAGCCCCTAAGGAGCTTCCCCCCTAAAAAATGTTTCACACACCACTGGTGGGGGAACCGATCCATTCGGTGATTTTGGACTGCCTCCTCCTCTGTGCAAATCGGTGTCTAGCGACAAAAGACATGTGGCCCATGTTCTTGAGAAAACATAGGCCACATGTCATAATTGAACCTTAATCACTGTCATCACGTCCATCAGACTCCTTGTCCGACGCCTCCTCCCAGGCACTAGTCTTCTGTGCCGTCGAGTGCATTTGAAATCCCGCACTTCTTGAAAGAGCGAGCGACAAGCGTGCGCCGACGCAGTGAAAACCGGGCGCGGCGCATAAAGCGAGTAACCCAATGTCGGCTCGCCAAAGTTGCAGCAGCAGCTCGATGTTTACGGCGAGGTGCCGTTCACGCTGCTCTTTTACAAAGTTACGGCGAGGTGCCGTTCACGCTGCTCTTTTACAAAGTTACGGCGAGGTGCCCTTCACGTTGCTCTTTTACAAAGTTGCCGAGACTTGCCTCGACGTCGGCGAACACGCCATTCGTTGGGCTCCTATAGCTTCTTCGGCTTCTCATTCCGTTGCACACGAACAGAGCTTGCTTTTGTCGTCTCCATCCGCGGGTGCTGCCCTCATTTACGGCGAATTGTCATCCGGCAGCACTGTTACCGATGTCTTCCGCAATCAAAAGAACTTTTTTTGTAGGCGACTGATGACTGCTTTTTTGCGCCGACGCCATCATTGCCGAGCCTGACTGTACGAATGATGGCGCCTCGGACATTGTGATTTTAATGATGATGATAGCTGTTTTGAGCGCCGTACTGCTTCGAAACCGAAACTACATCAAGCAGCGTTAGATTGCGCCTCGTCGAAGTTGAAAATTTCGAAAAAAAAAAAACCGTATTATATGCGGGTTTTTACGGTACATCTGACATACACCTTGGCCGGCGCATTGCGCGGCGTCGCCCTCGGTGCCATCGCGAAGGGGACCTATAAAAGTTCGAGTTAACCAAAATGCGCGCGCAAAGCGGTTCGTGCTAAAGGATTTTTTTTTTTTTTTTTTGCATTGCGTCTATGGGAAACTAACCAAATGTTCTTACTTTGTTCGGCATATCCGAGAATTCCGCTTAAGCGAGTTCGCCTTAACGGGAGTCTACTGTATACACAAATATTTCAGCAGGACAGAATATATTGTGCCAAACAAAAATCACTTTTTCCTTTTTTTTCTTTTTATAGAAGACATTTTTACGCGAGTTTTACCGCATGGAAACAGCACATATAAGCTTTGACCGAAACCATCTATGCGACTTTCGTGTGGTGAATAATCTCGCCTAATTCGGTTTGCGAAGAAACAACAACAACAACCGTGGAACGATTTTTCACCTCTTTCAAACCAACTTTCGGATCTTTTTTTTTTTTTTCTTGCGTGTATTTTAGCGTTGACACGCGAACAAAGCTCTATTCGTAGCACGTTAAGAATAATTATTCCGCTCATTATGATGCGGCAAAGTCACGTGTAGAAGCGTTAAATCGCGAGCACGCGCGCGCCGCCTGAAACCGGAAGCACCTTGCCCACCGCCGCTTGGCCGCGAATCGCTCACCCTTACCACCTCCAAGGAAACAAAGGGGCATTCATTTTAGGCCCAGTGGCCAGCGCGGGGCAGAGAACGGGCAATACGTCAGCGTTAGGCTGCGACTCGTGTTCTCACTGACTGAGCAACGCGAGTCCGCAGCGGAAGGCTCACGCAGCCCTCGCGTCCAAATCCGCGCTGCAGGCCCCCGGAAGATGACGTACAAAATTTAGCGCCACGGCCTCGCGTTGTTATCCTTGGTTTCGCATAACCTTTCCTCGGTTTCTGAAGGGGAGAAAGAGAGACACTACGCGCGGCCTCGCAACATCGATCCGCACGTGCACCAACCATGCGTGCGAAATAAAGTGCGACGACGGCAGAGATACGTCAGTATATAGTAAAACACCGTTTCAAGACCAGCGTCATCGGGACGCCGCGTGCATTGCAGCGCGAAGGGAAAGAAACAGTCGGGCGCCGTAGTCCCTGACCCAAAAGGGAGCGCAACTGCCCTGACCCAGCTACTCGCAGACGACGGCGGCGCAGAGGCCAACTTTCAAGGCCCGGTCCCCACAAGGCGTGCGTCAAAATGTGCCTAACTATTACGGAGCACACAACCTCGACGCCGGATTGGATGTCCAACGAAACGGCTTCGTTCAGGGGCGCGGGGATCGCTAACTCGGGGCGCACTACAACCCCCCCCCCCCCCCCCCCCCCTCTCCCTCTCTCAATGCCGAGTCGCGAGGTCAAGCAGAGGATGCACCAGGGCTGAAGATGGACCGATTTACAGTCTCAAGTTGGTACGTGTTAAGGCCCGTTCACACTCTTGCGACCTCTTAAACCTGGGTTCCTTAAAACTTCATAAACCAGAGGACACACTGGCGCCATCTATTGGGTAGCAGTGTAAACTCGGCGGTCCGGCATATTTTTTTTATTTCTCTCGCGCATTATCCTTTCTTTCTTGGCTCGGAAAACTTTTGTCAATGTTATAAACGAGCCTTTCTATGGGTATTACGCACATTTGAACTCGGAAATCCCGCAAAACCTTCGCTCTTGTGAAATGCAGTTCCAGGGTCACCGCATAGATGGCGCCACAATGCCAGTGTGTTCCCTCGTTCTAAAAAAATTTAAGAAGTTTTAAGAGATCTCGTCTCTCTCAGTCGTGCTCGGTCGCAAGAGTGTGAACGGGCCTTTAGGTATAAGTGTCTTTTATTTTAAGCCCTTTTCTATCCTTTGTGTTCGTGTTTATGTTCTAGCTGACACTTATACCTAAAATGGGCCGATGGATGGATGGATGGATACGGCTGCACCCTTTTAATCGGGCGGCAGCCTGAGCCACCTAGCCAAAACTTCTTATTGTAACAAATACTAGTCTCCAAGTTAAAAAAAAAAGAAAGAAATACACTTCGGTTAAACTTTTTAGCGGTATATTTCTGAATTCCAAATTAATGGAACACGGTAAAGAATACCGTATCGCTGCTAAGAACGAGCGCTCATTCAACGTTCTCCACAAGCGAAAGTTACAATCCGCGTGACGGTGTCACCGCAGGTTGGAATCCGCGTAACATGGATGCACGTCGGCTGCTCTCTTTGAATAGGGCGGTACTTGCTCCGCATAGCCAAATAGTATTTTTAAGCCCATATTATTAGGTCATGTTTAAGCCAATTTGATCAGATTTAACCTCTATCTGCCTGTCGAGTTTTGCCACCACTCTTTCTTTTCGCATAAAGACAATTTTTTTTTTTTTTTTTTACTTAAGAATTTCTGATGTGCGATTGGTGTCCGGAAGAAGGATGCGCTATCTCTCTAACTAGACTTATTTCAGTCGCGGAAGAGGCAGGAGAGGTAGCGCTACTCCCCTTTTTCCGGACGCTACGTGTAGTTCGAGCTTTCGCCGCTGCGTAAAAAGGGCCAGAGCATGCGCATAACTCTGAGAAATGTCCATTGCCATCAGAGCGTCACAGAATGTCACCAAACATCGAGAAGAATGGGAAATGTCCTTTTTTTGGGGGGAGTGAGTATATTTCAATGTTATGTTCTTTTTACTGTGTCGCTCACTTTTTTTTCTCGGCCCACATTATTCTTTTTATGTGCTTAAAATGTTATACGGGTTGCGGATGACTTCGGATATTCGTCTGTTCTTTTTCCCATTCTCGCATTTTGAATATTCCAATCCAAATAAAACAAAAGCAAAAACAAAAGACAAGTGAATTAGTTTGATATTTGCATTTTTACGAATTCAACAAATTCAACGGGCACGCGCTTTTATTGCGCTCTCGCCGCGTCTAATATCAAACCAAACTAAAACAAGAAAAAAGTGCCATACCAAGCGTAAGGCGCACACAAAAAAGCCGGCATTAAAATTTCAAACGACGCTTCCTTCGCCGCCATTCCACAACCCGCCCAACCGCAAATGACTAAGCGCGGGAGTTAGCTAGCACTCAAAAAACAAATCCCCCCAAGAAAAAGCAAACAAAAACCGAGCAAAAAAAGAAAAAGCGATCACTTATCGAACGCAGGGCAGCGCGCTCTTCTCCAATCTGAATCCGCCCCCGAAAATCCGAAAAAGAGCACACAGAACCGCCACACCCGAGGGCAGCAAGAGATCGAAAGTATATAACACCCCGCACAGCCCACACACAGCACGGGGTTCCTCCCTCCTCTTCCAACAACTTTAGCAAAAAAAAAAAAAAAAAAAACAGCACAGTAGAGCCAGTAAGCGAGCAAGAGGCCCCTGCCTCCGCGCGAGAAAGGCAGCACAACACAGACCACATTCCAATTCCCCAACGAACGAGCATCCGAAAATAAAAATAGCAAGACCGCAAAAAAGAATCGCCACGTTCCATTTTTCATTTCTCAACACCTTACTCCGCGGCTGTAGCAGCGACGGCAACAGCAGCAGCGCTGGCGGCAGCGGCGGCTTCCTTTTCCAATGCAATATCCGAAACGAACGAGCGGAGGGGTCGCATGTATCTACATCGTTTCCATCCGTCGGAACGTATTATAAACAAGAAAAAAATAGAAAGGAGTACCCATACAGACAACGGCGTATACACAAAAGATAAAGATATAGGTCGAAAAGGTGATAAGCGAATCCGTCCGCAACGCGAAAGTGCATACTTCCAATAATAAAATTAGACGACGAGAAAAAAAAAACCAAAAGAAACGAAAGAAAAAGTGATCTGGACATCGTCACGGTTTGCTCTCCAATCTGGACACACCGCTGCTCCTTTTTCCTCGCCCCTCCCCCTTTGTTTTCTCTCTCTCTCTCTCTCTCTTTTTATTTGGGGAAATGAGAGAAAATCAGTTGTCGTCGAACGGAAGCATTACCCAACATCACCACCTGAATTATTCATCGTCAATCGTCTAAGAAGCTGGAATAAAAAAAAAATGCAAGGAAAGAAAAAAGAAAAGAGGCAGGAAAAAAGTATGGTCGGTTTATGGACTGACGATAGTGCTTGAGATGCGGATTGGGTGCAAAGGGACTTATATGTCCCATATTCGCAACTTCGATTGAGGCGACGCCCCCTAGCGGAAACGACGTGAAAGGGAAAGGCGGGGCGTTACCGACTATCCGAGTGAGCAGCGAAAACTGGCGCGGTCTGGTGGTCGAGATGTGAAACGGGGGATCGGAGATTAAATGCGTACCGCTGGAGTCACGAATAGTGACACGCTACTTGTTCATTGTGGAGGAACAAACGTAAGCTTCCTTGCTCTAGAACCATGGAAGACACACAAAACACATGCCAGAGTAGAGACGAGATGAATCCCTTCTGAAATCACTCAAGGGCAACTTTACATTCGCCCAAAGAATCAAATAATAATAATAAAAAGAAGAGAATCTCGCCTTTCCTGGGCAATTTTCGAGCCAAAAAAAGGCGACTGAACGTCACAGACGAACCCAATTCCCACAAATTTCGAATGCAAATAGTGGTATACAAGTATAGTGTTAAAAATGAAAAAAAAAAAAAAAAACTATTGTTTGGTTTTTGACAAACCGTTACCCTGACTGTCCTCTTTCGACGAGGAGGAAAGATTAGGGGCCAACCAACAACTAACGCATTATGGTCTCCTTTGCCGCTGCGCCATTAAAATCTTGATCTTAATCTTAACCAACAACTAACGGCGCTGCCCAGACCCAGTTGTGAAGTAGTCATGCCAGACAAGGGCAACGAAGTGTTCTCGCCACCGAAGCCAGCAAGCAAGCGAAGTCCCGGCTTCGAGCATTCGCAACATCATGTCGCACCTACCCTCTAGCTTCGCTTCTGAGATCCCCATCCGAGCGTCATTAATCCTCGTTCGTAATTCGTCGAAGACCTTACTTCGCCCGAAACTGCCATCGTCCCAAATTAATTATGTGCAAAGAGCTTCGTTGTTCATGTGACGCGGAGCGCCAATGACGTGAAGAGAAAACGCAAACGAGAAAGGACGACGCGCTTTCAGAGCAACGATGCTGGAAACAACGAGAAGAAGACATGGAGCCATCTTCGAGGCTTTTATAAGGGCTCACGAAGTATGCTCTTGTAGCAGACTTGGCTAAATGAAAGCGCCAAGTCAGCGCCACGGTGTCACGAAGTTGCACACCCGTTGTGTTCACGCGACGGAGCAGTTAGGCATAATCATTCTTTTGTCGAATATATCTCGAAGAAATAAATGCGAAAACTAGATAAATAATAATTAAACCGTACCACAAGTAAAGACAAAAGGCTACCGTGCATTTGGCTAATGCTCTCTCCTCTCTCTCTCTCTCTCCCCGGGCCGTTTACCCTCTCAGCTTTATCTGTAACGGGACCACGAGTGCGCCGAAAGCAAAAGAAGCAGGCGGCCGGAGTCATTAGGCACAATCGTATGATAATGACTTCTTGGGCATTACCCCCAATCTCCTGTCGAGAAATGCAACTGTCGAAATCAAAAGATGGGGCATGGAAAGAAACGATATGTGGCAAAAAAACATTAATTTGCAAAAAAAAAAGTGCAAACAATGTCGCGAGTTTTGCGTTGTTTTTTTTTTTTTTTTTTTTTTTTTCACGCCGTGGGAAACGGTTTTTGGGAGATCACATTTTAAAACAAGAATAATTTCCCTTTCTCAATCGCTCAGCAAGCAGTCTCCTCTGTCGCGACAGCACTACTCGCTTTCTGCGACTGACCATATACTTTTTCGAATGAGAGACGTTACGTGCCGAGCTTAAAATATCGTTTACACACACAAAACAAATAATAATAATAACTGGCACATATTGTGTGCAGAATAATTCCCGAAGCGGAAACTCTTCAAAGAATTCGGCAACGCGGGTGTGTGTGTGTGGGGGGGGGTCATATAGATAAATTTGGTGAGGGAAACAGGCGCTTCGCTCACTGCGCTACTTACCAGAAAGGCTAAACGAAGAAAATGATTTATCGATTGAATATATGTATTTATCATGAAATTAGGACCCTCGTCTGCGGTGTGCCCTGAGACGAGAAGATGTGTGTGTGTGTGTGTGTGTGTGTGTGTGTGTGTGTGTGTGTGTGTGTGTGTGTGTGTGTGTGGTGTGTGTGTGTGGTGTGTGGTGTGTGTGTGTGGTGTGTGTGTGTGTGTGTGTGTGTGTGTGTGTGTGTGTGTGTGTGTGTGTGTGCGCGCGCGTGTGGGGGGGGGGCGCTACTACGGCGTGTGTGTGTTGTGTGTGTGGTGTGTGTGTGTGTGTGTGTGTGTGTGTGTGTGTGTGTGCGTGTGCGTGTGCGTGTGCGTGTGCGTGCGCGCGGGGGGGGGGGCGCTACTACGGCGCTGTTAGATGTATGTATGAATCCCGGGCTTCCACATGAACTCCACCAGGGAACTCCGGATCACCTTTCTGAATGTGTTCTCTTAGCCCGTCAGACATGCGCAGAAGTCAAACAGTCAGAAAACGTAACCCGCCTTTAGGCTATCATAGAAGATACCAATCCTACCTTATACAGCGGCGCAAAGTCGTCTCTTCTTTCCAGCGCGATTAAACAGGGGCAAGCAGCCGGCTTCCATGAGCAACGGAGGCGGGAAAGCAGCATGCGCGTTTCAGGCAAATATAAATTTACATCTTAAAAAAAAAAAAAAAAAAAAAAAAAAAAAAACAGGAAACGCCGTACACGCGGTTGCGATTGGCGCAAGGTCGGGAATGTTGCGGTCGCCTTGCAAGACGGGCCGGTTTCACGATCTGGTGAAAGCGCGAGCCCGTACACCGCAACGTCGCCCGGTAGCTTTCTCCCGACGGTGGCCTTCAAACAGGCGTGTCGAGCAGAAAGTTATCTCAACCACCATAGAAGTTGCACTTGACATAATTGCGTGAATTAGAGACCGGCAAACTAGCAGAGTCTAAGTTTAACGCTTGTTTTCCCAAGTCAAAAAGACCAAAAAGGAAGAAAAAGGGATGTCACGTAAAAAAATGCCTTCTTACAGCGTATGCAGTTGTGCATTGGTACTATTACAGCGCTGTCCGTGCCTTGTAAGCATAATTTTCGCTTGGCGTTAAAGCTAGTGAACAAATTAAGTGCACAAATCACGAAGAACGCCATACAGTGTCGATATAAAACGAAACGCTACAAAATTAAAAAAAGAAAAGAAAAAAAAGTAAAAAAGAAAGGAAGGGCGAGACCTTTTACAGCACCAGATATCGAAACCCGTTGTGGCCACATTTGAATTCCGAGCGGGTTGCCAGTCCAAATTAAATTGCGCGGGAAGAAGAAATATCAAAAGGAGTAAATCTTGCAAGAAACGCGAGTAATAGAAAAACCAAGATCAATATCTCATATCGTCGAAGCGGTATACCTCAGCCGCATGCTTCCTAGAAGCGTGAAGTCACAATTAGGCTTTCTATTTTTTTGTTAACGTTCCAGTGACGCAAACGCAAAAACGGAAAAGGGCACGACAAAAGCATTAGCATTTCGACGTCATCAGAGTGAGATCCAGCGAAGACACAGATTGGATCCGAGTGCTGCGTCAGTGCTCGGCTGGGCCTCGCGTCCAATCAACGCGCCGAAGGACGCTCGCCATCGGGCTCGAGTCCAATTGCTGAGTTCAGCGGCATCCGAGTGTGGTGACGTCACACAGAGGTAGAGGAGGCTGTTCGCAGGCTTCCGATTATTTGGTATTAATCTCCGAGGCGCTGCGGCTGCGTGTTAGCTCAGATAACTCGACACGGAAATCACGCGCGTCTGAACATCACTCGAGTACACTAATCTCATATCGCCACTCTGGATGGGCGATTCAAACCAGAGCAGCACGACTGCTAACCTCAGCCCTTTAAAGGAGCTGTGGAAGAGTTTCAGTGCCTTGCTTAAATAACTGTGGGAGTTAGTGTCTCGAACCTTCTAAATTAAAAAAAAAAAAAACCGCTTTGCTTTTATGTTTTAGTTTTTATTTAAAAATGACAAAGATTGAGGTTTTTGACACCTCTGAACTTCTTCGCCATCTTCCAAGTCTCGTGCGCTGTGACGTGAAAGCAGGGTTCCGTTGAGGCTCTCTCACTAGCGCCATCAGTGAGCAGCGAGGACGCACCCGCTCGCTACCACGTGACCACGTGCTTGCGCCCGCTTGCGCGATCCGGCCGTCTGGTTTCAGACGGCTCCTCGCGGTAGTAGACAGAGTTGACGGTTTTGTTGACCGTCAAATAACAGGTTTTTGACGCATTTAGGTTTTGTTGGAACGACAAGATTTATAGCGAAAATTGCAGTTTATGAGCAGATAATTTCACAACTTGCTTTCTTTTTTTTTTTTTTTTTTTTGCAAGTTTACTTTTGTTGTCATTCCGCGTGGTTTTCACGGCCGCCGCTCGCGGGTGCAGATCGGGACATATTCTAATGTTTGCCTCGCGATTACGCGGCGGAATCGCAACATTTGGAAAATGCGTTTTCTATCCTTTGGGACAAGATAAACAATGTCAAAAGTACAAGATGCAAATTATTTCAACGTTAAAATCGTTGCACAGCTCCTTTAAGCTGCATCACGCAGTACTGACCACACGAACGCACGCCGGTGTGATACTCATCGATCCAGATTGAAACGGGCAGAGGTGGAGATCGAACTCAGGTATGATCTTTGGATTCGGCAAGGGCGCGAGCTTTAGCTCCGGTCGTCAAGTGCGTTAGCGTACCGTTACGGTACACTAAAACATTCGACCAGCGGTACCCCCCAAAGTTCGTGCAAAACTACGAGAGGGAGGGCACTCATGACCGGGGGGATTGTTGGCCGAATGTATGGACTTTCCTCTGTAGCAGATCGAACAATGGAAATGAGGTGAGAGGACTCGTACTCATCTCCAAGGTTCACTCGCTAAAGTGGAAAGAGTGGAGGGCCTTGAGGGAGGAACTTGTCCTGCTTCTTCTAACCTGCAAAAGAATATGGCTGGTGGGAATAAAACCGCTAAAAACGACGGACAAGCAGAGGAACAATAAATGCTTAATCTCCGTCCCTGCACGTGTGCGCGTGAGTCAGTGACAGATTTGCCCCGAGCGAGCGCACGATTGACTTTCTTCCATTTCCGTACCTTTCCATCGCGAAGAACGACAACCGGCGTGCGCTCGTGTATCACTACCGCGTGATGCGCGTTGAGACCCCGGGCTGGCAGTGGTACTGCATCGGCAAATTTTCTCATCTAAAGCTTAGACACCAGACGCCCATTGGGGCCGGGGCTGACTAACTTCCCTGTTGTTTAAACAAACACCCAACACAATGAGGGAGCATCGAGATTACTTGCGAGGTTATATGGGCTGCTTTTGTCAACTTTTCTCGCAGCTCCAGTGTACCCAGTATACACTGTTCAGTGTATACAGTGTACCGGGGGCTTGGCCAAAGCGCATCCTGCACATCCGTCTGAAACTGAATCGTCGAATGGGTTTTTCCTATAGTTTGAGACAGTACAACCCGCGCCATCTGCCTCTTCCTTCTGAGAAATCGATACAGCTAGCTTCACGTTTCGATCTTAAAACGAAAATATATAGAAAGAAAAAAAGAGAGGATATCCGAGTAAGAGAAGAGAGACGGCTTTCGCTGGAATGACGCGACCACTGCTCGCGTATAACAAACGCCACGGCGGCGGTAATCGGCACCGCGCAACGACCCGTATCAGGCTAATATCAGGCGCTCTCCAGCGGCGTCCGTATCGCACGACACTCGGACGCGGAGGCCTCCCCGAATCGGAGGCAAAGAATAAAAAAAGAGCCCCGCTATTAAGGAGGTGTCGAGCCACTCGAGAAGCGCCCTTATCGCGGCCCTATCGGGGCGTGAAGGGTGCAGGGCCGGAGACGCACAAAACGGCCCGTCGTACGTCACTGCGCGGTGCAGCGCGGGGGGCGCGATAAAAAAGGGACCGGAGAAGTCAGAAGCCAGGCTAAGGGCGGGGACCGGGGGCTGCGACGCGGACGCAGCCTGTAGCTGCCGTTCGCCCGTGGCCAGCTTCCCGCTCGAGTTGCGGCTCAGAACAAATGCGACTGCTCTACTTTTTACCCTTCCTTTTTTTTTCTTTTTCGCACTAAAAGGATGAGAAGGGCAGAGCGTCTGTTTCGAATGCCCGGACCCCAGCAAGCACTCGTTCCGCCGTGCTTTGCCTGTGCGTGCACGTTCGGGGCTCACAAGACGCCGAAGCGTTGTCGAAGGTAGGAAGCATCTTCCTGCCGGTCTCATTCCACGTTATCACCTCAAACCCGCAATAAAAAAAGAATCGTTTTTTTTTTTTTTTTTTAACAACCATGCTGTGTAAAAACTGCTTCTCGCGGCGTACGAAGAATGTGCAAAACTTCTCATCTTTTCCCGAGATGAAAACGAGTATAGTGGTATTGGCCTGACCCACTGCCATGACGTCACGAAGCTCAGCACCGAGCGTTCGCGTACCCGTGACCCGGACTTCCGCAGTTGGTTCGTCCAGATTCAAACCGTTTATTTATTTACGTAGATTAGCAGTTTTGACATTGCCGGAAGTGGCGAAACACCGGAAGTGACGTCACTTTAAGCGGCGACCCCCCCAATCGGCGGTTCCAGTATTTTTCCTCGAGGAATAGACTCGTCGTGTTTTCGTCCTCGAGCCGTGGACGGAGAGAGCCAGGCCGCGCTCGCGCCGGGGCCCGCCGAACGCGAAAAGGCGCCAATAGCGGCGGCAAAAAGGCATCCAGCCAACGCACGTTCGCCGAGCTCCGGCCTTGACCCAGGCGCTCGGATTAGTGTCGTAATCGGGCGCGGATTCCAGTCGGATTCGCTGCACGCGACTGCGCCTCTATCGTGACTCAGTGAACGCGCCTGTCGGCGAAGACATATATCCCCGCGGCTGAACGGAATATAATCGCCAAAAGGATTTCTCTTCGATTGGGTGCCGCGTGCACGCCGGCTCAACATGGCACGATGGAAAATTAAGAGGATAGCATAATAACACGTCCGAATCAATACTTCCAACAATACGGATGCTCGCGAAAAAAAAAAAAAAATCCTTACATATTGTTATTGCCATACGCTAGATACCGCTCCACATGATAGACCCTTTTACTGTTTACATACCGGTCCAGATGTATAGACCCTTTTACTGATTACAAACATGAACCGTTGCTTGCGTCCCAAGCGACTTCCCGTCGCTCCGTCTCTACAAGCTAAAAAAAAAGCATAAATGCTACACGGACAACAAAGTTGGAGATGTAACGAGGGCCTCCGGCTGTACAATTTAACACATTGGAGGAGACAAATTGGTTTACAAGAATATTCGAAACGTTTGAACATATCTCGCGCTTTTTTGTTCTTTTGGCATTCGCCTGGAGAACTAGTGGTTAAATGTTGCATCGACGTTTCTAGTAGCGGTGTTAAGGTGGGCCTGGTTCATTCTTTTTATGAATCGGAAGATTTCTGGGACGTCAAAGACTGAAGCACCGCCTTGGGGCGTTTGCAAAGAAAAGGGTCTATACGAGTAATTCAGTTATCATGAAAAAAACAATGATGCACTATATGAAGACACTGAATTTAAAAGCAGAAGTGGCGTCATGCCTAATCCACCGCAAAGTCAGTTTACGGCTGAACGGAGTATATAATTAAAGCAGACCCCGAATGAATTTCAAGGCGCCTAATCGACGTCGACAGCACAATTAATCGGGCGGAGGAGAAGGAGCGTCCGCGATTCGGCCAGAGCATCCCAATCGGCGTTTCGCAAGGCGCGCCGATTATGGCGACGGGGAAGAAACCCGCTCCGACAGCTTTCCCGGGCGCAGCAGATAAGCGGCTTCAAAGAAAGCCCCGTCGGCATCAAATCAAGGAATCGATAACAGGCGCTCCGGTAATTAGGTCAAGGTTGCCGATTGCGTCGCGGTCAACAACCGCACGGCTGCGCGTGCACTGCGCAGCCGTGCACGCGCATATCGACGATGCCTTCAACAGTAGTTTGTTCCGCTCCCTCGAATTTTCCGGAACCACCGTACTCCAACCTCTGTTCTCACGCGTTTGTAGCCTTAGCTGACAATGCACCATAGAAGCTAATAATCGGAAGCCTTCGGGAATCTTATGAGCTTTTCAACGCCACGCCAAGATCCAATAGCAACTTTCAAACGCTTGGGTGCGGGGCCACGTCCAGCCATTTTTATTCCCAATTTGTAAAGGGCTCACTATACTGCTCCTACCAAATCCCTAGTGGCGGCTCGGGAAAACCCCAAACGAGGCCAGCTTGTTAACCTTGCCAGCCTCGCTCTATCCCGTATGCATCGGGTCGGCGTATACAAGGCAGTCCATCCGGTTTACTTGTTACGTACTTTCCGGCGGTTTCGCGACCAACCAATTGGGACGCGGGCAAGGCATCGGATCTAACCGAGAGTACCGCTAAATGCGACATGTCAAAATTGCAGTGAGAGCCTTCAATGACGCTTCGGTCTCGTGAGCCTTGAGCGTGCACGCGCAGCACAACGGAAGCTGGCGAGCCGCGCGTGCTGTCGAAACCGACCGCCCCAAAAGAAAGAAACGCCGTTCTCATCTTGTCAGGGACTACAGACGCTGATGTTTACAAACAAGTCCGCGTTTTATCCGATGTGGGCATTGCGCGTGTGCAGAATTCAGATTCGCGACGAGTGGAGTGTCCGCCCATGCGCCGACAGCAGCGCCACCACATCGGCGGGACGTCAGGTGCTCCGCGTTGGCGGACCCGGACGGTCGTGAGTTCTTCGAAACGCAGGTCGGGCAAGGACCCCCGCACCGGTCAGCGGGCACATCCCCAAAGCGCGCCATTTCAGAAACCCACCCCACTGAACGAGGCCACACGTCGCAGCAAGGACCTCCTGCCGCAACAATCACAGTCGCCTCCAACAAAACAGGTGGAACCGCTTTCAAACGAGCCAGTCCCGTCGGGAACAATGGACGCTCGAAACAATGGTCCCTCGGCCACCCAAAACGACGCGGGAAAGAAAACAAAAAAAATGGAGCTAAGGTCGCAGCGACGCGACGGCAACCAACCAACCTCCCCCCAATTTCATCCATGGCCGAGACTGGAGTGGTAAACGCGACTAAATAAGAACTCACTTCGCTGCAGCCGCAAAACGCGAGCACATCTAAACAAAGAAAAGTAAAAAGAAGCCAAAGACACGAGAGGGTGCGCGCGGGGTTTAAATTTAAGAGGCCGGGAAGCTCCAAATAGAAGCCTCGAGCCCCGCCGCCAAACGAATCGTCTCCAGGGCCGCAGCATAACCCGCGCCCACCACCACACGCACGCGCGCGCGCTCCTCGAAGACGCACGCGTGCCTCCTCCGCGAGAATGCCGGCGAAGCACAATAAAAGCGAAACCCGGGTGCACAAACCCTTCGCGCCGCGTTTGTTCAGCCGGTGCTCAAGGCCTTCGACGCACTCTCGGCCAGATGCACGAACCAATACCGAGAAGGCCTGCGCGCCTTTCCGCCCACCTCAACGTCATGCACGATCAACCCAGCGCCGACTACCTCGAGTCACCATCGCCGCATCTTGTATCGTCGCACAACGAACGCGACGACTCTCGTCCAGCATCAGTGTGGTTGGACCGGGATCCACTAACGATGACGTCATGCGCAGGCCTTTTTGTCTTCTACGTGGTCACGAACGTATCCAGTCGACACGCAACAAACGCGCTTCCTTCCCCAAACAGCGGATCCAACGATGCGTCAGGCAGCTCGCGAGTCAAGCGTCGATGCTCTTGGCGGAACCAATGCCGGGGACGATTCACCGATCGCTTCCTCTTCAAAAACATCAAAAACGGACGGAAAAAAAAAAAAAGGACGTGGCCGTCGGTTTGGAAATAATAACTGACGCCCACTCGTCCGGACATTTGAAGACGCACTATACAGTGTGCGACACAATTAGCGCGAACATGACATCCGCGCCTTTTTCCACACTTTATATATACGCTCAAAATTAGTGTCGAACGAGGACTCTTTACCGCTTAGCTTGCCGCTCTATGTGAGCGCATTTCCTCACACCACTGTGTTTTGAGCCACTATTTTAAACTGAGAGAGTAAAATGGGAGAAACCGACCATTGCGCGTTCACGTTAATCGCGTCACGCGCCGTGTGTGCCCTTTCATTCGCGTGGACGGCGTGCAAGCCACTGTACACAACGAGATTACGTCTCCTTGGTGGGTCCACAATATCGCGGATGCCAGGACAGTGGGGCTTACACAAGCAAGGAACGATCGGCTCGCGAATTCATCGAGCAATTTCAAGGAGACACGAGACAGTGAAGTCGGCGTAAGATATGGGGCGCCCTGTTAACCGAAGCACCACAAACGGGGAACTTTATTGTAGATTTCCGGACGTATGTACATTCAGTCAACCAACCGTACGCTCGATGGATTTCTGCACGCAACTCACTGACGATCCCACCGTACCCATTCTCATATATATATATAATATATATATATATATATATATATATATATATATATATATATATATATATATATATATATATATATATATAGTACAGCTCTCAGAATCTCCGCTTTTAGAGGCTCCTCTTTTCGCCGTTATCGTGTTCCAGGAGATTTCCAGGAACAGGTACATCCCGTACAAGCGCGGCGCACAGCGAGTCCCTTCCGCAGGTATGTATACGCAGCTGCACTACCCAGAACCTGCACTGCAACATTCAATTTCAAAGCGGATATATAGAAGAGAAAACGCTGAAACGTTTGCTCTTGTGTTGGTGATGTCAGCGTTTGCCCACACGAGCAAACGCTGAAAACCAGGAAAAAGCTAACGCACTTCGCCATAGACAAAAAAAAAAAAAAAGAAAAAAAGACAAAGCCGAATTGCAGAGATAAATAGTGAAGGGAAGAACAAACCAGCAACGAGCGAGATGGCCCAAGCCGCAACGTGCACACTGTCCAAAGCCCCTAGCCCTTTGCTTATTTTGACCAACTTCCTGCCGACTAGGGTCTTGGGGGATCAGATCAAGTCGCGTGTTCCTTAGGCAACCTGCACCGCATGCTCGCTTTTTCATAACAAAGGGTTTCACAAGAGGCGGCGCGTTAGACACGCAGTGTTTGGAGAATGAGAGCCCTTCGAGAAACACCTCAGGCAACTGATCCGACGAGGCACCAAAGCGGAGATCCGCAGCGGGGCGTTCTGCCGCAAATTTCTTTCCTTCCCTCTTTAAAAGTCGACGCTGAGATCCCATGCTACTTGTGTCGCCTCCCCATCAAGACGCAAGACAAATGTTATCCCACGAGCTCAACAAACACGGTGGCTAATCCCGCGACCGCGCTTGAGCTCGAACGCGGTTGGATCAAAAACCCAAGTCACGACCCCAACGAAGGTAGACAAAACAACACTTAATCGTGTATCCAGCGTTAATTCCGCTTATTTTTCAACGCGTTTAGTCAGTCTCGGCAACCGGAAGTTTGGACTTCATGCCGCTCCTTTCCAGTCACGGAGAGTCTCAGCCACGAATATACGCTCGTCTACTATAATACGTTCACCACTAAGCTGACGGTACGGGGGAAGGTATACGTGCGCATGGACCAGCCATACGTCTATCTTTTGGCCACGTGGCAACGCTTCTAATCATATCCATGCGCAGAGAGCAGGCGCCAGGTGATGAAAGGGAGGTGGTCCAATGGTCCGGCGAGTGCGTACTCGCACAGCACGGTCAGGTTAGGTGTGAACGGAGTACATGATAGTTTTATAGATCGTTCCGATCTCTCCGATAACGATACGACGCACACACAAAAGCGTCAGCGGAATATAGGATAGTCGTAATTGGAGTTATCTGAAGGCCCCTGTTGTCCGTTACCATCAGTTCCTGAATTCACGTCGAAGGTAGCACGAAAAAAGCCGTGGATGTAGTCGTGTTTTCTAGGGGAAACTAACACATTTCGAACGTGTATTCGTGACGACAACGATAATATTGGTTCGCACGCAGAGACAAAATTACGACGATAATACGAAGGCATATGTAAGCCACCGCGGCCACGAGGAGGAGATCTCGGAAACGTGCCGCGCTCTTCAACAGGCAGCATTCATCGACGCCACAACGACAAGACAATCTCGCATTGGGTTGGTGACGTCAAATCACGGTCGATCATTTCGACCCCCAGCCCGACATCCGTCTGGCAACGACGAAGAAGCCAGCGCGACTTCCTCATTGGCCTATATAGCGTACGCAGCGCTCGCCCATCCCGCGGGCCACGATTTCCGCCAACTCCCGATCCGTATCCCGCGTGTCTCAACTCGCGCGGCGCAACCCTGGAACGCGTCTTCGACTGGCGCATTCGGCGCCCTACCCCAACCACACATCCAAAGTGGTCCCGAAGTGTCAACAAATGACGTCACAGAAGCCGGCGCATCGTGTTGTCGGATGTCGTGATCCTGGCGGTTGGTGGTACACAAGACCCGGCAAAAAGTATAGGAGCGAACGCGAGTGTCGCTGTCGTAGCGGAGTTCCGACTCCTGGCTACCGAAGCTTCCGTGGGCTGTCAAGCTGGAAAGCGACCATTTTTGGGGGACGAGGTAAACACACCGGTTGAAGACGCGTTGAAGGCACCGCAGCGCAACGAACCCACAAGAGCCGACGCGACGCAGGCTGCTGTTACAGAGAAGCACAACCACATGCATTTCCTGGAAGCAGGAGGTCCTTCGCAGCAGTTGTCGTTACCCCCAAGCACACCCGCACAAAGCAGCGTTAAAAACCAGCCGCCGTCGACGCCGCCAGATACGCCGGCAAGGTCGTGTTCAGAGCCCGACTCGTCAACGAGGATTGTAAGGAACTGTAGCGAACAACGACGGAAAAAAAACGCGAAGGAAGTAGAGCGGCGCTCTGGCCTCGCCGGGATTGATCGCACGAAAGAAGAGGCAGTAAAAGAAAAAGGCGGCTCGCCTTTATAAAGCTCGCAAGTCGGCTCGGGCGTCGATCCGCCAAGAGCTCTCTTTTCTCAACGAGATGCGGGTATAGTCGCCGACAAAAAGCTCGACTGTCGCGGCCCGAAGGAAAGCGAACGAAAAAGTAACGTCCGGGCGCGCAGCCGATGTTGAGGAGGTGTACTTGCGGAGTATAACCGCGATGGGTCTGTCATCGAGGTTTTTATGTAATACCGAAGGTTTGACCGGACTGAAGGTATGGCAATACTTGCGAGATCAATTCAACGCTCTCAACTATGGCAAATGGTCGCTTACAACACTGCCAAAGTTATTTCGAACCCACGGTGAAAACAATTCCGCGTAAGAAAGATCTGGATATTATACACGAAGATCGGGAGTGTTCCAGAGCTATACCGACAGATGGCGATAGTTATACCCGTCGTCAGAGGTTACAAGCGAGCACAACGCGCCCGATCACGCTCAAATGTGTCACGGAGCTGTCGAATAGACAGCCAGCAATCCAAACACTCAAACGGCACGAGCAAAACAAAATTTGCCGCACCTCCCCTTTCGCTCGAACCTTGTCTGAACAGAGTTTGCAGCAACCCTTCACTCGAGGAGATAACAAAGCCATTCACGGGTTCGTCCCGAGTTTGGCCAGCTGCTCGCATACCACGCGGCGGGCACTAATCGGCGATTACAGGTGTCCCCTCGGCAGGGGGCACACATGCTGACAGACAACGCGCTCGCGCCTTCCTGTTTTCAAAGGCCGTCCGGGTCGCTTCCGCTACGCAGCCTTCCTTTGAGTGGCGAGCAAACACTGCCGTAAACGGGAGTGCTCGAAAAAGAGAGAGAGAGAGAGAGAGAAAAAAAAAAAAAGCAAACGCGCGGCGGGCGCAACAATGAAGCGACGTAATCCTCGCTTCCGAGGACAACACGCCACGAGTGCCGTGCGCACCGAGAGCAAGAATGCTCTCGGTTCTTATCCTTCGGCGAGAACGGGATGGAACCGGCGTGCGGAGTGGACGGCCTCGCGACACAAGTCCCGTGAACGCCAACCAAAGCTTCCGGGGAAGCCCATCCCTCGGGAGCGGATCGAGCTGGTGCGGCTCCTCTCAATCTCGAGCGAATCATCTTCGTGCTCCGCGCCAAATGCTGCGAACGAAACCGCACTCGGCTCTTCGTGCAAGCAAAACCTTTTTTCATGCTTTTTTTTTTTTTTTGCTGCATTGCAATTGAATAAACGATGATAATAATATATTTCGAAGACTGAACTCCGCTTTACTCGATATATATAACGTTTCCTACGTCGTTCCTGTGTCGTGCAATCGTCAAAATACTCGCTCCCTAGCACTCGTACCACTTTATGGAATCGTGGCGTCGAACTATAGTTTTGCCTAGTATTAAAATTCTTGGCTAATAACTATGTTGTGCTCGGCTGTTCCGCGCCGTTCGCTATCGCCGTGTGATCCGCTTTTAGCTTTATTACTGTCACCTAGTAATGATTCGGGCCCTGAGAAGGACGGCGGCTATGTCACGCGCGGTGCTGGCAATCGCGGCGGGCGGCGAGGTCCAGGTCCCTTCGTCCCGCCATCTTGCATAGGGCCCTCGGAGTGTTCGTAAATAGATTAGACTCCCTACTCGGATCTCACAAACTAATAGCACGCGTAAATTCTCTGGAGCGAAAGTTGCTGAACAGAACAAGGTTTTATTTTTTAGCTTGACAGTGCGCAGCGTGCTCAACGAAGAAATCAAACACAGTTCTTTATACTGCAATATTTTCTAAACAAAAGCCCAAGAATGCTCAACTATCTGAACCTAAAGAAGAAAAAGATATTCCTAAGCGTTGTCAATCATTCAGAAAGCTCACTGACGCCATAAAACATTACACGAATTTTCGTTGCCTTGTACTCAGTGATAACCTCAATCGTAGAGGTATTTAAATCTCTTCACGCATCATGCATGCCACGGTCCGCCATGACTACTAAAACTGTCGCAAACATTCAACGAAACTGCACAAAAGAAAATACAGAAAAGCTCTAACAGAAACCAACTATTGATGGACGAGAGCGTGTTGGTGCGGTTCAGGACTGAAGAAAGAATAAACATACAAGACATAGACGAGACGCAACTAGCAACGGACATATACGAATTCCAAAAGCGAGCAGCCCATTAAAGGCAGGAAAGACGGGGGAAGGGGAAGTAACCAAGGAAAGAACGATATGATAAAAAAAAGGGCGAAGTCAGGTCGACAGAGTCGTGTCTCATTTGAGATATTAAACTTCAATCTTTGTCAGGAACAGTAAGGGATTAGAAACGTTGTTGCTTGCGCTGTCCGTGGCGAATTGCTCTCTAATCCCCCGGCCAAATTTGCCGTTATTGCCTTACATATTTATTGTTACGTGCTTATTAGTTCTTCAATCCAGAAAACAACCTGCGCGGGACACGCCTCGCGATTGCTTGCGCCGTTGTCCCGATGCCGAAAGGTCGAAGGACCTCAAGAGCGAGCGGATAGATCGTTTTGACACGAATCTCCGGGGGAATTCCGTGCGGCGTACTGACACTGCAGAGCGGGCAGAAACCTACGCAACACACCAGGGACGCAACTTCCATTGTTGCAGCGCGTGCGCGCAACTCCCGTCGCTTCGAAACGAAAAAAGTTCTTGATGCAAGAGAGGGAACCTTTCTGATTGCGCTGCTAATGAGGCGACCGAAGTAAGTCGATCGCTCGGATCGAATCCGCTACGCCACCGAGCCGCAGCAGCGGCATAAAGAAAGAAAGGCAGGAAAAAGAATATCAGAACACGAGAACAAAGGACGGAAAACAATAATAAAAAAAAAAACACAAAATGACGAAGGATTTAGCGAAAGCGTCATCGACAAGGACGCCAATTACTGCAGCCTGACGATCATCGGCTTCGCGTCACCCACCCTCCTGAATGAGGCGTCGGTAACAAGAGTCCGCAGCATGCACCGATATACGGCGTAGCGTAGCTGCAAATCCTGCCTGCATCAGCCGAGAAATATGAACGCCAACGACAATCGGTTGCCGCTAACTCCGGTTCACCTTACGATGGACCGCAGAGAACGCTACGAGCCCTCGAAGCCAATCCGGTGCCGTGTGAGTGTCACGTGACCTGTGGGAGGGGCGCAACAACGCGAGGAGAGCGTAGTCACTTGACAAAGTTCACAGCGTTGCATCGAGATGGGACGACTCGTAGCGCCCGCTGCGGTGCAACGGAAGGTCAAACCGAGTGTATCGATGAAAAACAAGAGCCGTAACTTTACAAGCTGTAACTTTACAAGCTGGGAACCCATTTAAGACGAGACGGGTAGTACGATAGCAGCTTCAACTGGCTTCGACACGGAGCTGCACACAATCTGGTTAGCCAACTTCGCCGAGTGAGGGGGAATGCACGAAGCTCGCTCGGTGCTCGAATTTTCCACGGCTTTGAAGAATCCGGACAATGCACCGTTGAGATCCGCAGCGGGTGGATTATAATCAAGTTACCAGCTTAAAGCCGGACACGTACAACAAAGGATGAAAGAAAGCTCATTTCAAAAGTGCTTTTTTTTTTTAGGAAGAGCGGAAGAAGCCTCGCTAATAATAACGCTTTTTCGTACAACGTATCCTTCACGACCCTCATCAGCGTGGATCATTCCGAGCAAGCTCGCTCGGGAAACGAAGAAAGGAGAGAGAGAGATGAATGGAGGGAGCGGAAGAAAGAGAAGCGAAAGTCCAAAGAGAAACGCGACGAGATGATTATCAAGACGAAAATTTCCTCATCAGCGCCACGGGCGCTCCCTGGGAGAGGACAGAGCGGAAAGCTAAGCGTGTCCGCGAACACATCCCGAAAGAAAAAAAAAAATGCAGCTTTAATATTACGACGGTCCGCGCAAGGTTTTCGCGAAAGGGGTGACCGCGCGTAGAAGAAAAGAAAAAAAAAAACCGGTTTCAACCGATTCGTCGAAATCTGCATAATGGTTACGCCGTGCCAGTGAGCCAGCCAGCCAGCCAGCCGCCACATGCAGGCAGACGAGCCAAGCGGAGTCAGGACATGGTCGAGCCGAGACGCGTCAAGCCGGTTCGCACAGTGATGCGATCGCGCCCTCCAAGGGCGAGAGAGGGCGGGGTAATAAAGAAGAAAAAGAGTGGAAAAGAGTTACAGGAGGGTTCCCCCGTGCGACCAGTGCCTGCGGCGCTCATGTAATCGACGTCACCGCAGCTCGGCGATCCTCGATGACGCCACGCGAAAGTGGTCGCTCGCCGAACGATGCAACCGGGCGGCTCCTTGGGGCGGCGAGAGTCGAACGAAGCCACCGGCCGAGCCGAGCCGAGTCGAGTCGAGTCAAAGCCGGACCACGTTTGCGATCGAGCCCCTAGGGGCTCTCCCCGTCCTTTCGTCTGCGGCTCACGAAGGAGCGGCCGATATTTACTACGACGGTGAGTCTCCGCGATTATACAGTTGGCGACGTGCTCCGTCCGCGCACGGCGAGAGAAGTAAAACACCTCACCGTTCACGACGCGCCTGCGACCGTTTCTCAAGCGCCAAGAGCCACCTCCTAAATTGAATTCCATCGCCTCCTCGGAACGAAATGGGAACCACGGGAATAAAATATAGAGGTATAAATTTCCGCTGTCGTGTGATCTGTCACAATTCTGGGCCTTTCTGTCGACGTGACTGTATTCATTTCACACCCTCAATGTAACGTACGAAAAAAAAAAAAAAATGTTGGGTTCTGCAATGAAAGGGGGAAATGATATCTACTTAAAGAATTTTGCAATCTTAGACAAGTATACTACTCGATACAGTTATCACGAACAGGATATCGGCACTTTCTCGCACTTTGCTTGGACGGGGTATATTAACCAGCAAGGAATTTCATCGCTTACGTTAAATGCCCCAATAAGCACCTTCCATAAAAACAAATTTTTTTTTTTTTTTTGCGAGCATAAGTTTGAAGATTAGAATATGCAAAACACCTTGCTTGTTCGTGCCAATTGTGTTGCTCTGTGTACATGGACAATGCTTTTAAACGAGCTCATTATTGTTGATTAGGTGTGCGGACTACCTTAAATTACAAACTCAGAATCTTGAGAAAAAAAAAAATTGTCAACTAAATTAAGAAAGTGACGCAAGCGGCGTCGGAGAGAATGAAGTCTGAATCTGATCTACAAGACGGCTACGACCTCAGCGGGGGAGAGGCAGCAGAAATTCCAAAGGGAGCAAATCCCTGCCCGAGGACATTAAACTCCCGTTCAGTGCTCTTTCGTACCTTCGACTCCAAATTCCTATAACGCACCTATGGTGCTGCGGGCGCACAAGGAGCACAATGCGTACCCACCAAGTCCAAAAGCGACGCTCTCGACACGTCAGCCTTAGATCCGACACCCCTTCTATCCGAACACAGGGCGTTTGAACACGAAAGGAGCTTATAGCACGATAATCACCGAAGCCACGAGCAATCGGTTATCCAACCGCGAAACCGGCACCGAGTCGTCCATTTTAGACAGTTTTCCCCTTTGTTGGCTCGTAGGACAACGACGACGTCCAACAATCGATCAACTTCCCTTTCTGGGCCGTCATTTCGCCGGAATAAGAAAAGTTGCTGCCAGCGATCGATGCGCGAGCGTGCTGGTTGGTGCACCCATTCATGGCAAACATGAGCGATGGATAGCGGCACCGCTGCTTCGCCCGTGTCCTCCTCAGCGTCGCTCTCCGCGGCGATTTCCTCACAGAGGCATGCCATAGCTTATAAAGGGAGAGTGCAGATTCCACCTCTCTTGGCGCGAATCGCTTCTCCGGATTCTTGCCAACACAAAACGATTAAACGTTCCAACAACGCGACACGGTGTGACCAGGCATCCAAGACGCGTTCTGCAACTATAACTCTCTACGCGATGCCAATTATTAAGGCGAAAGCCTTACATGTCTGATCATTCAGTTGACCTTCAATGTCCTTGAGCGAAAACATGTCGACGACACGAAAAGTACGAAAAGACGTCGGTGACACGAAAGGTATCAAAACCCACGGTTCGCCACTGGACCACGAGATGGCGTTACTTGTGCCAGAATCGGCGGAGGCGCGCGCGTGGCGCAAACCCAGCGGGAGAGGAGGACACACTCGGTAGGGCAGCGGTGAAGAGCGGTCAGGGAGCGCGCTGTCTACGGAGGTTCGCAATCACCGGGATCCAGGATGAGAACGGCTGGGAAACTTCTCGGCCGCTCCCTTTACTGCATGCAATGTTATTAGGAGTCACGTGATCGAAGTAGAAATCCCGCGTCCCCATTTAGAACAGCCTTCGATACATTTCTGCGGATTGCGTACACTGTAATCATTAGATGGCCAAACAGACACACGAAAATGAGCGTGCTCACCAGCTTGCGCTTTCAGTGGCAACACTTGGACTCGAGTCGAGCGAGGAAGAGAAAACAACAATGCTGAGTGCCGAGAGTAAAAACCTGGAAACACACCGGGTTGACGGAATCGCGAAGGTACATATTGCACCGCCAACGAGCAAGCCACTTGTGCAGCTTCCTAAGATAATTCATTGCGCATGAAGGCAGCAAGATATGTACAGCGTTGCCCCACTCGACACACGGAAGGGTGCACTCGATGAATGCAACGCAGGTTGCACCGTTCTTTTAAAGCGGCCTCAAGTGAAGACAGGCGCTGAAATTGGGTCCCGGAAATGTGCGAAGAAAAACGCTGCAATGTCGCGTACGCACGTTGCAGCAGCACCGAAAAGGTATGACCTCGCATAACTTGAGCACCCATCATTTCCACGTACAAGTTAAGAGTCTGGAACGTGAAAGCATTTCCCACCCAACTCACTACTGCACCTACGCCCGTTGTTTCGGACCAATAGCTAGATTGTGCTGACGGGGCTATACATCTCTACGTTGGTGGACTAACCGACTCGGGCATCGTGCCTTCGATGTGGTAACAGCACGCCATGGAGCTCGTATTTAGAAGCGGGCAATATTTCGGAATAGTGCAAATCAATAACCTAAAAACACACACAAACCAAAAAAACTAAGATACTTTTTTTTTTTTTTAATGAAATGATCGGTAGAATGTGCCTGCCCTACTTGTTATGAACATGCACACGCTCTGGTACACATAGTGGGAGTGTCCTAAAAAAGCATCAATGCCAGCCGACCAATACAAGGCTTCCTACGACGTCACATCAGCTGCCATTGTGGTGGCCGTGTTGCCGAACGCGTACCTTCTGCAGCATACACTTCGCGTCACCGACCCTGTTCTCCTCGGCAAGAACCCGTAGGAATGACCACCACCGTGAAGCGATGACGTCACGGGCAAGCCAGGTATATTCGAGGTGGGGAGTTCCAAGAAATCTACAGTTGCCGTATCCAAAATGTCGCAACAGTCAGGCTGTCACATTTTATGACGCCCCATCTCCAGAGTACCCAAGCAGGGATGGACGGGAAAGGAGCCCGTAGTGCCTGGCATGGTTTCTGGACAAAGCTGGTATGCGACGCGGACTATACCTCAAATCCTCGCTCGCCGAGGAGGCTCGCTTCGCCAGCTGAACGCGATGAAGACGCCTAGCGCTCGTAAACGCGACCCCATCTCCCGATCCCACCTGTTTCGATTCCTTGGGGGGCATGCTGGGTCCGCGGTCTAGTAGAGCGTCGAGAGCAGGCCTTGCTTCCCAGGGACACCCATGCGGGCGGGCACTTGGGCGATGCGGAACACCTCGAACGGCGAAAAGTCAGTCACGCAGATAGCAGTCGAATCAAACGACGGATTCACTGGGACGAACCATGCTCCATAGAAACGGCGAGATGCAGAGAAGAAATTCCAACCAATCGCCATTGCTGGAACTGGAGACGACGACGAAACAGCGACAATGCGGCGCAGCGTGGAAACTTCTTCTTTGTCGAGTCATTCGTGGAAACAACAAAATAGACGGATGCGCAGCGGCATCTCCCTCACCTCTACGACGTCCTCTCCCCTTTCAAGATCGATATCTTGAAATTATACAACACGCCGATCCCGCCGTCAGAGGGATATATACTGGGCCCAGTAGCACTGCAGTCAATGTTAATAGAACCGTAATAAGGTTGATTGCTGGGCTAGTTGGTAATCGTTGAACATAATGGAATAAAACAGCGCAAAATATACAAAAAGAAAGAGACAAACCGGACAGGACAGAGCGCTGACTCGCAACTAAAGCTTCTTTACTCAAAGAAAAAAAGATAGAAAAACACGTTGCTCCACGGAGTCCACGCAATCGCACGCGCACCTTTCACCCATGGTAGCTGACTACGGCACGCGCTGGACCCTCATTGTCAACTTCAGCAATTCCAGCTCCTTGCCAGACAACGCCACTGATGCTGCGCTGATACATTTCTCACTCCGGATCTTGAAAGCCTCCAGCACCTCGCGTGTCACCGCGTCCCTGTGTCGACCCAAGATGGTGGTGGCACTAAAAACCGGCTCGCACAGGCACTCTTCGCAGTGAACCGTTAGGTGTCCTCCCACTGTCGCTTTAAGGGAGTACCTGTGCCCGCGAAGCCCATCATTTAGGCAACGTCCCGTTTGTCCCACACAGGTGCGGCCGCACGAGGGGGGGATACTGTAGACTACTCCCGTAACACATGAGACGAATGGCCTGACAAGCTTGTTGTACTACGCTTGTTCCTTGCAATTACCCTTGTCTTCGGATTAACTCTGGGGCACATCTGCTTCATTTTTTGTGGTGCTGAGAAAACCACGAATTCCATATCGGTTTCCAACATTTTTTTTTTTTTTAATTGTGAGAAATTTTGTGTACGTACGGGATAACCACAGGTCGCCTGCGTTCCACATCCCGTTGTTTGAACTAGCTACCCTTTACTTTCTTCAGCAGTGTGCTTGCCACGTCTGAAAGTATAGTGTCGTTGGATAGCCGGCTTTCCTCAGTCTGTCAGTCTGTAGCTTGAAGCTGTTCCCTAAAGTGTGGAGTTTTCTTTGAGTAAAGAAGCTTTAGTTGCGAGTCGGCGCTCTGTCCTGTCAGGTTTGTCTCTCTTTTTGTATCTTTTGCGCTGTTTTATTCCATTATGTTAATAGAACCAACTCAGCTGGGAAACTGCCATAGGAGCCTGCTTTCAAAAAGTGGTTCCGGTCCGTACTCGAGAACCGAACTAGACGCGATCGAAACACCGCCATTTCTCCCGCAGCGGCCACTCCGGGAACTGCACTGCTGCACCAACCGGATCAGTCGAGTCGCGCAAGCGCCGGTGGCGCCATCTCGCTGTAGCTACATAAATCAACTTTCATGTTTTGACTCGCCACTAGAGGGCGACGCTGTATTCGTGCCTAGTTCGGTCTTGGTGGCGTGGATGTGAGCGGTCCGGGTTTCAAGGGTGAGTTTCCCAACTGAGCGTATTAGTAAGGTTGGCTGCAGTGCAGCTGCACATCGGTTGGCCTGCCTCGCTCGGCGGAGGACGAGGCAACGCGTCGCCGTGATTCCTGCCTTCGCGACGCGTCGTCTTCGGTAACTGGTTTCCTCGAAGAGCGGCGGGAGACGGCGGGCGGGACAAACTGGTTCCATAGCCACCGCCCGGCCGCTGCACGCTACACTGCTCGTTTACAAGCGGGAGACGCCACTCGAATAGATCCTGGCTAGGAGGGCACTTCCCCGTCGAGCGTAGTCCAGTGAGCATGCAAATGAGGTTACGCCAGTCTCGCCGCAGCAACCATTCGGACACAACGTGCTTCACTCCACCGCTACTGCAACTGCGGGGGAATTAAGAAAAGCAATAAAGGAAAATGGGCCTTTCCATATGACGCAAACGAATAGGTGATAGGTGATGCGCGAATAAGTGGATGGAACGATAAATAAGTGAGGCGAGGGAGCCAGGGGATGCGGCGAGGGGGGGGCATCGATTTTTGGTCTATTGGCTTCGACTGAGTCGAGAGTTGGGAAGGGACCGCGATCTCATCCCGCTCCCGTTGCAAGGGAATAATGAACGAATTGTTAGTTACCGCAGCCCCCGAAAAGGACGATACATCACGCGAACCAAGAATGCTAAAATGGCTCGTTTTGGAAGAAACGTCTATGTGGTTTCGCAATGAAAATGTCAAAATCAAAATGAGCGGGCTATATCCCTCGTATGAACTAAGTAATACTAAAAAAGAATGAAGTCAACTGGACCCACAGTTAAGGAACGTCGAACAGCCAGCTCTGTAGGTGTACAAGTTACAACAAGCATGGGAATTATTATTATTATTATCATTATTTAAGATTCTGCCACATATCACTCCTGAAGTAAAGTAAAGGATTGCTGCAGAAAAACAGCAAAGTGTCGATTCACGCGACGGCATGCAAGTGGCAGGCTGCCGCGCGTGCAAACTTCGCGGAAGCCGGCGTGAAAGTCGTGCGCCGCCTTTGACACGCTTCTCAAGGCCTCGTTGTTTCCACGCCGCCTCCGAATGACTGCAACGCTCTCTCTTTCTCCCTCACCGCCCGAGTGCCTCGGAGGGTTTTGCTTCCCTCATTTCGGAGATCCGAAGGACGGCGCGTTTGCCGCTGATGATAGGAGGAAGCCGTGCACTGCGGCTGGGTTCCGCTCGCGCAGGATAAATTCGCTTCGCGGAAACTGCCGCAGGTCGAGCACGTTGGGCTCGCGATCTGTGTTCTTTAATCGTAAGCCGTCACTCGCTTTCAGACGTTGGACACGTAACCTTTCGATCAGGTTCGGAAAGCTATAGACGCTTTACACACACGCCAGATTGAGCCGCCATACCGCCCTTCTCTTGTCTTACCGAGATGCCGAGCCACTGAAGCGGGCGTTGACGAGTCTCCACAACGGCCTATGCTGGGGGGAAGGACACAGTAACACTTAAAATGACAATAACCTGTCCTGCTGTGGAAATGATGAAGTCAAGCGAACGGAATAAGAGGGAACAAAAACTGAAGGTCAGTTATGGCGGCGCCCATGCACAGCTGCTGTAAAGCGTCTATACTTGACGTACCGAACGTTAAAAGAGAAATATAAAATATGTCTTCTCATTTTTAATTTATAGATTAGCCGGCGCCGTTTGTAAGGCTCCCAAACTCTCCCCAATATCATCCATTTTCTCTCCCTCATTCTCGATATAGAAACTTAGACGCACTCAAGTGCTTTTTGTAGAAGCCTGTTTCTGATGGCATATGATTTGTCGGGCGTAAGTCAATAAAAACGCCCAGTTCTAGATGGCAAGACGTCTATAGTGAACTCATAGCAATAGAAACACACGGGGACTATTTATTTTCTCTCGGGAGGGCCATACTCGGGTCCCCACCACCTCCACAAAATTTGACCACCGAGACTAGTTAAGTGTGTAGAGATTTCGAACATCAGTATTAGTGCTCTCCTTAGGCGCATTGTGCATTCTATTTTAACAAAGAACGTCACATCTTTGGGTCTTGGAGACGTAATGCAGCAATTATTGTTTAAAAACGCCTTCCGACGGCGCCCCCTGGTGTATGCTCCAAGGCAGAGAAAGAGGGTCGAGACACTAACTCCAAAATTATTTAAGCAAAGCACTGAAACTGTTGCGCAGCTCCTTTAAGCTAGACTAACTCTCCACGTGCGTACGTCCGTGCGTTTTTCAGCGCTACACGCAAGTTTTGAGATAGTAAGCGCAGAGCTGTATCATTTTCTTTTTCTGTTGGTCTTGCGGAGAATAAGGAATTTGCTCCTCCCCCTCAGTTCCTTCCAGTGTTAGAATGGCCAATAAAGAATAATAAATGGCAATAAATAATAATAATAAAAAAAGGTGTCAGGTTAGCTGGAGCAGTCTTCACATTGTATAGGTACAGCGAATGACGCCTGGACTACGCCCCGACCTCACGAAGCAGGTACAACGACCTTGCACGGAGGAGCGACGGGTCCTTGCCCCGAGTAATTGTCAGCTATAACTTAGCCTGTCGTAATCGCCGAGAAAGGGAAAGAAGAGGTTAGCCCGGCTATTCACACTGGCTGGCACGGGTTACTATACAGGCGTAATGCAGCGCGCACGTGAGGCTCGAGTAAGAAAAAAAAAAAAAAACGGAAAACATGCGTGTTCCGCAAGGCGAGTGACACGGCGCACCTGGCGGTTATTCACATCGCGCGATGCAGACCTATTACGAGCCAAGGAAGAAAGGCCAAGAGGAAGGATCGAACGGGCAGGACGAACCGCTGACAGGATTAGAACGGCAGGGCGCGTCTCTCTCGGATTCCCAGCCTTCGGTACGCCCTTGTTGCCTTCCGTCGTGCTTTTGCTGCGCGTACACGCTCCAGCCTCACGTGGCGGCAGACACGTAGCCAGGGGGGAGGCCCATGGGGCCCGCCCCCCCCCCCCCCACACCCCCCAAATCTTTCATTTTGCTGGGACCTCCTCTCCCCCCTCCCCCTCATACAGCATTTTGTCATCGCCCCCCCCCCCCCCCCCCCCCCCCCCGAAACAA
Organism: Ixodes persulcatus; assembly: GCA_013358835.2. NCBI lineage: Eukaryota > Metazoa > Arthropoda > Arachnida > Ixodida > Ixodidae > Ixodes > Ixodes persulcatus. The sequence continues at coordinate 183,875 of JABSTQ010010148.1, forward strand.
AATCCTGGCTACGTGCCTGCGTGGCGGCGAAGCATTATCGAAGGTACGAACCTCGCGTTGGAGGCGGGACGCCCGAATGTCGCCCTGCCGTTCACGCCCTGCCAGTGACTACAGCTCCTTTCTAAGAGAGAGCTTTCGGTTAGTGTACACTCGTGTTTTCCTTTACGCACTTATTCGCGATTCAATTGGCGTTCCCCGTTGGGCATTTCCGCAGGGTGGTCACGCGACGTTAGACCATACTACAACTTTGACGCGTACGTGGTTCCACAAAAAAGGCATTCGAAATCCCGATCAGCCCATTCAACGAGAGGGTTCCTTGGACTCGCCCGTCATCGCTACACACCTCCAGCGTGTCTCGACAGACGGCGACGCCAAGACGGCTCAAAGGGCTTACGGCTCGCTTCGGCGCAAAGAGTCTCCGAGAGAGAGTCGTAAAGATCTACAACGCCGCGGCGCGAAAAGCATCAGCCCGTCGTCCACTCGTCCGGACGGCCACCTGGGGTTCTTTATTTGTTGCCCCTCACTTACGACCCTGAATATTGCGAGCGGAGCGAGAAGCAACCGCGCAAAATAAGGAACGAAAAACAAAATTTTGGGAGGAAATGAAATTGAAATCCGAGGGGCGCACACCCAGCACCGGAGGCTCCTCCGGCAGACGGAAAGAAGAACTGCCGTTTAAAGAAACAGCACGCCGAGAGGCGAGAAAAGAAGGGCGAGCAAACGCGCTCCAGTTTCCGACGCTTCCTAGAAGTCGGTGCCACGTGCGCCTCCTTCTTGGGATGCTGCAAGAAGCAATGTCGCCCGAAGGAGACTATATCGGCGAAGGTTAGCGAATACATTACACGCGGCCCGTCCGTCCGGATAAAGGTGTACGCTACAGACGCGAGCTCGGGGAATTTACGCAGCCCGGTCACGGATAAGCCGGACCACCTTATAGCTCCCTGGACTGCAAATAAAGCGAGAAAAAAAAAAAAAAAGGATCTATCTCGCGTTAATCTACAGTCGACTCGTTACGGCGAAGTCGTTGGATATCGGCGTCGCGTCGTGAACAAAAGCGTTAAGCAAAATGGACATTTAACAACGTCAATCAAAGAGTTTTTTTTTGTTGTTGTTGTTTCTTTAGCGCGTGAAAGTGCGTTTTTTGGAACGAGCTCTTGGTATTCACTAGGGTGCCTCAATGTCCTCATGAAGGCAACCTAGTATTCAGTCTACGACGGCATTTTGTTATCGGCTATTTCTTTGTATTTTTTCTTTTTATTAGAGCGCGTGCAGTGGGCATCGCATACTACACGCGCCAGACGAGCTGCCATATTGCCGACCTTCTCTCGTTTTATCGAGATGCCGAACCAGTGCAGCAGGCGTTTACGAGCCTCCACAAGGGCCTATGCTGGGGAGAAAGACACAGTAACACTTAAAATGGCAATAACATGTCTTGCTGTGGCAATGACGAAGTGAAGCGAACGCAATAAGAGGAAACAAAAACTGAAGGTCGGTTATAGCGGCGCCAATGCTTTTAGCTGCCTGAACGCGTCTACGGCATATAACCGCGGGAACGCCTCCGCTTCGCACGCAGCGCACCCATCATTCGAATCCCGCGGGCGACCTTTTCCGATGATTTGGCACCGTCGACGATGGACGTCCTGCTACAACAACGACAACATCAACAACTGACTTCATTTCCAGTGGCTGGAGGAGCAACGTAACAGCTATCGCTGTAAAAGAGAAGTCAATTTTGGTATTGAGAATGAATAAAAGATGCGGGAAAGGAACTGCTCGACGTGTATAGTTGGTCTTGCGAGGCAAATGAGGCGCCGATGCTGCGGTGACCGAGCGAGGCCCGTGGCCGCCGTCTGATTAATGAATTAGGTTGATGATGCGAGCGCGTTAACGGCCCTTGCTCTGCCTCGCCATCGCGGGATCCGTTTCACCTCGAATTCGGATCGAAACGTGCACACAGCCGCCAATTCCGGACATCAGTCACCTTCTTCTTGTGCTCGCAAGTGAGAGAAGCTTTCAATTATTCTGCGGCTCAACCTTGCCCTCCAATTGCACTTGCCTCCGCCGGAGTTCCCTATTCGCCGCGACGATCGTCCATGTCGTTTTAATGCGTTCAACTACTCATTTATTTCCCTTTACGTACGGCATCTTAAGGAACCTTCTCAGTACAACTTTCCAAAGGGCAAATCGGCGCCTTTCAATCTAAATAAATAGGTGTCATTGCTCGGCCTCCTCACCTCCACCGTTAGAAAACAGAATTAAGTTCGTTTCTTGACAGAAAATAAAAGATAATAATTAATTGCGGTAGGTAACCAATCATTGCCAAAAGTGCACGCAGTTAACTTTCTTTTGATGAGGTAGTTTCTCCCGCGCCTATCCGACGAAATGTTCAAACTTCCCACTGTCGGCGATGTGCCTACGAAAGTCTCCGTATATTAATAGGCAGTTTTACCGGATCCAATTTTCACTCCGACTACGATACCTTGAACCAGATACCGCGCGGATACCACCGAGTACGAAGCGCCCACTGTGAAAGTGGGTATTGTATGTCCCAAAACGGAACGAAAACAGACCGATTACAAAAATATCTTCAATATCCGGTGTCCGTTGTTCCCGTGCACGTACACGTATCTACCCGGTTACTCAAGCGAACTTTTAACGGCAAAAAAAAAGAAAAAAAAAGTACACTCAGTCGGAACATAAATAAATAAAAAAAAGAAAACCTAAAGCAATACGTAACATGGAAAAATCGGTCATTGCATCACAGCCCGAGCTCAATTAGCTAGTGCAATGAGACTATTTCCTAAACTCCATTACCTATCGATGGACGGCAGCGGTCCATCGCAAGGTCCCCAGAGGGGGAAAAAGAAGGGCGGACTCCCTGATTTCAGAAAGCTATAGACACCCAGACACAACCGACATCGGGAGGGGTGACCCCACTTCGACGCTGGACACGAGCCAGACACAGCGCGTACTCCTTCCACGCTGCTCCGGTGAGCGCGCGGAAAAGGGAAAGATCCCTCCGTGCTTCCCTGCCATCCCCCAGGGGCCCGAACGGAGGGGGGAGGAAGCACGGCAGAGAAGCCTTCGCATAGGCGACGTAGCTTTCGCATCGCTCCCGTATGCCACCGGCGCGCTGCTCCTCTTCAGTATGCAGTCGACGCCACGCGCGTTTCCAGCCTCGCCTCTCTGCGACGACGGCTACGGCAGCAACGCCCAGCGGACTCAAGGCCTCAGGAGAAGCACATCGCTGGCAGTTTTTGAAATGAAGCCGCCCCGGTGCGTGTGGAAAAGGAGAAACCCGACGGCCTGTGTATCCATTTTTCGGAGCGTCTCGTCGTCAATCGAAAACGTGCTGATAGGGAGAAAAGAAAAAAGAAACCGTAGTTATTTATTGACGAGGAAGCCTAAAAAAAGAAATGGGAGGGAGAGAGAGAGGGAGAGAAAGAAGATCCAACGCGCGTTACGTGCAGGAGGAAATGAGGCGTTCGAAAAATCTTCATTACACGTTTTTTTTTTTTTTTTTAGCAATAAGCAAAAAGGTAGTTTTTAAGTCACGCATAAAAAAATTAAATACGTTCCGGACGTTTGTTTTCTTAACTGGATCGGCAAAGCTCATTAACGGTAATGGAAAGTGTGTATCGGAGACGATAGAGACTATCAAACTCCGGAATGGATGTTCGAGCTCTGTTCAGTTAGCCCTAGCGTCGTCCCTCCTAATCTGAGTCAATATTTTTTTTTTTTTTAAATGATTATTTCGTCAATTTGCAGTTATGCTTGGGAACCTCGCCGCACAAAACCCTGTTACTGAAATCGTCACCAAACAGCCAAGCGACTGAACACTTTAGAATTTATTTTAGAAGATTCCTACGTATCACACAAAGCAGAAAAATAATGTATAAAAAAAGTCCGTTCAAATTTATAACTGATCTGTTCAAATCATTTTTTTTTTTCTTTCGCGGTCCTTTGAAGATTGAAATAGGCGACTCAGTGACAACTTGGAAATAGCGTTATTAGAGTTGCTTTTGATGAAGTGCAAGTGTATGTGCAAACTTTGTTTTCGCCGTTGGAATACTTCTATTTTTATAATCGTTGCGTTTGATCTAGGTTTATTGTTGTATGCTGCTGTTATGCGCATTTTACGTTTGTGTGTGTGTGTGTGTGTGTGTGTGTGTGTGTGTGTGTGTGTGTGTGTGTGTGTGTGTGTGTGTGTGTGTGTGTGTGTGTGTGTGTGTGTGTGTGTGTGTGTGTCCACCGTACTGTAATGCAAGAATGCCTTGCATTACAGTGTGGGTGTCATGATAAAGGAAACGCACACAACCACGTTCGGTACCTTTCGTGTCAAACAAAGCATACAGGAGTGCGCGCACACGAGGACATACTGGCTGCGTCCCATGCGCGGAAACAAGAAACCCCTCGCGTCGGGGAAAAAATAAAAATAAAACGACATTTTCTGTCGATATCGTCTGACTGGCGACGGCAAGCATCCCGTCTCCTCCATGCAAGCCGCACCGCCGCGCAGGGATTCGCAGCGGCTCGCATGCGCGCGGTGGACGCGAACCAGTGGCTCAGATTGCTTAGGATTGCAGAGCGAGGAAGAGATTTGATACCGCACATTTCCCTCCGTCCGCTCTTGCGGGTCGCCTTTCGCTGCTATCTCTCACGCAGACTAATCTCCCTTTGCTCGGACGCGGCGGAAGATTCACGTACAATGCGTGCGTATACCGATGGAAACGTACCGGCCACACACTGAATCATACGAGAAACCTAAAAAAAGTACCCCCCCTCCCCCCCCCATAAAAAAAAGACAAAAAAAAAGAAAAGGTGTTTTAATGGCGTTTTTTTTTTTTTTTATTACGCTTAATGGCTTACTGATGCGGAGTTTTGCTGCCTACATTTGAAGGCGCCGGAGGGAAACATTCGTGATCGCTTCGTTCTCAAGATCAAACTGGATTTAACGCGGTGTACGGCCCAGTCACTCATTAAATCTTTTTAACAAATTTGAAGCGGTATTCACGTCACTAACTCGCTCATTTCATTATTTAATTGAACGCGGTGTTTGGCCAAATGACGAGCTAATCTCAACTTAATTTAACGCGATATTCGGCCCAATATTTCGCTGAACTTTTTTTAACGAAGTTCGCGCGGTATTAGACCCAATCACCCGTTAAAGCTTTTAATTAATTTAACGCGGCCGGTATTCGGCCAATCGTTCGCTGACCGCTGCTCGGTGACCATGAAAAAGGAGAAGTGAGAGAGACTCGGGGTCAGCGAGCGACATGGATCGGCTCTCCCGGTTTGATCACGTGACGTGCCCCGCCCCTTCTCATAGGCTGTCACGGACTCTTTTCAACGAAAGCCCCCGTTTGGCAGCGAGCCTCGCATCACCTGAACCCGGATAGAGGGAAGGCGGCTGTCGCGGAGTGGCAGCGATTCGGTGCGTCGACGGCGAGCGATCATTATCTGCTCAAGGAGTCTGGCCATCATATAATCGAGCCGCGGAGACGCGAGCCTCGGCAGACAAAACCGCCCACCGTCGTCAGGAAATGCGCGAGAACTTCGGTCCTTCTGACGCAGACCGGAGCGACGACGATAGGCGCTATCGTCTCTTCTACGAGGCGTCGCAAACACGGGGCGCGTTGTAAGTCCGCCATTGAAGGAAGCGGACGAGCACGTGCTGGCCAAGGAGTACACACGTGATGTCGCTCCGTCATGGTATTCGCTTCCTGCGCTCGCTCGTCGCGACAAAACAAGGTGCTGTCGAGAGCGTGCTGACAATAAGCTTTAAAGATTTTTAGGGGCGAAGCTCCTTAGGGGCTAGCCATGTCCGTCCGCCGTAGGCCCGGCGTCGGGTGCTCGTGCTTCTGCTCGTGAGATCACGTGCTCACGAGCACACGTGAGCACATGCTCACGTGCTCGTGTAGGGCAAAAAAAAAAAAAGTTAGAAAAAAAAGATGAAAAAAATTATGAAAAAAGAAAAAGAAGAAAAAAAAAGAGTAGGGGGTTCTGAGATGTCATCCCAACTGTCTGCTTAAAAAAAGAAAAAGAAGAAAACCACACATTCTCCTACTGACATGAATGAAAAGGCTCGAAGAAAAAGAAGAAAAAAAGAGTAGGGGGTTCTGAAATGCCATCCCATCTGTCTGCTTAAAAAAATAAAAAGAAGAAAACCACACATTCTCCTACTGACATGAATGAAAAGGCTCGGCATGCTGCGGCTCGGCGTCTACGCAGACAAGCACCAACAGAGCTTCGCCCCAAGCAACATCATTCACCACGTGGAGATGCGGTCAATTTTGTTTTCCCTACAACGTGCATTTAGCGTTGTCAATACTGCCGTTGTTTGGCAGACGAGAAGTAAAATCGCTCGCTCTGAGCAGGCGCCGTGATTGTGAGCAACGAGCATCCAGTGAAGGCCGTTCCAATCAAGGGCTCCCGGCTACTTCTGGCTGGGACCCATTTCAGAATTGGTCTACATGGCATATACGTTGGTCGCTCTCCCAAGGGATGAAGACACTCGCGCTGGGCTGTGCACTTGTATAAACATTGGAATACTGAATAAGAGCTTACTTAGTCACTGCAAGCACTATAGTAGGGGAAGAAGGCGCTGCTGTGCTCCGAAAGTTAATCTCACCACCCCGTAGTAACACTTTCGTACAGTGTTCACTGAAATGTTACGTCCCTCAGGTAATACATTCAATACAATGCACCGCAATGCTTTCACCCCCGTCAAAAGCATCACATACTTTTGACGGTAGATTTGCGCATGCAGGGGGTTACGGACCTTGCACGCTCCATTATCAATAGGTAAACATGACAATGTTTACCATTACATCTGACGACATAGAACACGTGCTTTGCGAAGGCACGAAGTATAGACATTTTGAAAATTATCGCTGAAGACTCGACTAGGCACCAGAAATTATTAACCATTGACGCCCAATCCTCCGCTTGTTCAACGGGCTTCTGTTGTGACATCACAACGCTCTACTTCGAATCGTAAGAAAAGCTCGTCCTCGAAGCCGTTTAATGAAATTAATTGTCCCTTTGGCTGCCTAACGTACGCTGAAACACTTCGCACGTTGTCCTATAACATCTTTCTGTGACGTACTTTCTCTTCTCTATGGAATTAATCAGTTTCCTTTCATGGTGCAGCCAACCAACGGTAAAAAATGGCTAACCTCTACACCTTTAAGATATACCCCTCCTATCCATCCAAGAGATGCAAGTTAGGCCAGTTTTTGGTCAGGGCACCGCATCCGAACTATCAATTTCGCATTTGTTCCGACATCTCCCTCCCTACACCTTGAAAAGCGGGGGGGGGGGGGGGGGGCACAGCATCCTCTAGGCTAGGGGTGTCCAAACCCCGGCCCGTGGCTGGCCGCGGTCCTTGCGGTCACGCCCGGCCCCTTTTCCAGCAGGCCCTCTGCTACCGGCTCAAAAATAAGCGAGTGGAAAGAAACCGCGCCGCGCCGCTAATCTTGATTGCGCATTGCCATCACCGGCATCTCCTTTCGTAGTTCAAAATTATTATGCGCTCTGGTAGTCTTAAGAGTCCTGCGTCGTAAGTATTGCCATAAGTCCTACAATTCTCATTAGTCTTCTGCCATGTACGAATATGCCAACGTTCCTATGTGCTTTGATATATGCGCGTTGAGTTTTCTGGCCTACAATTAATGTAATAGCTAGCTAAATATTGAATTATACTACCTATTGAATTGTAGTACTCGCAAGCCTTGTTGTTCGCATGTAGGCTCTCTATTAATATACCATGGATACATTTTCAAAAATTTCCGACACTTTTTGTATTTAAATGCTTACCTGGGTCTACGTACTTTGTGTTTTTTTTTTTTCTTCTATTATTTACATTTACTCGTTTAATTTCTGGCCCTCGAGACCGCGACAGACACCTGATCCAGCCCCGTAGCAATAAAGTTCGGAGACCCCTGCTGTAGACGGACATTGTCCTTTTAGTAACCCCACGCCGGAGTCATGCCCGCGCGCATACAGAGCCATATGAACCTAATCCCAGACACTCGCCGCAAGACCAAAATTCGTTCGTCCGTGATACTCCTGCTTTGACAAACGGCAAGCGTTCGATCTATCTTTCACTTTAACGTTGGAGGTTTAGCTTCGTTCACTGACATACGAGACAACAGAATGCCTGTCATCCAGTTACGCGTGTACGGTTCCCACGTGATCATTGTAACACGCGTGCGTCATGCACAGGTATTCGTCCTGCCTCGGACACGAACACGGCACGTGAAAACAGCCCTGGGAAGAGTTTTTGGGGAAAGGCCAGCAGCTTGGGGGTGCAGATCCACACGGCACGAATTGGGCGTGATCCGTCTGCATGGCAGTTGATCCGAGGCACGAAGATAATCCGCATCGCTGCAGTGTCGCCACCGTGCACCAGCAGTTGCGCGTGATTCCAAGGGGGGAAACAGTAGACGTGACACGATCGAACTTCACTTGGGATGAACTTTCTGTGGCTCGGCGGTCAACGCTATGGGTTCACGGACGTTGGAGCATATTGAGCGCCCATCATAGCTGCGCACGCGCACTCTTCACTTCGAAAAAAAAAAAAAATAAAAACAAAAACAAAAAGGGCTCTTGGTCGGTTTTATTTTTAGTGTTCGTGCGGATGGCGCCTGATGTGCTCGCTTTCCGAAACAACGAAAATGCGCGGGCTGGGCTGAAGAGATCGCACGCTGGGTTGAGGACTCGTAAATATTGGAATGGTGTATGGAAAACGTTTACCTGCGCGCAATGCTACTAATCTTGTGCCGCGAGCATACATCGAGAGTCAGATAAACGACTATCAGTCGGCCTCCGCAACAACGGCGATGCGAACAGGAAACGAAGGTAATTCTTGTTTGAGTTCGCGCAAGTGCCTGCCGCATCCGGGGGACGGTTGTTACACAGAGAAGGATGGTTTCCAACATTGCACGGCCGAATGCTAACCAGCACTTGTTGAGTGGGGAAGCATCGAACTCCTGATGGCGTCGCGCTATCGCGAGTTCGATGCACACTACAGTTGTGGTGGCGCGACGCCACCACAGCTGTAGTTCACAGGGGACAGGCGCCAGTGCACGAGATGGTTTCTTGTCTCGTGCCCGGCTCGCGCAGAACTCCAGCGGGATTGTCGCACGTACAGGAAGAAGGCTACAGTTCCCATGATCCATCCCGGCAACGGCGGCGTAACTAAACTTACTGGTGAGATCGGTCTATTGGGCGTCCTCACACCTAACAGCGTCGTCGCGAAAGAGCGAACAAAAAGGTCGTCGTTGCCCGGCGGTAATTAATCGTACAATTGACCTCGAATTAAAAAAAGAAAAAAACACCGACGAAGGTGCGTTACACGAAAATAATTGCGTGGCAAGAAAGAAAGAGGCGAGATGAGGAAAATCACGATCTGGACCCCTGCCAAAAATCGATGAACTGATTTCGAAACAGCCGCTACCACAGCCGCGGACGGCAGGATCGGCCCGCTCTAGCCACCCGGTGTCCGAGTGCACGGACGGTCGGAAACGGTCAAATCGCGCGCACACATCAAACGAGGAAGAATAAACGAGGCCGACGAGTGAAAGACGCGCCGACATTACCGCGATAAGCGCCGACGCGCCCCGACCGAGCCGCTGCAGGTAAGGGGCAGACATTTTTAAATGGCGGACCCCGGTCATAACGGGCGCCCCTTTTTATTTACTTTTTTTTCTGCGCTTTTCTCGCGGTTCGTTGTTCTAGAACTGTACGTGCACTGAACATACGAAAGAGATCTCAGGCGCCGCCGCGAACATGGAACACTCGGATTCTCGGGATCGCTGGAAAGCTACTTTTGCCCCGGGACCAATCGAACGGAAAGAGCTGCTGCGCTACATCTACAGTGTTGCCGGCGGCTCGCTCCCGAGTGCGAAACGCCGCTGCTGCGCGCGGCTTGCTCGGCGTTTCCAAGCTTCGAAAGGAATGCACAAAGCGTGCCGGACTGTGTCAAAGCTTCGCACGGGACATCACCGGACCATGTTCGCGCTTCGACCGGCGAACCGAGGGTGCCGGACAAGCGCGAAAGCAAGACCGCCGGTTAAATAACCTCTGCAACCCGATCGCTTGACCTTAATCCGGCGAGGGAATGCCGCTTCGCCCGGCAGCATTTGTTTGCCACACCCCGCGGGCTGGGCTCGGCAGTGCTGCTCGTCGACGCTCTCGGGTCAGTTTACAGCGAGGTACGAGCGAGGGCAACGGCGGTAAACCCCGGCGAAGCGACGACCTAGTGCGGACACCCCGGGATGCGGGCCACGCTCTCGCCGGGTGACCCAGCCCCCCTCACGGGCCCGGCCCGCCGCACTCGCCGAGCCACCTCGGGGGACGTCGGGCCCCTCGCGGCGTGCAAAGCGGGTCCCCATGTCCCCCCACGAGGGCCCGGCAAAATCAATACGGAGCCGGGGCCCGCGGTCCCGATCGCCATTTGCCCGAGCGGCGACGAGCGGCGCCGCAGTGGGTCCCAGGCGAGGCCCAGAAAGCGGGCCCGCCATGTTGTCCGGGGCCGTGCGACGAGCGGCTCGCTCGAGGGCGTTCGTCTTTGCCACTCGCGTGCGCGCCGCGCGGAGGGGCGGCGGCTGCGACGGCGACGAGAGAGCGACGGAAGGGCCTTACCTGATCGTCCTTTCCTTTGTCCGCCATGATGACTCCCTCAGGAAGAGATCACTCTGCGCGGAAAGCCTGTATAAGTACGATGCGCACCACTACTGACGTAACAGCGTCGCCCTCCCGCAACGGACAGCCACGCAGCTCTGCGGCCCGAGAGCTGCCTCCGACGGCCGCCGGGAGAGGCTGGCGGCGGCGCCGACGCTGGCGCCATCTGTCGCGCGGGCGCGTAAACGAGTCGATGCCGCCGTGCGGAACACGCCATCGCGCTTCACTCTTCGCGGCTTCCAGTTTCGGACTTCCCTTTCCAGACAGTTCTGTCAACTTTCTACTGCCTCGTTATATTTAAAATTGAGCACAATGCGCTTATGTGCTCGCCTAGTTCTATTTTTTAAATTAGTATCACCGCGTAGTCTGTCGGGCATCACTAGTAGCGAAGCATTCGCTCTCTTCGCCAGTTTGAAGTGTGCGGGTGTTGAGGGAAAAGATGCCGAGGGAAAAATCAGAGAGGAGGACCCGGCCCCTGGGGGAGAAAAAAAGAGAAGATAATGTCAAGGTTCACAGCATCCCCAACAGTGCTCCTGGCAACCAGTCTGATGCCAGTCTGGCGCTGCCTGCGAGCGAGGTCGTCCATAATGATCCTTTGCACCGGCGCCGCAGTTTGCACAGCAGCGGATTGCACCGGTGCATTGGGGCAAAGTTTGCGGTGCAGGGGGAGGCTTAGAAGCACAAGATTGGGAGATCCACGGTGCGCGGCGGCGTTGCAAGGCGCCTTGTCTTCGTGGAAGGCACCTTGCACGGGGCTCGCTCGATTGCATTTGTGAGATCAAAATGCTCACCGCACCACGGAACAAAGGGATACATACGTAATGGTCGTAAATGCTTTCGTACGTGCGACAGGGCGTGCGAGATCTCCCGGGCGCTAACGAGGATCGCCTTCTTCCGGGTTCAGGGTAGGCCCGCGTCCTGCAAATGTGACGCTCGCTGGGACATGCATTCCAATGGGCATTTCCTCGTTTGGTCCGGCCGATTGTCTTCCGGCTGGTTGGAAGGACCACCGTGGGGAAATGCTGGCGAGTGTGAAATTCGCGACTGAGCGCTGCGCTTGATTCTGGGATATATATATATATATATATATACGCTTTCATCAGTTTCTGTTTTTGTCCCAGACTGGGCTCATTATCAGAAAAAGCAGCAACGAACGTAACATTGTGAAAATACTTGTTTAGTCTGCGCATGACAAGACCTTTAATCACAAAATAGATCTTTCTGCGCGCCTTATCGCCGTATAAACGATAAGAATTACGAGTGGGGTTGATACTTATTCTCCTCAAAGCCCATCTCTGTGCCGAACGAGACAACCAAGAGCTACTTACGACAGACACCCTCGTTCGCGGAATGTCCTTTTTCACACACTCAATTCACTTTATAGGCCCGTTCGCAAAACACGAACCACAGCGCTCAGACCCAGTGGCGTCACGAGGGTCAGCGACACCAGGGCGGCAGCCCGCCACGACGCCCCCCCCCCCCCCCCCCCGCTCTCGCGTGGCCCGCCGCGTCTCCCCCCTCCCCCCCCCCCCCCCCCATCTTCCGCTCTCGTGGCCCGCCGCGACACCCCCCTGAGCGCTGCACCCGGGGCGGTCCCCCCCCCCCCCCCCCTTGTGACGCCAATGCTCAGACCTCAGCGCTGGAAATAGCGCCGACCTTTCTGATGCAGCGCAGCCTAGGTGCTATATGAGTGACACCGCGCTCATACAGCGCTGTATCCGCGTGCAAAGTTACCTTCCAGTTGGCACTGCGTCAACCCCGTTCCCAATATTCATTTCGCACTGCGCCGAATGTGTTTGAACTGACTTTTAGAGCGACTAGTACGCGCCGAGGCACTATACACTCGTTTTCACCAAAAGAACCGTAGTAAAATAAGTACGGCACCTCGCGGAGCATTACTAATTTCCCCCTTTATTTGGATAATTAAGATATATGTAGGTAAATTTTAGATTAGATATATGTTATCTTATCAAGACGTACGCGTTCCAAACGCCAAAAGCATTGCTTTTTCCTCCGACAACCAAATCTCGTTAGAACTATTTCGCGCCGCGTATGAACAATGCGCAAAACGTGCTTTTTGCTTGCGGTGAAAACGAGTATGGATGTAACTAGAGTTCCTGTTTAAGCTTCCTACGGGAGCCAGAGTTGCGCGTCTGTTTTCCACGTGCCGCCGCGCCGGTATTCGCCAAATCCAATCACGTGACGAAAAAAATCCAGTACTGCAGGTGCAGGAAAACCCCCGGTACGGCTGCTCCGCAGCTTCGTTAGCCGCTAGCCGCTAACTAGCCACTAGCAAACTGTGCTAATGGTCTTTACTTTTGTATGAGGCGGTATATCTTCCATTTATAGGTCGTATCATTCATATTTCATGCGCGTGAGCATTGCGACAACGACGAAGACTGGCTGTCATCTTTTGATGAAGACAGGCAACGAAGACGACGAAGACGACAAAAATAGGCCCATTTGAGTACGTTTTTCAACATGCTGTCCACCGAAAACGTGGACATCACGCATCTGACATCAGAGGCCGACGAGGAACACTCGCGAAACCACGACAATATGATTGTACACCACCGCATACGGACCCGAGGTGACTTGGCATATCCACTGGGCCTACCGGTGGTGTGGCTCCTGTACGTGTTAAGAGTGACTTTCCCGCATAACTTTCGATTTCAAAATGGCTGAACGCGCAACTCTGGCTCCCGTAGGGAGCCTATATACAGGAACCCTAGATGTAACCAGTTTCTATCAAGTACGGGACACAAAAATGGACACAAGAGCTGCGTCAGCTCTCGGCCGAGGCTCGTCCTGAATCAGCGAAGCATTTCTATCGAGGCCCCTCTCAGGGCGCGTTCATTGCTGCGTTCGTGTGTGTTTCGCACGTTTCTTTTTTTTTTTTTTCAGCACGCCGCAGTTGCGAGCGCGCACTGGCCAAAATTAAAGTTTTTTGACACTTCTTTTCTAAGTAGCGACAACCAATACAAATGACAAAGCACATTCCGCTGGAACACAACGGCGGCATTCAGTTCAAACCCCTGCTGTGCGCCGCCGTTCGCTTCCTAGAACCTGCACCGTCACGCAGTCGGCGCTTCAGAGAATGTCGCTACTTGTAGGGACCCCTTATCTAGGGACTTTAGCCACAACCGCAGGAGCGCGGGATCACGGCACGATCACTGTGCGTGCTCGGTGATAGAAAACGCACCGAGACGACGAGCGCCGTGACAGTGCATTTTTGGCGCTGCTTGAATGGCTCCGTCAGATCGTACCGTCGGCATGTGCTATACGGAGAGCAAGTTCGTCTGCTTCCTTCGCAGAAGTTGCGGCGACATCAGAGCGCCGAGCTCTGATTGGCTGTAATTGAAAAATAATGGGTAGAGTTCAATGCAGACTGCCTCGAAGTCTACCCACTGTCCTTCAATCAGAGCCAATCAGAGCTCTCGGCGTCTTCCTGACGTCACCGCAACCCCTCCAAAAAAAGCGGACGAAGTTGCGCTCCGCATAGGGGCGGTGCAACGATAGTGAATGTTCTTTCACGCGAGCTTACTGGCACACGAGTAGGACCCAAGTAAGTAACTCGTACGCAACTCCAAAGAAACCCGTTTTTTGCGGCGTATTTCAAAAATAAAAAAGAACGTTTTTTTCAATTTTTTTTTTTTTAATTTTGCTGACGTAAAGTTTGGAGCGGAGGTCGCGGTGTGTGCGCTGTGGGAATATTTGAATCCGGCTCATATATAGATCGGACTTGAACATTGCGGGACCACTCTAGATTTGGGCTCGCGATAATCAATATAGCTCGAAGAGCATTCGGGTAGTGGCTCGTGCCCAATCGCTTCAACGATGACACTGGCCGAACCTTATGCGTAGACCATGTCGTCTGCTTCTTGCACAGGAGTTGCGGTAACGTCAGCACGACGCAGAGCTCGTAGTGGCCGACGAAAAAAAAATAGTGGGTAGATCTCAATGCTAGATGCTTCGAGACCTATCCACTATTTTGTTCAATCAGCCAATAAGAGCTCGGCGTCGTTCTGACGTCACCGCAACTCCTGCGCAAGAAGCAGACGACTTGCTCTCCGTATTGCAACGTCTAGAACTGTGCGCTTTACCAACCCCAGCGCGTGGCTATATGATAAACATCGGCTTCAGATCACGTGGACTTTTTTATTTTTTTGCGACTACTTTTGCACTAGAAGACAAACTAACGCGTGTTTGGTGGGTTAAAAAAGTCAGGAATTCATTCTTAAATTGTACTTACGCAAAGTAAAAAAAAAAATCGTTTGCAGCGTTTGCGCAGCGTGGTTTTCTCTATACGCCATTCAGTCTAGAAATGTGTCAGTTCACTATATATACTGTTCACTGTATACTGTTAACTATTGCTGCTGTACTATTCACTATTATTGCTGTACTGTTCACTATATACACAAAGATTTCAAAGCTGCTGGACCGAGCGTGCGGCTTGCTCTTGCGGCTCATCGGCGTGTACTCCCGGTAATTTGAGGCGCTAGATGAAGTGACGTGCTCGCGCCAGCGGCTTTGGCACCGTCGCACGTATACACTAAGTACGACATGAAGTATAAGGCAGTGAAGGTGACAAGAGCGACCTTGTTGGCGCGCCTCGCTTTGGCACGGGCCTTTCTAGCGCGAGTGTCCGTTCCGTGAAAACACGTTTCAAAGCCGCAATCTCGTGGGCAGTGAGGGCTGTTACCGCGAGGCAGCATTCGCTCCTTGCATCGGTGCCTTTCTACCGAAAGCGCTCGTACTGCGAAAGTGCCTTCTAATCTAAACCCGCTATCCTATGCCACGGCAAATCTCCTGCGCGTGCTCAGAGCCGATAATCTTGCCGCGTGCTAATAAGCAGCGCGCCGACTCTTTATGATTGTCGTTGGGTAGTAATCAGAGATACGTCGCAGGAAGTTCATAAAGTTCGAGAAGTGTTTCATATTATGATGATAATGCAACAGGATGCAAAGGTGCAAGCGAGCTGGGCAAGAATGAATCTACCAAGACAACCCTGTAACATCTCTTCTCTTCTTCGTCTTCTCAGACGGACCCAGACGGAAATGACAGAGAGCATTCAAAGCAGCGCAGGCTTTCCTGCGGTGTAGGGGCGCGATTGACCGCTTGTAGGTCGAGCCGAAACAAACTATGTACACTGTGCGCTTGTAAACCCCCACAGTAGCTGTTACGGGCTAGGCTAACATGGGGGACGTAAAACCTAAAAAGAGCACCACCACTACCAGATTAAACACTCATTCACTGCCATGTCTGCTCCCTTGTCGGTCCGTTCACGTTGCTACACACTGAATTCGCTAAAATAACCAGTTTTTATTTTTCATAGTTATATTATTATTTTCTTTTTCTTTTTCCACCGTGTTCCCTCAAAACCAGGGAGCCGCACCGGTCATTATTCCGGTTCGTGTTCTGGTTCAGTAGCTTTGACGTTTGTTCCGGTTCGGTTCCGGTTCAGTGATGAATTCCGAATAACGGTTTCGTTACCGGTTCTACCAAATGCGAAGTGGTTCAAACCGGCTCTTAAAAAAAGAGAAAAAAAAAAGAGTCCACAGTTTCTAGTCTGTTCCTAGTCGGTAAGAAAAAGAGTGTTCAACACGACGTCATTTGCAAGGTCAACTGAAGCCGTGCTGCGGAAACGAGGACAGCAGAACAAATATATGTTTAATTTTGTTTTGTCATCTTGACTTTTTATTGAAAACACCGTTCAACGCAAATCAAGCGGTTATTCGCAACTCCAAGGTCTCATAGATGGCGGGGCGATAGTTCCAAGATGGCGACAGAGACGGGAATAGATTCTCTGGGATTTCCCATGCCCCTGCTCGCTGACGCTGATAGGTGTGCTAACATTAATTTTTTTGGCTTCAAATTCGAAGCGGTCAGGGCAGGAGCATATCACAGGTGACGGAGATCTTGACGTCCGAAAGGATTTTTAAAAGCTGCTACGCCGAAAACAACAATTCATGTTTTAAAGGGGTCATGAAACGATTTTTCTACTTCTTCCTCCTTAGCTTTAATCCTCAACTCAAATGCGAATTGTGAAATCACGTCGTCGTGACATTCTTCGGCACCGGTGCGATGACTCCTAGCTTCCACCGTGCTTTTTATGCACACCATAGAACTTGTCATTCCTCAGTGACGATAAGTTTCGTCAGAGCACTCATTGGCCACGAACGCGAATCCGAATATTCGTCGAAGGATTTATTGTTGACGAGCGCATACGTCCGAGTGACGCAGTTCTCGTGTCCAATGCGTGAGCTGGGTTCGGCTGACGCCAGGTTGGCACCGCTGACGCGCTTTGGGAACCGCGGATGTATCATAGTGAAAAGGCGGAGAGCTTTCGAAGGAAAGAAGGTACAAAATAGTTCGCTATATTTTCAAATATTCATACCGAAAAGCTGGCTTTTGACTTTCTACCCTCTTTCTTTTGGCCAACTAAAAGATATGCAATCAGTAAAGTCCCAATTTAAAATCATTTATCCCAGCCCGAAATTCGTTTCATGGCTCCTTTAATGCACTAACTTTTTTAGATAAAACTGCATGATGCAAGAAAACGTCGACCAGAACCATGCGGTAATAGCAGTACCAAGGCCGACAGTTCCTGCCACCGTCTCCGCCGCCGTCCCCTCTCATCTGGTTCTGCGTTCGTCCGCGAAAGGGCGAGTGGTGGGCTGGAGTTGCGAATACAGGCGCTCAGAAACAGTATCAAAGGACAGTACTCACATGTGAAATCCATCAGCCGGCACGCATAGTGACACCGTGACGGTAGCACGCACCGCACTCGCAAGCTACCCACTCCGCACGCCCGAACGCCTTGCTCGAAAGACTGAGTTCAAGAGGAGTAATACCCCTGTTATACCCTTGTTATAGCCCTGTTACACGGGCACACTTAACCGCGGTTAACTCAGCTTAACTGCTGTTCCGCGGCTCCACATATACCGCACTATACTCTCGGACAGATATTCCATGACAAGTGAAGAGCGCGCGTGCACAGCTTCGACAGATGCTCAAGATGATCAAGCGCACGTTCGCCCATAGCTTTGACTGCGTAGCCGCAGATGTTGTCGGCAAGTATTGTGCGCTAACTGTGGCTAAGCGTAACTGCAGTTAAAGGGGTCGTGAAACGTTTTTCAAAAATTCTGCGCATGTGCGATATTTTGATTGCCGGTCCTCTATTAGGTAACCCACGCGCATTCGTTTTATGGTCCGGATTAATTTATTAGCGTAAAACGACAATTTCGGTTTCCCGGGCAGCTTCCCTCTCAATTCTACGGCTACGTCACATCAAGACAGCCAATCGGAAAGTTTTACTTTCTGACGTCACGCGTAGAAGTCAAAGGCGAAGCAGATACGTTCCTCAGATGCAAGATGTCCGATCGGCTGGCCCTCCCCGAGCTTCAGCGTCGATTAATCGAGCGAAGCAGACTTCTCGGCTTTCTGCCTTATGCGGCCACCCCCCTCCGAAGAGTACGAGACCGCTCACCATCCGACGGCGACACCAACAGCGAAGACGGGGCGAGCTCTGAGCAGCGAGGTTCGCAGTCAATGGCTCGAAGCCAGGCCGCTCTTCGCTGTGGATCGTCCGGTAACTTATGCAGCCGAATGTCGTTCATTTTACCATACCTCGTACTGTATTCTCTCACAAGACACACGGTCGGCATGGCGAGTGCTGAAGCGCGCACACAACAGACGCCAACGACGCCAAGCACACACAACAACCTAAACGTGATAAAAACAAAACAGCGCAAAGACAAGGACGAAGTAGAAGAAACCACAGGACGCCGCGCTGCGCTGTGTCCTGTGGTTTCTTCTACTTCGTCTTTGTCTTTGAGCTGTTTTGTTTTTATCAAGTCTATTTATCAACTAGCCCAAACTTCTACGTTAATAAACCTAAACTTGCCGCGCACAAAAAATGCGCAGCGGCGAGCAGACGACGGAGCGACAGGAGCGGGGAGGGGCCGACGTTGGGTCGCCGGACGACGGAAGTCTCAAATGTGTTAGAAAACGAAACTTACCTGCAATCATGTGATATAGTACTTCCGAATTAGTTTTAGAACGCCAGTAACTTCCTCACTATTTTCATAACTTACTTTTTATTATTGTAACACAATATAGAGTACAGTAGATCTTCAACCTTACACAGGTCTTGTTGTGACGTTTTGTTGCCCATGCTGGGCAACGGTGTCGCATAGTCGTTCCAGGCACCCCAAGAAACACTATTTTCAAACACTGTTTATAAAATGTGGGCGCAATGTTTCGCCGTGATATTTGGGATTTGGGATCTTTGAGATCTCATCAATTTTATAAAATTAAGACTGTTCATATCTATTTTCATTTGCAAGGGTATTACACGGGCATACTTAACTGCAGTTACGCTAAGCCACAGTTAGCGCACAATATTTGCGGAAAACATTCGGCGGTTATGCAGTCAAAACTATGGGCGAACGTGCGCTCGAGCACCTTGAGCACCCACCAATGCAGTGCACGCGCGCTCTTCACTTCTTATGGAATAGCTGTTCGAGAGTATAGCGCGGTAACTGTGGTGCCGCGTAACAGCAGTTAAAGCTGAGCTAACCGCGGTTAAGGGTGCCCGTGTAACACAGGTATAAGAAAGTGAAGGGCGGTCTTAAGATGATTAAAACGAAAAATGAGATAAAAAAACAAAAAACAAAAAAGAGCATGGTGCTTTAAAAAAAAAAAAATATCACGACATCTCCACAGTGGTGAATGATGTTGATTGGGGCGAAGCTCTGGTGGTGCTGATGATACTGATTTTATTGTTCATAGGTAGTGCTGATGGTGCTGATTTGTTTTTTATTGCTCATAGTCATAGGTAGTGCTGAGTTCCGGGTTGCGTTTCGACTTTATTATTACTGCTTTATGGTCGGTGAAATGCAGAGCCTGTGGTTCTTCTAGCGGATCAGCTTGGATCTGCTAGAAGCCGTGGGAACGCATCCCCGCCGCTTAAGTCAACGGTCTATGTCAGAAAGAGATCTACCACATCTCAGAGCCCCCTACTCGTCCCGCAGTCATGGCCGAGTAGTTAAGGCGATGTACTAGAAATCCATTGGAATCTCCCCGCACAGGTTCGAATCCTGTCGACTGCGCAAACATTTTTTCTTTTTTTAAGAAGACAGATGGGATGGCAATCGATGTGAGCACGGACATCGGACGGATGGACAAGGCTAGACCTTAAGGAGCTTCGCCCCTAATAAAAACAAATCTTCGAGCAGCGTTTAGTAGGGCCCTGAACTGAACTGAACTCTGAAGGTAAAGCCGCGACGAGCGGTCGCGCTCGTCGCGGCTTTACCTCTGGGCGCCTTCAGATTTTGCCACCGCGAAACAAACACGCGGACAGCCGTCGACTTTTGTTTTTTAATTTTATGTTTATGTTTTCTATTCTTTAGAAATATTGCTTAGCAGCAAGAAATGAAACGCACACACATAGATAAATTCCCTTGAGCCTTTTGGCATAGGCAAATATAATCCGTTTCACATTACAATGTTCCACGATGGACGCTACGAGCTACCCGCTCCAATTTATAGCTCGTAGCTTGTCATATGACTTCGCGCTCTTCGCGTCGTACCACCCAACCGGAAGGGCACGTGAGACACCTCCCAAGCTATAGATTCGCTCCGGTGAATCGTAGCGTCGTTGGAGGTTTATTGCAAGGTGAACCAAAGTATAGAAGTGAACGCCATCACACTACCGCGCCAGTTCACCGACGCCATGTCATGCTACACATAGACGTAAAATATTTTTGTTTCTTTCAATATTATTGAGCTGCCTCCACGTCGCTGCCGTCTGCGCTGCCACCTGCAAGGCGTGGCTCATATTTTATTACGCCAAACGGTTTTCCAGTGAACCGGTAACCGCCAGGGTTCCGTTCCTGTTCGGTTCAATATGAAATGCCTGATTTAGGTTACGGTTTTGTTCCGGTTCGGTCAAAAATATTGGTTTTGCTCCGGTTTTCTGTTCGGGTTCGGCCCGACACCCTGCCGAAAACCCCAGAAGCCAGCTAGCGACTAGTCCCATCGATGGAGGCCCATATATCCCCTGGCTTCCTCCTTTTCATTCACCTCAAAATAAACAACAGCAATAATATTCTTCGACAGAACTATAAACGGCAATACTACACTTTCAAATTATGCTAATCAGAAGCTCAGGGACGTATTGCTTTTATTACCAGGCCCGACGAATTTTCTTGCATTAGGTTCCGTACGATCCACTTTTGAATAAGCTATGGTGGGCAGAATAATATGGTGGGCAGAATAATTTCTGCCCATCATAGTGAAGAAATGTAATATTTCCGGGGGTTGTAATAATCTTAGATGCCCAACGGATACCGAAATTAAATC
Source organism: Ixodes persulcatus (assembly GCA_013358835.2). Taxonomy (NCBI): domain Eukaryota; kingdom Metazoa; phylum Arthropoda; class Arachnida; order Ixodida; family Ixodidae; genus Ixodes; species Ixodes persulcatus. Next base: position 204,926 of record JABSTQ010010148.1, read on the forward strand.
TTTACTACTTAAATGAATACATTTAGTTCCTTATAAACGTTTCATATTGACCAGGCATTTGCCCCCCGTAAAGTTACCTTTCCCGTGAACGTTGGTGCACACGGGAAAGGTGACTTTACAAGGAGCACTGAGGCTTAACAATGTTTGCAATTGCTCATGGTCATAGGATTGATTGTATGAGGGGTTTGTAATAGCATGAACAGGCTGGTTCACACTAACATGACTGGATCCTGGGAAAATAGCGCCAAGCTCCCCGTATAGGGTCGCCATTTTGGTTTATGGAATATTCAGTCAATCCTTGACCTCCCCATTGTTGGTCTTATTGCTATAGAGCATCATCAGCACGATGATGCTCTATAGCGCTCTTGGTGCGACTGGTTCAAATCGACCCTTTCGAAGCTTCGAAGACTTGAACGGACCAAAATGGCGATTAAACTACGGCAACTGAGACCGATCAGCCTAGTTACCTTGCCAGGTTTGGTCGTGTATGTTCGCATCTGCTCATATTCGCGTTGCAGGCAGAGAAGGCAACGGCGCCACTTTCTCATGATCTAGTGACTTTAGATCGCACAGCCCCGCTTTCTTACGTTACGTTACGTTAAAAAAGCTTCCGCCAGAAGTCACCGGGACATCTGTGTAGCTACGAGTTGAAGGAGATAGCCTGGCACGCAACAGTCGAGACACGAATCTTTCTCTGACTCAGGGCCGGTTGCACCAACGTCGCTTACCTTAACCCAAAGCGGCTCTTTCCTAAGTCGGCTTAGCGCCCTAAACCGAGCTCGGATAAGCACGGGTTTAAATTCCGGTTGCACCAACGTTAACCCGGCTTTACAGACGCGCCCCTAGCTAAACGCTGGATTTGCCTTGGGAATGTACGGAATCTAGGGACAAACAGAGCGAACTAGGGAACGCTCAGAGGGACGAATACGATTGGCAGAGAGGAATCTCGTGATGTAAACAAAAAAACCTGCTGTAGTAGCCGTCGTCGGCGTCTGCTTTTTGCTGTATTTCTTCGGTGAGTAACGAATTAAAGGTCTCCAAATTCAATCATTTTTTTCGCTTAACTTTCAAAAACAGGAGTCAACGCTTTAAATAAACACGAATGCTCTTTACATCTGTGATTGTGTGTTTAATATCGGTTGATAACAGAATATTTTGACAGTGACAGTAGTTTTCGTGCTCACATTTTGAGATAACGGAGCCATCGGGGGCCCCAAATCTCACCGAACGCGAGAAGGATGCTCTACTTGCTACATCGCTGAAGACAAAACTTCACCGAGAATAAGTAGGCAGGTAATATGACTACTAAAATCAAGTCATGCCCGAGACCGATGAAGTTCAAAACAGTGACGAACTCGCCACGGCAGCTGCGAAAATGCCCGGAAATCGTCGAATTGAAGTCGTCGAGTTGTCGTCGCCACGAATAGAAGTTGTCGTCGCCACGAATGAAAGATATAAAGCAAAATATTCTTAAAAAGCGCGATCACCAGAAACGTTACAGTTATGGAACGATACAGTTTTCTGAAGCCAAGATTCTACTCGCGAGACAAGGAAAATTCACTTAAGATTGTCTCGAAACTCAGAAAACGAAAGAAATTGACTTTTCGCTGTTTTATCATTTGAAAAGCGCCGCAATCTGATGCAAACGGCAGAAGTGTCGACAATCAGCTGATCGCCGAGATCATGTACTGCCATTATTCAACGCGCTGATCAGATTGAAGGACATGCGTTGCAAGTAGAAATAAACAAGCTGGTAAATAACATTACGTTACAGTTATGCGAAAATCAGTAAGGTATACATACGAATAAGCTCGTTGACCGAATAACCAACGGGAAGACAGGCGTGAGCCCCACAGCTCCGTACGTATCTCGGTTAGGGCTAACACGCACTGGGAGTGGAAAGCCAACCTGAAAACAGGGGTCGATAAACACTTCACGCAACAATATTTCGCATCCTTGTCACAATCGAAGGTCGTTCTGTCGAGACTCTCACGCTGTTGTAGCCTAAAACACTTTGTACAACCAATTTCGTCCACCGCGTCGACCGCCACAAACCAGCCGCCATGTTTTAAATCCAGGATTAAGAAACAACCAAAAGCAAAGCGCCCAATGTTGAGCGCTTACGATAAGCGTAGTTTAGTGCTAGGTTTAGCGATAAGCGATTTTGGTGCAACCAAACGAACCGAAACTTAGCTTAGGTTCCCGGCTAAGCTCCGCTTTGCGCTAAGCGGCGTTGGTGCAACCGGCCCTCAAAGACGCTTTCAGCACGCGCCAGATTAAGCCGCCATATCCGACCTTCTCTTGTCTTACCGAGATGCCGAATCACTGAAGCTGGCGTTGACGAACCTCCGCAAGGGCCTATGCTGAAAAAAATGACACAGTAACACCTAAAATGGCAATAACATGTCCTGCTGCAATGACGGAGTAAAGCGAAAGGAATAAGAGGGAACAAAAACTGAAGGTCGGTTATGGCGGCGTCTATGCATAGCTGCCTGAACACGTCTACACGTAACGTAAGAGAACGCAAGAAAGCAGTACTGTGTGAATCATCCCTGAAGTCTGGCTCACACAGCATAGCTTTCTTACGTTGTCGTTCATTACGTATAAGTCACCGAAACATTAGTGTACTGAATGTCGCGTGCCAAGCTTTCTTCTTGGACTGGTAGCCTCGCTTAATAGGAATCACTGGATGTCCCGGTGACTTGTATGTAAGATTTCGTAACATAACGTAACATAAGAAAACGGGACTACGGGAACCGGCCTTTAAACAGCATGTTGGTCGTCGCAGTGAAGCTAAAACGCAATGTCTCACGACGTTGCGCGATACGCGAATATTGACGAGGCCCGGAGCTTCAGTCGGGCTTTACCCAGTTTTCATCAATGCATTTGGGAAACCTTGCCACGCGTGGCGCAAAGGATGAGGCGTGCGATCTGTTCGATGGCTGATCTGGCACTACTCTCCTTTTCCTCAAGGCTGCTAGGCTGACATTTTGGCGTGCCGACGTGTCCTAGACTATGGACTAGTGGTGCAAAACTATCGATAGTACCATCGATACAAGCGATAATGAAAGCCAAATTTAACTATCGATAGTCGATTATCGATAGTCGACTATCGAATATCGAATTTTGTGAAACTCGATAGCATACTATCAATAGTCGACTATCGTGAAATTGCTTATAGTCGAATATTTGAGAAATTATCGATAGTCATGCTATTGTAAAGCTATCAATAGTGTTTTATTAGGTGACGAAGAACGTCATGTGTTCATCCAGTAAATATCATGAAGCTCGGTGAAAAATGCTACTGTAATTAGGGACTTCCGCATAATTATCGAGGAACAATCTAAAACATATAAAAAAACAGTAAAAAAGAAGGTAGAAATCATCCTAAGAAACTACTGACAATAAAACGTTAAAAATATATATTGAATACTATTGAAAAACTATGAACAAAAAAATCCACTTAATAGGTTGTCAAAGTTTCTTTGCTGTTTTAGATTGCTTTCCGTGTTGTGTCGTTTTCTTTCTATAGACAGAGCTCAATCAGAAAAATGGAAATCCCTGTCACCCCTGATAAGTAAACTACGTGTTGAATAAATCTGAAACCATACTTCAATTTGATGCTAGCTATGGTGATTGAATGTGCTAGTATGGAATCATGACTTTACTCGGACGGAGATATAAGTGTGGCATTTTTTTTTCTCTAACCGAAAAGGTTGTGAGAAAGAAAGGAAAAAAAATATTCCCTTTCGGATTCAAAAGCTTTTTATCACTGAAATAATGCCACATTGCCCACAATATCATTACTTGGATCACAAGAACGTTTCGCTTTTATCTTTTATTTTCTGATCCAGTTAACATTTATCTTATACTTTTGGACAGTTTAACCAAATTTATTCTTTTCGAAGAATGGAAAAACTAAAAGCATCAGTAACTAACCATATTGGTTAGGTAAAAGCTTTTTATCTGGTAATGTTCAGTTTGAAGTCTCCGCAACAAAATCTCTGTCACAATTATTGATTAAAATGTTTTTTATAGGTTACGTGATTATGTGACGGCTTCTGTATTCTGAAGTTGCATTTTATACAAACAGGTACATCTTTTGTAAGCCGCAACGTTATTAAAATCTGCGAAAATAGAACCGAACAAAAAGTGGCAACGTATCACGGCATACAAGCCTGACTGCTTTTGTCAACAGCTAATTTCCGATTTTCGGGAAAACGCCATAAATGATAATCATCAGAAAAACAAAAAATCCACAGCAGAGTGCTTATTTTTAACTGCAGTGGTCAAGACCATGAAAAGTAATATGTAAAAATTGAATAATAAAGAAAACACAAGAGTGAAACAAACTTGTGAAAACCCTGACGCTAAATGACTTCAGCAAACGTTTTCCCAAACTAAAAAAAAAAAGAAAAAATACTAAATATATTTTATTGTTTTACAAATCGGGGCATCCTAAAGTGTGAAGCCTGCTATCTGAACCTTATGAATAAACAAAATATGTGTGCAGGAAAACTAGCAAAACACCATTTCTGTTTTACCTCTAAAAACATCGTATGAGAATGAAACTTTCTGTTTTGTTTCCTTTCAATTTCATGCTTTTCCCAGGACCACGCTCTGCCCGTGCATATCCGACGTCATTCCATTTTTTGGGTAGTGCTTTCATTTTCGTAACACTCGATAGTTTTCTAAAAGCCGACTTTTGATAGTATCGATAGTCAACCAAAAGTCAAATCGATAGTACTATCGATGGTACTATCGATTGCACTATCGATATTAATATCAATACTCAACTTTCGATAATACTATCGATAGTACTATCGATAGTACTATCGATAGTCAACTATCGATAGTTTTGACACAATAGATAGTTTTGGACAAAACTATGGATAGTATGTATCGCTAGTTAAGTTTTCGATTGTTTTGCATCGCTAGTGTGGACGTTACCACACCGGCGGTCCTGGAAACGTTTTGCGGGGAATGGATAGAGTGCTTTCCCCTTTTCTCTTTCTATCAAGAGGGTCAGGTCTCCATTAGAGATGTAGCGAACTTTTGACGAACCTGAGGTTCTGCTGCGAAACCTCGAGATTCGACTGGTTCGGCAAACCTTCGACCTTAGCAAAATTGGACGAAGGTCGACTTATAAACAGTGTGACCCGACTTCACACACGCAGGAAAAATATAGTATTCTGGAAAATAAAATAATAAAGCAATCCATTTTACATTTTATAAAATGATGACCAATGTTCGCACAACATAATAACAAACATATCTACTTTTTACCCTCCAGATAGCTTATTAATGAGAAAGTATAAAACGATACGCCCAACAAATATAGCGCCCCCTTCTTCGCCTAGCAAGTGGCATCAACTCGTTTCACAATTTTCGCTCATGCGCGTAATGGTTCTACCTTGAGTAGAACTTCTGCCCAACTTCGCGTTGAAAGTTCGAAACATTCGAACCTGGTCCAACTCGGACGTCGGTAGGTTCGCGTCATCCCTTGTCTCCATTATTGATGAGCGCCTTTTTTTTTCTTCTTTGCCACGGGAGTTTTTCTGGAAATACCTCCCTCCTTTCTCTCATGCTGTCCTCTCCCGCCCGACAACTGGCGATATCTGTCTTTTTCTCTTTTTTTTTTTTTACCCTATATGTGAAGCTCGTTTTTCTTCCCATTAACCTTCTATAAAAACGCCATCAAAAACAGAAAAAGAAAAGAAAAGAAGCAAGTGCCCAGATCTGAGCGGGAGCGGCACGACGAAATCAATTGAAAGAAAACGAAGTTACGTTTTGCGACAGGGATTGAACGTGCAGCGAGGCACTCGGTCCTAACTCATCTTGTCGGCGTTCGGATGCCAAAAATGTGCACTTTAGAATTTAAAGCTTAGACTCTACACTTCCCGCCCTCCGTTCCTTTTTTAGGTTTTAAAGAATGGTGATTAAATTCCTCGTTGTTCCAGATAACAAATTAAAGTGAAAGGAATAGCTCGGAAAAGATTTCAAAGCTAGATTTGTCTCCCCCCTGTCCTGTCTTGTTTACACGATATATTTTTTTAATGTCTGGGCGGCGGCAGTCGCTTGCCCCCTGCCTTTGCCACGTGATACCTCCACATTTGACTTACGACCGCTTGCTATGGCAAGCGAAGAACGCAAGTAGTAGAACGCAAGAAACGCAACGTAACGCGAGACAGTTGACACAAATATCTGAATTAGCCTCGATGAACGCATGGACGGAAAACAACCCGAAAGAACAGAAAATTCGGGACACAAAAAAAGAGTTCCACACCTATTTATTTATTTTTTTTTAACAAATTACGCGTGGGATTTTACCGGCAACCGTATGCGAAATGTAGAGCGCCGTCTAGTAGCGCGCCGAGAACTACGTCCGCCATCTTCTTAGCGGCGAGAGAACGAAACCAGAGACCGGCAAAGACCCCATGTAAACAAGCGACCGCGCTTCGTGTGAGAGACGCGATGCCAACGATATGCTGCGTTGCGCTGCGGATGCAGCGATAAACCTTCGATTCGTGCGGGACGTGAACGCAAACGTGAACAGGGTTCACCTTTTTTCCTTTTTCTTTATTTGTTACTTGAGACGCAGCTTTTGAGAAAAGCAATCGGTGACAACGCGAAGAAACATGCGGACGTTATCTCGCGGCGTGAATCCATTTACAACTATTGAACTGGGCCCTAATCTTTTGACCAAGTTGTACCAAATGTGTTTATGACCTTCTTTTTTCGTTTATGTACTATCGGGGAAAAATGAAATGCGAACAGAGGAGCGCGTGGCTTGCCGTACAGGCTGCGCCACCTGGAAGTGAGCCTAGGGGCGAGTGTGCGTGGCCTACTCCGATGTGTTCACGCCCTTCGCTCGGCGCTCCCCAAGCTTCGGCAGTGCGCCTCTCAGTGCGCTGAAAGCTGTCACCGCTATCTTTGTCTGCTCGGCGCGTGGGCCGAGCTTCTTCGCACCGCACGCGCTGAGCCAGCAAAAATAGCGGTGATAGCTTTCAGCGCACTGAGAGGCGCACTGCCGAAGCTTGGGGCTGGCTTGGGGAGCTCCGAGCGAAGGGCGTGAACACATCGGAGTATAGGGAGTATTCACTGGCGGCCATAGCTGTGTGCTCGGCTGCGGAGCGCGTGCTGAACGCGAGCTTCCACAGTTCTTTCGCCACGTGCATTCCGCACCACCAAGATTGCCGGTCTTGGCAGCCTATTAATGCGAGCTCGTTCTGAGCATGCGCTCTAAACAGTGACCTCAAATATGGCGGCCAGTGAATACCTCCTATAGGCCACGCATCCTCGCCCCTAGGCTCACTTCCAGGTGGCGCAGCCTGTACGGCAAGCCACGCGCTCCTCTGTTCGCATTTCATTTTTCCCCGATAGTACGTTGTAGTGTCGGCCTGCCTTTTTCTTGATGCGCAAGCAGCTCAATGCATGCGGACGATACCAAGGCTGTTAAGCGAGGCAAAAAGATGGCAGTTTTAGTAATCTGCGCCACTAACCATAATTGAAGATGCGTATGGTTAACAGTGGTATGGTTAGGTTTGTCGCAGTGGCTAAAACTTCGATGTCGGCAGCGGCAAAAACTTACGCTGCGGACGTCGAATGAAGCAACACGGCCGGTGCCAACTTCATTTTAAAACCTCTTTTTCTTTTTTTTTTTTTTTGTCGCGGCTGAGGTAGAAATTTTGTTTAGTGCAAACAAACTCGGGGGTTGTTTTGAGAAAGTCACTGCAGTTATTCTGCCAGGGTTGAACAAATCTTCATAATAGCGCAACATTCGTCAACTGTGCTTGAGGTCAATGCTATCTGAAACCAATTTTAGCCCTTTGCAACGCTTGAAGAATATTGCCCAGGGCACAGCTCCTTTTAGAAGAACACAGAGCGTCCCGCCAAAAAGCTTTCCGCCAGTAACAGCTAAAAAACAAAAAAAAACTAACCTTGAGTCATGTATTCGTGTCAAGCAGTATATTTCTAAACAGTACGACTTCAAGCGTATTCGCATCGAAAAAAGAATTAAAAGTGTTCTCAAAGATAAAAGGCATGACGGCCTAGTCCTTTCGGAGGCCTGTGTACACGCTGGCGACAACCCGCAGTGTGTAAGCTTCCACAGCGAAGGCGGTCCGCTGCTTCGACGAGGTTGTCGCCAGCGTGCACAGGCCTCTGAGAGTTTTGTCAGACAGTTGCGGTAGGTTGTTTAAACTGTTCGTCCACATAATATGGTCGGAAGGCGGAAAACGGTTGCTGCGCCATTGCACATTGCTCGTACGGCTCTCTCCGATGCCTCCACCGTGCTTCGGTACCGGCGACGCTTGCCAACATTAAAGGGGTACGGAAACAAAAATTGAAATATTCAAATTTCGTTCGGAAATGGGTCAAGCATGACGGATAATAACCGTAATTCATAATCGCACGTTTGTATTTTGAACGATTGGCTATATTTTTCGTTCCAAACGGTGCACTCGAGCGAGCGCTCGAAGAGAAGCGAACGGAGGGCGCGATGCGTCATGGGATATCCGGCGCAAACAAAAACAACAAAAAAGACTCCCCGCATCCGTGACGTGGCAAGACAGGCTTGGTTATGAGCTTTGCCGTTGGTGGCGTTGTCAGCGTTGTAGTGGTGTCAATACCGTCAGCGCGTTACAACCGAGCCGTTGGAAGTGCCCGCGGGGTGACGGGCGTTTCACCTGTCGTGTGAGCGGCTTCGAAGTGTACAGCAAAGTCACACGAGCAACCCCGCGACGTGCCTCAACGAGTCCATCATGGCGTCTGGTTGACTTTCGCGCTTTCGCATTCTTGGATGGAACAGCGCGGATGAACAGTCACACTCACATGCACACAAGAAGCAAACAGACTCGCAGCGCTGACTTTCAACTCAGTTCTATATTTCTTCTTCCTCAAATCTTCAACTTCTTCACCTTTGCCGTTGATGAGAACAATTTAAATTTTTTCACACCAGAGACCAAATAGCCAATACACATTAAAAATAACTAATAATTAAATAAATCATGCAAAGACAACTAAAGAAAATAATACTAAAAAATTAAAAATTAAAAATTAAATTTAAAACATAATAAAGCGAAAAATTTCTCATCACTATTCGTGCTTTGATGATATCTCTAGATAAACCAATTCCTTCTTTGACAAAGCTTCTTTGACAAAGCCAGGTTGGACAAACAATGTGTTAGTGTATCATCCGTAGCTTTGTCAAAGAAGGAATTGGTTTATCTAGAGATATCATCAAGTGATGAGAAATTTTTCGCTTTATTATTTTTTAAATTTAATTTTTAATTTTTAATTTTTTAGTATTATTTTCTTTAGTTGTCTTTGCATGATTTATTTAATTATTAGTTATTTTTAATGTGTATTGGCTATTTGGTCTCTGGTGTGAAAAAATTTAAATTGTTCTCATCAACGGCAAAGGTGAAGAAGTTGAAGATTTGAGGAAGAAGAAATATAGAACTGAGTTGAAAGTCAGCGCTGCGAGTCTGTTTGCTTCTTGTGTGCATGTGAGTGTGACTGTTCATCCGCGCTGTTCCATCCAAGCATGAATTACCAACTTGCCCAAGCATCCACATTATCAAGCTTTCGCATTCATTCGAAAAGGGGCAAACACGTTCAGGCCGAGGTGACTTTAAACAGTTGAGCGTACTTCCAAAGAGCGGCGCTGCTCCAGAGGAATCTGCTACGTCACGACTACGTAGCAGATTCCACAACGTTGCTAGACTACCTCCCAAATAGGCTCCGCATGCATCCACCAGGTGCACATTGGAAGATCGTTTATTTAGCTTTAAAATTAGTTTTCTTGTGCCTTTCAACGGAAGACTGGTGTTTTTGAGGTTAGGGTGCAACATGCAACACATTCAAGCAAGAAAATGAGCGCTGAAATTTCGTTTCCCTACCCCTTTAAAATGGCGACGCTCTCATTGTTGTGAGACCACAAAGCAATTTCGCATAAGGCCTATTGCAAACGCAGTTTATAAAAAACATATTTTTGATCTACGTGCAAAAAATACTTTCATAAAAAATAGCCTAAAACGATTTTGTTTTCTGTGCGAGCCTCGGGCTCGCTCAACATCGTGGAAAATTTTTTAAGTATGCTCTTTATACGTGGCTCGCACTGACGTCACATGAGGGCCCATTTTGGTGGCCTCTGTAATTGGGATATTATAACTAAAAGAACGTTGTTGCTTCGTTGTGAAAAAAAAAAAAATGAGTACGCTGTGACTAAAGCCGAGGTCTCGCTGCCACTACATCATACAAAGGACAGTGCGCAGACAGTAGAGAGTTTCAGGGAACCGTTCTTGCGCGTCCGATACGGTATACGATGGGCCCTCCGGTACGAAGTGCGCATGCGCGAGTCTCATGCGGTAGTACATGCGGAGTTCGTACGTGAGGGCCCATCGTATACCGTATCGGATGCGCAAAAGCGGTTCCCTAAAACTCCCTATTGTGTCTTTTGTACGATGCATGAACGGTGTGACCGCGGCTTTAAGGTTCCCAATCAATCACAACGCGCGCCAAAAAAAAGTATAAGTTGATTAAGACAAAAAACAAAAACAAAAAGTCGACCGATCGTTTTATTTTTTTCCCCCCGATATATAACACGCACATATGACATTTCTAACCCCATTGTTTTATCTTTTTTCCCCTCGTAGGTGCTGCCTGAACCACCGAGATGAGCTGATACCAGTTTGGCAGCAGCGTATACGTGAAGAAGAATTTAGCCAACTCAGTCTCAGGAACCGAGACACCGAATTTCCTTCGAATCGGGCCTAATAAACTAACCACGTAGATCATTTTCTTCGCTTTAGTGAACGCCCATTTAAACGGCAATAATAGACCCATTTTAAAAGTTACGTGCCCATTGTTGTAAGGTCAGAAACACTGCAGAATGGCGAAACAAGCGGGGCCACAGAACGGGCAAGTCTAGAACTGCATAAGCTGGCAATGAAGTGACATTAGTAGAATTTAGAGTGTTCCAACTTTTGGCGATATTTTTTGCGTCCGCCATTGTGCGGGGACTCCAGAGCTTCGAACAGAGGGTGCGCTTTAGAAAGGGGAATCTGGCCGCCGCCATGGTCCTGTTCGTGTGAGGAAGCACGTGATATGGCGAGCCTGCCAAAGCCACTTCACGCGCATGCTGCACGGGCTAGAACGCGTGGGGCACCAGCACCGTGGGCACCAGGCGGGTCGCCCTGCTTGCAAACGTGTATAACTAACGGTTTCCCTTAAAGGGGTACTCCGGCGATTTCTTCATGGTCCCCAATTTGCTTGAAATTTTGCTAAACTCGCCAAACAACATCGCTAAAATAGTATCTCAAATATTAGGTTAAAATAATTTTTTTTCGCGAAGTTATTGAATTTACAATTTTGGTCCTCACCGTGTTTTTCAAACTGAAAGTCTCTACTGGCAACAACAAAAAAGGGACGTCAGTGGAAGGCAGGGGTTCACTCTTTGGTCTGTAGAATTTGTTCCCAACTGATTTGAAGCAGCTTTATGGTGTCAAATGAAAGCTTTGGAAGCTCGCTCCAGGATCCGCGCTCCAGCACCGAACAAATGATTGGCATATTCTATTTTTTAGACTGTTCGCTCGACTGGCAAGCCTTCCCGCCACTGACGTCACGGCACTGAAAAGTGCGGGTAAATTTGAATGTTGGTTTTTGCATCATTTTCATTTGCCGATTTCGCAATAACTATTATGAATTTCGCGATACTAAATAGCATACCGCAAAGGGTAAAGGCCGGGGAGTCAGAAAATATAGTTAGTTGAGGTAGCTCAAAAATCGTCGGAGTACCCCTTTAAAGGCCGGTTTACGCAGTATCGTTTGCTTACGCTGCGTTATGTAGCTTACGTCTGCTTACGTCGAAAGTTACCGAAAGATCTGTGCATCGTATGAAGCGTGGCAACCAGTTCGAGGAGTGGGTTTCCACGCGACATTCGAGGCACTGTTGTTCTGGTCACTTATAACTAGGGTGCGGAATTTTCGGTTTAAACCGATAAAAGCTGATAAAAGTACGTTGAATTCATTTTCGGAAATTCGGTTTTAACCGAAAAAGGTCAGTTTTTAAGTTTGGCGTTTTCGGTTTAAACCGATAAAAACCGATGAAAGTAAGCCGAATCCATTCTTTAAAATTCTGTTTTAACCGAAAATGGTTAGTTTTTTAGGGTCACGTCGAGATGGGCGGGGAGAGGGTGGGGGAGGGGGAGGGGAAAGAAGGCGTTGCAAGGTTCGACATTGTGCCACACCACCTAAAGGAGAAGGCCAGAACACGCCTCGAGTGACGTCACGGCAGCAGGTTGACGTGCGCCGCGCTATAAGCTGAGCTGAATGCTTCGCGCGTAGATTTTACGTCGTAGAAACGCGGGTTTTCGCACTATTTATTTTTTATGAGCTAACATGAGAGCTGTGAACGCCGAGTGATTTAAAGCACAAATTTTAGAACGCAGGAAAATTATTATAACCTACAATTATCGTAGTGAAATACAAGAAATGCATCTTGACACAGATGTGTTCTTTTTTAAGCGACAAACTGGGTGATGTAGTTGTCTCTGAACGACATGGGAGTTGTATAAAAGAAGAATTTATGTGAAATGGCAATAATCGAAGTAATGGGACCAGATAAAATAAACTACAGTAACAATCGGATAAATGATGCAGAGGCATTCATTTAATTTCATTTCATTTTATTCACCTCAAAGGCATCTGAAGACGCATTACATGAGGGAGATTCAAAAATAACAGACAAAAAAGTAATTGAACATAAAAAATAGACACCAACAAAAAAATCACACACACACACACAAAAAACGCTTGTTAGCATGTTATTGTTATGATGCAGTTTTACAAATCAAGGTTCAGGTAAACAAATTAATGCACTTCTTTTTAAATGAAATGGGATATCTCTCAGTTACAATATGGTCAGGTAGTTTGTTCCAGTCAGTGGTACAAAGTACCAAAGAGGAAAAGAGGAAAGTGTAAGTATGGCACTGAAAGGGTTCCATCTTGCAGGAATTATCTAATATGGATTATGTAAAATTGGCAGCCCAGCACTAAGTAGATTGAAAATCGGAATCTGAGTAATATACAGCTTGAATAAAACACAATCGGGCTATTTTTCGTCTTCTTTCTATATTGGGAAGGTTTATGCTAGCTTTTAAAGCGGAGACACTAGTTTCGGATGAATAATCACTGCATATAAATCTGGCTGCTTTGTTTCGAAGATTCGACCCTCGAGATTAGGTAGCTTAGTTGTGGATTCCAAATTATGCTTGCATATTCTAATTTTGGGAGGATAAATGTTTTGTATGCGAGAAGTTTTGTTTCAATGGGAGCAAGATCCCTACTGAAAAATCTCAATTGCGTGAGAAATTTCTGTGTCCAATAAACTCATATTAATCAAATGAGATATATAAGAAGATATAAGATCTATGAGATATATAAGAAACTTTTAAAAAGTTTCTTATACGGTTCTTATATATCTTATATAGTTCTCAATAGTTCTTATATATCTTGTATGATTCATGTGTTTGTTAGACAAGAAATTTCTCACAAAAATGGCTTTTTCAAAAACCAAGTGTTTTTAGTGCACTATTTGTTATTTGCTCAATCCATGATAATGAGTCTGTAAAATACACGCCCAAATACTTGTACGACAATGAGTGTTCTAGTGGTTGTGAAAGTAATAAGTACTGGGTTAGTGTTTTAGTGGAGGACTTAATTATGGACATTTGTTTGCATTTACGTGCGTTAATGTTCATCTGCAGTAGGGAACACCATGATGATATTGTATCTAAATCGTCTTGGACAATATTGTGATCACTATAAGTGTATTAATTTCCTGGTAAATAACTCAAGCATCAGCGAAAAGTCTAATAGTCGATTTAATTGATGATGGTAGGTCAATGACATATATTAGAAACAATAGAGGCCCGAGTACACTACCCTTAGGGACACCTGATGCAACAGCAACGGGACCGAAATTGCCAGACAAGTATAAAAGTAATAACATTCTAAAATTGCGATGTGCTGGTTTGAAAAATGTATTGCACATAGTTTGAAAAATGTCTTGCACATATTTTGACAAACTTTTCTTAGACCTGTGATAAATCTGTATAGGTTCAGCAATTCAATGAACTCTGCCTATTCAAATATAGTACTTGTTTTGCAGCAAGCATGCTACCTATCCTATCTGGTTACTACATTGAAAAAAAAAAAAACACCTGTAACCTATTTCTTGGCAATTTCATAATGTGAAAACTTTATCTTTGCAAAAAAGTACCGTAATACCCGAGCGCTGCCCCATACGCTGATGTACTTCAGTACCGAGTCTGAAACGACACAGTTAGGGCGGCTAAAAACAAGTTTTGTACACAGAGAGAAGTGGGCATGGGAGCTTCATATTCAAAGTTGCTTACATTTACAATGCAGAAGAGAGTCGTAAATAAGAAATTGGTCACCTTTGAGCACTGCGAAGCGAGCCTCCTGGTATCCATAAGTTCTGCAAATATCCGTCTTGAAAAAAATTGATACACATGCATCTTAGATGCCGTAGATTTTGTGACACCGAGACACACAATATCTGTGCAGCGTATCGGCATTTACGCTGTAGCACCACAAGATACCTAAGACACTGCTACAATGACACCGACTATCTGCACACACACACACACACACAGATTCACGGACTTCAGAGAGCAGTTGCCTTTGCATGAGAATGAAGCGCAAGCACGTTGCTGGCTGGACAGCAACTAATTTGTTTAGCGTTGACCCCTTAGCTTTTTTTTTAGATTTTGCACTGGTACTTTTCGTATTGTTGTCCTTGCAACAAAGGTTTCTCAGTTGAATGCTTTCACTGCAGTCCAACTCATGCTTCAGCTCAAACTCACAATGCGTTCACCATCACAGGCATCAGACATACTCCTCCTTGGTCTGAGTTCGCTTCTTGACATCTGTGACGGTTGGCGGCGAGTGTCTTTGATTGCAGAGTTTCAGCTTTCCATTTCTTTTGTTTGGCATTAATGCGAACATTCATCTTGCAGCAAAGATGTCACAAGAAAATGCTTGTGCATTTTCTTGTGACGACAACACGTGTTTTAAGATCAGCTCACTCGTATGTTAATTTTCACAGTAGTCGAAGTTGGAAGTCTCTTTTTCGGCGAGTAGTTCCATTATGAGATATGTAACAAGTCGGCACTGGCTGGGCATCACCAATTGGTGAACAACATAGTTGTGTTCTACAGCATTTACACCAGGAAAAACAAGCCCTTCTATAACCAGTTTCATTGCGAGAGCACAGTCTTCCTGTGCGAGCAAACTGTAGCCAACTTGTCTCGTGCTGTTGATGCGGCCTTGCATTTTTCGCCCCTTAGGTTTTTCAAGGTGGTGTAGACTGCATGGCTGGCCACATAGCCCAGGGCCGGGAGGGTCTGTCTTATGTTTTACAGCTCAGGGCCACATTGCAGGTATATCACGTTGCAGGTAGGGCGTCAAGTATCCGCTCGCTTGGGAAGATCTTTCTAGTTTCCATCCTTGCTAGCTGTAGTGATCGTTGACAGAGTGCTCCTCAGCAGTATTTTGTTTTCATCTCCGTAAATGTGCCTTGTAGACACGTGATATTAGAAGTAAGCCAGTTGACTATACATTCCGAAGCACTCTTCTAAGCTGTCAGTTTTCAGCTTGTCCAATGGAGGCCGTACAGTAGCCCGAGTTCATCAAAGCAGTATCCAAGATGTGTATTTGACCGCTTCTGCAAGAAATAGAACGAAAAAGGAGGAAATCATATTAATCCAAAGAAAGGTAATGTAATCAAAAATGGTTATAGAAATACAAAAAAAAAAGAAAAGAAAAAATGCCTTTTAGTGTAGCTGAAGTGGTTCCGTATTTGAGAGAAAACCCTGGCAGTGTTTCGATCTGGTATTTCGGATCACAAACATTAAAACTATTCTTGAATTTGATGTGCCGAATGCGCTATAATAATAATAATAATAATCACTAATAATAATAATATTAATACTAATAATAATAATAAAATTAATAATAATAAAAATAATAATAATAAAAATGCTTATTGCACGAGCACATAGAAGCAGGTACAGAAAATAATAATAATAATTAATAATAATAATAATAATATGCTCCATAGAGCTTCCTGGTGTGTGTTGGGATTCCTTGGGGAGCTTGAAGGGGCGCCAGCTAAATTGTTAGTATATAGCTCTGGTGTATGGATAAGTAAACTGGTCAATGAACCATATTCCGGCTTGCATGCACTCCTAACTACAGCTCAAAGACCCGCTAAAATATAGGTCTTACTAGTTAGTTGCGGCGGATCATTTCCGCGCTCCGATGAGGATACACAAAAGCGACACGATGTACAGGGTGTCACAAAAGAAAATTTACACGGTCTTTTTTACCGCAAAACTATACTAGGCATCGCCGAACTCTCATTATCCGCCCAAAGGTAGCGCTAGAGGTCACAACCAGATGCCAAAGTTTCAGCCCGATCCGATAACTTAATCAAAAGTTATAACTGCTTTTCTGAAAATTTCAATGGGAAAATGGCGGCCAATGGAGTTTTCGAACACATGGGGCTCTATGGCACCAGAAACCGAAAACGGGCGAAAATGGGCTCCATTTTCCCATTGAAATTTTCAGAAAATCACTTGTAACTTTTGATTAATTTATCGGATCGGGCTGAAACTTTGGCATCTGGTTGTGACCTCTAGCTCTACCTTTGGGCGGAGAATGAGCGTTCGGCGATGCCTAGTTTATTTTTGGGGTAAAAAAGACCGTGTAAATTTTCTTTTGTGACACCCTGTACTTCTTTTTTATTTAATTTTTACATTGATGTGCTGGTTGCAACCGCGATAACCTATCACTTGCATACCTTGCGAAAATCATTCCAATCTGAACTCATAAATCAAGTCATTTTTATTTAGGTCTGCACCTACAAGTAGCGCGAGCATTTGAATATGTGGCTTCCAGGCCACAACCAAATCACTCCCATGTACGCATTCAGCGAAAAGTAAAAACAAGAAACGAAACCACGATAATAAAAATTGAAAAGTTCTCACCCTGCCATGCCGTCAAGGAGCGAGATCTTCCCGTCGATTCGCTGTATAGTCCACGCTTTCGTAGTCATCCTTGCAGAAACTCAAATATGGACACTTTCACATCCAGTTTTCCGCCAAAGCGCAGATAAACAACATCTGTACGGAATGACAGCACCAGTGGACAGCACCGACAATCGAAAAGCAAAGTTCACGTTCACGTTCACGTTCCCGTTCACACACGACGCCGCGGTTGTGTTGTATTCCAAAATGTGCTCGATCTCACTCGAGAGTTGAACTTCTGACCCTCGGCGTCCAAAAACCTACTCGCTTCTAGAGTTGTTCTAGTTGATTCCTCCAGCTTCATTGTCACGTGACCCAACCCGCAGGAGTAACTAAAAAAGTTGTCGAAGAAAGGAACGCGACAAACGACCGTTGGGGAGAAAAAGTAAAAAAGGAAAACAAAACACGACGCCATGGCGCCTTTTTCTTTTCATTTTTTTTTTGTTTGCACCTCGTCAAGCGTAGAGAGAAAGAGAAAGTAAAAGAGAACGTGCATTGCAAAGAAGCCAACTGTCAAGGGGCACCTTGCGGAGAAGCGCACTACCACTTCAGCCTACTCATGCCGACGCTCCTTGAAGGGAGAGAGGGAAGCGCTACGGCCTTAGCTCTAGGTGGTGTTGCATTGTGTGACCTCTTCGGGATTGCCCTCTTCCAAGGTTAAACATGCAACAAAAAAGGTCTGGGTGGTCCTTCGCGGGACATCTGTGTCCTTAGTGAGTCAAGTTCCTGGTCCTAAAAAAAAAGTTCGGGTGATAGTATAAGGTTTTTAGCTTCATGCAATATCTGAAGCCAGAGTTTAGTGAGCACACGAAATAAGTTGTGCTTCAAAACGCCGCACCGTGTCTCTTTTGGCAGTCACATTTGGTTGATTGGCCGATTTTGGTTCACGCAGCGCTTCATCTCCTCAGCCTGCCAGTGTCCAGTGTTTACGTTGAGAGGGCATTCTCCAAGCCCGGGGTCATTAACAGAAAAGAATGAGCGCGGATCAACGAGGAGAACCTGTTATGGAGTCGCCGACGCGCCGACGCTAGCGAGATCCTAAGTCCAAAGCAACCGAGCGAGAACAACCGTTCGCACGCAGCTCGAGATCTAAACATCCGTTCCCCGCGCGTAACCTGAGCGCCCCGTACCAGAGGCGCCTTTCTTTTATTTCGTTTTATATCTAATAAACGAGACGTCAGTCTTCAGCCTGACTCCGGCACGAAAGGTTGTCTGTGTGTTCTCTTCGCCAAAGAACGTAAAACGAAACATGGTGTCAGAAGTGGGATCGCTCCGCGAGTCTACTAATAATTAGTAAAGCGCAGGATCGACTACAAACGAAGGAACAATGGACAAGCCCTCAACTTCTGCCGACAACGGTGCTACCGAACAAACGGTAACGGCAACTTTTCGCATCTCGCCACCCGAAGCCTTCAGCTTTACAACACCTAACGAATGGCCGGCGTGGAAGAAGAGATTCAAGCGTTTCCACAGTGCATCAGGACTGGCATCTCAACCATCGTCACACCAAGTCAACGCTCTCATTTACATCATGGGACCACAAGCGGAAGACGTCTTACAGACCTTCAAGCTGTCCGACACCGAGGCTCAAGACTTCGACAAGGTGATGGAGAACTTCGAACGTTACTTCATTCCTCGTCGAAGCGTGGTGTATGAGAGAGCCATGTTCAACACAAGATCGCAACTAGAGACGGAAACTGTCGAGGAGTACGTCACTGCTCTCCATGGATTAGCCACTACGTGTAACTATGGACCACTGACGGAAGAATTGATCCGCGACAGGCTGATTGTTGGTCTTCGGGACAGCAGGACTTCGGAAAAACTTCAACTGGATCCTGATCTGCACCTACAGAAGGCCATCGCTGCTGCGCGACAATCGGAAGTGATTAAGAAGCAACAAGTGGAACTCCGACCGACAAAAGAAAAGGATACCAACGTTGACCGTATAGCAGCCAAAAATGGGACAGCGTCAGGACCTGCTCAGCGAGGAACTGAACGTTCAAATGTACGAACTCCTACTAAGAAGACCGCGACACCCAAACCCAAAGGCAAACCTTGCCGTTGGTGTGGTCGAGAAGCTCACCCGAGGAGCGTGTGTCCGGCGAAGAACGCAGGCTGCAACAGGTGTAAGAAAAAGGGACATTTTGCAACAGTCTGCAAATCTTCAACTACCGTGAACTCCCTCGTGCACGAACAAGGATTCGTAGGAGTTGCAGCTTCTCCTCAGACAGCAAAATGGGACATCAAGATACTCATCGACAAAACTCCTGTTGTTTTCCGAATAGACACTGGAGCAGATGAAACGGTGTTACCAGCTGCCATCTTTCAAAAGGTCTTCGCAAAGTGCCACAAGCTCTCCGAGCCCCAACGCCGACTTCATGGTCCAGACGGACGACCCCTTAAAGTCATGGGATCAGCTTGGATGAAGCTCAACTGCCATGGGCAACAAGCACTCGAAGAAGTTTACATCGTGAAAGGACTTCGCAAGCCTCTCTTGGGTAAGCCAGCTATCGAAAAGTTTCGGCTTGGCCCTCAAATCTGCATGACTGCGAACAAAGCTTGCGAACCGAAGAAAGAGTTCTCTCACCTGTTTCAAGGACTGGGATCTCTCGAAGGTGCTCACGTTCTCAGGCTGAAACCTAACGCGACGCCGTTTGCTATCGCATCACCGAGAAGAGTACTGCTTTCGCTGTATCGTGAAACGCAGAGAGAGCTAGAAAGTATGCTGTCGCAAGGTGTCATCTCTCCAGTAGAAGAACCTACTGAATGGTGCGCGCCGATGGTCATTGTGCCCAAACCGTCTGGCAAAATTCGCATTTGTGTTGATCTCACACAACTGAACAAGCACATTCAACGCGAATATCACCCCATCCCATCAGTGGAGCACACGCTGGGAAGGCTAGCGGGAGCCAAGATCTTCTCAAAGCTGGACGCGAATTCTGGGTTCTGGCAGATCCCTTTAGAAGAGAAGTCACGACTCCTGACGACATTCATCACTCCGTTTGGAAGATTTTGTTTTAATCGCCTACCATTCGGAATCACGTCGGCTCCAGAACACTTCCAGAGACGTATTACACAACTTCTCCAAGGAATGGAAGGAGTACTTTGCCACATGGACGATATCTTGATATGGGCGTCATCGTCCGAGCAGCATGAGCAACGTCTGCGAGAAGTCCTCAGGCGACTCTCATCCGCAGGACTCACGCTCAACCAGGATAAATGCGTCTTTCGAGTGACAAGTATCAAGTTCCTAGGTCATCAAGTAGACAGCGATGGTGTCCGTCCAGACGAGACAATCGTCAACGCAGTGAAACAGATGCCCATACCGACTTCAAAGCAAGAAGTCAAGCGCATCATGGGTATGGCGACATACCTAGGACGATTCGTGCCACACCTGTCTGACCTACTGCATCCACTATCGTCACTGCTCAGTTCCAAAGTGGACTTCGTGTGGGAACATCCTCAGCAGAAAGCCTTCACAAAGTGGAAGGAAATCCTCTCAACCTGCCCCGTTCTCGGAATTTACGACGCCAACAAACGATCGATTGTATCGGCCTGGGAGCAGTGCTGCGTCAAGAGCAGGAGGATGGATCATATCGCGTCATCGCCTATGCGTCCAGGACACTCACGGAAACAGAGAAGAGGTACGCCCAAATCGAAAAAGAAGGTTTGTCACTCATGTAGGCATGCGAAAAATTCCGAGATTACATCGTGGGAACGCACTTTGTACTGGAAACCGACCACAAACCTCTCATTTCTCTGTTTGGATCAAAGTCATTGGACGACCTAACCCCACGTCTTCAGAGACTGCGCATGCGTCTAATGCGCTACTCATTCGAAGTTGTCCCCGTTCCGGGCAAGGAACTTCAAGCAGCTGACTGATTGTCAAGAAGCCAGTCACAGCGGCAAGACAAAGAGATGCAAGAAGAAATCGATTGCTTTATTCGACACATAGAGACGTCACTACCCGCAACGCAAACGAGTCTCCAATGGATAACGGCAGCACAGAAAAAAGACCATGTTTGCCAAAAGACTCGCCAGCTACAACCATAAAGGTTGGCCAAATCGTCGAGATCTCGGAACAGACCTCAAAGAGTACTACGAGTACCGTCATCACATTGCCGTGCAAAACAGCCTTCTCATGAATGGTTCTAGAATAGTGGTACCAGAATCCTGCCGTCCACATGTCCTGCAACAACTTCATGAAGGACACATGGGCATAGGAAAATGCAAAGCACGGGCAAATGTATCGGTGTGGTGGCCGAGGATAAACGATGATATTGAGCGCCTGGTCAAGAACTGCAAAAAGTGCATTAAAACTGGCCAGAACCGAAAGCTTCCCCTCATCCCGTCAGAGTTTCCTAGTCGACCGTGGGAGAGAGTGGCGATGGACCTTTTCTTCATTCACGGAAAATGGTGGCTGGTCGTCGTCGACTACTACTCTCGCTACCCCGAAATCGCCCGACTAGAAAGCCTCACAGCAGCGTGCGTAATAATGCACTGCAAATCGATATTTGCGAGGCATGGCATCCCAGATGTAGTGGTGTCAGATAATGGTCCTCAGTTTGCGGGAACCACAGGTTCAGCATTCACAAAGTTTTCACAGACCTACGGATTTAAGCACATCACATCAAGCCTTCGCTACGCGCAGAGCAATGGCATGGTGGAGGCTGCGGTGAAGATCATAAAGAGATCACTCAGCAAAACGGAAGATCCGTACGAGACACTCATGATCTACCGTTCAACGCCTCTGCCCAACGGATACAGTCCGACAGAACTTCTCATGGGGAGAAGGATGCGTACAACCGTACCGATCGCCACTCAGCTCCTGGAACCAAAGCTACCCGACCAAAAAGAACTGCGTCACTATGAGCAAGAAAACAGGAACCGACAAAAGCAATCGATTTCTACCCGGGAAAGTACTTATGTGTTTACTATATTAAGGTCACGTAATCCTGATGTACGGAAGGGGAAGTTCTATGTTGTTTGGGCACTGACTTGTTTGTACTTCTGTGTTTTTTTTTTTTTTTTTTTTTTTACAGTTGCACACAATTTCCGAATGAAGTGTCGATGATTTTTTTTTTTCAATGTATTTGTGCCGTTATTCTTTGAGGGATGACACATATCAGAGTTACAAGGATCATCTGATCCGGCATCCGATGGTGTTTCTTTCATATTCACCGAAAAAAAAAAACGGTAAATTTTTGTGGGCGTACACCGAAAAAAACCGAAAATTGAATGTTAAAATAAACACCAAATAAAAGTACGCCAAATTTTGAAAAAATAAAAACCGAAAGCGCGGAACCCTACTTATAACGTAGCGTAATAAAAGTTGAGCAAACGCTCCTGCTTGAATGGGCCTCATAAGCCTTGCGTTCGAGAGCTTTGAGTGCGTTCGACTGCGTTGCGGCTGCGAGAAACCGGGACATTTCTGCTCTGTATGTCGCGTGCTAAACTACTCCTTGAATTGGAATCCCAGCTTCATACGAAGCACAGATGTGCCGGGAACTCTCTACCGTTTCACGACGCAGCACAGTCAAACGTACTCAATCGCAAAATGTGTGTATGGGCCTTTAGGCTGGCTCATACACTCGTGACTGTTCAAAAACGGAGATGCTAAAAACTGGTTCTCAGCCTCTTGTGATTGCTTACGACGATCGTAAGACAGTCGCGGGACGGTCGTGAACATTCACAAGGGGCTTAAAAACCGGCCTTTAAGAACCCTCTCCAGTCGTAAGCCGTCGCAAAGACATTTGAGATTAAACGTTTGGTTAAAAGGTCTCAAAGTTTGATCAGCAAGGTGGTCTGCCGCTATTAGGCGAAACAAAAACACCAGCTGTCATCTGTCAGCTGTTTTCTACTAATTAATGTCACTTGAATGGTTGGCACTACTTGTACTCCAACGCCCGGCTCAGACGTCACACCGATGTGGTGGCGCTGTTGTCGGCACGACGCATGCGCAAACTGGTTTCTGCGCACACGCGCTGTTCACACTTGGTGTGGGTGAACGCCAACTTATTTGTAAGTATCGTCTAGATATCAGGTGCTGTGACCGTTCATTGAGAGCTCGTCGAATGCGAGATTCAAACTTCAATCCGGCCCGTTTCGATCTAAACGAGCATCGTACCGGCGTGCGGCCATGCAGTGTACTATACTGCGTGATGCACTTTAATGATCCCAGTCTAGCAGCGGTACTGCACTGGCTAAATGCATCATCTACAGCGTAACGCATGTGTCGCCGCATTACAAAGTACAAAGGCAGACCGACCTTATAGGCTTTCTGAAAGCGAACGTCAAATTTTGTTTCGTTTGGCATCCGAATACCTGTCAACGGACTGGTTGTTACTCGGCGTGTGATGCGGTCCTTCAGTTGAATCTATGAGGTGCGCGCGGCCGCCGCGTACCCGGTGCCGTGTGAAGCCTTCTGAAAGCCATCAAGGAAGAAACAAATTAAAAAATAGTTCGCTAAAGGGTTTTTTATTTCTACAACATAATCGGTTTTTTTCTTCGTCCTTGCAATGCCTTAATGTGCTCGGTGTTTCGTGATCTTCAAGCGTGAACATTCAGTCAAAGCACGCCGGAAGGCACGGAGCGCGTGCTTGAGGCCGAACATCCAAAAGTAGGATAAAAAAAATATCACGATTTATTTTGAAAAGTTTAAATAAATCCAACTGACTTGATTTAAATGAATTAATTTCTCTTAAATCAGATTAATTTGACTTAAATCATTGTAGCTAAAAATGGTGATGTATTTTTCAACATGGCATATGGATTGAACAATTCCTCCATCACTGACGACAATTCGGATGATATAATTAGTAGAAATGTAAAGTACAACTAAATTAACAACTTTTTATTGCAATATCTGCGCAACTGAAACAAAAACAACATAAGTTTTTTTTTTCTTAGTTCGTTAACAATTACTTGTTTTCTCTTTCGAGTTGTGACGTCATTGCAATGGGACATGACGTTTCTAGCTTTCGTCTCCTTTTGAGGTCTCATTTTGTTGCAATAGCTACACTCAGTTTAACGATAGTTTGGCGAACTGTGGAGGCTGCGGCCCCATAGAGTGTCGGAGCAAGGCAAGTGACAACACTCCATGGTCGAGGCTACGGAGCCCTTCTTACCGCCACAGCAACAGCGCAGTCCGCGACAAAAAGTAGTTCTAGGCTTCTTTTTCTTTTAGCAGTGCGGTTGCGTTCAGACTCTTCTGACCGCAACACTACACCACACGGAAGAAAGACCAAGACATGTTACTTTTTAACGATACTTACTACGGATCAACACATTTCCCCCCAAAAAAACATGGCTTTTGAACGACGTTTGAACCATCGTTGCCGTGTAATTCACCGCTTCCGCCTAAAATAGCGCCCTGGGATTAGCACCCGCCACAGATTCCCGGGTAAATTAAACGTATGGTTGTCTCATGAACTGCTCCCGAAGAGCTCACTACTCTAGCGGACGGCAATGTGGTGACGGTGGACGTTCATCCGAAGTTGGTTGGTTTCGCAGCAGACTTGATAATGTGGATGCTTGGGCAAGTTGTTGATTCATATTTGGATGGAACAGCGCGGATGAACAGTCACACTCACATGCACACAGGAAGCAAACAGACTCGCAGCGCTGACTTTAACTCAGTTCTATATTTATTCTTCCTCAAATCTTCAACTTCTTCACCTTTGCCGTTAATGAGAACAATTTAAATTTTTACACACCAGAGACCAAATAGCCAATACACATTAAAAATAACTAATAATTAAATAAATCATGCAAAGGCAACTAAAGAAATAATATTAAAAACTAAATTAAGAATTAAATTTAAAAATTTAAAGCGAAACATTTCTCATCCCTATTGGTGCTTTGAAGATATCTCTAGATAATCCAATTCTTTCTTTGACAAAGCTACGGATGATACACTAACACATTGTTTGTCCAACCTGGCTTTTTTTTTCAGCTTCGATGATCTCTCGTGTCAGCTGATTACCACTTCTGGCTATGACAGTACAATTACTCAGGTCCGCTGAACACCCGCACTCCCCGCAATGGATACCTAGATTCCCTGATATTACTCTGTTTATGTTATAATGATGCTCTCGTAACCGGTCATTGAGACACCTCCCGGTCTGCCCGATATACTGTTTTCCGCATGAGAGGGGAATGGCATAAACCACCCCTTCAGAGCATGGAACAAAACGGGAGTGGTGCTTTTTGGTACAACCTAAGGTCCTATCGGAGGAAGAATTGACTTTTTTACATAAACTAGGAGCAGAAAATACTACGTTAACGTTTACGCGGTTGCCTATCTTTTTAAGACCATGAGAAGTATGGTGAATATAAGGCACAACCGCTGGCTTTTGGTTTCTGTCCCTCTTCTTACATTGGATTAAATTGGGATTTTTGATTTTCTGAAGACGTTTTTCTGCGACAGATATTAATACGTGATTAGGGTACCCCCCCTGACTAAAGTAGAAGTTTGGGCTAGTTGGTATTTCATGATTAAGGATTAAAACAGCGCAAGGACACGGACAAGAACAAGAAGGTAGACCAACAAGGCGCTGTTCGTCTACCTTCTTGTTCTTGTCCGTGTCCTTGCGCTGTTTTAATCCTTAACCCCCCTGACAGTAGCCTAGCTATCTGCGCGTCAAAGCTGGTTTTTACAGTATGCGGGCATGACTTTGTGATGGCATTTTTAAGGCATAGGTTGACTACACCCCTCTTAACTAATTTGGAGTGGGCTGATTGAAAATGGAGGAGTGGCTTTTTCCCCCTCGGAGCGGATGTCCAACAAGTATGATGAGAAAGAAAACACAGTCTGAGGTCTAAGAACCTTAGGGACTCTTCAACCGGAAGTTCATGGGTTATGTCCAAAGGATCCAACGAGTTCTTAAATATCGAGAGGACATTGGACACGGTACTTGAAATGTCGTTGCCATCAGGGGCCAAGAAAATAAAAAAATCATCTACGTAGCGGAACACTTTCACAACTTTTGAAGTGTCCAAACGCCTTTGTAGGATGTTGTCCTGATGTGCTAGGTATAGGTCACTAAGACGAGGCGCAATGCAGGATCCAATGCAAACACCTTTCGTTTGCCGGTAGATGTGTCCATCCCACGTGTCACGTGTCCATCCCACGTGTCCATCCCACGCAGCGGACGAGTCTTGGCGAGCAGACGACAGCCTGCTCCTCCGGGCGTCGCATTTGGCGCAGCGACACAAACGCTCCCGTTACGTGGTGTCACGTGCCTCGCTCCGACGCTCTGATTGGGTCACGGGGACCGTAGCCTCCGCAGTATAGGAGGTTGCACACCTGACGAGCGAAGTGGGAGATATAAATCACGCTGAACGCTCCGGTTCGCTCAGAAGAGCACTTCGTTTTGCTCGTGTTCAGCCTGGTACAAATATTTCTTGCTCGAAGATTCCTTGATGGAAATACGAAACGAATGCTCATAAAAAGCGTCAAATGATTGACAAACGGCAAATGAAAACAAATTGCGGGAATATTTGTTGCGGGAAAGATTTAATTTAAATAACCATAGTAAAATCGGTCCGATTTAGATCACGATTTTATTCTTAATGATTTTGATTCTTCACAGTGTCCAAAAGAGACGCCCTTCCGTTCGTAACCTGTCAGTGATTGTGCTCCACTAAGTGAAACATAGTCGGCAAAATTACTAAAACCCTACATTCAGTGCCCCTAATCAAAAATGAGAAGCGGCGAGCGGCGCATCGCGTTCCGGAACTTGAAACAGACCTCCTTTGCACGAGCCTGAATAGGCCGAGTTTCAACTGAAGGACCGTTAGATGGCCGTCCAAGACACATAAGATAAATGGTATTTTTTTCTCCTTTTTAGGGGGTTTACGACTGCCATTTTAAAGTTTTCTTAACTTTAGTTTTAGGATTATCAATAAACACTTAAAGAAACACCTACCCAGAATATTTTTGCTAGGTGCTTTGACAGGACACGTGTGTTATAAAACTACTTCTCCATGATAAAAAAAAAAAAAAAAAAAATAGCGCAATTGGGTTTTGCGAGCCACATTTTAAGCAGGAAATATTCTGATATGTCTTCACGTCGACCCGAAACATAATAATGTTTCGGAATTGCTCCTAAAACACTGCAGAGTCGATAAATATTTTTAGGTGTCTGGATTGGAAACGTATGACACAAAATAAATCTCAACAAAAACGAGTAAGAAAAAAAGAATAGAGCAATTTTTCGGTTCTGAGACTCATTTTGAGTAAGGATCGATTCCGAAACAATTTTGTTTTTAGTTGAGTGTCTTTTTGTTTTTGTTCTTGAGTGCCGCGGTCGATGTTTGAACCGCGTAATAAAGTACGCCGGGTGGGTCTTTCTAACAGCACGACATATCGCTCTACACTCAGAAAACGAAGTGAGCACTGTGACACGGTACCGAAATGATTACTCCGGAAAACCTAAGGGAAGGACAAGTCCTTCGAGAGGAAGTCTCTTACTCCTCGTAAAGGGCCTTCCTGTTGTGTGCGTGTCTGTTTCGTAAACTACTCTCCGAATGCCCAGATGAAAGTTGGATGAAAACAGCTGCGACCGCGTGCGCCGTGCTCCAGACGCGGTCTAAATTGGAGAGGATGCCGAGATAGTTCCAGAAAATAAAGAATACGTGACGGCAGGGGAGCTAGAGGTTGAATGTCATATTACGCGATTCATTGAAGCAAGAAAGCCTCTTTCATTTCGGATTATGTCACAACGCGTTCACGAGAGAGATATTTGCTTCTCCAAGAACAATCCGGCAGCAACAACTTTGTCATTCTCCTGCTTTTTTTGCTTTTTTGTTTCTGCGCGACTATGTTTATTATTGCAACTTTTCAGTTTTCTTAAAAAAAAAGCGAAGTAGAGAATTCAGGGCAGTCATTTGAATGGTGCCATATTTGTGGAAGTTTCGACCGCGTTTCCAAGTTATTGAGCTGACATTTAAATACGCCAATTGAAAATATACCTGTTGTCCTACAGCGGTTCCTAAACGAAACCCGGGGGCTTAGATCACCGTATGTATAATGTGCTCGGGCCATACTTGGGTAGTAATTCAATTACGGTAATTGAATTAGTGTAATTTAATTACTTTTCTTGGTAATTTGTAATTGTAATTTAATTACTTTCTTGTGTCTGTAACTGCGAAATTTCAGGCACAGTTACAATTACTTTTGCAAGACTTTGTTGAGCCGACGGAACCTCTCTGAAAGCCTCAGCGCTCGCACAAGCGGCCTAGCGCTCGGTGACACACTCGCACACATAGACACGCATGCACATACACGCAGAACAAAATATTATTGCGTTGTTTGTTGTTTGTTGCATGCACTGCGGGTTGAGAGACAATCCTCTTTGGAGTCTATCCTCAACGGCGCCGTGTGGCGCCGTCTGCGGAGCGAGCAAAAAACAATAACGTAAACATGCCAAAATATTGAAAAACAAAATATTGAGCTTCAGCTTTCAGCCGAACTTAGAAATATTAATTGTCTATGCCTTTTTTTCTGCCAGTTTTACACGTTTTTTTTTTTTTTTTTTCAGTACTGTCGCATATTTGTATCTTTGTATTATTTTCAAGTTTATTTCCTGTTGGTTTTACTTCGGATAATATTTGCATAAGCATTTTGGAGACTGATTTCGCACCTGTGAATATTGTCACCAATGATTCAGAAGCCTGGATTCGGTTCTTATAGATTTCTGGGCCATTATAATTTCCACTCAATGTAAATAATTTACAATATCATGGTGTTTGTATGTGAATGCAGTCGTATTAGCGCGTGTGGATTAATACTTGTAAAATATTCATATATGACTGATTGTCGCATTTCTATTTGCCGAGCCAACAAAAGTCTGTCAACCCAATTTTTTCGTTGGCCGTCTGGCGTCTTCCAGCATAGGAACTAATGTATTATTATTTATTAAAAATATAACAACGTAGTACTTCATTTCCCCAAACTGTCAATTTCTACCATGAATTTAACAAAATTCATAAAAGGAGAGTACAATGCGTGGCATTTATGCAGCGATGCTTAAGCCTCCTCAAACATTGGGGCAAGGAAAGAACAAATACGTTGCATTCTATAGAACTCGTTTAAAGTTATATCGCCCAAGTCGGGTAGCTCTCAGAAATAAGTACTAGTAAAGTAATTGCATCACTTTTGAAAAGGTATTTGTAATTGTAATTAATTAATTCTATGTAGTAGTAATTGTAATTGTAGTTAAAGTACTTTTGAAGCTAGGTAATTGTAATTGTAATTAAATTACATTTGAAAGTAATTTACCCATGTATGGCTCGGGCGATGTTTTTCATCATCCTTCCGTCATTGTCGACTCCGCGCGGGTCATTATGCGTGTCCTATTTCCCTATCTGTCTTTTGTCGACTGATCGATACGATTGCTCTCGTTTCGCTGCACTTAATAGGCGTTCCAGTTCTGGCAACCGACGTCGTGTCACGTGGGCTGACCAAACAAACGAGGTCAAGTCGTTTCGCGCTAACTCCAGCAGTCAAGACCCAATTGCTCGCTGAACACCATGTTACTTTTGCACGTTATCATTCTGACGAGAATAATGCATTAGCTCCGGTTTTGTGGGAACTATAAACAACTAAATTACTCTACTCCCCAGAGTACCGACACTTCAGCCATGGATGGATGAATGCGTGCTAACGGCTGTACCGCTTCTAACGCGCGGTAGCTTGCGCCATCTAGCCATCTTGGTGCTTAAACTCTGCGTTGTCAGTTCCGTGAAGCTTCCTCTGAAATCGTAGAAAAAGGTTTTCCGTCCCCTATAAATGTTCAAAGCTCGCTACAGAGAAAAACACGATATCGCCTGAACTTCTTGACGCGTCATCTAAAGCTCAGCAAGTCGCATTTTCGAATCGCAACAATCGCCGATAGGTCCTTTTCAGAACGCCACCAAGCAACATTGGCGATCGCCATTTGTTGGACGCTGCCGGAAAAGTTGCCACTTTTCCGGCAGCGTCCGTGCGGGTTTACGCCCGGCGCTTAAAAAGTTTCGGGTTGGCACGAGACTTTTAATAGTGTTTACTCGGGGCTTTCAATGGGTACGCTTCCACCTGTTGTGTGCCAGGGTGCTACAAAAACAGCACCGGGTAAAAATGCATCGGACTTTATGTCTTCCCGAAAGAAAGCAGCCTCCGAAAAGTGCGGCTAAGAAAGATAAACAGGGTCGGACAGGGCGGCAGAAAAGAGAGCGTTCTTCGATTTGTTTCGCGATTTGTTTTATAACTTATATCAACCCCATTGCGCGTTAGCTGAAGAGTGCAAAATCACAGGGCAGGAGGTATAATGGGGCGTCCCGATGTGTTTTGTACGTTGGAATCTCACTGAGCACTCGCTTTGTAGCTCTCTAGCTCAATTGGGAACTCCGTACTCTTTTGCGGCAGCCGTTTTAATACATTTCTTGGTCGATTTATTTTGGTGGTTAAAATTGTTATTGCGACGACATGTTTTAAGCACAACTGTGCTTTAAAAGAACGGGACGATCACTAAAAAAAGAGCCTCGATTCCCGATATGCATCGCTTGAAACGAGACCCACTATATCGAATGCAGCCCTTTTTTTTTTTTTTTTTTTTCAAGCAAAACGTGAACGTTTTAGCAGTGCATAAAAATAAAGTTCGCGCTGGCTTGCATTGCACCCATTCATCTTCGTGAGAGCCCCCGTTGAAACACTGACTTCCAGCTTCCGCATGGGCCTTCCGATGGGCTGAGCGAGGACTTGGAGTGCGGCCTACCGCGTCCCATACCTCTCTGGCGCCCTGGCTACAACTTCAGAGTGCAGCACGACCCTACCGGCTCATACTAACCTAAGAGGCCTAGGGCATTGAAGAACCGACGAAAGAGGATTACCGGCCCACTGAGTTTACTTATTTTTTTCCATGTGTCATCGCCGTCCTGCGTTTACCTGCGCACAAACTCGGGAGCGTCGGGAGCCCAAATAAACGTGTCCATATATGCATGATACCAACCGTATCGGTAGGCCATACCTACAGTATTATACACTTTAGGTAAGTCGCATATTCGAAAATGCAAGAACTGTATTTGGTCTTGACGTGATGTTGTGGAATGAGGTTGGCCAATCGAAACCGAAACATAGTAACCAACGGGCTCGCGAGATGCTTTGCACAGTTTTACGCCGTTTGAATCGCTTCAATTTTGGAAAATCTCTATTAATGCGCTACACGTTTACGAAAAAAACGTCACCAACCGCCGGTGACTGCTTAACACGTAAAAAAAAGGTGGCCTTTTTTTTTTTGTAATCTGCGCGATTCTTAACTACACATCGATAACACACTTTATTTTCTGTTTTTAGCTTGACTTCATATATTTTGAAAGGACATAAATAGACGGTGCAATGATTTTAGTTCTTTCAATAAAATGCCGCTTAGAATTACTCCTTGCCGTTCATAATCTACGAAACACGCATTATTTCGTTTTCCCTTCCACACAATGGAGGTCGCAGAAAAAAGAAAAAAAAAAGAATGGAGGAAAACTAGCAGCGTTCGCCCCCTCAACTCGCAGACAGAGCGAGGGGCCACGTGATCTGGTGGGGCTTATGCGCCGCCAATGTTCATCCTAGACAAGTGCTGTGGTTGGCAAAGCACGGGGGACGTGCTGAGTTCCAGATTCTGTTAGGGTTCGGCTATCTACTCGAATGCTTGTCGAGGCATTGATTGACACTATAGACCATTCCATTTAGCGCTCTCTAGGCGGCACCATTTTGTTCGACAGCAGCGTCCTCTCCATACATCCGGGAAATTCAGCGGGTTCGGCGGGGTTAAAACGAGAGAGAGGGCAAGCGCCCGACTCCGCTAGCAGACGACAAACCGGGAGGTTGCCGTTCTCCATCTTTGGACTGTATCGGCGGGCTGTACGGAACATCGAACTCTCGCTCGTGGCTGCCGTTGTGAAGTGGTTCGCGTTCTTAGAATAGTTATGGCTACTCCAAAATCAGCCTATAGCTCTCTGTTCTTCTATTTCGGTAAATGATCAACTAGCATAGCTTTTTTCCGTTACTTAAATAGCAGTTGAGTCAGCCGGCAGTACTACCCTCAACTACTGCGTGTATTGCGGCAGGAGAACACGTTTTTATTTATTATTTCAGACTTCCACTCATGGTCGCTAAAGGTCTACACCAGTACGAACTTTGTATAGTAAAAAAGGTACAGCAACCGGGTTCACTTTTCGCCGGAGAGACCGGCCAATCTGACACAGTTTTCCCTATTTTTTTATTTGCACGCAGGTAACAGCGCATTTGAGAGGGGGAGGGCATTTTTTCTCTCTGTTACCCTCACTGCTATGACCCTAATGGAACGGTCTATACCCTAAATCGAGTGCCCAAGAAATGCCCGGGTTCAGTATTTCATAAGCCGCATTTAAATATCGTCACCCTGGGTTCTACCCGCGCACACATCAACACGTCCATACCTGTACTACGTCATCAGGTTTTGCGAAGGAGAGATTAAAAGAAAAAAAAGTCAGTTTTTATCCCTGAAATATGCACCTCAACAAAGAAGCTTCTTGGTCAGTGGTGTTGCGTGCGAGTATACTTGACTTATATCAGTGCCAGTAAGCTTGAGCTAAGTGAGAAACATGCAAATTATATATTGTAGCACGGCCCCTTCAAACCATAGAAAGGAATTTTGTTACGATGCTCGGATTTATCACGATTTTTTGCATTGTGTCAGTTACGTGTTAAACATCAGGTGTAATGTATTACCAGATTAATGATCAACAGTCTCCCTGCTTTGTAATTTGTATTTTAGCTTACGTTGATATTAGCAGGCTCGTAAAACAACTACTCCTACAAATCTAAAAACAAACACTTTTTTATTTGTATTTACTAATCAGCGCCATTATTTTTACAACTGTTGTGTTTTAGGGCTATTGAAGTTAAATTCGAGTTCGTAGCTGATGATGAGTAATGGTTAATAGCATCGTCCTAAATCTG
The DNA here is from genome assembly GCA_013358835.2 of Ixodes persulcatus. Classification (NCBI taxonomy): domain Eukaryota; kingdom Metazoa; phylum Arthropoda; class Arachnida; order Ixodida; family Ixodidae; genus Ixodes; species Ixodes persulcatus. The sequence goes on from JABSTQ010010148.1 coordinate 238,013, forward strand.
CTGATGCATTAATGCGCTCGTAACGTGGTTCAGAGCGGCAGAAACAAGTGAAGCATCGTGCTAAAACCCCGCATTTTCTCAAGACTGAGTCCTGTTTGAAACATTATTTTAATTTTTATTCAAGGATTTTATTCTTTGTTAGTTTTTGACGATGCCCCTCATTTTTTACAGTAATTTCTCGAAAGATAGCCCCCTTCAAACACCAAACGGGGTAAAAAAAAAAAAAAGGTGATATAACTTTGGATGTTTTTCAAAAAGAATTTTTCGCGATATTACGGGCATTAAAAATCCATTCTTATCGTATTAACATTCAAACTTTCAGACCAAACGAAACACGTAGTACGTTCTATAATCGTCTGGCACTTAATACTACAACATCAATATTTGTTGTTTGCGAAGTGATCTTCCTAAAAAAAATGTCCTGTGCTTCGAGAAACACCTCGCATGTACGTTATTTTAAAACGACGCGTATTTTGTTAACATATCAATGTCTGAGAATGAAATATTTACGCTGCTCTATCAAGTTAAACTTACAACCCACTCAAAATCAATGCGGTTATTTGATCTCACCTATGACCTGACTAAATAAAACTTCAAAATACATAGCCTCCGCGTTTGTTTGACGATTCACTGCCAATCAAACGCAAATGCGCTCTCCGTCTGATTGGCGCATGCGATGTTTTCTAAAAACATCACATGTTTTCTAGAAATAATTTTTGCGCTGATTATTAAAAATAAAAAAAAAGACACACTATTTTTGCTTATTTTGGCCCCATTATTTTTTCGCATGAAGATGTACTGAAGACGACTTAAATTTTTGTAAAGATACAATTTTCGCAAATCTCGCGACCGGAAAAAACTTTCTCGAAACATTGATAACGCGAATATTCCAATCACCACACGGTAACAAATACATAGGATATCTCCCAATCACAACATCTTGTGTCTTCGAAAAATTTGGTGAAATCCACACTTCGAAGAAGTCGCGAAATAATGAGCCCGCGAAAATGAAGTCGTTAACCGCATTACAAGCGGCAACTGTACAGGTTGTATAGTTTAAAAATAAACTAGGCATTGCCGAACGCTCATTTTCCGCCTAAAGGTAGCGCTAGAGGTCACAACCAGAGGCCTTATTCAAAAGTTATAAGTGATTTTCTGAAAATTTCAATGGGAAAATGAAGCCCGTTTTTGCCCGTTTTCGGTTTCTGGTGCCAAGTTGATTGTTTCCACGTCTTCAATGTCGGGTGGTATTCATGGATATTTAAAGGAAGCTGTTGCCTCATGTAAATTTCTGTTATCTCGTTTTTCAGTTGAGTATTTGAGTGAGGTTCCTCGGAAAAGATTGTATAAGGCTGTGTGCGATACTGTGTTCCCTGTACCTTTATACAGAGCCTTATACTGTGCAGGCCCAGAGCAGGATGTCATGAAGCGCGTTAAGAGTATGGTGGTGCCCGCAGGCACCAAGACTTTCTTCTTTAAATTACATTCAGGTACACTGCCGGTCAAGACGTGGCTAAACGAGAGGGGACTTTTTGTTCCGTGGGGGGATCACTGTTTTTTATGCAAGAAGCCAGAGACGGTCGAGCACGTGTTTCTTGAGTGCTGGGATGGGGTCTTCTTCTGGGACGTCCTCCAATGTAACCTGTAAAAGGATCTCCCCCTAGACGCGCATGGAATCCGTTATCTTTCGGTTAAAAACGAGGAAGGTTTTCCCTTTGACCTGGTTATGCTGTTGGGTCTGCACAGTATTTGGAAGTCCCGAATGGCTGTACACAACTCTGACAATAATGTACGGGAGGCGCGGGAATATTTTCGTGAAAGTGTATCTTTGTTAGTTGAAGTCAACAGAGCACAGAAGTGCGAGCCTGAGTGGCTCCCGCGCATTGAGGCACTTTTGTCCATGAAACAATTTTAGCCCCCAACGCCAGTCACTTCGGACTGGTTTAGCTTAGCCTTGCCCTGTTTCCTATGTTTTGAGCGATATGCCTGCCTATTTGACAATGTAAAAAAATCCGGCAATAAAAAAAAAAAAAAAAAAGATCGGTGGCCGAGTGGGCTAGCGCACACCAGCTCGGAGCACGTGGAGCAAAAGCTCGCGCTGCAGAACCCAGGATACACCAACTCAACTTGCTGACGTCATACGACCGCGGTGGCGCTGCTGTCGGTACTGCGCATGCGCTAACGCTTCATTCCTCCCAAATTTGGCTTCTGCGCATGCGCAGTGCCCACACCTGTTGTGGGCAAAGCGGGCTTGTTTTTAAACAGTGTGTTGGTTTATACTGGGTTCAATCCCCGCCCCTGCCCGTTTCGATCTGGATGAGCATCGTACCGGCGTGTGGTCGTGTATCACTACTGCGTGATGCACGTTAAAGACCCCAGGCTAGCGGTTGTACTGCACTGGCTAAATTGCTCATCTACAGCTGGGAGACTCGTCGCCCTTGGAGGCAGACCAAGTTCTAGGCTGTATAAACATACGCATAACCCAACTTTTTTCACTTTAATTTTTTTTCTCACATACTGCACTACTTGGAGCGATCTCGCATGTGCGCAAAGCCGATTGAGGCGGCAACCTGTACGTGCAGGACATGTGCCGGCGCCGAGCCCGTACGCAGCCAATTCATTGCCAAAGCTCCTATCAATGCACATGGTATTCATAGAAACGCTACGTGCCCGATCTGGTTACTTTTCGGCGCCCATGTCTGCCCCGATTTTACTGTGCCAACTGTTTCAGAGAGCGCACATGGTTTCACGTTCGCTTGTAAACAAAGCAAACTTGGTTTCAGTTTACTCGATGGTCTCTTATCCAGCGGTATCGTCGCGACAACAACGCTATGAGCCCTATTCTAATCTCGCCAACTTCCGCTAATTGTCTTCGTCCATCGCTGAATTTTTTTTTTTCCGATATGCTACTCACTTTTCCTTCAGTGGTGCTTGACGTGCTTGCGGAAGCGCCGGCAGGTATCCATCGTTCGTGGTTTCAGTTTTTTCGGATTTTGCTCGGCTACAACACCGGCAGTGAAGTGGTCTTCTCAAACAGCTCGCTCTTCCCTCAAAGGCCACGTGAGAGCGTTTCTGAGCGGCCATTGGCGGTGCCCCCACAGTGATTGACAGGACTCGGCAAAGTTTCAGCAAAAGCTCGCTCCAGAAGCGAGGTGTGCGCGCAACTTTTCTTAGATGCGCGCGTCCTTTTCGGACTCGTTCAGACGGCGCAACCATTTCGCGAAACTACATTTCGCGACACTAGATGCGCGAGAAAAATGCATCGTGTGAATGAGCCTTAAAACAGGTCGTGCCGTACCACGTGTCGGCTCAACGCACAACGGGTTTTCAGCAGTCAAGCACATGGCTTAAAATGGTTTGCATCAATTTTTATTCAATACGTGTTTCAAGGCTGCGTTGGTGTTTTCTTGTAAGCGAGCTTCCAGAGGCACGGTCTTCTTCGAAGAAACGACGGAAGGACTGCGGTGCCGATGAAAGTTGATAAACGCACAATAGAGAGTTTTAGTAGATCGTTCGGACAGCTCCAATAAAGGCACCCGATAACAACGCGATGCATGCGCAAAGACGTCGGCGGAGTATCGGGTATCGTTTTCGGAGTCACCTGAAATATCTATTAAAAGCTTCTAATGTCTGCTTCACGCAGTAGCGCAGGTTGCGTCCAGAGCGGCCTGGGCAACACGCTGATACGACAGTAACAATATAGTCACGGAGGCAACTGTTCCATTGAGACAGTCGCTGACAGCCTGTAATCACGGAGGCCACACGGGGACGAGCAGGAATCGCGAAAGGACCTATTTTGTTTCGTTCAGTGTTTTCCACTAGGCGCCGTCCGTTTTGTTGGGGTCGCGAATTCTCCGCAGCCGATCCTACGAGCTGACGAAACCAATAAAACAGCGTCAAAAGAGCACCAACATGGTGCTCGTCGCGTTTCTGGAGTTGTCCGATCATCGCTTAATACTATCGGGTCCGGATGAAATGCGAACAGTGACGGAACTTCCAGCGCAACACCGGCGCACGCGCGGAGCTTGGGAATGGGCGAGGTTCAAACACATCGGTGTAGGATGCACACCCTCGCAGCTCTCTACTCTCCACCACGCAATTTTATCAGTTTCCGATGCCTCCATGGAGACCTATCATCTGTCAATGGCCACGGGCTGCAGTGCTCGCATTTCATTCGAATCCGATAGTACAGGGAAGGCCGAGTGACTCGCGTTTTTGACGCTATTTGAAAGTATAGACCGACACGCTGTTTCCACACAAGCCCGCGTTTGCCCACACCAGGTGTGGGCACTGCGCTAGCGCAGAAACCAAGGTTCGCGTGGGGTGAAGCTTCTGCGCATGCGGCGAGGTGACAACAGCGCGACCGCGGAAACGTGACGTAGAAGCTGCGTGTTGGTCTATAGACCTTTCCAGCGGCAGTCTCGAACGAAGCGCCCGGGCGGAAAATGCTGAGTCACTGAGCTGTGGACGCATGCGCAGCATCCGATATACCGCACAGCAGACCAACAGCGCATGCTCAGAAGGCGTTCCACAGCTCAGCAGACAAAGATGGCAGCGCGCAGAAGGCGCTTTATGGAAAGGTCTATAGAAGGCACACAAAACCCAGCGCGCAGTCTAAAAACGCAATGTCATGGAACAGTATCGGCACTCGATTGTTTTAACTGGTGAGGGAAAAAACAAAGAACGACGAAAAAAGCCGCGAGGTTGCGCTTTTAACGCTGCTAGGTTGACCCCATCGGCTCCTAGAGTTGGCTATGCTTTATGGAACGAATCATGTATAATCATGATAGTAGAACACCATATCGTTGGAAAAGAAGGTTTATTTGAGTTAAGAAAGGTTTATGATGTCTAAGTCACACTTTCCAAAATGTACGTTTTTTATCTTTCGCAGTTTTCTTTACACCCGTTTGATTAATTTATTAGATTAAGCGCAAATTTTAAAGCTAAAGCAATCTTTTTTTTTCTGATTTATTTATTAGCGAGCAGTTTCATATGCGTTTTTAAATAGTTGGAAAAAATTGCTCTAATTGTCTCAAAACATGAATGCATAATAATAGATTAGCCACTTGAGATAGATATTGAATCACGCTCTAAACGACTTTGATCTAATTTTAGTCTGAGGATAAAGCACATCACACAAACGCTTAGCGTTCGCACACAAAAGCTCCCTTTTCATCAAATCCTGGAATGATATCGGCCAGTAAAGTTCAATTACAGTCAACACCTAATTCTGTGTTAAAATTAATAATTCCATAATACATAGATTATTTGATTTGCACTGATACCGTCAGCTATTTATATGCATGCTCTGAGAAATGTTTACGTGTTTCTTGGACTTTTTGTTTTGTAACTCGAGTTATATCCTTAACGTATACCTGTTGCATATATTAATATTAAGGCGCTAGAAGTTCAAGAGTACATAAATATAGAATGTTCAAAAGAGTGAATGCATGAAATAATGAATTGATGAATGAAGGAATGATTACAATGCCATTGCGGGGCAAACTTACTTCCCACCCAATAAAGACGCACAAATAAATAATGTGTCAGAAAGCTAGGAAAACGACTATAAAACAAGTGTAGGTGAAAATGAAAAAAAAAAAAAAAATTGTTCTCATCTAAGAAGTAATGCTGAGAAAACGAGCAGAGTAGATGACCACGGCTTTCATTTTTAACATATTATGCATACTCCTATAGCTAGATCACCTCGCAGTTTGATTTTGGTTAATCTCAGTTGTCTAGCTATTTCGTATAGCTGGACGTAACATTGGCTAAGCCTGGCACCAATTTGAGATTTAACATCTTATCGCAAAACATGTTTTTGTTGTTTCTTGTTCCAGCAGATGCTATAAAATTACAGTAAATGCCGACCCTTTATGCCTATCCTTTCTCTAATCACCGAACACGAGTGTATATGAATGTCGCGTTAACTTGAGGGCGGAACGCAGGCACAGGTAAATTAGTTTGAAGAAGTGATAGAGACTCGCAGCGATAATGTGCAGCACCTGAGCAAACAAAACGCGTCCTTGCTAGCGCTCATATACATGTACTACACCCTTTGCGGTCTCACATGTTCATCGCATGAAGTCAACCACAAAATGTTATCAGTGTGGATTCGAGTGTATATTAAATAGAGCGCGTTGCACAAGCACGTATTCTGTGCGCCCTCGTAAAACAATTGCATAGCCTTATAGAGTGGAGCCGTGGGTGCCGTTTCTCAATCCCGGTAGTTCTTTTGATTATGACAAACTCGTCAGAACAGGTGTTTTAAACAAACCCGTCTAAACGTCCCTAAAAAAAAAAAAAAAAAAAAAAAAAAAAGAACGCGCAAATGTCTATAAAAACTGTCTTGGAACTAAATCTGTGGATAGTTATCAAAATACAGGCAAGCAACGTCTCGGGATGTTTGCAACCCGTTTCCGCGGAGGTGGTTTTATTGACATCGCAATATACCTGAATACATAAAATGCCCATGCGGTAAACTGTAACGGATTAGGAACAAGCGAGCGCTCTCATAAGACACGACAAGCGTGTTAGCCGGTAAAATTAGGAGTCCACATAAAAAAAAAAATTAAAATAAAGATAGAGCGGAAAGATGACAAAACGAGATGCGCGTAGAAGGGCCAACACATGGTAACACATGCACTCAGGATTACGAGATCAGTGAGCTGAACGAAGAAAACCCCGACCACCTTAACGCAGATTCCAATATCAGTCCCGTTTGAAGAGAAATAGATGGTCCTGAGCCTACCTATATTTTATTTTTGGGGTGAATTTGTCCCTACTGTAGAAACAAAAATAATATATATAAAAAAAAACATACACACACCAACCGTCGTCGTCCGTGTTAATCAACACTCGCACACCCGGAACGCAAAGCGAATACGACAGAAAGCGAAACTGAAACTCGAAGCATCACGCCTCTCACGTTGTATTATAGTGTTCTCTCGGCATTTCTACATTTCTAACGCAAGGTCACCCGCAGGCTTTGCGTATCGCATCGGGAGCGAGCCTCGCAGCCCGGCGACACCAGAGCACCGTATTTATCTATATTTGTTTCTTCCTCCGCCGTCGTTCCGTGGATTGGATATGGTGGTTGCGCGCGCCCGGGGTCGCCGGCTCCCAGGAAACCGATCGGCACCCTCTGCGGGGTGGCAACCGAGAACCGTATTTCCGCATCTTTATCGACCCCCCCCCCCCCCCCCCCCCCCCAAACAGCGGGGATTTTGGCGTCTTGACGGAGGAAAGAAGGAGAAAAAGAAAGCGTCAGACACACGAGCCGTGGACGGAGAGGAAAAAAGGGAGAAGCAAATGGGAAATAAGGAAGAGAAAGTGCACCGTCGGCGGGGTTAGGTTCACCCTTTCGCGGAGTATAGGGTGTCAGAGACAGAGCAAACACGCGCCAAACGAAAGTACGCAGAAAAAAACAAAAAAAAACGGATATTTGGTAATGCATAAATGGGCGCGACGAAAGTCACGATGAAAGGACCACGATAAAATAGAAGGACGAAGAAAAAAATAAAAACAAAAACAGATGAGAGATAGAGGGGTGGAACTTGTAGCTGCTGCCTTCTTTTTTCCATCTCTCGTTTTCTCCTCCTCTTCTTTCTTTCATCTCCTTCTGTTTTCCCCGCGGGGTTCTGTCGGGAGCGATCCATTCCTTAATTATGGAAGGAAAAGATAAACAGAGAGAGAGAGAGAGAGAGAGAGAGAGAAGAGAAAAAATATTAACCGACAAAAACGGCAAATCTCGTTTTTTTCATGTTTTTCTTTTCTTTTTTTGATAGAGGGAGGAAAGAAAATGATTCCGAATCAAGAGCACTGACCCAAATGTGTCCGGCTGTGGGAGCACACTTGTTTTTCTTTCCGTTCTCTATTATTGCGGTGGGAGTGCCCTCGGGGCAATTATCCCCAGAACACAGTTTGATCCAATCATCCCCCTAGAAAACACCCGTTCGGTGGGAGCGAGTCCGGAGACTCGAATGCTGGGTGGACACACCATCTCGAAATGATACTGGGCTAATTTGCGTTAAACGAGCTTCGGCGACTGTGTAGGCGTGGGTATAGCCCGACGTTTTAGACGGCAGGTTCTGGCGCTCTTTTTAATGAAACAAAGTTCCATAGAGCGTTTTCTCAATTCATAGTCGAACGGTTACGTACAGGGAAAGTGAGAATAGGAAGCCGCTGCCTGAGGCTTCACGGAAAAGCAGAAGCCAAGAGCCACTGTGTAGTACAGATAGATGGCTCGAAGGGTCTCCCTAAAGCCGGGGTACCACTGCTAATACATATTGCGAAAGACAGTCTTTAGTTAGAGGCACCGTCTGAGGCCTGTTTCTTCGAATCCCGGAGAAAAGCTCACCGGAGCAAAGCTCACCGGAGAAAAGCTCACCGGAGATAGCTCACCGGAGAAAAGCTCACCGCAAAACCGGCGGATGCGGAGAAAAGCTCACCGGCCATTGAGCGTATGCGGAGAAAAGCTCACCGATTTTTTTTCTTCTATTTATATGTAGGCTGCTGGATCATGCTAACATATCAATTTATTATTATTAAAATTCGTCAGCTTTGTAAAAAAGAAAATCTCCTTTCTTGTAATATTTGTTAAGCTTATTGGGTATACTGCTCCCAAATAATAATTGCCGGCGAATGTTTTCTGTGGCTTACTCTCTAGGCAACGAAAGCCTAACTGAAAACTTTATGAACTTGAAGAACAGGAAAAAGTTGAAAACTTAATAATGTCTGCCTAAAACCTAAAAATCAATACTGTAAATGCCGAATATCCGAAAGTGCATGCGCAACAACGTGGTGCCTGAAATTCTCTTTGAAGCTTTTGTTAACTTTTGAAAACATGATGAAACAGTCAGTAGGATATCGAGGCTTCTTTCTTCCACGGACATGCACGTTTTCTAGCCGTTCGTGCTGGTGTTTCCACACGTTACCTTTGTTTGATAGTGCCCATTCTACGGTGAGCCACCCATGACCTTCAGAGCTGCACACTGGCACCGTTGTTACTCGTGACCTGTATTAGAAGTAGACTTCTGTAAGGTAGCGGATAGGGCGAGTTGGTAAACGTTATACATGATGAAAACCGCTCAAATAACGACGACAAAGTGAAGACAACAAACACGACAGGACGAATCTGTTCTCGCAACTAAAGTTGTGTTAGTGAAATTAACAGAAAGAAAACAGCGTAGTGGACACTGATTACATCAACAAACACCTACTTATCTATTAGGCAGTACACAATATTCGGAGCTGAAACGGTTCACACACCGCTCTTCATATTAGCTCGCAAAGAACAAACCTCTTTATCTGACAGAGCTACCGACGGCGCACTGTCAGCTGTCAATAAATTGCTGTCTTTTTTACCGGTGTACGATGTTCTGATTTTATACTTGTGGCTTCATTTAAATACAGAATGGGTGATTACAAATTTTTGTGGAATTAAGTAAATATGCCCAATGAACTTCGAGAATATTACAAAAACGAGGACATATGTTTAATGAAGTGACGAATGCGAATTGTGTTGAATTGCCACGTTTGACGCAGAATCCGCTAAGTTAAAAAAAAAAAAAAAAAAATCGGTGAGCTTTTCTCCGCATCCGCTCAAAGGCCGGTGAGCTTTTCTCCGCATCTGCCGGTTTTGCGGTGAGCTTTTCTCTGGTGAGCTTATCTCCGGTGAGCTTTTCTCCGGTGAGCTTTTCTCCGGTGAGCTTTTCTCCGCCGCCCGTTTCTTCTTTGTATGACGGTCCCATTGGTCAGAGAATTGGATAAGGATATCTAGTTGGGCTAGTTGGTTTTGCATCATGGTGCAATACGCCAAAAAACACGGACGAAAACGAAGAAAGAACTGGACTGGACGCGGCGTGACTTTCAACTGAATGGTTTATTTGGATGTAATACTTCTTAAAATATAAAAAAAAACCAGCATACTTGGCAGAATAGGAAGATATTGTCTAAAAGCCCACCACCCTCAAATACCAGCGTCATTGGTTCTTCAGTAGTAGAATTCTTTATCGGACAATGACACAGAGGGTGCGCTTACGCACGAGTTGTCTTGGTGGGACTTAACCAGGAAGACTTCATGAATTTCTCTGGCCGTTTTTGTTTTGTAGTGGCCCATGACACGGGTCTCACCAAAGGTGGGGCTGCACTTCTCAGAGTTAGGCCCGCATTCGCAACGGTCAGAGTGAACTGCTAGGTGGCCAGACGGGGACCACATGCTCTCTGACCCTATTATTGATGCACCTCCCAGATCGGGAAAGGAATCGGCTGTGCCGCGAGGGACCTGCAAAAAATGACATGTCACTAAGTTCCGCGAGTGCGCCACTAGCGTCACGCACGAAATTCCTCTGTCATGTGGTAAAGTGTACGTTGGCCAAACGGGGAGTTGCATCAATGATAGTGTCAGAGAGCATGCGTTGGCGATCACGCAATCCCCGTCTGGCCACCTAGCATTCACTCATTTAGTGGCTCTAGGCCGGAATAGAGGAGGGCCGACGCAAAATGCTCTCCTTTCCCCGAGAAAAAAAAAAAAGAAGGAGCGCGTTTTTCTTTTTGTATTTTACCGCTGGGGCATTGTTTGGTGCTGCCAGAGAAAGCTCCTGCGCGCGCCCTCTTCTCTGATCTCCTTTCCCCTTTACAGCGGCCACGTTCTTTCGCGATTTGACAGGTTTTCTAGAATAAAGGAGGCTATGATTCTGCTTAACCTTCGCCGCGTTCCATTAAAGCCAGCCAGTTTTTCTCCACCTGTTCTCGTTTCTGCTTTCGTTTGCACACTCACGTTATTCAAGCCAAAGTCACAGTTCCTCCGGAACAACAAATTCCTGCACTTTCGGGCCTTTGAAGTTGTTGTGCACAGTCTTATCATCTGGCCGCCGTTAGCTTCTCTTTTCGTCACCTCTGGCGATGAGTAAATCTCTGATGCCGGCACACATGTCATATCCGTGCAAAAGTTCACTGCACATTTACTCATTTGACGCTCAACTCCGAAAATGAAATGCACCAGTAAGGCCAAAACCCAGGAGAGACTGGAACGTTTTGTGAAGATTTCCGCTCATTGCCTCATCCGTTGAATAGTCACAACGACGGCACGAAAACGCATTCGAGTCCAGAGCGCACTTACGTGCCATGAGGGCTCGAAGCCCCGTTAAATGCCGACGTGGCCATCGGCCAACGTGGAATCTCTATTTCAGTCCCAGAGAGTAGTCGTAGAGAACACGACGAAGTGGTTAATTGTTTGTTCGGGAGGTAAGGCCTGAAGATCTGCGGCTTCAGGTGATCTTCAGGCAGCGCCGGCGTCTTATTATAATAAGACGCCGGCGCTGGTCATGTCGAAAAGAACTTCCTGACAGGACGCTTTCCAAGTACCTGAGATGCCAAAAAAAAAAAAACAAAAAAACCTCCCTTTTGATACCCGTGCTACGGAGTTTACTTTGCTAGGTGTCGTCCATGGCCAGATTCGAAGAGATATTGAGTCAACCGCGTTCCGCCAAGCGCGCGCGCGGATCGTCGTCGTCGATGGTGGTTTCTGGCGCACGCCTCAGCCGCACGCTACAATATACAGATCTTTGCATCGCTTATCACGAGGGGAAAAATGCTGAGTGACCGAGCTGTGGGCGCATGCGCAGAGTCCGATATGCTGCGCGGCAGAGCGACAGCGCATGCTCAGAAGGCCTTTCACAGCCCAGCAGACGAAGATGGCAGCGCGCAGAAGGCGATTTTTGCAAAGGTCTATATGAAGCGAATACGATTGCAACGTGCTTGAAGCGCATTCGCAGATAATTTTGCCATCATGTCTGCAACAATCCCTCTGCACTATGTGGTGTATGAGCATTGTGGCTGAGGCGTAATGCTCGTTCGGTGTCGCCAAGTACACCAAGAATGCCAATGCTTGAGTTAGCGTATATCTTAGTATGCACGTAAAAAAGTTTTATATTGTAAATATTTTTGTTTTGCTCGGATTAACCAAACAGTCATGGCGCAAACGTCTCTTGCTTTTCAGACTTTGCAACAACAACAACAACAAAAAAAAAGCAAGCAAACAAGATGAGGACTCTGTCGCGATTAGAGCTTAGAAAGACGAGTAAATTATTTTTTTTAGATTTAGTTATGCGGTCCTGATCATTACCAGAGCACAAACCACAAATCGCGTGTTTCTTTCCGTGCAAAAAAAAAAAAAATGCTTGCGCGCATTTTTTTTTTGGTGTTTCCTCCACCTTCGCTTCGAAATAAAATTGTATGCCCTACATCGACTGCCGATTGCGCTTGTCAACACAAAAATGACAGCCTTCGGAAGCGTTCTCGTTTCCTTTCCGAACTTTTTATTGCCCGTGTCCTGAAAGAACCGACGTCTTGTTTCCGGTTCCCAAATGCCTTTCCTGGCAAAAATTAAACAAACGATAAAAACACGAATATAAACAAAGCACTGCATAATAATTACGCATAAAGCACGAATATGTCAGCAAGGTGCACCGATTCCTTCAAACAAAACATGGGGAAACACTAAACTACTTCATAAACAAAGTTAATGCTTGAAATATAAACGCAGCGGTTGTGACGCGCGAACGATAAAAGCCTTTCACAGAAATAAATAATACATAGAGGCAGAAAAACTAAAGAACAAAAGAAATAAGTGACCCAAAAGAGGTGGCTTCGATTTTCATTTTGACATATAAATAGAAACGTGCAATCGTTCCGAGCGGCCCCCAAATGCGAATATGTTGGTAGACGGGAGGCATTGATCGACTTCTCCTATTCTCCAATTCCGTATAGTATCTCGTCTAGGCTCGACGAACCCGTATAAAAGGAGATTTCGGAAATATATTTTGTGCCCTCGCGAAATCATTAGCGACGGCTGGGACCACGCCCTTCATCATCTCTGATCGCTTTACGCAATGCCCTGGAGCAACGCAGTAAAGCTCCAACGCTGATTTCTCTACAAAACACCGTCCATCCATACTCGCTCGACAACTCCGGTGCGTTAGCTATAGCTCGCTTCGCCCGAGCGCCGTCGCCAGGACGACGACGACTTCCGAACGGAGATTCTTTTCAGGGCTTGCGCAAGATAATCGCTGGTGAAGCAACTTTGAGCAATAAAACATAAATAACGGGGCACTTAGAACGTTAAAAAAATACACAAAAAAAATATCACGAGCCATTCTACTCTCTGAGGGTGGATGACCAGCGAAGCTGTTTAGCACACGACAGAGACGCGACACACAATTTTGAACAAAGGTACGAACACATTTAATGTCTGGATCGGTGGTCATCGTGGCGAAAGGTACGCACACACATGTCGAGGACAATCGCCGCCCCGAGGAGCCGGAGGAAACTAGACGCGCGCGACGGGACCGCCACCCGGCGGAAGGAAAGGAAACTAGGCACGCAAGCGCTTGGAACAACGACAAAGAAAGGGCGGTGCGCTTCCCTCCTCCTCCTCCTTTCCTCCTCCTCTCCTGCTGCCGCTGAATTTTCCCGCTAAATTTGCCAGGGAAATTTGGGTGACGTGACACGAAGTTGCGAGTTCATTTTCCCCGCTAAATTTAGCGTTGAAATTAAATTGGCGTTGAGATCACGTGACGTCAATTTCTTCGCTAAATTTAGCGGGAAAATTTCAGCATGCTTGCATCTCTCGATCTCCATCTGTCGAGCGCCTCGAAATGGGCACGAAATGTTTTGTGACCGAATTGTAGCTCTGGGTACCATTCGTGTAAGGAGCAAGCCTCCTTATTTAAAGCACCTGCGGACCCCAATCGCCTCGCATTATGGGATCGTGATATTCCCCGCTCCGACCGCGAGCTTCAGCCCGGAGATTGTGTTTGCGAAAAACATTTCAGTTCGCAACTGATCTCTAAGACCTATTACGTGGAGCACTAAGGAAAAGATGTGCTGTACGCACAGAAAAGGTCATTTTTCTAAGCAGAAACCGTGCCATCGATTTTTTTTCACTGTGCTAAGTACTTGTCCTGAGAGTCGTTCCAGCCGCCAAGGAAAGCGCCGAAGAAGCGGCCGCTCGTATTTTGTGAAATTTCCGCAAAGCGAAGCTTCTCGCAAATTGAGTCTAGGGTGCCTTCATCTGCCGGCCGCTTCCGCTGACAGGGTGGAGACACCAGTGGAGCCAATGGAACGCCACAATATGGCGCCTGAGGTCAGTATTAGCTCCAAATTGGGTGTCGGTCCTGTAGAGTGTGTATGACAAAGTCGTGGTGCAAAAACGTTGTGCTTAGCGAAAGTTTTGGAAAGATAGACGCAATATGACGCCGGTGAGAGCATCGCAAAGTTCACCACAAAATGGCGGGTGTCTCCACCCTGCCAGCGGCGCGTCCGTCAAATGGAGGTACCCTAATTGAGCCTATAGTGCGGCGGCGGTAGTCGACATGTCGACACCACCCAAGCAGCCGTGCCTCCAGCGACTTGTCCCGGCAATGAAACAAGCCGCACGAAGGAAAGTGTGGGAAAACATTAGAAGCAGAATCACCAGTGGCCCAAGCCGCGGAGGACAAGAACATCGTCGCGGGCACGGCGTTCACGGCAGCAGAACCACCAGTGACCCATGCCGCGGAGGAAGACCACATCGTCGTGGGCACGGTGCTGACGGCAAGCGAGCGTTGCAAGCAGGGATTTCCCCAGACCCCCCCCCCCCCCTAGGGGGGGTTTAGACCCCCCCTCGTTTTTCCGAAGGCACCCCCTTTATTCACAACGACTCCTATATCCGCAATGCCCCCCCCCCCCCTTTAACCCGATTCCGAGTCAAGAGGTCCAACGAGTCAAAAGATCCAACGCGTCAAAAGATCCATTATTGGACCTTCTGACTCGTTGGATCTTTTGACTCGTTGGACCTCTTGACTCGCCATGGACCTTTTGACTCGTTGGATCTCTTGACTCGTTGGACCTTTTGACCCACATTGGATCTTTTGACTCGTGTTTGGCGAGTCAAAAGATCCAACGAGTCAAAAGATCCATTATTGGACCTTCTGACTCGTTGGACCTCTTGACTCTCTGCCCGATCACCGAGAAAGGGGGATGGGCTTTGAAGAAGAGCAGGAAAAGAAAGAGAAGCAAAAATATACGATGAATGACGGCTTTCGGGTAACAAGGAGGGGCGTGACGGTCACTGCACTGCGGCGGGATGAGATCCCTCGTCTAATAACAAAGCAACAAAAAAGAGGGAGATGAGAGAAGAGGATACAGTGGTTTTGGGGACGAGAGGTTTTGGGATCCTGAATGGCTGGCTGTGTCACGGCGTTGTGCGCTTTCCATTTCAATCGGCAGGTGACCAACGCCATCTCTTCGTGCGGTATGCTTAATTAACACAGGAATTTCCCGGGAGCTGTGCACGCTGCACGGTCGCGGGGACGTAGGTTGTTTCTCGAATTTAGAAATCAACGAACAGTCAATCGGTGACTGAATTACGACAAGTATAGAACAACACGTGGTGCTGACGTTAAGGAAATACACCAACACCACACATAAGACCAACAGCGCGTTGGTCTTATACGCGCAGCATGAGCTCAACTGAGAGGAAGGGTTGTGCGGATCATTTGGACAGCGTAATGTATGGCAGTCATCCAGAGGGTCAACATGTCGCAGTATCTTGCCGGCCAGTGCAGCCTGATTGCTGAATGGCACCACGCTGAACGGATAACCAGCATCGGCGTGCGTTCGTGTAATCACTACTGCGTGGTGCACCCAAAGACCCCAGGCTATAATCCGTTTCACCTAAGGATGGACCGCAGCCTGAGTTTGAAACCGAGGGCGTCAAGGGACATCTTGACCCGCGTGACGTTTTGAACACCTTTGTGTTCGAGGCATTTCAGAGTTGGAGAAGGACCCTACTACCACTTGTCTTGCTCTGCATACACAAGCTTCTCTGGCTCGTGTTCAGGTTGAGCGTATTGATCAAAAGCCACGCACACTTTTATTCGTCTTTCCATGTATCGCAATAGTACGTATATATATTTTTTTCTTGTTGTTGTTTTTGGTCTGCATTAGCACGGAAATCATATATTTCTTATTTTAATGTACGGCACCTAGTCATTTTTTTTTTCGTGCAAACTGAATTATTTTATTCGCACGTAATCAAGCCGAGAAAAAAAGAACACATTGTACCTTCCACATTTTCGCGACATATTTGGAACCTTGCATCCCATGTTCCATTACAGCAACCGCTTATCAAATTCTAATTTAAATTTCAATATATCTTATATCGAACCTAAACGTTTATTAGAAAGGATAAGTTTACCATATATCAACCCACCTTTAAAAATGTTTTAAGCTATTATTTTGAATTATTTTTCGTCATATACTGCTTTCAGATTGGCCAAGTTCGATATCTTTCCTGCACGAAAATAACCGATGATTTATCGGGAGTTCCTCTCTTTGAAGTCGCCATCTAAGGCGCATCCTAAAGGAGGCTTGAAACGATTTTTCTACTTTTGCTAAATAGTACTTAGAATCACCCCCTAACGTTAATAACTGAATAAACTTGTCTTGGTTGTTCTTTCTAGGCAATGGCAGTCGCCAATAAAATTCGAGAAATATGAGCATCATTCATCCCCTCAACTCGGAGCCAGAACAAGTGGCCACGTGGCCTGGTGCCTATCTTATACCTTTATGCCCGTGCCCCACTAGAGCGACAGACAGAAACAAAAGACAGCGACAAGCCACAAACCCATGCAGCATGCTCGCGATGGTACCTTTGGCAGGCGTTAAGTCGTTCGGTGCTCGTGAACTAAGCACGAGCGATTGCAAGCCTGCCAACGATACCCTCGCACGCATGATGCTCGTGTTTGAGCATAGCCTCCTTTATTCTACAAAGCCTCTCAAATTGCGAAATACTCTGGTTTGAGGCTTGTCGCTGTCGTTTGTTTCTGTCTGTCGCTCTAGTGGGACACGAGCTTTAACGTTAATCTTACCCACGTGCTGGGATTGACAAAGTAGAGAAAGCGTGCTGAGCTCAGAGATGGTTATGCCCGTGTCCCACTAGAGCGACATACAGAAACAAAAGACAACGACAAGCCTCAAACCAGAGTCTTTCGCGATTTGAGAGGCTTTGTAGAATAAAGGAGGCTATGCTCAAACACGAGCATCATGCACGCGAGGGTAGCTTTGGCAGGCTTGCAATCTCTCGTGCTTACTTCACGAACACCGAACGACTAAACGCCTGCCAAAGGTACCATCGCGAGCATGCTGCATGGTTTTGAGGCTTGTCGCTGTCTTTTGTCTCTGTCTGTCGCTCTAGTGGGACACGGGCATTAGAGTTGGGCTATTCTCATCACCGCAGTGGGTGGACACGAGCCACTACCCGAGTGTCCGCCCAGGCATTGATTGTTCCTAGCTGAAGTCGAGTGCTCACGTAGTTCTCGTGTCAAATCCATGCATGATCCTCGCTTTACTGACATCAGGCGGGTGATTTCGATTCCACAATCACGTCATCGAGCTTTGTAAAGGCAAGAGTGAAAGAAATCGTCCCTTTTTATCTTCGCGATTTCACAATTTCACCGCGACAAAGAAGTTTCTGAATCAGTGACGGTCTGTGCGAGTATACTTGTGCCAGGCCTGGACCAGTGCGAACCGGCAAAGTCATGAACGTTCCAACCCGATAACGTTTCATGACCCCTTTAAAGGGGCCGTGAAATGATTTTAATGTTCAAAGAATCCGGTCGTGTCACTTTTGTTTGGCTTACCTTAACACAAGTAAAAAAACAAAAAACAAGAAACACGCCTTGAGCTTTTAAAATGTCGCGAGTGTCCGGAGAAATCGCGGAGAGGAAAAGGGACTATTTTCTGTCTTGCAGCCTCTTCTGTAGGCCAAGAAAACTACGCGCATGACGTGAACTGGTTGAAAGTGTATTGAGTTAGCAAGCTCAGTAAGTGTCTGCTCAATTTGAGGCTATTTTTTTTTTATGTTTTCGTGAAAACGTGAACAGACGCGCCAAAAGCCTGATATTCTCGACTTTTATAACGCAAAGTTTTAGAGGCGCCATCTACCCAAAGCGAAGAAAAGCGCTCCCGCCCCACTCCCCATAGCCACAGTGACATGAAACTGAACGTCTCCGGGTGCCCCCCTCGAGCCCGCAAACCGGAAAACAGTACGTAGTTGAGTGGCGCATCAAACTTAAATCTGTTCCAACTTTTTTTTAAACGAAAACTAATGCACTTATTAAAAAAATCGTTTACTGATCTTTCTTGTACAACGCCTCCCAGCGACTAGGGGAGCAGTGGTGAGCGGCTTTCCGTGACTCCTTTGCACTGTGAAGCGGCAGTTCTCGAGTAATTGGAGGTCTTGACCCACAATGGATCTCTTGACTCGTGTCTACCGAGTCAAGAGATCCAAAGCGTCAAAAGATCCACTATTGGACCTTCTGACTCGTTGGACCTTTTGACTCGTTGGACCTCCTGACTCGCCGTGGATCTTTTGACTCGTTGGATCTCTTGGCTCGTTGGACCTCTTGACCCACATTGGATCTTTTGACTCGTGTCTGGCGAGTCAAAAGATCCAACGAGTCAAAAGATCCATTATTGGACCTTTTGACTCGTTGGATCTTTTGACTCGTTGGATCTCTTGACCAGAAGCGCTTTAACCCCCCCAAAAAAATTTAGACACCCCCCCTGATTTCAATTCCTGGGGAAACCCCTGGTTGCAAGACACTCTCAGAAGCTGAAGGCCCTCCCTTGTCAATAACGGAGCACTTGAAAAACACTGAATTTGGACCCGCATCTCTGACGGCGATATTTTCTTCTCGTTGCAGAGATTTGAGTTGAGGCAATAGAAAAGGATTGAAAAATAATGTGCCTCGGTCTGCTCCAGCGTTAGCATTGCAGACTTAATCCAATTGAAAATAAATAAAAGAACGGGACACTTCGAAAAAATGAAAAAAAAAAACGGCAACTTTTTTCCGACCGAATCGTGCATACAACAGCTTCCAGCAGCATACCTGGCGCCACCTACATCGAAGAGTACTGGAGGCGAGAGTAGGAGCGAACATTCTTTGGGGGCCGTCGCGGCGGAGTGTCTTCACCTGCCCTCTTTTCTTTTACTGTGGCGGTGAGTGTGGAGCAGGTAAAGTGGTGGGCTCCCGCTTGAATTGAAGGTAAGACTAGAAGATGGCTTTCTTGATTAGAAGACCCTCGTCCCACAAAGATGGGCTGAACCGGGGGATCGCTGAAGCACGGTCAAGAGTCTCGTGGGTGAGCTGTTTGCGGAGCTCACGTCCGAAGGGCGGTTTGGGAAGCAATGTGTACTACGTTTTGCTGGGTTGGGGGAAGGTGTACGAATTCCTGGACTGCATGCACAATGAAGAGGATTCCCATTGTGGTATTGCCCGCAAAAGCCTATTTATACCGTTTCCGCTCTGAACCCTCCTGTCCTAATTGTCCTGAACTCTATGCCAATTTCGTCCACTGTCTCTCCCTCTATCATCCTCAGTCCTCTCGTAGAATGCCAAAACAGTTTTTTTTCATTAGTCCCAATGCTACATACACTATTTACGACGCACATCAACGGTTGTGACAGTGCACTGTCACGACCGAAGAGAGCTCAATCAGAATCATTCAACCACCGAGCACACACAAACCGTGAAGAAGTTCTCAGTGTCAAGAGGTGGAGAAAAGCTTCTTGGACGACAAAATCCAACTCAGTGACAGCGGCACCGGCTCGTTTGAACTATCCTCGGAGCAGTCCAGGTCCACGCACACACTCGCCCCGTCGAGCGCACGAACGTTAACTATGCACTCCAGCACGGGAACACGAGAACTGCACACAACACAAGGCAAAAATGGCAGGTTCACATCGGAGAAATGAGCGTCTTGCGAACCCCAACTGGCCCCAACTTGATTGTCGTACAATGTTGCCAAGCGTCTCTTGTGAAAGAAAAACATGTTTTAAAAAATACAAAAATTATAAATGTAAGGAAAACAGAATGAACTTTTTTTTGTTTTCGGAAACGTTTTTAGTATGTGCTACGTGGCTATTTTCATCCCAGTTAAAACCAAAATGAAAATATAAACGCTCACAAACGAATGCAAGCGAGAAGGAAAGAAGTAAGCCGCATGGCCATTGAATTAACAATGCCCGCTGCGCTCGCTGCAGCGCTGGCTTCCACGTCGTGCTGGTACGGAGGCTGCGATCGTTGTAAAGTCAGCTCCAACCCTTAAACATGCCCCCTCATGCAATATTTGACGCTACGATTGCGTGTGGATACCTCCCCCTGCGTTCCGAAACAGCAAGTACGTCGCTAACGCTGGCAATCGGGTATGAAGCCAGCGCCGCCATCTTCTCCGCGCCTTTGCGGTAGTAAATGAAGTGAAGCGTCTGCGCATGCGCAGTGCCACCGGCAGCGCCCTTGCAGCTGCGTGACGTCAGGGCCGCGTGTTGGTCTCACTCAGCGCCCACATTAAACTTGGAAAACCCATATAGCTATTGAGTATGGCAAGCGCGGCAGATGAGAGCAGTGTTGCGGAATGGGCACCCCCATTCTATTCCATTTCCATTCCGGGGAATTAGAGTTTGCGATAATTCAATTCCTTTCAACTCGTAGGAATGCGGACACTGGGCCCATTCCCACTCCTGGAATGGCTAAATCGTTCCATTCCAGTCCTAAACGTAAAAATTGGCACTTGACAGCTGCATTGTGTTGCTGGCATAAGCAGCATCATCCCCAAGAATCCGGGACACGCCGCTGCTTACAACTTACGCCATCTCTCGGCAGTCACCTCAGCGCCCCAGCTTAACTCAATGGGCAAAAAATTTATATTTTTGTAATTCAGTTAAAAACCCAGAGATTATTTTGCACTCGGAAGATTATAATATTGACCTAATAGCCCGCCTATTTTAAGAAATTGAAGGCCACACGACCATTATATTTCCTTCCTGAACCAATGAACCGCTTCCCATAGACCCCCATTAAAAAACAGACCATGACATTCACCTCCCAGGAAGAAAATCTTGGCGCCACACTCACTTGAAATCAAATACGATTATTTTATCAATCTTAGCTTTAATTGATTCCAGGAGAGCATTTTGAAATTCACGTTCGATGTTGAGTTATCGAGGTCTAAAGTTCCGTAATAATCGTGGGCTTGCAAAAGCGTGAAAACATGGTTGGGCCAGCAGGGGATTTCCCGCTAAAAAAAGTTCGCGAATATTTATTATTTCAACTGATTAAATATGTATTAATGTGAAAGCATTAACTGTCCCATGGAGTGAAGTCGGCGAAAAACACCATTGGCCAAGTGTTACGAGACCTAAAATCCCATTGGATGCGACGCCTCATGTGACCCCATAGCAATGGGGTCATCGTTGCCAAAGAGACAGCCGAACTGCTGGCGGCGCAGCTGTAAAGGGGGGGGGGGGGGCTCGCTAACGCTGCTAACGTTAGGCCGAACGTTAGCAACGTCACGCTTTGAGGTCTAATGTCGTCAACCGGTACTCGCAGAGGCTTGACGTGAGGGGGGCACGCAAGTATGCGCTGGCGTGACGTTAGGCCTAACGTTACGCTTTGAGATCTGACGTCGTCAACCGGTACTTTGAGGTCGTCCTAGACGTCGCCCTCAAGTCGTCGTCCTTGAGGTCGCCCTCAAGTCGTCGCCCTTGAGGTCGTTCTTGAGGTCGTCCTTGAAGTCTTCCTCGAGGTCGTCCTAGACGTCGTCTAGGCGTCGTTCTCAACGGCGTCCTAGACGTCGTCATCTAGGCGTCGTTCTCGACGTCGTCCTAGACGTCGTCATCTAGGTGTCGTTCTCGACGTTGTCCTAGACGTCATCCTTGAGGTCATCCTCCGCGTCGTCCTAGACGACGTCCTTGACGTCGTCCTCGACGTCGTCCTAGAGGTCGACCTAGACGCCTTACTTGGCTTCGATCTCTGGGACGTCGTCCTAAACTTTAGTACGTGTAGAAACATTACTAGAAAACATTTCACCCGCGGTACTATAATGCGTTCGCATTTCAACGCATAGCTCGGATGTATAGTATCACATTACAGGAGAGAATTCTGATATTATAATTAATTATTTTTCTGTGAACTTTTAAATCTCGTCCCTTGTACGATAAGCCTCTCTCTCCGCTGTGGCGACTAAGCACGAACGTTTTTTTAGGGCAGTTGCTCCTGGCTCAGGAAGCCACACAAATCATCTGACAAAATTAATTTTTCTTCTATCGCGTACCTCTGTATGCCTATTATTATATCCCGGGAGAACATTTTGATATTTGTTATAATTAATTTTTTGTGAATTTTTCAATCTGGTCGTTCGCAACTAAAGTCGACTTTCTTCACTGTGGCGACAAAGTCCAAACGTTTTTTTGGGCAGTTGCGCCTCGCTCAGGAAGCCACACAAATTGTCTGACCAGATTCATTTTTTTTCTATCACGCACCACTGCATGTCTATTATTATATTCCGGGAGAGCATTTTGATATTTACGATAATTATTGTTCTGTGAATTTTTCAATCTGGTCTCTCGTAACAAAAGTCGGCTCTCTTCGCTGTGGCGACGAAGTCCAAACGTTTTTTGGGGCAGTTGCGCCTCGCTCAGGAAGCCACACAAATCGTCTGACCAGATTCATTTTTATTCTATCACGTACCTTTCTATGCCTATTAATATATTCCGGGAGAGCATTTTGATATTTAATATATTAAGTTTTCGGTGAATTGTTCAATCTGGTCTCTCGCAACAATTTGGCTCTCTTCACTGTGGCGACTAAGTCCAAACGTTTTTTTGGGCAGTTGCGGCTCGCTCAGGAAGTAACAAATTTATCCCGAGGCGATAAAAAGTTCTTTGAACACGTAGCTGGGTATGTGTACTACTGTATTCCGAGAGAGAATTTAGATTGTCTAGGTATTTATTTTCCCAGAATTATTTGAAAATAGTCTCCTGCATCGGAAACTGCGATATCTTGCTTTAGAGACTTGTACCGCTGAGTTTCTGGGCAGATGCCCTTCGCCCAGCCCGACAAAATAACACAAGGTTAAAATCCGTCGTTAAATTTCAATTTACTGCGTTAGCAGTACGGGCGATCGTAAGGATTTTGATGCGATAGCATTATTAAACTACTAATCACAGATTTTTGTCTATCTATCCGGTCGGTATTTAGCCTTTAGTACGCGGGAGGCATAGATGGGGCCCTTTAGACGGCCCCCCACCCAATGAGGGCGTCTAATGTAGGCGGCGCTAGGGGCCCCTTTAAAGGGGCCCCTCGAATGCTCTAGTCCTTCAGCAAGCCGAGGGCGACCCCCAAAATGTGTCACCCTAGAGGTTGTCCTAGAGTCGATTCTCGAGATCGCCCTAGAGGTCGTCCTTAAGGTGGTCCTAGGGGTCGTTCTAGAGATTTTCCTTCATATCACCCTAGAGGTCGTCCTAGACGTCGACCTAGACGTCGTCTTTGACGTCGTCTTTGAGGTCGTACGTGAGGTCGTCCTAGACGTTGTATTTGAGTTCGACCTCGACGTGGTATCTGACGTCGTCCTAGAGGTCGCGCTTAGAGTCGTCCTGTAGGACGTCATTCTCGACATCGTCCTTGAGGTTGTCCTAGAGGTCGTTCTTGAGATCGCCCCAGAGGTCGTCCTAGCTGCTTCTTGAGTCCCATGAACAGTGCTAACGCAATTCATAGACAACCAACAATAGTGGTTTCTGCAGCCATTTCAGCAGCCAGAACCACAGTTCTTGGTCGTCAAGACCCAACGTCAAGGCCCATGTGTATAAGCTGAAATCTATCGCATTCATAGATAACCACCCCTGTGGTTCTACGAATTGCCGCGACCATTTTGGTCCCACGATTTGCGCCTCGTGACGTCACAACTCTGTAATTTTTTTCTATGACTTTAGTCATAACAGATATCGGCTGTGTAGGCGCGAAAGGGTGGGAGAGGGTTAATTTCAAGATAGACGTTATGTCGGGATGCCGGTCACTTTCCTTCTCGATCCATGCTGTGACAATCCGACAGCGAGGCAATGTATAAAGGGAGGGAGGAGGGGGGTCAGGGGGGGTAGGGGAGGCAGGGGGAGGGAGGAAGAACACGGGGCTCTGGAGGGAGTCGTGAGACACCTCCTCTCCTTGCAAGCGTCCGTTGTGCTCTCTTCTTGCCATCCTCCCTTTCACTCCCTTCGCGTTGGCAAACCTTGGTTTCCCCCTTCCTGCCCTTGTATACTCGCCTTGTTTCAACATAAACAAGCTCGGGTGCTACGAAGACAGGTACAGTGAGATACAGCCTACGAAGACAACGACGGGCGAAGCCGCGATATCGAGGGCAGTCGACAGGGAGTTAGGGGCGTGCGTCCGCCGAGC
Organism: Ixodes persulcatus; assembly: GCA_013358835.2. Taxonomy (NCBI): domain Eukaryota; kingdom Metazoa; phylum Arthropoda; class Arachnida; order Ixodida; family Ixodidae; genus Ixodes; species Ixodes persulcatus. The sequence goes on from JABSTQ010010148.1 coordinate 262,288, forward strand.
AAGTGCGAATTCATCCGTGTTTGGGGCGGCCAAAGCTGAGCGCATGTTGCAAAGATGTTACTGCCAACGGAATAGCATATTCGCTGATTTCGGGCGAGAATGAATTTTTCGTTTTTTTTTTGTTTTGTTTTGGCGTTTCGGCAAATGTTTTCCGGCTTTTTTGGGAATCCTATGGTGCCATGCTTGGTCTTGGCACTGCGGTAGGTGAATATGTTCAAGAGGTAATGAGGTGCAAAACCTACAAGAAGGGAATAATGCGAAATCTGTGAAACTGATCATTACTGCAACTATTCCAACAAAAAAACATGTTTTTCTTACGAATAACAATAGATGTCACGTCATGTAGACAACAACTAACAAGTAATTTTTTTCAAAATTTATTTTCTCCTCCCAAGAGGATTTGGCTATGATGGGCAGACGTTGTGGAAACGCCGACGTTCATCGCTGGCGGCATGTGGTTTGGATCTAGGGAACCCCGATACCATTGCCTTTGGATCCGCGCGCACCTATGGCTTCACGCAAGCGCCAAGCGAGACGCACGTCGAATACGCCCGGAAAAACGTGCCGTGTGGGCTGGTGTTCTCTGAAATTCTACTCGCGCTTCGCGGTGGAACCATCTCTTGCCACCGGTACCGACGTGTTCGGGGATCCACAGTGTCCTCGAACAACTGGACAAATATAACGCAGTCGCTCTTATCATCTTCAGAGATCTAACACTCTTCCTCGCCCGTCTCTGTTATTAGCCTGCCTGTTGAAGCCGTAGTTGGCAGCGCGGCGTCCTGAAAATTGCACGTTGTTTCATGTTTTATTTTGTAGTCTGTCGTGAATAAAGTTGCAGTTGTTTATTATTGCAGCCATTTAATGGGACATGCCCGCAAAGAAGACGTTTCACGATGTATTAGAATAATAAAAAAATTATAGAAACAAAAGTTTTGTCAGGTTTTAAACGAAGGCGCTAAAGATGGTGTAAGTTTCTCTTTATTCTTTCCTTCATAGTGTTTGTAATGGCTTTTGTTTTTTGCGGGTGCCGTTAAGATCAATGGATACAGAGAGCTACTGCTCGGGGGGAGGCTATAACCGGTTTATTCCGAGCTTCCGATACCCCTGTCAGACGGGAAAATAAATGTCATTTTGATTGAATATCAATCACCGCTCGGCGAATCAGCTCGTGATGCTGGCTCTGCACGAGGCGCCTGCACGCACAGCGTGGCGTCTTGAACACGCGGATTGGCCGAGCTGTAATGCCATTTTGCTTAAATGTTATTTAACGTGCCCGTCTGACAGGCGTATAAAGGCTGAACTCCATGGGACGAATTATGTGACGAATAACTGGCGAACGCCGCCCGACGGCACTGCTCGCTTTGCGCGCGACGTATACCAGCCACTGTGTTCATTCCACGCGCAGAGCAAAAGCCGCCGGCCAAAATTCGTCGGTTATTCGCAGCATATTCGTCCCATGGAGTTCAGCCTTTATTCGGCCACGCTGCGCGTTCATTTCGCGAGCGTCAACCTACTCATCACACGTGTTCCGTCGTCCCTTCTTCTTTATCTTTTTCTCGTTGCTATTTACATGCCCTTTCAAGCATATCACGCTCTGCGTGACAGTAGTATTGGACCAATGAGGTTCTGCCGGCCGATCGATCTCATGACGCAGCACGCGGTATCATATCTTGAGCCTTGAGCATACCCTGGGTTCCTCGTTTGTATTGCTGTTCCAAACTTGAGATCTAGTGCCAGATCACGTCATATATATATTAGGAGTGGATTCACAATTGAAACTGCGCTTTTCCTGGAGCTGAGGACGCCCTCCGTATATTCTGCAAGCCCACAGTCACAACTGATGTCATATTTCCCAGTTGAGCGAATCATCGCTGAAACGGTAAGCTCTTTTGTTGATATGCCATGGGTCACATGATCTAACTTGCGTGCAGGCATCTATTCTCCGAAATGTATTGTACTGCCATTTGTACGACGTATGGACACAGTGTGCACGCATCCGTCTGGTTTACGCGTCTATCGTATCTTTCTCACTAAAAGGCTGAATATGAACAGCTGGCCGCCATAACCAAGCCCGGTGCTGCTGAGCACGCGCTGGGAGAAAGCTTCCACCCTTCCACAACGCTTTTGCAACGTGCGTTTCACACCGCGAAAGTTGTTTATCTTGGCGGGCAATAAGTGACAGTCCGTGTTGAGCATGCCCGGTGACCATCGCGCTCAAATATGGCGCCCAGTAAATACCACCTACACGTCGATCTCGGAGGATGAGGGTTAAGGATAAAGTGGGCAAGTGGCACGAACGAGAAAAAGCCACCCGGGGTCTGGGTTGAGTTGCAGAAAGGTAGCTCTCTTTTTTTGTTTTGTACTTGATACGAGACAGTTTTAGTGGATCGTACGTAAGAGCTTTGCGTTGCTGCTGGGGACGAGATCGAGCAGTCACGCCTCTAGAGGCCCACTGCAGCTCTGTGTAAAAGAAACCTACTTTGCTTGTTTTTTGTTTTTTTTAATCAGATAAATCGAAAACGACGATTCGATGGCTGTGAGGGTGCGCGAAATTGTGCTGACATTCAAGTTTTTACCTGAACTAAGTCCTGATCGAAGCGACGCACCGGCTGCCTCACCCTCGGAAGTGATGTTCAATCTTTTGCTAAGTGGAGCGTAGCGCTGTTGAGATAAACACCCAGCTGTGTGGCAAACAAGCCCTACAAAGCGCTCCCTCTAGTTCGACCTCCTTGCCAATAGCGGGAGCTCGTACCATTGCTTTGAGCGTGGATTTAGCACGCGCCCGCAAGGCTCGCAATCCTTAACGTACGCTCTACTTAAACTGTCTAATGAACAAACACGTGCTACCCCCGCCCCCCCCCCCCTTCCCCCGCCCCCCGGAAGCGTTCATTCCACATTAATAATATTTTCAACCAAACGTCCCGCTTGCCCAAGCGGCGTTTGCGCGATCAACCAAAGGGATAATAACCCCATTGTGGCTTTGCGCTACAACCTGGCATAAAATCCCAACTCCACCTGCACGTAGCCACCACATAATTACATTGAGACAAATCCTGAAACCTTAAGTGGAAAGATCAATTGAAATATGAAGCTTCTGATTGATATTCGAAAGAGAAATTCCGCTGCGATTTCAAATATTGATTCTTCCAGCTAGTTTACGTTTCATCTTCCACACCCCCAGACATTTGAAAGACTCTGTATTAGGTAAACATGTATTCAAAATTCGTTGTTTCGGAGGAATGAACGAGTCCCACAGTATTCACGTAGCGGTTCTGAAGATAGAACTCTTTAATAACAAATAAGCAAAACTCATCAAGATATTTTTTTAGTTGAGCAACGCGGATAGAGGGAATTATAACTGAAAGTGCTGTACATTGCTGTTCTTTTCCCCTGTGCCTTCCCAAATTATAAGTACGATCGACACCACAGAATATTGAAAGTGCTGACGCTTTTCAGAGTAGAAATTAATAAAACGTTTCCAAGTGAACAAACAGACACACAGAGGTCTTAAACTAAAGAACTGATCGCCGTGTCTTTTATTTTTTCTTTTTTCCTTCATTATTTGTTCTGCTCTATCGTTCGTATTGTAGCGTCACCAACAAGCTCCGGTTGTATACTTTTCAGAGTTTCAAACATGAATGTTTGTTTTTTAGGTATTTATGGCCTCGTGAAATATATTCACTATTTTTCATGAGCTTTTGATATACATGCTCCAGGAGGAGAGTCCCGACAGTGTGAAGTATAATTGGTTTGCGTTTGATGTCTATTTTCAGAGCAAGGGATTCCTTGTTCAATGGAAAGGGCTTCCCAAGTGGGAATGTTCATTGGAGCCTCGGCATAATCTGAACGCAGCTTGCCTTCGAGAATTTGTCTGCCCCAGCGAACCGTCCCGAAGTCGCCTTGACGAAGCACGCAACAATCTCCTCTACGGAATTCAAAGGAAGCTCGCAAGTAGAAGGTCAAGCGGACTGCTACGTATTGATTTTGAGCTTGACATATTCCGATGGGCCTTTCATGGGAAGGGACAGGAGATCCCCGCGAAATGGTTGCTATGTGATGAAAGCGACTTCAGTCGCCTCAATTTGCCAGAAAACTGGCACACCCGTCACAATAAGCTGCAAGGTGCACTCGCAATCCAGTTTCCGCTGCGGATTAAGGGTGTCCTTCGGCGTCAGGGAGCATCGCGCACATTTGTAAACGGCTTCCCACGAGAGGTTCTGTATATCTTCCTGGTCACCAAAGGGGTATCAGCACAGTAAAAATGGAAGCCAACCAGACCGACTCTGTTGAAGTCTCAATAAACGGTAATTCGGTGCACCTAACACTGTGTAATAGAATGGTTAGGAAACTGTACCACGAAAAACAAATCTCACAAAATTCCTACGTGCAAACAATTGGAAAACACATGCCAGCGCTTGTAAATCGTATAAATTCACATGAAATCCTCGAGGAAAGGCTCAGGTCACTATGCTCTTCCGTTGAATCAAGCTACAGAAAGCAATCGGGTCGCGCCAAGAACAAGTTACTTGAGAAAGATCATCTACTCAAGATCACCGTGGAGTCTGAGGCTTCAACTGTTACTAACAGCTCCACCGAAAGCCCCACCACGACTTCACACGCGTTAATCACTGCACTACAGAGCCAACTTCATGAGACCATTAGGAAAGAAGAAGAACTTAAAGGTACCGTCTCCGCATTTGCAGGAGAGATAGTAAGCCTTAAAACAAGGTGCAAAGTCCTCGAAGAAGAAAATAAGAAAATTTCTTCGTCATTCCTCCAGCATCAGGCATTCTTGAATGAGGCCAAAAAAGTCGGCGAAGGTTGTAAAAAAACTGACAAAAGAAAGTTGAAGCGGGCAGCCGACGGAACTGAGGCCACGTTAGATATCTTACTGTCAAGCTTCGGTCTTAATCTGGAAGAGGTGGTCGTAAAGGACCTGAGAGGTCTGCTCCACAAAATGGTATTTCCAGACACCGGCTCTTCACTGGTCCAACATAACCTGACTATGCCTTTTCAGGGCCGTGGCATAACTTCGTATGGGGATTTATCTCAGAACGACAAGCGGATCGTAAGCGAAGTGGCCGGACTTTTAGACGAGCATTCGTGCAGTAATACCTTCTGGCAGGAATTATCGCGAACCATAAAGGGTCTGCCTTCGGTTGGTCTAATAAACAGCTACCGGGAAAAAGTGGACCGCGAAGTAGAGATAACAAAGACGCCAGGTAAAGCAACGGGGGCTCAAATTTCATTTTATGCAGATTTAGAGTATGTTATCAAGGAAATGGCCAAAGAACAGGGGAAGACACTGCGCGAGCTGAGCACTCAGTCGCTCATGATTAAGATTGAAGGGGATGGCTGTAAGGTTAGCCACAAAACATCATGGACTACTTTATGCTTTGTGGTCATCCAACCTGACAAGCCTTTACAGAGTCACAAGCTCCACCGGTTGCTCGCTTTGGTGGAAACAACTGAAAACTTTTTTGCTCTGAAGGAATCATTTCGCTTCCTCATTGACGAAATCAACGAAGTCGTGGAAAACAAAAGCATCGTCATTGATGGAGTCACTTTTCGACTCTCACTTTTGCTTGGATCGGACCTAAAATTCATCTTAGTCGTGTTGGGTCTGCAGTCAGCGTCCTCAAGGTTCCCATGCAGTGATGTGATTGCTGCGCCAATTGCGCCAAACTGCGCCAAGGGGCTAACCCTGCTACATCCTGCTACATTTTGCCAAAATATCGGTAATCTGCGCCAAGCCTGCGCCAAATGACCAATTTCGGTCGCCTTTCAAAACCGAAACTAAACTGAGTACCGTAATGAGCACACGTGAGCTAGGTGGCGCAAGCGGCCGCCCGACACAAAGTACCCTGCATCAATCGTTCACCCGGTCTTGCATATTTTTTTCCGTTTTTCCCGCCGTCTCTCGTTTCGCGCTCTCGTCGTCTCGCGTCTTTTTAAAAACATTTTCAACGATAGACGCGGCTATGTGCGGACGCTCCGACGCTAGCGTGCCGGGTACCAGCCATGCCGTCATGCTGTAAAACTAAACTACGTTTTTGCGCGGAGGGAGTTACTTTGTGAGCTGAAGCACTTGCTCCTGAAAGCAACGGTCGTGGGAGAACTATAGACCTTTCCAAAAACGAGCTTGTGGCCGGTGCCATTGTGAGCGTTCGTGCGTATGGCGCGTGCTTTGCTCGCTTTCCGAAGCGACGAACGCGCACGTGCTGGGCTGTGAAGATCGCACGCTGGACTGTGATTTTGTAAACAATGGAAAGGTCTATATTTGGTCCCTGCCTGCCAATCACCGTGGTCGCGCGACGGCGGGTGTTGCCGTCCCCACGTTGATGCAGATATGGCGCTTTCTAAACTGAAACGTAAGGACCGCCCTAATGTTCATCAACATTCCTGTTCTTGTTTAATACGCTACTAAAAACATCCCTCTAGCTCAAAGACTGCTTGGTCCTAGGTTTTTCTCCGTAGGCTTTCTTTCGAGAGGGACCCCGGTATACGTGAAAAATCTGCCGCGAAAGAGAGTTGGTGAAGAAAAGTGAGCTAAAGCAAAGAAGGCAATGTCTGCACGCTGAACCCGCACAGCGCACTTGTTTGTCTCAAGTTCAGTCATTGCGCAAAGCGCTCCAACAACTTTTTGAACCTGGCTCGCCATGTCTTACATCGATGTGCTCAGGTTCTTTTTTTGTTCTGTGTGTTTAGCGTGTACCTCGCCAGCCGGTCTGGCAAGCACGTGCGGCTGGACTGTTTTTTGTTGTATGCTGGACAGTTACATTTTGTGTACAATTTTGGGATCAAGTTGGCGATGGAGCGGGGTGGCACGGTTTCGATCGAACAGCCATCTTCGCTCGCGCGACAATTTCGCATTGCACTGCAGTGGTCACGTGTTTCATCAGTTGGAGACTGCTTCCATTTATTATATAACTAGTCAACCTGATGCTGTGAAATTTACTACTAAGCTGGTCAATTTCAAACAAATTTTAACATGTGCAGTTTGGTTCTTATTTACCTATAATGGGTACAAATATATGTATAATTTAACTGAAGCACTGCAAAATGTGTCATATCATTAGCATTTCAGTTGCATGTTGAAAGACTCCCAGGTGGTCTAACTTACTTGACTATAAGTTGTTTATTGTGGCGAGCAAAGTGTCCATCGTTTGTCCAGCACTTGAAACGAATATTTTTATTTTTCTAAGAATATCTGCTCCAAAAGCCACGTTTGCTGCTCCGAAACACTGTTTTAGTTGCTCTAAAAGCCACTTTTGCTGCTCCAAAACACTGTTTTGGCTGCTCCAAAGTCCACTTTTGCTGCTCCAAAACACTTTTTTGGCTGCTCCGAAAGGTGCTCCAAAACGGCTGAGGCCAATCACATCACTGCCCATGCCCTTTTTATGTTGCAGACGCAGATGACAGGGCTAATCCAAGCTTGCCTCCGACATATTTCAATGCACCCCCTCTAGCAAGGACCTTATCTAACATGAAGTCAAACTGCGACGCCCTTGAAAATGGTGTTCAGTACGCAGCCCTTTTCAAGGTTGATCCTACCCAAGTTATCCCGGACACGCTACATATGCGCATCCGTATCTTGAACCGCCTTTTAGAAAACTTGCTAATTGAAATGGAGGACCTAGATTGCGAGGTAAAGGTTCGGAACCCTCGATCAAAGAAGGACCACCTGAACAGCCTTATCAATATCATCAAAGACAGCGGAGTCCAGTTTCAAGTATGGGAAGACGAAAAGAAAGGCCGCGTATTTACTGCTCTCTCCGGAGATGAGTGTAAGACACTGATGCTTGAACTGCCTAAAAAACTGAAAGGTCATCTTCACTCAGACACTGAATCCACCGTTATTTTTCTTTGACAAGCATTCTCAAGTGTCATGCTGCATCTTGAGACAAACACTCGTGGAGACAGCATTCAAGAAAAAGCGCATTCCTTCCTCGAAACGTTTGTAAGCCTTGGCTCCACAAGTAGGAAAGGCTATGGAAAGGATCGTATAACTCCTTACATGCACATATTAGCCCACCATGCATCCACAAAGCATCAGAACGTTCGTTGTTTGGGGTGGTACTCCAGCCAGGGCATTGAAAAAAAAAATGATATTCTGAAAGTTCTGCACCATAAAAAATCGAACAAATGGAACTCTGCAGCGGACGCTCTAAAACTTGCAAAGCGGTCTGAAAGCTTCAGAATTGCGGGCAGCGCTCGTACTTACCACAAAAAGGATCGAGAATACTGGGATGAAGGCGGAATCCAAGAAAACCGAAAGAAACGGCCACGGTCTGCCCAAGACTCCTCGTCCACACCAGTGCCGAAGAACGTCGAAGATATGACTGTAGGAGAACTGCGAACCGAGCTACGCGCAATGGGAGTAGCAACATCAATTAAGTGTAGGAAGAAGCTCTGTGTAATGTTTGTGAACGCAAAAGACAATGCTCGGCCGTAAATTGTTTTTCTGTTTTTTTTTTGTATTTTTTTTTAATTCATGTTCACAAACGAGGTAAACAACGGAGGCCTTATGTTTTTGTTCTCAATGCTTTTCTGCAGTTTTTTTTTTTCTTTTTGCTCAAGTCTGAGCTGGTGATACGCATGACATCCGTGCTAAGAACGCGTTTTTTTGTGTGTTGTTGTTTTGTTTATAATTTTTAACCACTTTTTTGTGATGCCACCCATCAAATTCGCGTCGTAATCAAAGCAAAGCAGCAATAAAACCATTTTGCAATGACGTTTGTTACTCGTAAAGAAACGGGTAGGGTCTTCACTTCCATTATCCAGTGCATGGTGACAGATGACCGTACGCCGGTACTAAGCACATCCAGATCAAAACGGGCAGGATGCGAGTTGAAACCGGGATTGTTTAATTCTGCAGCATATTATCGGCGCAATATCACCTGGCAGCCTTTTCTTGCAGCAAGTTGCGGGGTTATCGATTACCAGTCAGAGAAAAAGTTGCGGTTACGGGTTATCGATTGTTCATCGGTTCTCACTTTCATGCCAATATTCGTGGAGGCCAGGGGAGGGAAGGACATAGAAAGCGAGAGAGGCGGTGGCTATTGGTCTCACAAAACAATAGAGGATCACAGCACTTTTACGCTTTCTCTTTCTCTGTCAGCACTCCTTAGATGGCCTAACCCCCTCCTCTTCCCTCCCCCTTTTTGTGTTGACAGTTGACTGAAAAGTGAGAAGTGGACGCGACCATCATGCCCAGACAAGTAAACCAAAAAAAGTATCGTCCGTACCGTCAAATACGATGCTCTTAAGCCCGGTTCACACAGTTGCGTTTGACTAGGTTTGACTGCGTTGCGGCAGCGAGACACCAGGACATTCCTGCTACTTATATCGCGTGCCAAGAAGATTCCTTGAATTGGGTTCCACGCTTCATACGAAGCACAGATGTGCCGGTGACTCGCTTTCGGTTCTCGCCGCAACGCAGTCAAACGCACTCAAACGCAAGTGTCTGAACTAGGGTGCCTTCATGTGCGCTTTGCTTAGGGTGGAGACATCTCGCCATTTTGTCCCACACTTTTATCTTTCTTTTTTTGTTCAGAAGCGCGTGCAAGAGCGTGTCCCTGCACGTGCTTGTGGCGCTGACTGTGCTATGGCGACATTTTGTTTTCGTCGATTTCTTTGTATTTTCCCCGTGAGCGCGTGCTGTCGGCATCGGGTACTACAAAGGGTGGCATCACCCTTAACAGAAGGACATTGAGGCACCCTAGTCTGAACCGGCCTTTAGCCTCGCGCCAGGCGCTTTTCAGCCGTGCCTCAAGAGCGTGCTATACTTCGTTTCACTTTATCTGCGAGTGAAGCCAAAGCTAGAAGCGCGAGACCAGCGCTTTTTGCATTTCTTCCCAGCTCGCGTGCTCGAGCAAAGCCTGAACGCACGGAGCTTCCGTGCTCGCGCTTCCAGTTCTGCCTTCGCTCGCACATAACGTGAAACGAAGTATAGAATACAGTAGCGCACATCAAAGACAAAGAGAGTTCGACCCCCTCGCGCGAGCTTACATCGTCTGATATGCGAGTTGGGAACCCGCGAATCGAGGGGGTACGGACCCGCGTTTGATGTCTGTGCAGATGGCGGGAGACGTCGAAGAAGTTGGAAAAGGTGGAATGGTGTAAAAGACAAAAACAATTAAACACGAAGAGCTCTCTCCTGCCCGGGAGCAGAAGAAAACCACGATGGAAGGTGACGGAGAGCCTACTCGGCGTTGTCTTACTTGATCTTTGCCTTTCGTATATTTGCACATGCCTTGTCCGTTTTTCGAGTGGTTCTAGTGACCGGTCCTACATAAAATCGTGTTTTTTTTCGGCTACTCTCCCCTTCCTGATGTTTTGTATTTTATTGAACTTGCTCTCTTTATGTTGCTGAATGTCCTGCTCGTATGGCTTCAGTTACTGCAATATGCTCATATTAAAAAAAAAAAAAAAACATAACGAGTAATTAAAGTAATTCGTTACCAATATTTTGTAACAAAATTACATTACAAATTACTTCCGATTAAAGTAACGTGGAAATTTATAAAAAAGGATTACAAGTGATCCGTTACTTGTAACAGATTACTTCCCAAGTCTGGCATGGACTAACTCCAAAGGCTGTGAAAGTGAGAGCGTGTAGCCTTAGTTGCCTCGACTGGCACTCGCTGCACGAGTGCTCGCGCAGCCGCCGAGGAGTGACCTAAAGCAATTAGCTCGCGCCTTTACCATGAATGGGTAACCATAGTCCATGCTAAGGTGAGACAAACTTCAGCTCGGTCAAGAAGTTCCTAACAATCTCCAAAGATAACAAAGAGAAATCCCAGCCTGAAACAGACGTCTGCCCATTAAAGCACCCTTAGCGTCGTTTTACCTTATATGCAAGCGAAGCCGAAGCTACAGGCGCAATCATACTTCGTGAAACAATTCCGGCACGTGCGGGCGTGCGAGGTAGGAACACCCAGCGCGTTGGGCTTGCGCTTCTAGCTTTAAGTTCGCTTGAACATAGGACGAAATTCTTCATGGTGCAAATTTCTCGCTTTAAAATGCGCATTGGCCGCAGGAGCCAATTCACATTGCAAGCGCAGAGCAAGTGAACACTTAGCGCTTCTGCGCTATGCGCGCTCAGCTGTGGCCTTGAAAGGTTCCAAGATTCCGAGCCGTCTTGAGCACAGTACGCCCTTGCTGTATTACAAAATGCCTTTTCTTCGGATCCGAAGATAAGATTGGCGGAGCCGCTGTGGAGGCGGAAAGAAAGGGTGAATTGGAAATTGGAAACGTATTCCGCCTAGGGCCCCTTTCAAGCCTTCAAGTTTTAAAGGTAGCGCAAAGTGCGTCAATGCAGGAAGCACGTGCAATGTGCAGCCCTTGGGAAGATCATGGCGGCACAGCGCAGCACTGAGCTAAATTGTAGACGCCATGTTCTTTCCAGAAGTGGCGCGCGGCTCGTGCCTCGAGCATTTCTACAACAATGAATGGCCCCACTTTTCCCAGATAGAGGGGCTTTAATTTCTCTCGGGTTTAGACGCCACGTGTCGTCGCGCAATGGAACTAAAGCGAATGTCTCGGATTCTTGGCCATGAAGGCTACAAAGCTTACGGCTCGTCTAATAGGTGTGGGCGACACGTCTGTCGAATGGAAGCGGCGGCCGGGTCTAGGGAGGTTTCAGTGCTATATCTGTGAGTAGGTGTGGCGCAGCAGCCTTTGCGACGTCGAAGGCTCAGACTGGCACGTATGGAATATTTTATATTATATCGAGAGAAAAACAATTTAAAATAAAGGAACCAAAATGTTTTAATTGCTTATTTAATGGTGCATTTTAGTTATTTGTTCGCATTGTGTAACATATGGCACGCTTCATTATTTAATGAGGACTATTGTTGTTTTATTTGAATTATTTTACAGCACAAAACTATAATGTTTTGTGTAACTTTACTTATTATATATAAAAAGACTCATGGCTTCCAACAAATCTTTGGTCTTTGAAAATCTAGCATAGGAATGTTTGTGCACGTAGCGTATGGAGGAATTCTGGAAGAATATACAGTAAGAAAATTAATACTTGTTTGATGGTTAAGTGAAACGAACAATACAAATGACCTTTCTATTCGCCCTAAGTTGTAGGGCTTTGTGAACGCTCCTTAAACTAAAATCAGCGTTATTATTATTCATAGAATAGGCGTCCCCCCGTGTTATACGCATTATATTTGTTTCAAGTGTTTCTGGCGCTCTGAAGCCCGTCGCGAACAACACGCCGTATTAGTAGCTCTGAATAGCGTACATTTAACAAATGTATGACGTCAAATCCGAACTGTAAATTCCCTTTATGGTTACTCTAACTGTACCTCCGCTTTCTGATTCATACGAGGTAGGCTGATTTGGTTTCCTTCAAGGGCAGTCACTGTTTTAGTGAGCAACCCGTTCAACCATAAAACCCTCGATGCACAAACCTTGCGCTTCTGCCTAATGTGCGGGGGTATTGAGCCCCTTAATTAAAATACGGTGGATAAAGTTTGATGACAAGAAACGTAAACGTAAACATTTTATAATCAAGTTCAATAATACTGTTCTACACACGAATGCTCGAGAGCTCGCGAAAAGAAAGCGCTTGATTGGTTTACGCCGACGCTCTTGAACCTATAACCTTGGCAGCGCTGCAACTTGGGAGATTGAGTCTAAATATATGCTGCAATTCTGCTCTTGGTTCGCGACCATTAATTATCTGAGACTTAGAAATAAAGTACGTGGGCAGCGCAAAAAAAAAAAAAGAAGAAAGCTTGACAGTAAAATATTATTAAAAACTAATTGTACGTTATTGCGTGCTTTTACGACTCGTACAAATGAGCGGGATCCCTACTAGAACACCCAGTAGAACTTTCCGCTATCTGGATTACGGAACTGGAAATCTATCTGCATTCTGTCTGGCTTTTAGGTTTTCAAAAATTATTCTTCTGTCTGGATGTCAGGTTTTCAGAAACAATTCCAGTTACATTTCCAGTTCCACAATCCAGATAGTGAAAAGTTATCCTTGGTTTTTTTGGTAGGGATATGTGGGCACAATAGAGAAAACAATATTTATATCTCATTATAGTTAAAGGGGCCGTGAAACGTTTTCCCGAAATTCAGAGCTATATGTGTATTTGGAATCTTTGTCCTTTATTGCATAACCCACGTTCATTCATTTGATCGCCCGGATTCATTTATTGGCGCAACAAAGATAATTTCGGTTTCTCGGGGAGCTTCCCTCTCAGTTCTACAAACACGTCATCATAAGTAACCAATGGGGAATTTTTGTTGTCTGCGCAAGATGGCGACGTAGACCGGACTGAACACTGATCTCTATGACAATAGACCGATCTCACCAAGCGTTCGGCGCATGCGTGTCGCCGCCATAACTTTAGTTCGCAGGAGGCAGGCAGCAATGAACAAGACGGCTCGTGCCGCCTCATGCTCCACACGCGCAGAGCTCCAGCGAGGGATGCATTGCGGCAGCGGTGGCGTAGTCAAACTGGCTGGTGAGATCGGTCTATTGCTGGATCGCGCTTCCCCGCACCGAAAATGGAGCCACCGTCGGCCATCTTACGAGATATGCTCTAGCGCTGCCAAGCCTAGACAGTTGCCATGGTTACCGTGTGTAGGTCACGTGACAACAGAGACAACCGCCGCCTTGACAACGCTTCCGCGGAACCGGTAAGATGGCCGACCGGTGGCTTCAATCGCGCAATGGGCTCGAAGCGGGGAAGCGCGATCCAGCAATTGTCATAGAGATCAGTGGGAATGAATGACCACAAACAGAGCGTCAGATATCGCCTCAACAGCGGCGCCATAATGACGTCACGCAGGCAAGTCAACGAAGGAGATCTGACGTCTGATATTTCGCTCCGATAACTAACATGGCCGACCTCCCCGAGCTCCAGCGTCGCCCCTTACAACGCAGTCGGCTCCTGGGTTTTGAGCCGTGGAGCGACAGCCCATTGCGTCAAACGGGAGACCGTTCGTCGTCCGACAGCTCAAAGAGCCCTGTGGCTCGAAGCCACAGGGCTCTTCGGTGTTGCTCGCGCGGCAGGTTATGGAACCGTACGTTGGGCGCACTACAGTACGTCGTGCTGCAGTTTCTCACGAGACACACGGTCGGCATGGTGAGCGCTGAAACGTGCACACGACGCGCACGAACAACGAGAAGCGCAAACCACAACCTAAAGTTGCCGCGGGCAGTAGATATGCATGATGAGAAACAGCGCAAAAGGGACAGGACACAAAGTAGAAGAAGGACACAGGACATACGCTGACTAACAACCAAAGATTTAGTAGAACTTCCACGCGCGCACAGTGACACGCGCAAGCACATGCTCTTCTTTCTCTTTCGGAAGAGATAAATGCTAGTAAAGAAAACCTCAATAAAAAGGCGAAAAATCTTCTACAGTTGCACTAGAAGAACGTGGCGATACGCGTGACCAAAATAAAAATAAAAATTATTTTTTTTAATTTTTATTCTTTGGTTGTTAAACTTTGGTTGTTAGTCAGCGTATGTCCTGTGTCCTTCTTCTACTTTGTGTCCTGTCCCTTTTGCGCTGTTTCTCATCATGTCGTTCAACCAACCAGCTCAGCAAGGTATCCTGTTACAGTAGATATGCGCTGCGCAGCCCGCCAGACGAGCAGCCGATAGACCCGTGACCCGGTTGTTACCATGGCTACCAAGCGACGGAAGACTAGGATGCGTTTGAAACCGAAACTCAATCGCAATCACGTGATGCTTTATCGTGTAAATAATATAAGAGCGTCAATAAATGATTATTTGTTTTTATCATTTTCAATTTGTTATGCGAACAATAAATAAAGTTTAATATCTGTTCCGCTTTATATATCACTTATGATGACGTTTTTTTTGCCTCTGGTTCCCACACCGTGTCGTATGGTCGTTTCAGAATCGCCGAAACTTATGATTTTTAAACCCGGTTTGTAAATTCCAGACACAATATTTGGCCGCAAAACTTAGAAAACAACATCTTTGGGCTTTAATGAATATAAGAAAATTAAGATGAGGTCAATACATTTTTGTTTCATGGCCCCTTTAACGCAATAGACCCTTTCCGAAATTCAGTCTGGCCACTTTGATCACTATCATCATCTGTGGAACGGCATCTGTGCCATACGAATGGCGGCCTTCTAGTGACTGATAAAGGAAGAAGTTGAAGATGCTCCTAAGCGGATCTTGCGAGGCCTGTACATTCGGGGGGTCAGTACGACGCGACGTAGGAATGGAACACAAGAGCTACGTAAGCGTTCATTTCTAATAACTCAGATTCAGTCAATCTGTGGGCGGCACACAATCGACTTTAAAGCCCTTTGGTGTATAGAATTTTCTCTAGGCATCTGAGTGGGTTGGAGCTTGTTCTGAATGCAGGTTCTTGGTCACCATCGAACTGAAAGTGATCGAGAAAGAACTCACACTGAACAATTCATCGCGTGCCGTTGACTTGCGAAAGTGACGGTGCCGATATAAGTTCATTTCCGCCATTGATATGGCAAAACCTAAACTGCTTTACAAACCACCAGATGGCACTGAATTTCGGAAAGGGTCTATTCAATTGAGACAGAGCAGTTAGTACATTGAAGCGAAACACGTTCACTTTTACGAACTTCGATCATCTCTGTACCGTCAGGCCGGTAATGTTCGTGAAATAAATTATAATTTTTTTTTCAGAAATACTAGACATCTTGTCACGTCTATGAAATATTCAATTTCCAGTTTCAGCTGGAGTCCTTGCCGTCCCTCTCCGAGCACATGACGGAGCAGCGCCAACTTTCAGAAGAAAGCTTCAAAATCCTTAACTTTGTCCTCTGTTTGTACACACAGAATGTCACATGGCTGACTCCTGGTTTCCGGCTTCGTACTCTAATAACGGGAGACCGTCACACGAGAGCTGCGTAGACGTTCGGTTTGAACTCCCGTCCTCACTGATTGGCCACGACTCCCAACCGAATGCTTACGCAGCACCGTCGTCCAATCTATGACCCACTCTGGTCTCCGGTAGGTATCGTAAAGAAACTTAAAGCACTACGACTTTTTGAGGCCCATTCACGCAGCAGCGTTCGGCTGCGTTCCCAATATTACTCGAATAAATCCGAGTTGCTCTCACACATCGCATAGTACGTGAAAGCACAGATAAAGCGGCGCTGGACATTAATGACAAGAAACGTAAGGTCAACGGGCGAAGTCCGTACGCGCCGCCGCCGTAACGCGTACGTAAAAACGCGTTACGGCGCATTTTTACGCCTTAGGACCTTCGGCCCTAAGGTGATTAATAAATTTATTGCATTAAAGTTAGGGAAAGAGAGCCGGCGAAATATTGGGCCAAGAACCCGCAACCTTCGCCTGTCCGGGGCGACGCTTTAACCGATTAGGCCATCCCGGCCGCTGGTTTTGGCGGACTCAATTTTTGACCGGCTCTCTGTGTACTGTTAGTTTCGAATTCGCTTGACTGGGTAGACGACAACCATTGCCGATTTAGGGCCCGCGCTGGTTCCGAACTGCGGCAGTGACGTGGCACGTCATCTCAGCTTGCAAATGTCGGAAAGGGCCCGTCTTCCAAGAAATCTAGGGAACCACTCCTCCCCATAGGGACTGTCTGCCTTTTCCGCTTACTCTCGCCCCCGACCGCCAAGCAGGCATATCCGGTATGGGCGACGAAAAAATATTAAAACGTTTAAACCTGCAAATAGTAGAAAAATAGACGGGAGACAAAACGAGAATGGGTGACTGTTGCGCTTATCTCCTAAATGCATTCTATTGGCGTGGCGACGGCGTAACAATGTTTTTGCCCATACTGGAAGTGACGATATTTCAAGATGGCGGCGCTTTTGCGAAAAAGGTAAGATCGACAAGTACAGCCGCAGTAATATTGTGAACGAAGAAGGGAGAAGGTGATTACTGAATTTATTGCATTAAAGTCAGAGAAAGGGAAAGGGAAAGAGAGCTGGCGCAACGCAGCCTCTGCTGTGTTGCGCGAGGACAGCGCACAATAGGTTGGTTGCACTCTTCCTCCACGGGGTGCGGTGCCATCGGTGCCGAGAAGCGCTCCGATTGCAAACCGAAACTTAAAAACCCGTCGAAGTTGGGCGATTTTTCAGAAAGCCGTGAGATGCCGCGCGTGCCTTTTATCGTTCTGCGATTTCTTGATTTAGTGTTTGTTGATGACGCCCAGCAAGATTCTAATTGAAACCATTCCCTTAAACTCAATATTTAAAAAAATAATTACGCGAAAATAATCAACAATCTAATTATCCCGGACTTTAATAATTTTCCTAAATAGGCCCCTGGCCCAGAACCAAAATGACACGAGCCTTTTTTTTTTATTTTTCGTCTTAAATTTTTGCAAATCGGCCGCTAACGTCGTCGGGTGCTTTCTGCTTTTGCTTTGTTTTACTTGCGCAGAGACAAGAAAGGAAAGCGACGACACAGAAGGAAAAAAAGTGACTGGAGACGAATTGTCAATCGCAGCGCTTTTCTAGACGGCGCGTGGGAGAAGCCCACGAAACCCCAGAAGGAGGCCCACATCCGGTGTCCTAAGGACGATCCCGACGCCGTTTCCTTTAATACACACAGAGCGACCGGCAAAGGAAGCGCCAGATCAAAAGCGGACGCCGAAGAGCAGCGTCCTTCCATTGGAGCACAAAACCAGAGCGGAGCAATCCAAGTGCCCGGAGGGACCCGACGGACTTCATATACACCGTCCCTTGTGTACACCACGTCGGTGGGACACGGCTCGAAAGGAGTTAAAAAAAAAAAAAAAAAAAACATGTGGCAATCAAAGGCAGCAAAGGAGGCGGGAGAAGAGGAACGAGACAAGAGGTCAGATGGCAACGGCGGGGCAGAAGCACACTGCTAAAATAAAAGGGAGAAATAAAAGAAGAGAAAGGCGAGAGATTGTGTCCGCCCTGCACTTTACTTGGCTGTTTTATTTGTTTATTTCAAGAGCCTCAATAACGACGCGAGTGTACCGCTTGGTATTTTATTTTGATTAAGAGCGACAAAATCACACAAAACTAACTCGTCCCTACAAAAAAACAACAACAACAACAAAAAAAAAAGAAACATAAAAGGCGTATTAAAGGAAAAAGAGAACAGAAAGGGCTAGTCGCTGGCGCGACCATGTGCCTGGTTGATCGACATAACGGAAGCAGCGCGAATGGGCGTCTATACCCGTTTTCACCTCAAGAAAAAAGCAAGTTTTGCGCATTGTTCATACGCGGCGCGAAGTAGTTCTTACGAGATTTGGTCCTCGGAGGAAAAACCGGTGCTTTTGGCGTTTGGAACGTGTACCTCTTTATAGGATAACATTTATCTAATCTAAAATGCACCTACATATATCCTAATAATCCACATAAAGGGGGAAATTAGTAATCCTCCGCGAGGAGCCGGACTTGTTTTACTACGGTTCTTGAGGTGAAAACAGGTATAGTGGCATGTGTCTTTTTCGAGGGCGCGTGAAAGGAGTCATGAAACGCTTTTCCAACTTTTTCCTGTTTAGCTTTCCTCCTCAACTCACAAATCGCGCATTCTACCAAACAGTTCAAGAAGACGAAAAGGGGGAGTCACCTCTTGCTCGGACTCTCGTTTCTCTAATCCGGACACATCTATTCTCCCCCTAGAAGATTAGCCGTCGCTCAAAATTCAGACAAAGGTTGCTTTCCCCACACCGTTCACCCCGAAGCTGACAGTGCTGTGGAAGCTACGTGCTCCTTGGGCCAGCCACATTTTCGCCTCGTGATCACGCTCTCTCGCGCATACCCACGCGCAGAGAATGAGGTGAGGTGATGAAAGGGGGGCGGCTGATCGGTCCGGCAAGCGCGTAGCTTCCCCCACAATGTCAGCTTAGGGGTGAAGGGATTAAGTGAGCTCCGGTGTCGTGTGACGTTCGTTCGGGCCCGGTGACGCGCTGCGGGGTCCCGATGACGCGCTGAGGGGTCCGCGGATGTATCACAGAGAAAAGGCAGCGAGCTTATGAAGGGAAGGAGGTACGAAATAGTCCGCTGTGGTTTTCCAATTTTCGTACCGAAAGTCAGGCTTTTGGCTTCCTACCTTTTTTCTTTTGGCCCACTGAACGATGTGCTATTAGTAAAATACAAATATAAATTGATTCATTGCAGTCCGAAATTCGTTTCATGGGCCCTTGAAGAGAATGTACAAACTAAGTTACGAAAGCACATTAAATCCCCTGCAAAGCGCTCAGAAATACGTAATACGAGTCATGCGATTTAATACATTCGCATATGTATTTCTATTAGGACTGTGGAATATACAGATTAATTTCTATGCAAGTGCGTTGATCACCGACTAATATTTTATTCGTTGAATTGATCGAAAATGAATTATTTTGTGTCTTTCACGGGCATTACCGTAGCAGTAAATGAATGCAAATAGATTGCGTTGTTTACGCAACTCGCAAAATCAGATGCAAACCACTTTTCGGCAGAATGCAGTGCGATGCCTGTATGTGCGTATTACGATCGTCAGAAAAGATCGGTGAAGCATCATTAATGCTGACTTCATGTCAATGTTGCGTTTAAACCTCTGTCATTATAAGCTAGCCCTTAATGGTTTTGTATAATGGGCATTCTGTAATCAAGAAAAAGTTCTTGAGCACTCAATGAACACAGATACCGTATATTTTTATATACCGTACGTTGCACAACTTCCACTGAAAACCGTCTTCTTGGCATTGTGTTCAGTTTTCCAAGTGACAACATGCTACGACATGCCTACGGTAACGCGGCAGAAGCAATAAGTAAGGTATCCTGCTCCTTTTTTATATCACTACCTCCTCTATGTTATTTTCCTATAACACCGTAACTTAACCAGCACGCTCCATTTCCACGAGAAGAAAAAAATTATTGTTAAATAACATTTATCTCAGAATTTTCGATTATTCAAAGCGCTTAGTAGCTGGCAGCTGGACGCCACTAAAATATACATCGATTTTTATTTTCTGTCCTCTCCTCCATTTCTTCCACCAGCCCATGGCATAGAATGTGTGTCAAACAAACCAATAAGTGCGAGGAAATGACGTCATTAAAACGCGCTGTTCCTCTCTCGCTAAGACTATACGAATTGCAGAAGTAGGGTTCCAACAATGTTTGTTGTTATATCAATAAATTTCGCAGTTGCTCGCCTTGTCTTCTGCCTGCCTAAAAGACAAGGTCACTGCGCAGACCCTGTCTTCTAGGGGTATTGACTATGAGCACATCTTTCTCGCCGAGCAGCTATCGATCCCAGGGCGACAACGAGGGCGCACGCAGCGAAGCGCGTCTGGCGAGCCAAGAGCGAGACAAGCGGGAAGTGGGGCGGGGGGAGAGGGGGGGTGAGGGAGTAGTTGGACTCAGGATGGACTTAGGGGATTGCAGCTCCTGGCTGGGTCCGGCGCCAGAGGGCCAATTAACTCCCCATGCACGAATGTCTGGGCGGATCTGCTTCGATTTTTCTTCTCGCCTGAAGCAATAGACGTCTTCTGAGCATCGAAACCTTCAAAAACGATAACGCAAAAAAAATCCCAAAAAACTTAAGAAATAACGCTGTGAGAGCAGCCTGCGCCCAGGCGCGTCGCATGCCTCTTAAACGTCCAAATTATTTTTCCTGGGTTCTTCCTTCAAAGTGAACACACAGCTCCTCATTTGTTCAGTTAGCATAGTTTCGAAAGCAAGCCTAGTGAAGAAAAACAATAACAGCGTTTGCACCCTACAATTCATTTAATACTACCACACGAGAGATCCATATGAAGAAAAAACTTAGATTTAGGTGTTTTTATCAACTGGCTTCATAGTTTTAAGGGAATACACCTATTGTACACATAACCCACAACATGATGTCGGTGTTGGCGCCCCATATATTTTATTAATATGTCACTATTTAGAAAGTTAATAAGTACAAATGGATGAAAAGAATTTCATTTAAGTTTCATCAGACAGAATGTATGGCAGAAAACCATGGCCAAAGATCAATTAGAAAAATGCATACACTTTGTCAGATGGTTATTTTATATAAATAATGGGATATGGGTTGTATGGGTGCATATGAATTTTTTTTTTTCAATGGGGTATAAATGACTAAGATTTCTTTAGAGCGGCATAATATGATAATAACCAGCTATCACATTTAAACTACTACTATATCCCTTCTGAGAAGATATTGAAAATGTTATCCTCAGTTTAGAAACGTTTTCTGTTTCCGTTCGTTCTTAGTCTCGTGGGTTCCGTATCTGGTATGCGGGACGAAAGAATAATAAAACATTTCAACCTGAAATATGCAAGAAAATATAGGTGACGCAAAGCAAGAATATGTGACTATCACACATTTTTCATAAACAACTTCCAGCGGCGTGGAGAGATCAAAACGAAGTTTTACCGCATACCAGAAGTGACGACATTCAAGGTGGCTGCGCCCTTGTGGGAAAGGTGTATAATCGGAAACTTCAACGGGTCAGCAGACGTTTGTGGGGATCGCGGCCACGAGGGGGACGAACATGGGCCCTCGCGGGCCAAGGAAGAAGACGAGGATGGCACGGGGCAGAGCTCGGGCGGCGTGCTCGAGGACGAACGGCAACGGAACGAGAAAGGGCCCGTTCACAGTCACACTGTGCCCCTAGTGTGCCTTCTTTGCGCTTTGCTTAGGGGGAGTCATCCGGCCAATTTTTGTCCCAACTTTATTTTTCCTTGGATTTCGCAAGTATCAACGGCTGCACTCCCATGCCTGACGTGACGTCACACCAGTCTTGCAATTGTCATATCCTATGCCTCATTCCTCCGTGGGAACACAGTGCTCCCGACGCACCGCAGCATTCCATATTACTCGCCAGTGCAAATGTCGCAGAGAAGTGTGGAGCGTGACAACCGCACAACAAAAATACACTTTCATTCTAAAAAAAAAAAAAAAAATCTAGTGCAGCAGCGAGGGTGAACCACGTCGTACCGCTCACGCGGAGGACAAAATTCGAAGTGCACTCCAGTTCGGCGCGTTCTTTGCCTGATGTTACCTCAGAAACTCCGCTTCCCTGAAGGTGGAAGAGGAAAACGCCGTTTATGCACGCTTCGGTTAAAATACAATTGCTCCTCCAGGGAAGCACACAAAATTCAGATTCGTCGTGGAAGATGCTCCTACAGCCATTGACACTGAGGTCTAAATGTTTTCATGAATACGAAATTTGACCGGATAATCCCTTTAAGTTACGTTACCAACTCTTACGAAAACTTACGACCGCCCATGACCATGGCAACCAGCGACGCAACGCGAGTCGTAACGTAATGCAGGGAGTTGGGCTTGGCTCAACTTTTCTTCAGAATTCTTACGACCGCTTACGTTCAACCAATCGGGACTCGCGGAAGCGAAGCTCCTGCGCATGCGCGCTACGCTCGGGAGCCCGGCGGCCCGGCGGCCAGGCGCTGCTCTCGAAAATGGCGACCGACCCAAACGTTCCGTTGACGCCGGCGACGGTGGAAGTCCTAATTTCCAAAGTAGAAGGGAATCCCTGGTTGTGAAACGAAAAAACACACGTACACAGCGCTGACTAGCAACTCAGGTTTGTATTTATTCTTTTTCTAATCATCTTCTTCTTCTCACTGCGGAACGAAACACTAGAGAAAAATAATACGGTGAGAATTTAAATGTAAAATATCATGAAAAAAAATCATAATAATAATAATAAGAAGAAGAAGAAATACTACGCTTAAAATAAAATAAAACCGTCGCTCCTTTTATCTTGTCGCAAAATAGTCAATTTCTTTCTGTGATAACGCTAGAGAGGGGGTGCTGAAACAGGCCTAACCTAGATATCTTCTCAGCTTCAATGATTTCTCTTGATAGCTGGTTGCCACTCCTGCTAATGACAGTGCAGTCGGTCATGTCCGCAGATCAACCGCAGTCTCTGCAATGGATCCCCAGGTGTCCGGAAATTACTTTGTGGATAGTGTAATGGTGTTCGCGCAATCTGTCGTTGAGACATCTGCCGGTTTGCCCAATATACTGCTTGCCACATGACAGGGAAATTGAATACAACACTCCTACTCTAGATGGAATGTACAAAAGTTTCGCTACGCCGCCGCTGGCGCGATGCGTTTTGGGAACTGTAGTCTTTCTGCACGAGGGTCAACACCGCTGTGGGCTTCCGCGTGTCGATTACGGAAGCGTGTCGATTACGACGAGCCATCTCGGGCACTGCCGCTGCCTCTTAAGAACTGCAACTATGGCGGCGTCAGGCACGCGCCAAGCGGTTGATGGGATCGGTCTATTGGACATTTGTAAATAACTACTTTACCTACTAGGTCTACACTTAGTTCCGCCTTCAACGATGTGCACCTGCCGGCTGAGTATCTCTGGAGTCTCTGATCTTCAGAGACGGAGTTATTCGGTTAAAACGAGGCCACGTGAGAACTAGTGATCTCCTAAAGACGTCATAAAATGGGACATAGAAACAAAGATTAATGCAAACCGTGAGGTAATCGCTTCTTAACCTAACGGCTCCGCCTCTATACCTCGAAAAGACTACAGAAGTACTCGGCCGCCTGCCACCGCTTTGATATCTTCTGGGATTTTTATTTATCACGAGTCTTCACAATCGCACATGTACAAGCCGCAGCTAAAAACCGTGGGTATGTCCCCTTTCAGTCATGTTTCGAGCCTGTTAGCACTTCTTCGAGAGCGCAATCGCATTTTTTTTTTCAATCGAAGCGAGGCCAGTGGTGCACCAGCGGGCACCGCGGACGGCAGCCATGTTAGATGATTCGCTGTTGGCTGGCCGTAATCATTACCAGAGTGGACACCCACATTATCTGGCGCTCGAATGCGGGGCCAGATCAGCCGGCCCTTGCTTTCGGTCGTCGCCTGTTGGTCACACTCGACACGTTCCTTGATCTTTTTGGAGGAATAGCGCACCTAACTCGCTGAATATTCGTTATCGTGAGATCCAACGTTGCCCGTCGATACGAGGTCAAGCGAGGCTGCGAATAGGGAGGCTTCGTTGAAGAGCGAGACTCAGCGAGGGTCTGACGTCGCCGGACGTGTCCCGGTGAGCGGAATTATGGGCTCCCGAACGCTGTAGGAACCTGGGGCTCCAGCTCCGGCGGCGGACGTGGAAGACGTCGGTGAGTTCACGCGCGCTATGACGGTTATGTTCGAGGCGCTTTCGCGGGTGTTGGGAATGCCGGGCTTACGTCTGGGCCCGGCCGCGGTTGAACGTCCCGTCGTCTATACGCTTAAAATACTATGATGTAAAATATGTCCACGATTTCCTACAGGACCTGGATGCGTACAAAGTCCCCCTCCGCCAGTCGAGGACACCTTTGAGCCCAGCTGCGTGTGACAGGACAGACTGCGGACTCCCAGATCGGGTATCGTGGCAGTTCTAAAAACATTATTGGAGCTTAGGACAAGGACCGTGGAAGGACAGACAACACAGTCAGCACTTATCCGTTTAAGTTTTAGGACTCTGCACGAGAGAGCAGATTATCATGACTTGGGGTGAAGCGGTAAGCAAGGAAGAGCTTGTCGAGGGCCAGAAAGCAGGTGGGTCTTTCCAGCGGGTGTTGGGAAAACTTGCGGAAAGTGCAGTTAACTGAATTAGGGTTAGCGAGTTGGGGTAGTTGGTTCATACTGACAAAAGGGCAAACGGCGCCCAAAAACGGACAAGCGCCGGCAAGCGTGAAGACAGGACAAGCGCAGGCAGCTCTTGTCCTGTGTTCACTTCTACTTTGTTCCTGTTTCTTGCGTGCCGTTTGCCCTTTCGCAGTTAACACCGAGAACGCTGGCGGACGAGGTAATGAGCACTTGGATTAATATCTGTAGGGCGAAAACAGGTTGTGGCTTCTCTACATCCCAACGATGGATGAACAGGAGGGTAATGAGCCACCCTTAAGGGTCCCGAGTCCTCGAAAGCAAAGGAATTGAGATTTATCGTGTACTTCCATGACTCCGTTCTGGCTGGTCATAGCAGTGGAAGCAAGACTTTTCATAAGTTATATCGCGCCGCGACCTGGCCGGGACTGAGGCGGGACGTATTCCGGTAGACTCGTAGACGCCCGGCTTGCCAGATAGCAAAGCGAGAAGCGCGAAGCCTCCGGTTTTGATGTAGCCGGTGGTGCGTCGCTACCCGTGGGAGGTCGTCGTCTGCGACATCACGGGCCCACCGCCGCAAGATGTCGATTCCGCAAGGATCGAGAGGGCGATACGTTGCGGTAAGAGTCAATCGTCACCTGAAATTCAATGTCGGGGACGTGGTCTTACGAGGACCCCACCAACTGAGCAGCGCAGCTTGCGGTTTCGCTGCCTCGCTGAGAAGTGGGAGGGGCCCTACGAAATAACGACGCGAATATCGCGTCTTAAATACGGACTCAATCGGCTTAGAAAAAATGAGCACTCTGAACGCGTTCACGTCGCCGATTTGAAAGGGTATTTCCTTCGCGACCAGGACAAGAATGAACGAGACACTACGGAAGGAGATGGGGAGCGTCCCGCTCCAGCAACTTTTTGCGCGCGGCCCCGAGCGCAAACCAGCCGTGGTGGTCAGCCGGTTTGTGAAAATATTGACGGCAGCTCGGGCCTTCACAAGAGAGGATGGCGCAGAGTGCAATAATTCTGCACGCCTTTAACACTGTTCTATTGCAGAGAACGTCCGCCTGGAACGATCACTGGGCTTCCCCGGTCAGCCAAGGCGGCGATCCCGGATTCCGGTGGTCCGACTCGCGGGGCACTAAACCCTAGATGCGGTCATCCCGGAGGAGGCATGGTAGTAGAACCGATCAGTATCGACAGGGCCCTACCGAGCCCGGCGGGAGTTGGTCCATCTGTCTGCCCCGTAGCGCGGAACGGGTCAAGCCCGTCTGTGGTGGGGAGCTTGGAGCAGGACCCCCTGCCACGCGATGGCCACGAGGACGGAGTTCGAGGGACTGGGGGCACTCCAATTCGTCTCTTAACCCCGCAGCCGTCGCCGCACAGCACCCGTCGACGTCGGCATGCCCAGACTTTAACATGTACAAGTCTGCGCTTGCAACACGCCCGTCGCTGCTCCAGTGGCCGTCGAGGACACGGGCCAGCGGGGGCCAAGGGAGAAGAAGACGATGATGACACGGGGCATGCGGAGGTCGCGCGACGAGCTCGAGGATTGTTGGTAACGGAACGAGAAAGTTTAACGCGCTGCCTCCAGATCATTCAAATGTGAGAGTAAATCTTTTGCACCTCGCGTTGTGGGATCCCCTTTGGGGCGGTCGAGACCGGGCCTGATCGGGCGTTGGCTAAAATGGGCACCAAGACGTTAGGGCCGAAATGGGGTAAAGTTTAGTCATTTCCGTTCACCCCGAATGTTTTCGCTACCGACTGAGCTGACGACTGGGACTGATCCCTAAACGTGCTCGCGCATCGAAGAACCAGTATCCAGTCTTAGGTTTGCGACTGTTATTAGACCCTTTTCAAAAGTTCATCAAGAAACATCGGCGGCAGTCACTTCCTGGGCACGAAGGGTGTAACCCGATCCGAGTCCTCGCCGGGCGCTGACGCGGCCCTTGTGTCATACAGGGGCTGAGAGGCAGTGCCCAAACCATGGCGGACAGGCAATGGCGCGCACTTTTGAAGGTTATCTGTTACACGGGGTAGATACAGGGTCAGATTTTAGGTGGCTAGTCTCTCGTAGGGTCGACTTGATGCGATGATGTCTCGAAAAGATACAGCAGCTTCTCACACCTTACGTGTCAAACTTCCAACTTTAAAGAAGCATTGGTGCAGCTCGAAGCGTTGTCTAGATTTCCAACATTGAAAACATCACCCCGCGGTGTGTCGCCGGGCTTACCTCAAATGTTTCGCTTAGGGATGTCGCGAACTTTCAGTCGGACCTGAGGTTCGGCGTAAAACCTCGAGGTTCGATTAATCGGCGAATGTCCGAACTTCTGACGAAGCTTGGCGAAGTGCAACTTTGAAACAGTATTGCCCGACTTCTACAAAACAAAATCAACTAGTTTTCGATTTCTGTGCTTGCACAAAATAGTCAAACTTCAGTCAAACTTTTTCCGAACTTCGAGCTAAAATGTTTTAAAGATTGGAGCCTATAGTTGAACTCTATGCTAGGTAGGTTTACGACACCCTGGTCTTTCTAGGCAGGTTTACTAGGCAGGCTAGGCAGGTTTGCGACACCCTCGCGGCCACGCTTTTATCTGCCTTCACGAAATGCTGAACACCTCACCAAAGAACGTTTAACATAAAAAATAAAGAAGAAGCCAATAGACCCTTTTTTAAAAGTTCATCGAGCAACATTGGCGGTCGCCATTGCTTGGACACGAAGCGCGCGATTGGATCCGAATCCTCGCCGAACGGTGACGCAGCGCTTGTTTTCAATCCGACCTGAGCCGAGTTCACGCCGAACGCTGGCGCAGCAGTCGTGTCTAATAAGTGCTCAGAGTACATGATCAAGGAATGGCGGACAGGGGTTGGCACGGACTTTTGAAAAGTGTCTACTGTGCTCCCACCGAACCCTACTTGGTTCCAACCGGGTCACGGCAGGACTTGACCAGAGGGTTCATTGACTTGGATGGAATTCGGGCCCACCTCTTGAGAAAGCAATCTGGACTATGTCGGGTTGCCAGCTCTCCATCGAGTTGGGTTAGATCGGGGCAAATCCGATCGTAGCGTGACGGCCTGGGCCGGATCCGGTCAGGTCGTGTTGGGTTTTGAGTTATTGGCCATTTGGCCTGCCGGTGGCGATCCAAGACGTTTTACTCTAAATTACTAAATTAAGCAACATGGAATATGTATAAGACCAAACAAAAACAACAAAGTAAAAACGAAAATATTATTATTACCTACGACCTTAGATACCCGGTAAGTTCACTAGAGCGAGAAATAAATAATTTAAACAAAAAAGTATTCTCGGGATCACATTAGAAGAAGGATAGGAGACAAAAATGCAAGAACAACCAGAAATAGGTGTCAAGCCTAGAATAATTGGGAAAAGAACACAAAACCATAATTCGTGCTCGTTGACGTCAGTCCTTGAGATAGTAAGAATTAAACTCTCCGACATATACGAAGTTGTCCTGAAGAATAGGACAGCACATAGTGTGTCCGTTTGCTATGGACACTTTGCACGCGCGTCAGATTACAGTCGCCATTGCTTACTTTCTCTTGTCTTATCGAGATATCAAGCCACTGAAGCGTGCGTTGACGAGCCTCCACAAAGGCCAATGCTGGGGAGAAAGACACAGTCGAATCTAAAATGGAAATAACCGGTCATGCTGTGGTAATGGTGCATAGCTTCTGCAGAGCATATATCTTTTGTCGCATAACAAGCCCCAAGGGCTCAATATTCCTTTTTTGTTTGGAGAGGCTGTCGTAAACGCGCTTTTGCGTCAATTCGTTTAAGATCGTAAAGTTAGAAAGTAAAGATTACGATAACAGCTTACTGTGCAGAATTTTAAAGGTGATAAAATGAAGCAACCTGTACTACATAATATATAATTAGTGAACAAAGAGATCAGCGAGTATAGTTGACTGTATAAAGCATTACACCCGGAGTCGGCAGGTGTATCAAGCGGGAAGCTTGGAGACCCAAATAAGAATGATCGGCAGGTGTATCAAATGGGAGGCTTGGAGACCCATATTAGAATGAAAACATATCTGGAGCGGGAAATTACCTAAACCGCCTCTAATAGCGCCTGGTTCACCCAAGGCAATAAATCTCTATTTCATTATCACGTCGCATTCGTTCCCAAAAGCAACGATCAAGACGAAAAAAAAAAAAAGCATACGAATCGGCGGTTATTTTTGGGTTATTAAGCTGGCTCGGGACAGAGCCGCTCGGGATGAATGGAACTGCCTCCTACCGAGCCCTGTCAATGGGAAGAACTAACGGTGCCGGAGTCCACACACATCAGAAGAGAAGCGTGCCAAGGGAACGATACAGTACACAGTTTGACGCCACTTGTATCGAAGGCCGTAAACATGTCTTCGCAATGGCGTCACGTGGTCTCGCAGTCGCCCTCAGGCGGCCTTCGTTCCGGCAGCCAAGTCCTCTTCAGTGCCAAGGACAGGTCATCAAAAGTGTTCTTCGTAAGATAGACTGCAGAACAAACATAGGGAGGCGTTGTATCAGTTCCTGTCCCGTGCGTCTATGCGCTTCTCGCTGTAGCGTTCTCTTCCGATAAGAGGCACCTGGTTCGTCGTTGCTCGTCGCGGGAAATTTCTCGAAGTTGTAGCACTGGGATAGAATTGCCAGAAACTAATCTGAAAAGGTCCGTGCGACTATTTTGGGTAGGAATGTTTCTCGCTTTACAGAAGCGTAGTAGAACTAGCGTACCCCATTTATACTTGGGTCAGTGGACGTTGCGTGCGAGTATGAATACTCGCATGGAACGTCACTGAACAAGAAGCTTCTAATGTTGCCCCGTAGTTTCAGGGATAAAAGCGTACGTTTTATTTCGATCTGTCCTTCGCAAAACTTGATGACGAAGCTGTGGGGTTCGCATTGATGCCGTTCTCGACAATGCGATCCCGAGCATTTTGTCATCGAGCTTCGCCGTCCCCGCGATGACGATATTTAAATGCGACTCATACAGTGGACACTATAGTCACTAAACAGTTTTAAAGAGTACCGAAACTCCCAAGGAACCGCGCCATAGAGCTAAAATTCATGCATATCTGTGCAGCAATGTTGGATGGACCTTGCGTAGTACACTGTACAATAACTGCACGCATAACGCGTCGTTGGCGTTGTCGACAGGTCTTTCATGAAAGTGTGTGGCGCCGTGGATAGCCGCTTTAAATCATTTGCGACATCATTTACAATGTAGTCTATACCTGTTTTCACCTTAAGAACCAAAGTAAAACAAGTCCGGCTCCTCGCGGAACATTACTAATTTCCCCCTTTATGTGGATAATGAAGACATATGTAGGTGAATTTTAGATTAGATATATGTTATCTTATCAAGACGTACACGTTCCAAGCGCCAAAAGCATTGCTGTTTCCTCCGACAACCGAATCTCGTCTGAACTATTTCGCGCCGCGTTGGAACAATGCGCAAAACTTACTTTTTTCTTGAGGTGAAAACAGGTATAGCTTTATTCGTGTATTCATTACTCCGTGGTTCACGTTAAAGACCTCAGGTTAGCAGTCATACCACACTGGTTAAATATCTTATTTTGAGATGAGTCACCTATAATTGACTAAAAATCCAAAAAGATAAATGATTCCCTTTATGACGATGGTTTCTGCCGT
Organism: Ixodes persulcatus; assembly: GCA_013358835.2. Lineage (NCBI taxonomy): Eukaryota > Metazoa > Arthropoda > Arachnida > Ixodida > Ixodidae > Ixodes > Ixodes persulcatus. Next base: position 292,512 of record JABSTQ010010148.1, read on the forward strand.
GTTCCTCTTGCAGTGGCGAATTTCATCGCTTAGAGATTAGCCGCTTATTTCTGTCATCACATTAAGCCGCTGGCATTTCTTTGTCTACGCTTTATGATCATTCAAAAGACCGTCGTATAATCGAAGCAGCATTTTATCGACTTATTTGTAACTGCATAGAAGAGTTTCAGAACTGAACAGGAACACGATAGATTGATACATAGTCGCAAGATCTTGTGACAGCTTGCAGCGAAGTTCAACAATGATTTCCCCCTGACGATTCCCAGGGCTCGACGCCGACTTTCTAAAGGGTTAGTTAAGAGAAATAGATCTGATGGTTAGTTACGAAATAACCGTACTTACTATTTTTTTGTGTGTGTGTTACAGGGCAAGAAAACAGCAATGTAACCAACAAAAAAGAAAAATCAAATGACAACCGCCTGAGTGCCAATTCACACAAGACTGTTGGCTTACATTGCGTTATGAGTCAGCGGGACATTCGTGCTTCGAATTTTGCATACAGAGCTATTCTTTACATTGTTTTTTTACGCTCCATACGAAGCGAAACAATTTGAATAGAAAGCACTGCAATCGAAGAAGAAGCCGTTCTTCCAAGCATTGTTCGTGCCAAACCAAGCTTCTTCGCTCTGCGTCCGCCGCTGCCGCAAGCGGCCAACGGGCGGCGCGAGATACGATCGAGCCAGTACACACGTAGATCACAGCGGCCTACAAAACGTAGAATAAGCTCTGATTTCCGAATGGATTCGAAGTTCCTACCACGTTTGAAATTATCGAAAGCGCAGGGTGCGGCTTTGCGGCGTTGGACCACCACATTCGGCACGCAAGCGTTGTGTTGCAAAAAAAAAGAAATTGTTTATTTCTAGAGCTCAATTTAAAGCTAGAAAACAAAACAGAAATAAAGTGGCAGTTTTGCACTTCCTATGTCCTATATCGGCCTGCTCTTCGTCTAAATACTGGTTTGCAAACCCGCTCCCCCTTCCAGGATGTGTGGAGTAAAGCGGAAAAAGTGGCGCCATTCATTTTTGTGGAAATGCTTGAGACACGTGCCGCGCGCCACTTCTGGGAAGAACTAGAGCCACTAAATGAGTTGCGCTTAGAGTATTGGCACTCTGTTCCCCAACATTGTTGTGGGCGCCACCGTTTTGGTACTTGTGCAGAGCAGACGCAACTGCCGATCGTCATGATTTTAAAGTGCGGCTTCCTCAGCATTAGATTCGGTGTTAGGAAGCTCATATACAGTCATGTCTCGTTAATATGGGCCCCGTTAATATGGATACCACGCTATATGGACACCACTGTCGAGGACACATTGGGAAAATACCTGCATTTTTGTCTAGTTATTATGGACAACTCACATTATGGACGATTTTTTACGGGAACGGAGTTGTCCATATTAACGAGACATCACCGTAATATTGCTTTGCTCTGTCGCGAACTGTCTAAACATTTGTGGAGGGCGGAGAAGCGTTTCCTGTGATTTCAGATAAATCTTCAGATAACTGGTAACCATGATTTTAAGCCACAATATGAACAAGTGTCGTTACTCTGAAGCGTAGCTTATTTAGTGGCACTAGGAAGAACATGGCGTCTGAAATCTAGCTCAGTCCTGCGCTGTTCCGCCATGATCTTCCCTACGGCCACTAAATAAGCTACGCTTCAGAGTAACGAAACTTGTCCATATTGTTGCTTAAAATCATGGTTGCCAGTTATCTAAACGTTTATCAGAAATCACAAAAAACGCTTTTGCTAATCCACAAATGTTTAAATACTTCGCGACAGAGCAAAACAATATTACATGAGCTTCTTAACACCGAATAAAATGCTGAGGAAGTCGCATTTTTGAATCATAGCGATCGGCGGTTGTGTGTGCTCTATACAAGCACCATGATGGCGGCGCCTACAGCAATATCGGGGAACAGAGTGCCGACTCTAAGCATAGCTCATTTAGTGGCGACGTCCACACTTCTACGCGGCGAGACAAAAGCACCAAGAAACAACTGTTTCCCATCGGTGAACTGTACCAAGGAGTTCTTTGTCCAAGCAAGTGGCGCGGCTCTACTACTCGTCCACAGTCGTGCGCCAAGTGCACAGCAGCTGACAAGATTGGCAACGGGTATGGCAAGAAAGGACACTTTACGTCGGTCTGCCTGTCAGCGAAAAAGAGCCACTCAAATACACAAAGCCATGTTGCACTCGAGCTATCCACGTAAATTCAAAAAGTTGAAGGCGCTGCCGGCAAGTGCACACTAAATTCCTTGGATAAAATTTACGCTTACAAGTACCGCCAACCTTTGTTGTGGAAACGCGCAAGACACGTGCCAAAGGCCGCTTATTTCAGTACTGCGCCGACAACTGCTTCCAAGGGCCGCTCGAGGCACGGGCCTCGTGCACTGGCGCATGTGACGCTACTTGCAAGACAAACGCAAACACATCGAAGGGCTTTAGTCCAGGGTCCAGACAGATAGGGGGGATGGGTGGCCGAGTGGTCTAGCGCACACCAGCTCGGAGCACGTGGAGCGAAAGCTCGCGCTGCAGAACCCAGGATCCTGGGTTCAATCCCCACCCCTGCCCGTTTCAATCTGGATGAGCATCGTACCGGCGTGCGGTCGTGTATCACTACTGCGTGGTGCACGTTAAAGACCCCAGGCTATACTTCGTCTCACCTTAGTATGGACTATTGTTAGCCGCGCGTTCTAAAAGCGCGAGCTAGTTGCTTTGAATGAAGCCTCGGCGGCTGAACGAGCGCTCGTGCAGCGAGTGCTCCAGTCAAGGCAGTCAAGGCCAGCCGCTCGCGCTAGCACAGCATTCGCGGTTAGTCCATGCTAAGGTGAGACGAAGTATTAGCCCCGTGCGCGACCGAAAGCGTCGCTGTGGTCGGCCTTCCACGATTGGCCGAACGCTGACTATGACGTCGGAAAGGGGATTTATCATCGACGGAAATAAGAGGAATGAAAGAACTTTAATTTTGACGGTGTTGGCAGTGTTCCTTGGAGAGCGCAATGATTTCAAGCTTCCACCATGCTAATAACAAACACCATCGAACTTGTTGTTTGCAAGGTAATGACGTCACAAGGGGGAACCACAGGAGGGCGCCACCAAAACATCTCGCCGCTAATAGCGGTTGTACTGCACTGGCTAAATTTCTCATCTACAGCTGGGAGACTCGTCACCCGTTGAGGCAGACCAAGTTCTAGGCTGTATAAACATACAAACAACCCAATTTTTTTTCCAGACAGATAAAGGGGAATCGGTGGCCGAGTGCAATAAAGAAAAAAAAGGATCGGTGGCCGAGTGGGCTAGAGCACACCAGCTCGGAGCACGTGGAGCGAAAGCTCGCGCTGTATAACTCAGGGATCATTGGTTCAATCCCCACCCATGCATGCCCGTTTCGATCTGGATGAGCATCGCACCGGCGTGCGGTCGTGTATCACTACTGCGTGGTGCGCGTTAAAGACCCCAGGCTAGCGGTTGTACTGCACTAGCTAAATTTCTCATCTATAGCTGGGAGACAAGTCGCCCGTTGAGGCAGACTATGTTCTAGGCTTTATAAATATACACATAACCCACTTTGTTTCCAGACAGATAAGGTAGCACCGGTTCATTCCACCGTGGCATAGTAAGATCACTGTTGAAAGAGGTGTTCATAACGGACAATAGCATAGTGAACTCCCGAAGTTATTTATGAAGACACTAAAGTTATTTAGAGGTTCCTTTGATTTTGCGCTGAAATTAGAAAGGGGAACAGAAAAAAAGAAAAAAAGAAACGTACGCCTCACCTTTCGTAGAAACGTATTTTCTACCTAATGATGACCCGCTTGGTTTTTTTACCAATCCGCAAAACAGGAAGTGTTAAATTTACAAAACAAAATGTTTCGGGCGCCAAAACGCTAACGTCAAAATTCAATTTGCATCTCAGAGTAAGCACCTGTTTGTTGGTTAAGAAACTATATTGTAACTGTTCAAAAAAATAAAAATCATGCTTCTTTTTTTTTTTTATAACCACTAGCCACCAAACCAGGTCTACAGAGAATCAAAATATCTGAAATAATGTTTCATAAAATATATGTTGTTCGGAATAAGTATTCTAGCCTTCTTTTCATTGCATTCAACTATTTTTTTTATTTACAAATACATATTAGGGTATTAATTGCTGTTCAACCCTGCACGACCTTAGGGTGCTTACGCGCCACGCTTGTAGCGTATACAAGCGTTTGACCACGAATTGTAACATAGCACACACAAAAAATAGAACCAATAAAAGTCTCGCATTCAGAGCCTTATCAGGCCTTTCGTTAGGAGTCTGCTGACGTCTAGTTACACGTGCATCACGTGCTGGCGTCTGCAGTCATATAACTGCTTGAAAGGAAAAATGTATTTTTTTCAATATTATGTTGAATATTTACTTCTAATTCTTATATATAGAAGAGATGAGCGCGTGCAGTTCATGGACTTAGTAATGTTTTTGAGAGAATCTTGTTTTTCGGCCCGTGTAGATAATTTACGCATTGAAGGAAGATTAAACTCCGAAAATGGGACGCCAGCAGTTGGAGTAGAGTGCGAAAATTTGAGAAGAGGACGTCAACTGGATCAAAAGATAAAAACTAGAGAAGAAATTTCTCTATGAACGACATCCACCTGAGCCTATTATTGTCAAAACAAGAACTGACGTTGTGGACACCTTTAGAATTTATTTAATTGAATTAGCTGTCAACAAAAAAATTAAACAATATTATTTTTTTTTTGCTGCCAAGTGTATTTCATTTATATAGATGTCACATGCTTCTACAACGCTAGTTATATTTGTTTTGACCATATTAGACTTAGGTGGACGTCGGCTGATCCACTGCACAATGGCGGAACGACCGACATTGCGGAACGTGAGAATCTGAAACTTTGGGTGATAATCAGAAATGCTGCGAGAGCAAGCTTGTTTGTACCTTTGGCTTGAGCTCCCGCTGCACGAGTACAGTTGCAGCAGACGTGCAATCGAACACAAAAAGCTGACGCTTGTATCCATAATTGTGCAGGGATTCCACAGCTTGCAACAGAGGTCAAACTTTCGAAAAGGTCCATCGAGCTTGCCAGAAGCACTGTTCGTAGCTTGAGTGTTACATGCGACTCCTATTTTATGTTTTGCACTCCCGTACACTGAAGGAATATTTCCTCCGGACGTCCGCTTCCGCTACCAAATAAGATGACATGATCAGGTGAGGAGAAGCCCAAAGATTACACCCAGTGGAAGAGTGAAAAAAGACACAAATGGTTATTGTTTATTATGCCCTAGTTTCATAAAGCGACAAATAGAAATAACCAATACTAATACGTCTCAAGCAAAGGACACAATCAATTTCCGCCCCTGCCCGTTTCAATCTGGATGAGCATCGTACCGGCGTGTGGTCGTGTATTACTACTCCGTGGTGCACGTTAAAGACCCCAGGCTAGCGGTTGTACTGCACTGGCTGTATTGCTCGTTTACAGCTGAGAGACAAGCCGTCAGTTGAGGCAGACTAACTTCAGGCAGTATAAACACACGCACGAACACAAATGAAGCACACACACAAAGGTATCTTTGACAAGCTTGCTGTCTTTCGGTGCTTTTGAAGTAAGCACGAGCGATTGTAAGCCTGCCAAAGATACGTTCGCGTGCGTGATTTATTTGCTTGAGGCGTGTCGGTGTTGGTTGTTTTTATTAGTCACTCTCGTTGGACTTGGGCATGAGCATAGCGATCCCGCAACTTCCCAAAGCGGCAGTACAGCCGGGAGCTCACGCTATTTCTTCGAAGCATGCTATATCATCATCATCACCGTAAACTTTAATATTCAAAAAGTGAAAGGACCTTGCGGTCCTTGGTCGGTGGCCTTATTCCAGGGCTCCGTTGGCCGCCCAGATTCGGCGGGCTCGCTCAACCAGTCGCTGCTCGTCACCGAGCTCTGTGCCGGATAGGGCCGATTCCCTGGAGGAAAAACTGGGGGAAGGAATGGGGGTGATACCCTCACCGGGGGGGGGGGGGGGGGGGGGGACTCCCAGATGGAGGGGTACACGCTGGTACAACCTGTACCAGGAGCAGTATACCGTGGCCGCGGAAGGCAGCGGTAACGCTCTTCTAAAGGCCCATAAAGTTAAACAGTTGCGTTTGAGAGCGTTTGGGTGCGCTGGACTGCGTTGAGGCTGCCAAAAACCAGGACACACCTGCTTCGTATGTCAAGTGCCAAGATACTCTTTGAATTGAATTCCACGCATCATACGAAGCATAGATGTGCAGCTGACTAGCTTCCGTTTCTTGACGCAGCGCAGTCAAACGCACTAAAAACGCAACTGTGTGTATGGGAATTTAAACAACCTATTATGCACGGCATTGATTTTTACTGTTCTTCAGAATCTCGTTTCGGCAGCACTTGCAAGCATCAATATTTTTTCCCATGTCATCCAGGAACACGACCGCTCTCACTGATGTAACACATAAAGCCAAAATATTCGTTTGCAGGTATTTATTTGTGCTCTTAAGCGCAGGCGCCACAGAGGGGCACGTAGCCCGTACAATGATTGCCGGAGAGGCCCGTTATTAGGGGTGATAATGATAATACAGTGCGATATAATGTGAGGCACTGATAATGTACAATGAGGCATCACGAAGGAGGGGTCTAAGTTGATTGCAGGTGTGTGGCAGCTTCGCGACAAAGTTGCGGAACCTCGGGTAGGTCACTAATGGGCACGTTTGTTATTCTTTTTTGCAACGTTTAAAAAGAATTGTAATTCTGTTGTGTCTATGTTTATACAGTGGGAAGTTAGCCAGCCCCAAGGACGTCTGGTATCTTTGATGGAGATGAAAGAGTGCAGTATACCGCTGCTTGTCTGACGTATTTGACGTGCATCACGCAATAGTGATACATGACAGCACGCCGGTACGATTCTTATCCAGATTGAAACGGACAGAGGCGGTGGATTGAATCCACGATCAGTGAGCTTTACAGCGCGAGCTTTCGCTACCGATCCACGAGCAACGAGACATCGCGGTCGAATTCGAGCTCGAGAGAAAAACAAAAACAGCAACAGCAAGAAAATCTCCGGTTTGAGGCATTTAGTACAAGTGTCGCCATCTGGTTTAACAAGCTGGAAATAAAATGAACAGGGTGGTTTTATTTACACAAATACGCAAACAACACTATTTTGTTTTCTCGTCGTGGTCTTAAAATTAAGACTAGAGGCCCCCCTAGTACGTACGGCCAAGCGTTTTGTCACGTTTGTCTTCTAAATATTTGTATTTCCAAAAATGCCTTAAAACACGTTAAAAACAGTAAAAGCGGTAATATTTTTAGATTTTATTAAAATCTCCAGCGCTCTAAAGAAAAAATCCAAGGGCCGTACAACCTTCATTACGTCTTCATAAGTAACCTCCAAAAGAATGAATCCTCTCGTGCATTCTTGAAACTCAGGTTTGTGTAACGAAATTTGCCCATTGAGTGACGAGCGGTTGAATCCTCCGCTTCATAGTGGTGTTCTTGCCTGACGGGAAGCGGAAGAGTCTTTTTCCATTCTCCGACCTTCTTCGGCACACGCAGACAAGTAGGCAAATGGGAGTCGTGAAATGCGGAACGTCAGGATGTCATTCCCTGAAAATACGTGCGTCACGGTCGCATGTATACAAGACTGAGCGCACGCCCGCGGGTCGTGCAAAAGTCTTGTATACATTACTGAAGAAAAAAGTAACTGATTGCAGTTACACTTAATTTACTGAAAATATAATTGATCATAATTACCAATTACAGCCTGCTAAAGGTAATAAAAAATTACCAGAAAGTATATATAGATTATTTTCCGCGTTACATATTTTTTAACACATTACCGAAACAGAAAACATTGCAGTTTATTTCGATCTATCGACCAAACAGACATATGCAGAATTGCGTTCTATGAGGAATGCAGCATACTTAACTCCAACTCACGGAGGAAGATATAGTGTATTTTTTAGAGGGTCCAATTTTTTTTTTTCATAAGAGCCTCGAAAGCTACACTAATGCGGTCACTATACGGGCAGGGGGTCGTAACATAGGGAACTACTCGTCACGATAAAGTAAGAGATTAAATCAAACTTTTTAATTTACTTCTGAATTAGTGCAAATAAATATATTGCTCTGTGACAACCGAGCTAGTGGTGCTACCGCTCCAATTAGAAACATGATAAGCGTCATCGGCAACCTCTGAATTAGTCAATTGTAAAAAAATATGGTGCGCGTGCTTCGTTCTTCTGGGTCACAAAACTTCGTTCAAATTCGACACTCTCGCACGTTTTTTCAGCTTTGTTATTTGTTTCTTGTGCGTTTTTGAACCACCCGCCTTGCGCCCGTTATGTGAGTGGTAACGTTAGCGCACAACGCGCTTTAAATCTTTCGGATATTCATTTATATAGTTATTTTCAATGACGTTAATCGAGTTTCTTAGTCAAACCATATGTTTATTAGCAATAAATAAAAAGTGTAATTCTCTGGGAGCCGCAGGTCCGCTATCCGCACTTACTTTCTGGAAGGAGTGGCTAGGTGACGTCAGTGCTTTCGCCTGCCGTTTTCTTTCTTTAGCTTAGTTTTAGGCGTTAACAACGCGAATAGTCGGGCAATCGTAACAGTTCCGGAATCAGAAAATGAGGCACTCAGAACAGACAATTGCTTCGCGGCAACTTGACCCCCTAGGCCCTGGAAGCGCTGCTTGGTGCTCCCGAAAAAGAAATTAAAAAGAAAGCTATCGCCGGATACCCGAGTGACTACTAATTCAAGAAACATTTTCTGAAACTGAACTCCACAGGCATGCCAGTTTGGTGGCTCTAGTAGAACAATGTTTCTTTGAGTTTAGAAACCCCAGCTGAAGTGAAAAAAGTAATGGATTACTAGTAACTCATTACTCCAAAAAGTGTTTGAATTACAGAATCGTTGCAGCTCAAGAAATATAATGGAGGCGCTACAAGATGTCTATAAAATGTAATTGACTACAAGTAACTTTTATTCCGTTACGAACAAGTATACCCGCAATCCGCACTGCACGATCTACGAAAAGCCCCTAATTGGGACTTCCTATCAGTCCGGCGTTGTGCGGGTACAGAACATATTCGCCTGCTTTTCACTTTTCATCCTGTAGACAGCCGATACAAGAAACGCAACTCGTCCCACATCTAGACTGTCATCGGCAAGAGACGGCGCCCCGACAATCTGCAATCAGCTGATGGTGACAACTGGGAGGCGTGCTTGGAAGTGTGACTTCAGCCGACGACAGCGCTGGCGCCTACAAAAGGAACCGTCCCAAGGCACCTGATGGCAGTCCGGCGTTGTGCCGGTGCAGAACATAATCGCCTGCTTTTCATCTTGTAGGTAAGACAGCGTTATCTATGTAAAGATATCGGGCATTGTATTCTGCCGGACTGCCAGTTTGCCTGTTTACTGTGCGTTTCTTTTCTTGTCATTTGCATAATGTTTGGGTCTACTGAATGTTTGGCATGCCTTAAGACTTTGACAAAAGATACCCCGTGTATTGAGTGCGTCAAATGCAAAAATTGCTACCACGTAGGGAAATGTTCCGGTACGACCAAAACAGTGCTTAAAAACATGACTAGTGAAGTTCTGAAATCCTGGCATTGTGCCGCATGCAACACAAGCACTAGGCGATCAAACAGTCTGTCAACAGTGGATTCGGTCAATGCGATTGAGGGTCAACTGATGACTCAGGATTCCCAAGATTGTAACTTGGCATCTATCATGACTAGGATGTCAGAGATAGACAGAAAGTTGACTCACGTGCTGGGAAAGATTGAAAGGGTGGAAAAATTGCTTAACGCACAGTCGAGCAAAGGCGATGTCATGATGGAGAAAATCGAGAACCAGACTAGGTCAGTGGAAGGAATGGAAAAGAGCTTGAATGAGCTTAGCACCAAATATGATGAGGTTCTCTCGACGCTAAAAAATTGACCGCATCTCCACGTGATGAATGATGTTGCTTGGGGCGAAGCTCTGGTGGTGCTTGACTGCGTAGACGCCGAGCCGCAGCATGCCGAGCCTTTTCATTCATGTCAGTAGGAGAATGTGTGGTTTTCTTCTTTTTCTTTTTTTAAGCAGACAGATGGGATTCTAGATGGGATTAGAGTTCCTGTATAGGCTCCCTACTGGAGCCAGAGTTGCGCGTACACGCATGGCATGTGGATCCAGCTCCTCACGTGACTGAATTCGGCGAATAGCAGCGCCGCGCGTTCGAGGCGCGCGGCGGGCTCAAAAGCCTGGGAACGTACGCCGGGGCGCGTGCAACGTCTACTTTGCTGCACGACACTCGATACGGCTCCTCACGTGATCGGATCTCGGCGAATAGCGGCGAGGGCGGCACGCGGCATGTGGAATCAAACGCGCAACTCTGGCTCCCGTAGGGAGCCTATACAGGAACTCTAGATGGGATGGCATCTCAGAGCCCCCTACTCTTTTTTTTTTTTCTTTTTTCTTTGAGCCTTTTCATTCATGTCAGTAGGAGAATGTGTGGTTTTCTTCTTTTTCTTTTTTTAAGCAGACAGATGGGATGGCATCTCAAAGCCCCCTACTCTTTTTTTTTTCTTCTTTTTCTTTGAGTCTTTTCATTCATGTCAGTAGGAGAATGTGTGGTTTTCTTCTTTTTCTTTTTTTAAGCAGACAGATGGGATGGCATCTCAGAACCCCCTACTCTTTTTTTTCCTTCTTTTTCTTTTTTCATAATTGTTTTCATCTTTTTTTTCTCCAATTTGTTTTTGCCCTACACGAGCACGTGAGCATGTGCTCACGTGCTCGCGTCACATAGAGGCGACTTCCTTTTGCCCCATCGATACAATACTTTTCCGGAGCTCCTAAGGAGCTTCGCCCCTAAAACGCACGAAAACACAACGAGGGAGTTGAGAAAAAAATCGGAAGACCTGGAAACGAGGCTAGAGGAAAATACCCATGAGATGATCGAGCTTAGAAGTGCACTAAGCGAGGCGGAAATGTACTCTCGTCGAAAAAATATTGAGATTCACCTCATAAAGCAGTAACGACACGAAGATGTAATGAAGATTGTTCAGGACCTTGCATCAAAACTTGAACTTCCGGTTCCCGCTCCCGAACAAATCGAGGCCGTGACAGGCTAAAGGCCAGAGAAGTCAAAATCCTTCCGATCCTGGTTAGGTTCACGGAGAGAGTGAGCAGGGACTTGTGGACAGATAAAAGGACAACGCTCAGAACTGAAGGAGTATTCATCAACAAAAACTTAACTAGAGCTCTTCGGGGGCTGTTTTGGGATACAAAGAATCTGGCTAAAGAAAAGACGTACAAATTTGTTTGAATGCGCCATCGTAAAATATTTGTGAGGCAAAGAGAAGGAGCTGCTTCTATTAGAATTGACAATGCAAGAGATTTGAACAAAATTCGTTGAAATGGAAAGCCCATTTCACTCATTCCCAGATTGGGATGTGTTTACACAACGTACAACAGTAGAGAATGAAAGTAATGCATTAACACTGCTACATATTAATATTAGAAGTCTCCCAAAACACTGGGATCAATTGAACGTTTATTTGTTGGACAGGTTGAGTAAGCTGGATGTTCTAATATTAACTGAAATAAATGTCGATGAAGCTGCCTGTCAAGGGTTCAAACTAAATACTTTCAGTCCACATTACTTGTGCCGCGAAAGACGTAAAGGGGGGGGGAAGGGGGGGGTGTTGACGTTATCCCAGGACGACTGGGTGCCAGAGCGCGTGGAGACCACATTTATTACTGCAGAAGTGGGAACAGTGTCAATATACCGGCAAAACGAGTCGTTTACAGTGTGTGCTGTGTACAGACCGCCCATCAATAGATACAGTTCCTTTCTGCGACGAATTGAGTACTTTTTTGAAAAAAATAATAATAATAACCCTCACCTAATTTTAGCGGGTGATTTCAACATTGACGTTAAAAATCTGTTTAAGTGTGGATCATCTCAGTACCTAGATATTTTAGCTGAGTTTGGGTTGGAAAATACTATTAACGACTACACAAGAGAAGAATGCCTAGGGGATAATATTACGCGGAGTTGTATTAATCATATTATAGTCCGAGTAAGTGAGTTGTGAGCACTATCTGGGGTGATCAAGCAAAAAGGTGCAGATCATTACTTTGTAATTACAACACTACTGCAAGAGAAGATCTTTGAAAACTCGCGGGCCGAAGATGATAATATAATTATTTTTGATAACAAAAATATCGACAGATTAATACAAGATTACGATTGGAACCTGCTTACTGAAAGTGATCATATCGCTACATATACGCGACTAGTCGATAAATTCCAAGAAATTTATTCTAACTCAAAAAGAAGAAAAAAATAAAAAAAATAAAAGATAAAAACGTATGGATCGATAAGGGCATAATGGAACTCTGCTATTTAAAAGACAAGCTTTGGGCAAGATGTAGGAAAAACCCGGATAATGTACTTCTTAAAGGGGAATTCCGAAAAATGAGAAATAAAGTAACGGCTACGATACGACTAGCAAAAAAAGAAATATTACCTGAAGGAGTTCAACGACTACAAGGGAAATTCTCGAAGAATATGGCAACTAACACGGCAGTTATCAGGTATAATGGCTAAACAAAACGGTGACGAAGTAATTGCAAAAGGCTTTGGAGAAACAACGAATTTTCGAGTCCTTGCGAACTCTTTTAACCATGTGTTTATTGATTCTTTACAGAATTTAAGAACCATAATAAATAAAAACAATGAGATTCCTGTCGATGTCGGAACTAGTGTAAATTCAGCGTTTTTACCTTTGATGACGGAGTACAATCTGGAAACAATTCTTTCTAGTATGTCTTTATTCAAGTCAGCTGGAGATGACCTAATAAGAGTGCGGGATCTTTGCTGTAACTTTTATAAACTGAGAGGTGTTTTGCTTTCAATTCTCAATGGCATATTTGAAAGCGGAAATATTCGAGACGGGATGAAATTGTCTGTCATAAGGCCAGTACACAAAAAAGGATCTAAAAAGAACTAACAAATTATAGACCAATATCCATACTTCCAGCCATGACACACATCATGGAAAAGTATTTAGCAAAAGTGATGACGTCATTCTGTGACAAATGTTCTTTAATACTCTCAACAAAATACGGGTTTCGAAAAAAAAAAAACACTACTTTGCTGATGGAAAATTTTTTGGATACCATTTATAAGGCTTTAGACAATAATCAAATCGCTATCGCGCTGTTTTTTGACATATCCGGGGCCTTTGATACCATAGATCATTCAGTCATGTGAGCAAAGCTGTACAGATTGGGTTTTAGGGGGCCATTTCATACCGTTCTCAAAAGTTACTTTACTAACAGATTTAAAAAGATGAAGCTTAACGGTCAAACAAGTGATCAAATTAAAATAACGTTTGGAGTTCCACAAGGATCTACACTAGGTCCTTTAGTCTTTAACATATATATATTAATGACATAGGTCACCTGAAGCTCAAATCAAATTTATTTCAATACGCAGATGATACTGCCTTAATATTACCACACGAACAATACAATCTCGCTGCTCCTATATTGCCACGCGCATCGGCGAGCGAGGGCGTGCGTGGCCGAGTGGTTACCGCGCTTGACTTTCGCGCGGAAGGTGTAGGTTCGATTCCAGTCAGCGGACTGTCCTTTTATTTATTCTTTCAACTTGGCCTTCTCGTAAGTTCGAGAACATTCTCGTCTGGTCGAGTTCCGAATATTCTACGCACCGAAAGTTCTACGCCGAACGATCCAGAAACCCACGAGGATACATAAGGGATTCCGCAAGGCGAGCGGAGTCAGTTTCGCCTCAGCGTTCGATCCGGCTGCTTCGCCGCCTTCGACGCCCGCGACGCTCTGTTGTTAATTTTATTTTTCCTTTTATTTTTGGGCACAAGTTCGCCCCATTAAACGTTCAGTTTACTCAGTCATTCGCCGCCTCATCACTTGTCATTCGTGACAATATTTCAAAACGATATAGTACAATTAATGAGTTCGTTCACAAACAATTGTATTTTTGTCAATCGCAACAAAACTAAACTCATGTGTTTCCGCAGCCCTTATAAACAAGTTCCGTTTGATGTTCCCATATTCCTTCATGATCAACATTGTGATCAGTGCGACTGCGAAAAAATGGATACTGTTAAAACAACACCCTACCTTGGTTTGCATTTCGACGAAAACGTTTTATGGAGTAATCACATTGATCATGTCATACAAAAACTTCGCGTTGTTTCTGCATACCTAGATAGACTTAAAAGTGGATGTGACGTCAATCTGAGGCGTGAGGTGTACCTATCATTGGGGGAATCTGTAATACGTTACGAAATTACTATATATAGAACATGTCCTAAATACAAGCAACAAAAAAATGATAGTATCATTAGTAGATGTGTTAGCAATATTGTATATGGGTCAAAACATGAACTGAAGGAAACAAAGGAAAGGAAGAATGCAGTCGGATTATTATCGTTTGAAAATGTTTTTAAATTTGTCGTTTTAACCAGTCATTATTCTTCGAAGGAATTCAAAGAAATACCCAACAGGATAAAAACACTCCGGCACACAGAAACCTATGCAATTCCAAAAATACACACAAACTACGGGAAAAAACAGAGAAACTATTATGTTCTTTCAATATTTAATAGCTTGCCTAAAGACATCCTAAGCCTGTCATCTCAGAGGCAGATGTATAAAAAAATAAAAGAGTGGAGTTTTTTGTCGAACTGAAATTCTGAACAATGAGGTATTGCGTAAAAACTTAGTGTTTTATAGCGAGTGTCTCTCGTTACATACGTGTTCAGTCTTGTCATTATGTGTTTAAATTCACAATGTTTCTTTTGTAACCATTGATTGATTGTTATTGTCGAACTGGGTGTTACTTCACAGGTGAATTTTCTACTTGGGCGTAAAATTCGTTGTTTAATGTGTTATTTTGAATGTTTCTTTCATGTTTTACTTACATTTAACCATCATTTGTGTCTACATGATGAAAATATCTGTGTTGCCATGTCCCGCATACAAGCGTATCTACGCTTAAGCGGGCAGGATTGTATGAGAGTTTTTTTTCTGAAATCAAATAAACTTATCTTATCTTATCTTATCTTATCTCGTAGATCCTAAGCTGCGGAATGCGGGCCTAGCGAACGTGTGCTCATTCTGCAC
Organism: Ixodes persulcatus; assembly: GCA_013358835.2. Taxonomy (NCBI): domain Eukaryota; kingdom Metazoa; phylum Arthropoda; class Arachnida; order Ixodida; family Ixodidae; genus Ixodes; species Ixodes persulcatus. The sequence continues at coordinate 307,680 of JABSTQ010010148.1, forward strand.
TCAGTGTTATGGCACGAGCTCTGCCTGGTTCCCGCTAGCATCGCATGGCTTTTGTGAATGGCCTAAAGATCCCTAATGAGATACTGCTCGCTATTTTCAGTTGCGAGGTCTCTCGTGCTGCAAAATAATTGTAGATTAAAACTGCGGTGCTCGACGTCAAAACGGATCCTTTCAAGCAGAATCGGATCATGTAAATCAGACATAACAAGTGGGCGTTTTCTTCCGGTTACAATGTTCAACATCTCCCTGTGTCTACTGTTTACACTGAGTCAATCAAGCCTGAACACCCATTAGTTTTTAAGTCTTTAAAGGCTTGTGATTATTTCATATCGCAATTATCGTGAATACAGCGTGCATATACCTTCATATGGTCTACGATTCGTTGTCATTTGAAAAGAGAAGACGGTCTACGGTGTTTTGCCATTTGAACGTGAACGTGCAGACGGCCATAGGAACGTGAAGACAGACTGGACTTTCGATGATGCGGACCGCTTGGTGGTTCTCCCGTGTACATGTTGTAAGTATACAAATAAATATTACGACAACAAGTGTGCGTAAGTTAACAATAATAATAATCTTTATTTCCAGACATACATGTGTCTGAGGGGCTGCGGCAAAAGAACACAAAAAATCTTCTGACGAGGCCTTCAGCCCCCTTTTACAGCAGTCAATGGTGTGCAGGGCCAGTGTGAGCATAAAATCAGTTATAAAAAAAAATCATATTGACATTAGCTAAGCATCGTAATCACAATAGTTAACATCAGCGTCATCAAAAGTTTCAAATATAAATCATTCACATCGACATCATTGAGATCACATTCATTAACATACAATGTCAGCGTTAATGTCAAATTCTCCATTTCTGTTGCAATCAAGCAGAATATATATATATAAAGATACATGAAAGACAATTTGGTATATTTTTTTCGGCATCAAATTATTTATAGACTTAAACATTAATAAAAAAAACATCAAAAGCACCATAAAAAACACCTTGAAATATGCTACTTACTCGAGGAACATTGTTTTAAGTTTAGGTCACTGGCGCTAAACAAACGCTTTTACTCTTTTCTTGAACATGCGGATTCTTCGACTTTGGCATACTATTTCATCAATATTGGGGTGGCTATTTATAACTTCAGATAATTAGTAATCAAGTTTAATCAAACTATCATCAAATTGATGAGTCCAATTGAGAGCCCCTCTGAACACTAGTCTTGAAAAAAGAGTCTGCTAGTGCTTGTTTGATCATAAATCAAAATGCAGTCAAAGACTACAAGGTACACAAGCACAAACAGGCATACTAAAAGCCGCAGGGTCATGTTGCATGGTTTGCGCTTGATGGCTTTAACCGGTGGCAACAAACGCACTTAGAATGTGTCAAACTCCATGACGTAGAGTTCTTTTTTTTTTTTTTTTGGGGGGGGGGGGGGAGTTCGGCTTGATTGGCCTAATTGACCTGTTATGTCGGCTGCGCTCGGACTTAGAGCGAAAATGAATTTAAACATTTAGGTCGTGCAAAAGCTATTTCGCTCATGAAATGCTGACAAGGAATGTCCTATATATACAGGGTGTCACAAAAAATATTTACTGTATTTTTCTTACCGCAAAAATAAACTAGGCATCGCCGAAAGCTCATTCTCCGCAAAAAGGTAGCGCTAAAGGGCACAACCGGATGCCAAAGTTTCAGCCCGACCCGATGCCTTAATCAAAAGTTATAAGTGATTTTCTGAAAATTTCAATGGGAAAATGGCAGCAGACGGAGTTTTCGAATACACGGGGCTCTATGGCACCAGAAACCGGAAACAGGCAAAAATGGGCTCCATTTTCCCATTGAAATTTTCAGAAAATCACTTATAACGTTTGATTAAGGTTTCGGATCGTGTTGAAATTTCGACATCTGGTTGTGACCTCTAGAGCTACCTTTGGGCGGAGAATGAGCGTTCGGCGATGCCTAGGTTATTTTTGCGATGAAAAAAAACCCTGTAAATTTTCTTTTGTGACTTCCTATATATATATTTTATTTATCGTTTGATAACGTTCTTCAGTGATTCATTGAATATGTGTTTAATTTTTGAATAATTAAAGTGATAGCTACTGGCTTGTCGGCCTCTAACAAAATCACTTTGCCAACCCTGCAGCGCTGAACAAAGCCAGTATCAAAGAACAAAATTTACTCAGCTTGGCACCCTCGCTCGGGTACATGAGCTAACTGGGCTCCGCTTCTGTGCAAACTGGGCACTGCTAGCACCACTGGCACGTTTGCTGGCATACGTGTCAGCGAGAGCACGTGCTGAGCACTGAACGTGCACGGCCGAGCAGCAGAAAGGAGGAAATTAAGAGCAGAGGAGGAACATCAGTGCCACGAGCCACTAAATAAGCTACGCTTCAGAGTAACGGCACTTCAGCCATCTTGGTGCTTAAAATCATGGTTGCCAGGTATTTGAAGCTGTATCTGAAATTGCAGGAAACGCTTTTCCGTCCTCCAGAAATGTTAAAACAGTTCGCGACAGAGCAAAACAATATCACCTGAGCTTCCTAACACCGCATCTAAAGCTGAGGAAGTCGCATCTTTGAATTGTGACGATCGAGAGTTGCGTCTTCTCAGCACTAAGTACCGAGATGGCGGCGCCCATTAGCAGATCGGGGAATGGAGTGCCGATACTCTAAGCGTTGCTCATTTAGTGGCTCTAATCAGTGCCACGAGCCAGTTTTCTAGCCACACGGATGAGTGCCGGCATCTAGTGGTTGAACTAATGGCTTGTTCAAGATGGCCGCCGTGGGACCGCCGCCTTAAGATATCGGATTTGAATTTTCACGACTTTGCAGAGGCGTACCGGTCCAAGTCCGGCTGAAGTACACTCTAAAAAAAGAGGGTGTAAAAGGGTGTATTCTTACACCTTTGGTCCCATATAATACACCCCAAAGCTTCGATTCGACGTGCAGTGCCCCATATTCGAACATGACGGCCCCGAGTTTTTCGAGGTGCTTGATAGCCGTGTGGTACAACTTATTAAAATAGCTAATGTACGTTTTACTGACTACAAAAAACATAATCGGGGTTTTCTTGGCCCTACTGTAAAAACTCGGTGTTTTCTTTATGTGGTCTTTGATACGTGCTTTAGCTATTTTAATAAGTTATATCCCACCGTTATCAAGCCCCTCCTAAAATTTGGGGCCGCCTTTTCGACTATAGGGCGCTGTACGTCGAAATGAAGTTTTGGGGCGTATTATATGGGACAAAAGGGTGTAAGGTGATACCCTCTTCTTTAGAGTGATATACTCGCACAAACCGCCACTGATTCAGAAGCTTTTTTTTGTCGCGGTGAAGTTACATAGATAAAAGGGGGCTGTTTCTTTCAGTCTTGCCGTCGCCAAGCTTAATGACGTAATTGTGGGATCGAAACCACCCGGCTGACGACGATTGAGCGCGGCTCATGGATTGGACAGGAGAACTGCCAGAGAATTCGATTTCGACTATTAACGATCAATGCCTCAATGGCGGACACTCGTGTAGATGGCTCGTGCCCAACCACAGCGGTGATGAGAAGAGACGAACTCTAACGTTACAGTGCCTGGAGCTCAGTGCGCGTTTTCTACTTTGCCAACCCCAGCGCGTGGCTATGATTAACTTTGGCGGCATATGATAGGGATGATAGGCACCCCGCCCCGTGGCCGCTTGTTCTGGCTTCGAGTCGAGGGGATGAAGAATGCTCACATTTCTTGACTTTCTTTGGCGACTTCCTCTGGCTAGAAAGAAAAATTAAGACAAGTTCATTCGGTTATTAACGTTAGGGAGGGATTGTAAGCAGTGATTTTAAGTACTATATGGTAAGTCGAGTTTATTCGGGTACTAACGTTAGAGAGTGGTTCGAAGTAGTATTTAGCGAAAGTAGAAAAATCGTTTCATGGCCCCTTTAATAAATTCTGGAACTAAGTGCGTTCTCTGTGCTTTGCCAAACCCAGCGCGTGGCTATAACAAACATTGTCTCGTGGCCGCTTATTTTGGCTTCTAAGGGGTGAACATTGTGTGAACACTGCTCGCTTTTGTCTATTGTTTCTGGGAGTGACACTGCGGGGAGGCAAAAACTAACGCGTTTTTCATATAGGTTAAGAATGTCTATACTTCGTTTCAGCTTCCGTCCGAGCGCAGCCAAAGGCTGAGGAACGGTTCGCAACTTCAAGAAGAGCATTCCTACGCACCACGAAGTAATCCGCAAAAGTAATTTTCTTTTAAAAAACTGAATAACTGTTTTGTGCGTGAACATTGCACAATATTCCAGATGTGTACTGCTGAGAATAATTTCCAACTAAAACAATTAAATATCTGAAGTTTATGTTTTTATTAATATATGTAAATGCATATGGCTTGGTGAAAACACCTACATACGCTGGCAACACGGCTGCAGCGCTCGGTTTTTCTGTGTGATTCCGTTCCCATAATGGCCAAATCATCTGCTTTGCTGCTTTCCTCACCGAGTCGCTTCAAAACGTCCTTTCGTGAAGGCACGTTTGGGCGTCAGGCGCGAGAGGTCGTGATAAATGTCTACTTTCAAATTCGGAGGAGACTCCGGCCTGCGTCGTACCGCGAATGCGTTGTAAACGAGAAAAGCGTCCGGGCCACTACAATTCACTGATACGCGGCGAAATCAGGGCACCCCTTTACCTGCCGATCACGTTGAACGCCGAGAGGCTGGTGGAAAGGACTGCGCCTCGAGCCCTGGTATATCCAGACAATACAAGGAAACATCAATGGCCGGGTCATCAGGCACCTTGCATTGTGTACTTACATCTCGAAACTATGCCGAAAGGCCGAACAGGTGGAAAGCTCGGACACAGACGCCAGCGGCCAGCCTAAGTACTGACATCCCCTGTGACTAAATTTCAGAACGTGAAAGGACACTTTTTAAACCTGTAGCAGACGATACCGTCGATACACCCGTAGCAGACGAAATACTCGGCAAGCGCGGGCGGCGCGGAGGACCAGCGGCGCAGCGGAGTGATACAAAATTGCAGGCGAGATCGCGTGACCTATTGCCGGCTTGTGATTAGCTCCGGCCACACGTAGCTTTGGCTGCGCTCGGACGGAAGCTGAAACGAAGTATAGGAGTAATTTTCGTCTGCATGATAGACATTTTTCAAAAGTCAGTCTATCCACATTGTCCAGAGACAAACATGACGCTCTAATGCTGCGTTCACACTGGCATTCGAATTGCAACCGCAAAGAGGATCTGCTCGTTTTTATCATTAAATGTGCATGAATTTGTATTGAATCTATTGAATCAACCGCTTACCGAATGGGGTTCAACCGCCAGTGTGAATGAGGCGTAAAGGTGGCATGATAGAGCTTGTCCACTTTACGAAAAGTGAGCGTCTTTCGAAGCATAAAGTTGAAAGAGAAGAATTTAATCTAACAATTTCGTTTTTGTACGTCGCCTTTGATTCACGAGGTCGACAGTGCTTGATTTAGGAAATCTTGTCTTTCTATCACCGCCATTAGAGCGAAAATATTGAAGCTTTAGAGACTGCCACTAGGTGGCTCTGACTTTTGGGAAAGGTCTATAATAGTCTGCTAAAAAGGAAGGTGTGACCGTCGCGCGGGTGTGTGTGGCCCCGCGATTTAGTGAATTTAGCAAACCTCGGGCGAGAGTGTGCGACTGATATGGGGAGGGTACAGAGTAGATGGACAACGCGGATGCAGCAGAGAGTGCCGTTGAGGCGCTGCTGTCAAATTCTACCGATGATACTGCACGCTGAGGTTGAATCGCGGAGCCACTCTCGCCCGTCCGATCGTCGCATTTCTGCGTCGAGCCCATTTAATTTTAAGTGAAGTGCTATTAATAATGGTATATACACCAAGTGTGCGCCTCTCCGCCTCTATGGGGTAATGTTAAAATGTGTCACTGTGAAGAAGTAGTGATCAAGATAAAAACGCTGAATACTTTTTTTTAATTTTTAAGTCACGTGGTCACCGTTCAAAAATGTGAGCATACTTTTTGCACAGTGGTGTTAATATGCTTAACCGAGATTTTAAATAACTATAAGCGACATCTGCAGCATTTGTCGGGTTGCAACTTGCAAGAATGACTTAATTTCTTGTGTATGCTGACTGCGAATGAAAAGTGATGGTATTTACTCAGCAATTGTGAGCCATATCTTGACCATGTATGAAGGCAAGGCCCATACGTTTCGAGTATACCTCGCTAAACTGAACCAAACTATTGGCGTGGCCTATGATGCTCCAACGGCCGAAAGCTGTGCGATTTTTTTTTTTTCTTATAAGTGAGGGGGAACTAGCTCATGAATCGAGGCTATTAATCGCTCAGATAGCTGTCGCTGCCGGTTGCCTGTGAGAGTCACATATGGCCAAAACCTTCGTAACTGGGTGTGCAATGCCTACTAGATAAGAGAATGCTCGCTAACTTAATGGGGTCGTCGGACTACTTGAAGTATTCAATTTAATTATGTATAATGTACATTTTTTAATGTTCGACGTGCCCACTTGTTTCAGGACCATCGCGCTAAACACTCATGGAGTTGCACACGGCATGGATACGCTTATTAGCTCCCCTGCTGAAATGCATTTCCCAACAAACTTTTGGGAAATTTCTGCGGTAGATTGGAGCTGGTCTGAAACGCTTTTATCCTCATATCTTGCAAGCGCCACAGAGCAGACGGAGCGCCCTTCTCAGGTCGCTTCAATTCCACCAGTGGATTTATCCATTAGCGACGCCATGCTGTCCAGTCGTGCAAAACTTCCTTACCAGGCCCCACTATGTGTCACACCAAGCAGCTTGCGCGTAGAAACCATAAATACCCTTTATGATATGCTAGAGTGCACGGGTTTCATCAATAATAGTCAAGATTGAACAAAACCTCCCGGAAGAAAATAAAAGAGGCCCGGAGGCTCAGAAAGCACTCCGGAGAAGCCGAGGAGCTTTCAGCGTAGCCAGGAGCCGTCCTTGTTCGGCGAGCTGCGGCTGCCGGCTGCAGCGGGAACAATGCGACCGTCGGGTCCTTTGTCCGCGGCCGTAGCAGCCCGTTCCTCGCCGCTTCGAATGAGATTCGCTAAAGAGGCTCAGGAGTGAGCGAGCAAAAGCAGCAAAGAGTAGCGACCGTCATCTTCCAACTGATCGTGGCCGTCCACTGCGGCTGCGCACAAGTCGGAGTCGAGGCGACAGGCTCGGGCGGAACAAAGGGTTTGTTCTGCAGCAGCGGTGTCGCGAAGACTTCCTCGCAATCGTCGGCACGTCACGACGTTTTCTATGTTTCGATTCTACCTTATGCGGTAGGGTTTTGGCGACAATGACTGCGTCAGCTTTGGGATTCGGCTGAGTGAAACCAACGAAGCGCCCGTGAGAGGGCGATGGGAGTATCCGAATGTCTGCGCCGACACTGCGCAATCTTGCGCCTTCTTATATCTATATTTGGCCGAAGCCGATTTCGTCTCCCTTCTGTTCAATGCAAGGCACTCAAAGAGTACCTTTAAAGTAATAAAATAAAATAAAATGCGAGAAGAAAAAAAAAAAAAAAGACGTTTGTGTTGATATATTGTCACGAATGACAGACGACGAGGCAGAAGAAAACGGAATGAACCCGCGGCGTCAATCTGTGCTACATTGAATGCGCCTAAACGTTGCATACACAAACAAGTACTTGTTCCTCATAGGAAGACTTATGGTATATTCGGCTGGTCGCTTTTCAGCCTCTTGGAGCGCTCTGAAAAGCCGGTGTGCATTCGGCTGGTCGATGCCAGGCGCTCCAAGTATATTCGGCTTGTTCTTTCGGAGCGCTCTCGAAGCTCCGACTCTCGCCGTCCTCCGAATCGGAGCGGTTTGAGGCGCTCTGACTTGGAAGTGGGAGCGCGCGAGAGATCTGGCTGCCGACCGGTCACGTGACTCCAGCCATTCCGCCATTTTGCTTTTGTGTTGGAAGCGGACGGCGAGAACGCGGCTACTCCGCAGAAAGAGGGCTGCAAAAAACAGCCGTCAGCCTCGACGCCGTCACCGTTGTGTTGTGCTCCCCGAATTGAGGTGAAATGTCGTTGAAACGAAGACGTTTAATGTTAGGGTTGGCACCGTCAGTGCTGCTGGTGAAGCTATAGACGCTTTACACACGCGCCAGATTGAGCCGCCATAGCCGCCCTTCTCTTGTCTTACCGAGATGCCGAGCCACTGAAGCGGGCGTTGACGAGTCTCCACAACGGCCTATGTTGGGGGGAAGGACACAGTAACACTTAAAATGGCAATAACCTGTCCTGCTGTGGAAATGATGAAGTCAAGCGAACGGAATAAGAGGGAACAAAAACTGAAGGTCAGTTATGGCGGCGCCCATGCACAGCTGCTGTAAAGCGTCTATACTTCGTCTCACCTTAGCATGGACTAACTGCGAAGGCTGTGCAAGCGCGAGCGGCGCAGCCTTGACTGCCTTGACTGGAGCACTCGCTGCACGAGCGCCCGTGCAGCCGCCGAGGCTTCATCCGAAGCAACTATAGCTCGCGCTTTTAGCATGCGCGGCTAACAATAGTCCATGCTAAGGTGAGACGAAGTATAGCAGACAGCGACAACACCCGCAGCTCGGACGACGACGACGAGGGTCGTGTTTACGAAGCGAAGTTTGCCGAGTTGTTTGATGCACCTTGTATGGTGCCCAAGGTCAAGGCTTATGTTTCTATAGTGCGAACCTACTCGGACAAAACGGTAAGAACAAAAATACGAGAGTTTTCAAGCTGTAATGTAGTCTTTTTTTTATAGTTTCGCAGGAACTTCCGCTTGGCACGGCTGGCTTGCGATGACCTTATCAGCGTCCGCGTTGACGGCTGCCATTTTTCAAGGATTAACGGATGGATGGATGACTGAATACTGCTGAACCCTTTGAATCCGAGAAGCAAAAGTTCCGCTAGAGGGCAGCTCGCGCCGTCCACTAGTGGCACAGGCCACCCTCTATCCGCTAGGTTTGCCGCTCTGAAAAGTTGAGGAGCGTTCGGCTGGGCGCGCCGATTCTCTCGCTCCGATGCGGAGGCGCTCCGGGATCTGGTAGCTCCGACTCGGATAATTGGAGCGCTCGAAAGTGACCAGCCGAATATACCATTAATTCGCCAGACTGCGCTAACTGCAACAATCCGGAAGATTTCATACACATTACGCTGGATTGTCCCGACTATGAAACTGAACGGACACAACTAAGATTGGATATTAAGTTATCCCCCCAAGAAGACCTCACCCTCGACAAATACTGGGACCGTAGAGAAACAAAGCCAGCGCCACACTTGCGACAAAGTCGCTTCTGTGATTCTTGACCACGACTGGTCTCACAAGAAGCTTTAATGTAAAATAAGTTTATGTTAATTTTTTAAAAACATTTTGTGACTTTTATAAATTTTTGTACATCTTTTTACCCTTCCTCTTCACCTTTACCAGAGTAGCCAGTCAGGAGATACCTCCCGGCTAATTTCTCTGGTTTCTCTTTTACTCCATCAATAAAAAACAAAGGTTGAATGGGGGCGAACTTGTGCCAGAAACGAAAAAAATAAGAACATACGTCGAGAAAGCAGCAGCGAGCGTCGACGGCGGCAGCAGCAAGCGACGGTACGTCGGCGCGACAGCTGGCTATCGCGAGAGAGCATCAGTGGATGAATCGGCGATACGGCGCTCGGCTCTTTATCTACTATGCTTGTCATCGACCTAGAACGTTCGACTAAGAACGTTCCGGAAAGAGCTAGGGCGACAAGACAACAAACAGAGAGGAAGACACAGACACAGCGATTAAACTGACCTCTATTTTCGTTGTCACTCAATATATATACCAGCGCCAAAAAAATCAAGTTAAGAAAGATATAACAGTTAAAAGGCTAAAATTGTGACATCACTCATCCCACTATCTCAGACTAGTCATCCCTGCTTGAGGAACAGTAATTCTTTGTCCGACAAAGATACAGAGGGTGTGCTGACACACTGCAGCCCCAATCTACCAATTTCTTGGGCCTTAAGTATTTCTCGTGTTATTTTGTTTTTCTTTAGTACAGTACATTCAGCAAAGAGTGGAATGCAGTCACAATCTTGGCTGTGCGCACCGAGATGCCCTAATACGACGCTATCTACGTTATATCGGTGCTCCCTCAAACATTTATGCAGGTAGCGGCCCGCCTGACGCACATAGTGACGCCTACACGATAATGGGACGGAATAAACGACCTCTTCTACACACTCAACGAAGCAGGTTTTGTGCTTCTTCAGGCAGCTGCGTCCAACTGTCGTGTTCGAAGTGGAGTTTACCTTGTTACTCAAGCTAACTAACTTCACAGGGGCTGAAAAAACGACGTTAACCCCCGCGTGCAAGTCCACTCTTTTAAGGTTGTAGGATGCTTTATGCAAGTATGGTAATACCACTACTTTTTCTTTTTTCTCCTTCTGTACTATGGTTCCGTCCCTATTTTTATTCTTTAACTTCTTGATGCTGTTCTCGGCTACCGCTGATAGAAGGGTGACCGGATACCCCGAAGACTTGAGTCTTAGCGCCTGATTTTTATAGCTATCGTCGATCTTGGGAGCGCATGACTTTGCTAAAGCGTTACCAAAGCAGAGATTAATGATTCCCTTCTTCACGAATTTCGAGTGTGCCGACGCGAATGGCAGTGTTGGCTTGTTCCCCCTAGGTTCGTAAGTCCAGCATACATGCTCCGGTTGAAAGTTAAGCCTAAGGTCCAAGAGCCGAATGGACCCCACACCGGAACTTCATGTGTTAGCACCAGGGGTTTTAGACAGTCACTGATAATGGACAGGGTCACAGACACCACTTCATTGAATACATCCGGGCTGCAGCCTAAGAGGACCAAAAAATCGTCTACAAATCTAAAAGTATTTACCACCCCTATATTTTCAAGTTTGTAAGCCAAGTTTCTATTAAGAGCCGCCAGAAAAATGTCGCTAAGTACCGGCGCTATACAAGTTCTAATACACACTCCCGTCTTCTGAATAAAAATGTTTTCCTCCCAAGTAGTGAACGTGGATTTGAAATAGAATGCTAAAAGTTCCAGAAAGAAGCCAACACTGAGTCCTGCCTTATTCTGAAATACCGCAAAATCATGCTTGTCGATCGTGTCTTCTACACAAGCCAACAACAGTGGGGGATTGAATAATATAAATTCTTAATGTCAGCAGAGTAATCCAGAATCTTCTTGCTGGGAAGATCTACCAAGGCATCTATCACATCATCCGAGCTTTTAATCAGGAAAGGGTCATCGATAGGCAGCAAATTTCACTTCGCCTGCAGGTAGACGGCTAGAGCCTTCTGCCAGCTACCACTTTCCGAGACTATAACTTTCAGTGGACAGCTTGGCTTAAGTGTTTTGGCTGAAAAAAAAAGAGGTTCAAACTCAACTTTTTGCTTCTGTCTATTCCTAGGGCGAGTCCTCCCAAGTTTAGCCTTTTTCACACTGCCCGTGCCTCGATTTTTCTTTTCGCCAACGTTACATCATCACGTCGCAAGAAAGTGAACTCAAGCACCTCTGACGCCTTTGACATGGACGTGTCACATAACATTTCATCACACCCGAGTAATGAGTATGTCAGCGTCACTGTTAGTAAGGGAAACTTTCACTCACTGTAATCGCCACATACGTTTCTCCATCATGTTCCTTGGATGTTGACAGATTGAGTACTCAATTTAATTTCTCAATTTCTAATTAGTTGCTAAAAAACTGTTTTTCTCTACCTGCACTACCTGACGGTTGAGTACTACAATCAGACAATGTCCTCCTTCAACTTTAGTGACGGGTGACTTTAATGTTTATAATGCAGCCTAGGTAGTGCAAGAACAACACGCCGTGAAGGGAACTACTAATAAGTGGATCATTACTAACTTTGCGCACTAAATGACGGGACACCGACATTTGTTCGTGGCACACGTTGCAGTAGCTGTCTAGAAGTCTCATTTATGTCATGTGAACTCGTGTCCCGGACGTCCTGGTTTATGGACGTTGAGATCCCACGGTAGCGACCACACACCTACCTTCATCACAGTACCTGGTTTACAGCCCGGAGTCAACCGAAACTGTGTTTCGTACATTGACTGGACGTGCTTTAAGGATAACGTGGAACATGGTACAAACCACAAGGATATATAATGCGTTTATTTCCACCATTCAGCAGTCAGTAACTGAGTCCAAGCGGTCTGTTCATCTTCCTTCGCGTACATTGGTAAATGCAGAGTACGAACGTCTCCGTGCAATCCGGCGGCGTGCAGGACGGCGAGCAAAGCGCACTAAGCTACCTGAAGATATTTGGGTTGATAGACGAACTCAAAAATATATCCGCCTTCACTTTAACAAGCTAGGTCGAAAAAAGTGGAGAAGCGTTTGTGCTTCTTTCAATACTTGTGATCTTCTGACACGATTACGGCACATCGCGTGTGGCCTGCGATTTCCACCACAACAAAGAACACCATTCAATGCCCTCGCAATATGTTTGCGAAGGTCAATTCTAGACATTGCAAAAGACTTCTGCGCTTTTTTAGTAAGTTTGCCAGCAGTGACCAGCTTCAGTCTGGCAAACGCGAACCTTACAAATTCACCTGACCAATATCCAAGCGAGATGGATTAATTTATATCTTTACCGCCCAGGAACTGGAGCAAGTTTTGGCGTGACTAAACTACTCTTCTTCACCTGGACCAAATGAAATTACCAGTGGCAGGCTTGCACACCTTGGACATGAAGGCTGTCAGTACCTTTTAGAAATATTTAATGTTTTCTGGTATGCGGGCAAAGTTCCAGAAGAGTGGAAAACAGCCTGCGTTATGCCTGTACTTAAAATTGGCAAATCTCCCTTTGATATGAAATCCCATAGACCCATTGCTGCACTGACGAGTCGCATCAGAAAAATCATGGAGCGCCTAATTCTTTCACGCCTAGAAGGGCTTCTAGAGTCAAAGTGATTATACATCGATACAATGACAGGCTTCAGTCAAGGACGGAGTTCCTTCGACAATGTAATGAATCTAGTCACTCACTACAAAACGTTCGTGGCAAAATATCAATAACCGTGTTTCTCGATGTCCGGGGTGCATTCGACAACGTAACTCATTCAGCAGTTTTGGAAGGATTTAAAACAATTGGTATCAGGGGTCGTCCTCATCACCGGATAGCTGATTACCTTCATAATAGAACAATCTTTATGCGGACGAGAGAAGGGGACACTATACAACATGTGCTGAAGAAAGGAGTACAACAAGGCGGGGTTTTGACTCCTGTGCTTTTCAACGTGGCCCTTATTGGTAGTTTTGAGGTTGTCTGTAAATCTACTCACATCACGCTTTACGCAGATGATATATGTCTTTGGACAACTGCTATTTCACTTAAGAGCATACAGACTCAATTTTTTAGTACGCTTACAAGCGTATCTCAGGTTTTGGTGATGTGTGAACTTGAAATATCACCTGAAACGTCTGCCGCTATTTCGTTCACGCGAATCAAAAAGGATCGATACTCGCTAAAAGTGAATGGTACTAGGATTCCTTATGTCACGTCTCACAAATTGCTTGGAATTTTTATTGACCGCGGCCTAACTTGGAACTTCCAGTTAACCCATCTCAGGGTCAAGTTATCTTCATTTACTAGCGTTGGCCAGTTCATAAGTGGAACAACGCAGGGAACCTCGACAGGTGCCCTTCTTCGCTTTTACAGTAGTTTATTCGTTGGCATTCTTCGATACTGCCTCTCTGCAATGCATGGCCTTATTCTACCAACATCAAGAAGCTTCAATCACTACAAGCTCAGGTACTAAGAGTTTATCTAGGCGTTCCTAAGTGTACATGCCCATTAGATACTATAAGAAAGTCCCACTAGCTTTCCATAGCATCTCTTCGTACCCAGGAGACCTTTCGGAATCATTTGCTACATCTTACTCGACATCCCGTTTATCACCTTGGAAATATCCCGAAGCCGTGCTTCTACAGCCGTATTGAGCAAGAGATTCTTGATCACACGCACATTATTCCGACATCTTTTCAACATCACAATCTATTCTCCACACCACCATGGTCATTACCACCTACCGAAATATAGAGTACTATCCCGGGAGTTGCCAAAATATTGTTGCTACCCAATGTCGCCCTTCGACAGCTATCTTTGTCTTACATCCATTTTGAGCACTGTTCTTCATGTCACATATACACTGATGCCTCCACAACACACAAACAGTGTTCCATTAATATATAAACCCTTGGCGTAGTCTTCACGGAACGCATGACTTGGGAAGAGCATACAAATTACGTCGTATCGAAATTATGGAGTATCATAGCTTTAACTTATATTCATCGCCAAATTTTACCTACTAGAGTTGAACTTCTCGTACATAACACATTATTTTATTCGCATATAAATTACTGTCATCTAGTATGGGGAAACACGACCCTCTAAAATTTGCAGAAGGTTTACTTACTGTAGAAGAAAATGCTAAGAAATATAGATAACGTTCCGTATAATCACCCTTCTGCATCGCTTTTTCAAAAACATGGCATAATGAACATTTATAACATGGATGCATTTTGTTTAAGTATGGCCTATAAACAGGAAGCAAAAAACAACACGAATCTTCTTACTCAGTTAGCTTATTTATGTAAAAGAACAATCACATATCCCACACGTAGCATTGACATATGGAACATTTATTCGTGTAAAACAAGTTATGGGGAGCAAATGATGCAACGCAAAGTCCCAGAATTGTCAATTTCTGTAAAAATTGCGACATACAGCTAGAATCTACATCAAAAAAAGATTTGAAGTTGTTTTTTTCTAACACGAGTATTAAGTTATGATTATCGAAGTGTTATTGTTGTAAAATGTTTATAGCCAATCTCAAGCTTGTTGGTATGATTTATACAGAGTGTTTCTGCGCGATGTGCTGTACTTTCTGCCATTTGTTTTCTACATTGTATAATTTCTGGGGAGGAGGGAGCTCGTCAAACTGATTTATTCAACTTTTTTTCCCCAACCTCCCACATCGCCCGGATGGAAAATAAAGGCATTATTATTATTAGTTTCCGTGCATTCCACGAAAGTTGGTTACAACCTTTCTCTCAGGATGTCGTCGACAGCAGTCGAGCTTGTAACTGTACGTGAAGTCCAAAGATACATCTTCACGATACCTGCTCGTTCTCGGGCAATTATCACTGACTCTAAAACATCCTTACAATCCCTCCAGCGCCCATGTAATAAAAAACCAAATGGTCAACTATTATTGGACATTCTTAAATTACATTGGGACGCAGTTTGGGCAGCTCACTCATTATGCATCCAGTGGGTCCCCAGTCACTGAGGCGTTTCAGGCAACGAAATGGCTGTCGCTATGGCAACAAATGCTCAATACTCCATTCACGAGATCCAAGCCCCGTTTGCTAGGTAAGACACAAAACGAACAGTAAACATACCGGGGAAGACTATAGCCACACGCCTCTGGGATGACGCCACTGACCAATGCATACACTTACGAGCCCTCGGCCCTCACTTAACGTTTTGTGTACCTCGTGGTCTCACTCGACGACGCCAACCTGTGCTCCACCGAATACGTCTAAAGGTTGCACACACTAACCAATACTTATACCGCATAAGAAGAATTGATTCACCAGAATTCTCTAACTGCAGAATTACAGAAGATTTAGGACACGTCTTGCAGGTCTGTTCTCTGTATGAAGATGAACGGAAACAACTGAAAGAGGAGATTCAGCTGCCTCCCGGAGAAGAACTCGGCTATACGCAAACTGCGGGGTCCATGGGAAAACGAAGCCTCCGCCACAGCGGCTACAACTGATCTCCTGCGATACCTGTCAGCTACAGGTCTCAACAAAAACTCTAATACCGATACACGTTCTTTCTAATTCAATTCTAATTTTCTATTTAACTTACTCTTATTTTTGTCTGCCTTCAAGTCTTCCTTTATCTATCTATCATCATACCCACATCTCACCAGAGTAGCCAGTCAGGAGAGACGTTCCGGCCCTAATCTCTCTGGCTTCATTATCTTCATAAAATAGATTTTTGTTTGCGACACCGCAGGTGCAGTTCGGGGATGGTGTTCGATATACTTGTATAGTGAAGAGAAACTGCTTTGCAAATACGACGTTCAGCCGGAGTCCACGAATTAATGAACCAATAGATCTTGGCAAGGTTGTGTGCAGGGAGGCAGACTTGGGAAGTAATCTGTTACAAGTGACGGATTACATGTAATCCGTTACTTTTTTAAGTAATTTTCTAATTGCCACGTTAGTTTTTTCGCAACTAATTTGTACACGTAATTTCGTTACAAAATATTGGTAACAGATTACTTTAATTACTTGTTGCTTTTTAAATATATGAGCATAATGCAGTAACTGGAGCTATACGAGCAGAACATTCAGCAGCATAAAGAGAGCAAGTTCAACAAAATAGAAAACATCAGGAAGGGGAGAATAGCCGAAAAGAAAACACGATTTTTTGTATGACCGGTAACTAGAACCCCTAGAAAAACGGGCAAGGCATGTACAAATATACGAAAGACAAAGATAAAGTAAAGACAACGCCGAGTAGGCTGTCCGTCGCCTTCCATCGTATTTTTTCTTGTTCTCCCGGGCAGGAGAAAGCTCTTCGCGTTTGTTTGCTTTTGCCTTTTACACCGTTTCACCCTATCCAACTTCTTCGACATCTCCCGCCACCTGCACAGATATCAAACGCGGGTCCGTACCCCCTCGATTCGCGGGTTGTAGCCTCGCGCGTGGGGGTCAAATTCTCTTTGTGTTTGATGTGCGCTACTGTATCCTAGCACGCTCTTGAGGCACGGCTGAAAAGCGCGCGGCGCGAGGCTAAGGCCGGTTCAGACACTTGCGTTTGAGTGCGTTTGACTGCGTTGCGTCGAGAACCGAAAGTGAGTCACCGGCACATCTGTGCTTCGTATGAAGCGTGGAATCCAATTCAAGGAATCCTCTTGGCACGCGATATAAGCAGCAGGGATGTCCTGGTTTCTCGCAGCCGCAACGCAGTCAAACGCAGTCAAACGCAACTGTCTGAACCAGGCTTTACGTCTTTGAGGGTACGGACGATAATACTTTTGCTTCACTTGTCTGGGCATGGTGGTCGAGTCCACTCCTCACTTTACAGTCAACTGTTAACATAAAGGGGGGGGGGGGGGGGGTTAGGCCATCTAAGGAGTGCTGACAGAGAGAGAGAGAACGCGTAAAAGTGGTGTGATCCTCTATTGTTTCTATTGTTTTGTGAGACCGATGACCACCCCTTCTCTTGCTCGCTATGTCTCCACTCCCCCACCTCCACAAATATTGGTATAAAAGTGAAAACCGATGAACGATCGATAACCCGTAACCACCACTATTTTTCTGACTGGTCGAATTTTCGGTCATGGAATGTCCATCTTTTTATAAGATGTTCAAAATTCAGGGCATTAAGGAGAACGGAAACCTAGAGTTTCAGTGCATACTTTGCTTTCCCAAAAAAACACTCATTGCCATCAGCAAGAACAAACTCTAATCTACGGAAACACATCAAGGTAAGCTAGAACACCTGCATTCTGCATTGGCTATACTTTGTAACGTTAGAACGAAGTTTTTATTTTCTTGCGAATAACAGGCGAAACACCCGAGTCAAAAGGGAGCTTTTTGATCACCTCTTTAGCTCCGAATCTTGTAGCGGGGGTGGACGCTGCTACTGAGCATGCGCACCGTTAGCTTTGTCTGCACAATTCCAGGGATCATTTCCGAAGGCCGTAAGCTAGTGGGGTGGCGGGTGGGGTTGCAGCTTTCGATGTCTTGTCAGCTTACAGGTGAACGGAATGCACCCACACTCTTTCTCTTAAACACAAGATTTTATTTTTACAAAGAATTCCATAATAAGGGCGTATGAGAAATGAAAAGTAGTGTTGCAGCACATTTTTGAAAAATTTCAAAATTGTTTCTATTGTTTTCTGGATAAGTGCACAGAAAAAGTAACGGGAAAGTAATTTGTAACGTAACGAGTAGAGTAATCCGTTACTTTTCAGCAAAAGTAATTTGTAACGGTAATCCATTACATTTGAGGCTCGGTAATTTGTAATTGTAATTCATTACATTTTTCAAGTAATCAGCACAAGTCTGGTCCCAGGGAATGTTGAGAGTAGCATCTATGGCGTAAAAGAGAGACGCTCGGGCGTCTTCGTTGAATCGGGCAACACTGCATAAGCGCTCACGGAAGTCTTTGATAATGAAACGTAGCAACGCACCTATATCACCTAATGCCTCTGAATAAAAAAGGAAGCGACATCTTCTCCCTCCTCCGACGCGCACACCTTTTATCTTTGTTTTGCTTTTTACACCCGCGCGTCGACTGTAGCGCCGCCTGGAATGGCCCAAGATAGCAGACGGCCTTCCTATACTTGAGTCAGAGCGCAGTCAAATGCTGAAAGACACGCAAATACATACACACAGGCTAAAATCGCACTGTCACGGTCTACAGGCTTCGAAGGATGTGCTCAAAGAAAGACGATGAAAGCCGTGACGTTGCGCAGTCGGCGCTATTTGATTGGCGACATAAGCTCATAGCATGCACTGCACTCCGACAGCATAGGGCATAGACATTCCTTCTCTTTCCTCCTCTGACGCGCACACCTTTTATCTTTTTTTTTTTTTTACACCCGCGCGTCTACCGTAGCGCCGCGTGGATTGGCCCAAGAGAGCAGGCGGCATTCTTCAAAGGATGTCACCACTTTTCCGTATAAAGGGACTTTAATATTACCCAGGGAAATTGAAATCTCCTGCAGGTTCACGCTGTGAGAGCACTGTGATGATGCACTTTGGGCGCTGCTTGAATGGCTCCATCGGATGGAAGCGTTGGCTGCGCTCGGACTTAAAGTGGAACCGAGTCTAGCGTATAGTTTATCAGCTTTTGCTTTCCCAAGAATGACGGTGTGTCCAGGCACCCACTGAAGCTCGATGCTATAAGCAACCTGCAATGCTGTTTGGTTTGACGCTATCTAGCGACTGAAGCGAGAGCCATCGGGTGTGCCTGGAAGTGGCGGCTGCATTGTTTAAATATGAGCTATTATACTTTGGCGGCGTCGCTTATCCTAGTGTCTGAAGCAAGAAATGCCGGGTTGGCCAGGAAGACGCGTGGGCGTATATCATGTCAGTATACGGCTGAAGCTACGTATCGCCGCGATGTGCTTTTACTACGAAAAAGTGTCAGGCTTTTCGCTGCATCACGCTCCACTCCAACATGTGTGCGTTTTGCTCATATACGCAGCGCATATCGAAGCCGTTGGAACGCAATGTAGGGCGTAGCGTTCACCCCTTGCCAAGTTACAATTGAACAGGTTTTAACCGTGGGCTCTCACTCTGCTGGTTTGCCTAGCCGTTGCCGGCTGGCTATGGCCCACCTCTGTTGTTGTTGTTTATTTTCCTGAAGGATTCGGTTCACCAACGTATCATGGGAGACACGTGTGCTCGTGACTTGCGACGAGGCAAGGGCTGTCTTGGTGTCTTACAGACAACCCATCTTGAGTACTGCTGATCTGTGTAATAAGATGAAGAACCATGCAGCTCAGATGTCGTGGATAAAGTTCGGTCAGATGCCGTAGGTCAGGTATGAAGAAGACAGATGCAGGGCTCTATTCTGTTATAGTTTTGTCTGTGTGCGCAAAAGGGCAACTTTCATATTTGCAGTAGATATGACACATAGTCATTTGTATTGCAACCACAGAAGACACTGCTAATCTTTTTGTAGGTTTTGTACTTCCATTTTAATCTGGAGCAATGGGATAACCGGGAAGCATAAGCAGTGTTGGAACTAATGAGTTACAAGTAACGACGTTACTGGTAACGCGTTAGTTTTTTGAGTAACGTACTAACGTACTCGTTAGAATCCAAAATGACTAACGAGTAAAGTAACGTCGTTATTATTTTACGGTATCTCCTCTCAAATTACGTTACCCATTACTCGTTACTTTTGATTACAAATTGCGGCATGATCGTTTGAAAATAAAATAATTTTCATTATGTACGCTACGTAAAAGTGGCAAAGAAACCCAAACAAACCTATGTGTGAGCGGAGTTATTTCAAACTCCTTCGGAAGATATTTTTAATGTTCCCACGACCGGGCCCAAGAGGCGCGAGATGAGGCAGTTTTATTGAACCGCACGCTATTGGCGACGTGAGTGATCGAAAGTGTCGCTGTGGTCGGCCCACCACAATTGGCCGAATGTTGACTATGACGTCAGCAAAGGATGTCTCATCGACGGAAATAAGAGTAATCTAAGAACTTTAATTTTGACGGTGTTGGCAGTGTTGCTTTGAGACCGCTATGATTTCCGGCTTCCAGAATGCCTATTACAAACACCATCGAGCTTGTTTTTCACAAGGTAATGACGTCACGAAAGGTAACCAAACGAGGGCGCCACTGAAACATCTCTCCGCTTTCCGTACGCAAGGAAATTGCGGGTCGTGAGTGCGCATGCACAGAACGCAATAGAGCGCTAGCTTACTGCGTACGCACGCAACACTGGAGATTTAGCGTTGCGGGCCAGCGGGCTTTGCGGGAAGCTCTCAAGAGATCTCGGGCCCAACGAGAGCGCCAGTTTCAAGATGGGGGTTACCTCAACTGGCGCAGCAAGGGCGACGTGGTTTTCTCGAAGTTCTGTGTTACGTGAAATTGCGTGGTGTTCAGCTCGGCAATTCTTTCTGGGACCTACCGCGGTCGAATCAGATTGCCGTGCAGCTGAAGGAGTCACAGTGAAAATGTTCGCAACTCGGAATGTGCGTCAATGCTGCGATCTGCTCAACGCTAAGCCTATTCGCGCAGTTCATCGGCGACGGACGAACGACTCTAAAAGAAATCGCCGAAGTTCTCGCTATGCACTGGACATCAGTAGGTCATGAATTTCATTTCGCGATAGCATTGATAAAAAGTTCCGTTTCCACGGGACGACTGACGGAGGCTAGGCTCCGCGATCGAATTTGGCTACGCACTCGTGCTCATAGCCTCTGTACCCCGCAGAAAAGCGCGCTTGACGAGGCAGCTGCGGCTTGGTTTAATTTGCAATAAAATGATTGAAAACGTTTTATTTTCAATATTTTTTTACAGGAGCATGGTGGCGTTGCACGCGGAATTCTACGGCTCTGGCATAGTTAACCACGATCATGCGAGGTATTCACTTAGAAACGTAACGCACAACTAAATTCGGTCCGAGCAGGTCATTTTTAGCGTACGCTATACTAATGCGTATTGCCTACGTAAGAGCCGGCAATGCTATACTAAAACTGTGTATTATCACTACGGGGAACTCCTAAGCGTCCTTGGTGCTAAGCTCACCGTCGCCGTACCCTAAGCAGCCATCCCGCTGGAATGAGACCTCCGCTCAGAAGGCAAAACTCTGTCGCCGCTCGAAGGGTTTTGCCTCGCGTCCCTAGCTACCCCAGCTGGTCACATCCTTCTCTTCAAAACAAATAAATTCTCGTTCTGTCAACGACAGAAAAGATTAACTCTAAGTTTGGAAGCGTTGACGTTCCCACGCTTTGAACCAAAACAGGTGTGTCGATGGTTTTTAAAGAAATAAAATAACGTTTTCTTTATTGGATTAACTTTGATTACATGAATAGGTCTATATTGCGTCCGTTACGTGGTGTGCATCCGGTCGTTCTTTTCAGAGTGGTTTCTTCTTTCCAGTCAGGTGATATGGGCAAGGTTCAATTCTCCAAATCGCGCACGCGAAGCGTCACGTGACCCAGGATGTAGATTACATATCCTGCCCAGGCCAGACAAACAAGCTTGGCTAGCTAACCATGTTCAGGACATACATTTCAGATGTGTGAATCGCGGTATTGAAGCGTCACGTGTTCGAGGATATACATTACACACCCTGCCGAGGTCACACAAACAAGCTGGCCCAGCTAACTAGTGGCAAAGTTATCGCAGCAATGAACGCCGACCGCCACCAGAGGGACGTCACCATCTTTTAGAATCCCTTTCGCTGTGGTGCTGTTTGTGTGAGTTTCCAACGTATAAACGTGATCTGTACCCCACTCCTGCTGTAATGCTTCGGCGCTGCAGAGTACAAATAAATAAATAATCACTTTGAACAAGTGTATTGTTGCCCAAATTTATAGAGGCGGTTTATTATAGACAGCTGTTATATACTAGCAGCGAAAAGCAAAGTAACGAAAAACTAACGTGAAAGTAACGTCCGTTAGTGATGGCAAGTAACGACACCGGTATTTCATTACATTTGCAAAATGGTAATGGAGCTCTGTAACGCGTTAGCTTTTTTCCAAGCTAACGAGTAACGCTATTCCATTACTTATTTCCGGTGACGGGCACAACACTGAGCATAAGTACCTATTTACTCCCAATATAAAAACTGAGAGCAGATGACTTGATTAGACATACAGCCGTAAACCAGTTACTCCTTTTTAGATAGCTTGCAGGCGGATTGTGATTATAGGACCATATTTTTTATTGTGATATGGCACGTGGGATTGCTTAATTGCTGAAGGTATATCTCTATTTGAAACTTACAAGTGCTTGCATGGATTGGGCTCCAGCAAAGATGAAACAAAAACTTGCGAATTCGTGACGTTTGCTATGCAAGATCCGCGAAAAAATTGCTCAGACTTGCAGTCGAAGGCAAAGTGCACACTGGGGCGCGTGCGCGAAACAAATACATGCCACCTCATTATCTTGCCTTGTCCAATTTCGGTAGCCCATTTGCGCCCTTATATTTTGAATACGTGAAACGCCGATTCTCCGAACCGAATTTACAAATAAACCGCGATGGGAAACTCGGCCCAATTTGCATAGGATTAACCTTGTTTCTTGAAGAAAGAAGTCAATTCTTGAGAGCTTTGTTTTTTGAAAAAAAAAAAAAAAAGAGAGAAAGAAAAGTATTCCAGTTTGTTAGATCGGCAGTCGGCCACTCAATGAGGGCTGGCTAAAAATAACACGGGCACAACGCGCTTATTGATTTGTTTGTCCACTCCATTAGAAAGGACCTCGTCTCCGGGACACGCCTGGTGACAATGCAACACGGAATTAGATCTATACTTCTGTTTTTGTGCCGCCGCTATCCGTCTTGTTGTTTTCATCGTGTTCGCGCATTGATCGTGATGAACTCTGTAGGCTTGGACCCGCAGGAAAAGTAGATAGTGGGCCCCCTTTAGGTCGAAACTGGTCTAACTGTCTTCACACGATTAATTATTACTATTAATTACTCATATCTATGACAGTACAGCAACGTATATCGCTGAACACGTCAGTCGAACGGTTCGACTGATGTGTCCAGCGATAAAAGTTGCTGTACTGAACTCTACAGCTGGGAATGTCCTTCGCCCAGCGAGCACAATCAGGTTTGTTGGTTGAACCTTCTAGAAACGGGTACGGACCGAATGTAAACCCGGAAGTTGCAAACACGGGAAGGCACATAACCCATTACCCGCTGTCCTCAATGAAGGCGCAGTTCTCGAAGATTCACCAGCTCTTCCTGAAGCACAACTCTGCCGTTCCTTCGAGCGCGTCGGTAGAACGACTCTTCAGCGTCGCCGGAGATGTATTTTCAAGGAAGCGGGGAAACATAACTGATGAAAACTTCTACAGGCAGCTGCTGCTGAAGGGCAATGACTACTAAAAAGAAAACAATAAACCATGAAACAAAAACAGTTGCGTATTCGGTCGCCAAAGTAACGTGAAAAGTAACTCGTTACTTTTCAGGTAACTCACGCGTTCCTTTTGAGAATCGGTAACGAGTAACGTATTTAGTCACTTTTTGAGCGAGTAACGAGTAACGGTATTTAGTTACGTTTTTTGGGTAACGTGTACATGTCTGCCTATGAGACATTTACGCAATATAAGAACATTATACTCCCAAAGATGTTATCCTCTATGGCACAACATAAGAGTCAGTTCTTCCCACCTAACATAAACTGCAGGCTATAGGAGGAGGTATTCACTAAAAGCCATATTTGAGGGTGCTGTTTAGAACGTACGCTCAGAACGAGCTCGAATTAATAGGCCGTTATGATGGAAAATCTTAAAGGGGCAATGAAACGAATTTTGGGCTGGGATAAATAATTTTAAATTGGGACTTTACTAATCGCATATCGTTTAGTTGGCCAAAGGAAAGAGGGTAGAAAGTCAAACGCCAGCTTTTCGGTACGAACATTTGAAAATATAGCGGACTATTTTGTCCCTTCTTTCCTTCGGAAGCTCTCCGCCTTTTCACTATGATACATCCGCGGTTCCTAAAGCGCGTCAGCGGTGCCAACCTGACGTCAGTCGAACCCAGCTCACGCATTGGACACGAGAACTGCGTCACTCGGGCGTATGCGCTCGTCAAAAATAAATCCGTCGACGAATATTCGGATTCGCGTTCGTGGCCAATGAGGGCCTAGACGGAACTTATCCGTCACTGGCGAATGACAAGTTCTATGGTGTGCATAAAAAGCATGGTGGAAGCTAGGAGTCATCGCACCGGTGCCAAAAAATGTCACGACGACGTGATTTCACAATTCGCATTTGAGTTGAGGATTAAAGCTAAGGAGGAAGAAGTAGGAAAATCGTTCCATGACCCCTTAAAAAATGCACGTTGCAAAAAAAAAAAAAGAACTGTGGAAGCTCGCCATCAGCACGCGCTCAACAGTTCGCGAGCGCAGGTATGGTCGCCAGTGAATAATCCCCATAAGCGCGAGTTTCTTGCGTTTGATAGCGTCTGCGCATGCTCACTGCCAATAGCAGCACCACCGCAGTGGAGTTTCCTTACTGAGGCCAGGGGGCATTTTATGTCGTTGTTTCGGTACTGGTAGTGGGCAGCGCAGTTGTAGCCAAAAAGCTTCCATAAATAAAATTAAAAAAAAAAAAGACGCCGCTTCGGCGCCGGGGCCCTCCATCTTTGTCTCCTTCAACGGGAGATTGGCCAGACGCTGACTTGATGCAAATTGAGCGTCACGTGCGCTGCGTTAGCTTGGAGTGCAGCGAAAGCTACGGGCGCAAGGTCACAGCTTTGAGGGGTGCTGGTTCTACCGGGTGAAACAAGGAGACGGCAGGCTCTTTAAATCGACCGGAAAATTCGGTTTCTTAACCTATCGCGCTACGACTTTGTGCAGCGTTGCCCGCAGATGGTGCATTTTTTTTGTAAAATTTGCAAAGAACGAACTTACCTGAGGAAAAAGTAAAGAAAGAAAAAGGCTTAGCTCCTATGGAAACGCAGCGACGCCACCGGTCTTCAAACAACACGGCGCCGTTTCGCACGGAAGACAAGAGATGGCGCAAGCGGTCGCGACGCCAACTGCCGCCAACGAACGAGCAGACGCCGAGAGCCGGCGTATTTAGCAGACAAGGAACTGCAGCGGCTTGTTGTTACCGCGCCTGTTTTTGTTTCTGCGACTGTCGCCGCCTGCGGAACGCGCGCCGCTTTTGAGTCGAAAAGATTGTCTGCTAAAGACAATGGCTCTCGGCACCGAATACTCGTTCGTTGGCGGCGTTCGTTGCGCCATCTCTTGTGTCCCGTGCGAAACGGCGCCGTGCTCTTTGAAGACCGGTGGCGTCGCTGCGTTTCCATAGGAGCTAAGCCTTTTTCTTTCTTTACTTTTTTCTCAGGTAAGTTCGCTCTTTGCAAATTTTACAAAAAAAAAATGCACCATCTGTGGGCAACGCTGCACAAAGTCGTAGCGCGATAGGTTAAGAAACCGAATTTTCCGGTCGATTTAAAGAGCCTGCCGTCTCCTTGTTTCACCCGGTAGTTTGGTATAAGCACGTGCAGCGAAAGAAGCAACCGAAATTACGAGCTCGGACTTGCAGTTCTTACTTCTGTCCACAGTCACCATGGCAGTTAGCGCCAGGTCCGCGGACTTACCGTGGACTTGCGAACTTGTACCGTAATTACGTCAAGGACACGCGATACGCACATTTTTCGGGCCGCGAACTTGGATCCTAAGATTTGTCCTCTGTGTGAGTACACCTTTAGTGTGTCTAAATTACGTTCGAAAACAATCTAAGCGTTCACTCGTTAAGAGCTGAAACATGGCACCACTTTCTGACACTACTTTGGTTGGATAGGTATAAATGTCCGTAAATATAGCAAGGTGATCGGTGATGTCGCAAACAATCACTGCAGTGTATTTATAATAAAACAGCTAGCCCACCTTAATATTTTAGCTCAAATCTAGAGCCACTAAAGCATTCTATAAGCTTCGGAGTGAGGACGCTTCAGCCATCTTGGCGCTTCAAATCATTGTTGCCAGATGTCTGAAGTTTAATCTGAAAGCGCGGGAAACGCTTTTCCTTCCTCGAAAAAGCTTAAAACAATCCGTGGTAAAGAAAAAGGACATAACCTAAGCTTTTTGACGCAGCATTCAAAGCCAAGGAAGTCGGAATGTTTAATCGTAACGATCGACAATGGCGCCCTCCCTGCACCAAGCACCAATATGGCTGCGTCCACAAGAAAATCGGGAAATGGAGTGACTCTTAGAGTAGCTTGTTCACTGCTCAAACCCAGTCGCGCACCCCGTTGTGCAGATGTTCACATAAACGCCAGCGCTTATCAAAATATATATATATATATATTATTTTTTGGTGATTATAAGAAAAAAAATGAGAAATATGGGTGACCCTTGCATTTGCTCTTTCTCAGCCTGCGGCGGATAAGGCGCTACGGATTTTTGTCGCCAACAATCCATCTACGTTTCCGCGTCTCGTTCCTGTAGGTCGACAATCGAGAATACCGGGTCCAAAGCGGCCGAGGCCGGACAGGGACGTGGAGGGTTTTGGAGGAGGATGAGAGGGCGGTCTCCTTGCACCGTGGACGTGCTTGATGACACAATGCGGGTCCCGCCTCTAATAAACGAATGTTCCGCCGGCACGCGAGAACTCGAGGACGCTGTGGTCCCACGGGCTTTAACATGGTCGCCAATAAAAGGCTAGACTTCGTGGGGAAAAAAAAAAGAATGCCGGTTCCATGCCGCTTTTTGTTTGCCTTCTCCTGCAAATAAACTGAGACTACAGAAAAAGCGCTACGCACTCTGGTGCACTAAAGACCCTCGCCGTATTTGTCCTACAAGAAATGCGCCAATGCACTAGGCGCATACCATCGATGCTGCCCTGGAAGCGAACGGCGGCGGAGCGCCCGCTCGTGGCACGCGCCTTGCGCGTTCGCAGAACAGAGGTTGGCGGTACTTGTAAGAAACCCCAAGCGTGAATTCTATCGAGAGACTTTATGGTGCAGACGTCTACACTGCCGTATTTAAACTTAGCGGACTTACGTCAAGCTGAATTCCGCTGAGAAATTGTTCAGTTCAATTTACCGAAGCACTTTTCCCCCTCGATTTAGCGGAAAAGGTTCTCCACTAAATTTAGCGGCTAAATTGTGACGTCATGAGACGCGACGTCAGATGACACTGTGACGTCACAATTTCACGACGCTGTGATCCCCAATAAATTTAACTTATCGCGAAATTTTATTAGGATGAACGGAATGTTTTTGATTTAGGTGACTGCACCTCACGGCACGCGACAAATTGTGCAGATTTTTTAATTATTTTTTAATTCAGTCCATATCGAATTTTGCTGGTTATTTTAATAAATATTTTGACAATATTTACTAAAATAAATATTTTTAATTAACATTACTAATCCCACCCGAAGCCTTCCACTCTTTTCACTTGACCAGAACAAAGGCGGGAGGGGAGGCGAGTCCCTCCTCGCCTCGGTCCTCTCGGGCGTTCGCCACGTTCGCTCTGGCAAAATGGAAAGAGTTGAGGGTTTTTGCGAGAGGAGCTTGTCCCGCTTCGCTTAACCTGCAACAAGGCATACATCGTTATGTTATAAAGATAAATCGAGTGTTAAAAAAAAAAAAGAAATAAAAAATAGAGTTGCCATTTAAAAATACTCATTGGGAAATCATTGGAGACTGCAACAAATGTATTGATCCCATAATAAGGCCTTCCGGCAAGAAAAGACCCAGTGCACTCTCTTTCGACGTTCGTCAAAAGGGAGTATTCTGTGTCAGTTCCGACTTGCGTTTCCTTACACGAAACGATGTTGACTTCATTGGCCCGTAAAGGTCCTCACCGCTTTTGCTGCTTGGTATTCATCGCGCTGACAGTTCGCATGCCGTTTCGTTTCGATACATTTTCGGTTGATTGTCTGCACCTGCATCGCACATTTAATCCAGTTTGTCGTCTTTTTAGGACTCATTGGCAAAAATTGGCAACATGGTGGCGCTAAATGCATAGTTAGGATTTATTAGAATAAATAAAAATAGGTAATTTCAGTTTTCAGTTAGTGCTTTTGAATTTTCGCTTTAGCCTTATAGTTAGAGGGGTATTCATACGGGAAAGATATGAATGATATATCCCTCTGTTTGCTCCCCGGAATGCGCATCACGTGCTAACAACGTCACGCTTTTCCGTGGAGCCGCGCTGACGTAGACCTCCCAGGGAGATGAAGGAGCTTTTGCTCGGGCTGCACAAACAGTCCCCGCCTTGGCGTGGGATCTCTTCACAATTGGCGGTATTTTGTTCGCATGTCTGGCAGCTTCAGAAATTTTGCCCAGCGGGATACCGGCGGCGGCATCGGGATCGCCTAACTTCTTGTAGCTCTAAGTTAAAATTCACGACGTTTTATCGAAACATCTAGAGAAGTATAAATACCTAGAAGTATGGCTGAAAGGGGGAAAACAATACTTAGAAGAGGAAAAAAGCTCAAGAAAGAAAAAAGAAATGCAGCATTTACGGAGCATAGGGCACTGTGAAATTACAATAGATGTGAAGTTGTCGGGGAATATGGAAAGGAGTCATGGAACCGGGGTTTTCTTTTGGTAATGTGGCATTCAATGAGTGAAATCTGAGGTCCAGGTGAGCTTAGAGACCCGGCAGAGGAGCGCGTGAGCTTGGGAATACACCAAATGAAGGAGTGCAGGGAGACATTGGTTGGGCATCTTTCGCGGCTAGAGAGGTGATCAGTAAGTTGAAATTTAAACAATAACTGGAAACAATTGAGGATACACGATGGGCGAGAAAGGTAAGAAAGGTACATGAAAAGTTTGAACACTAAATGGACAAACCGAACCCGAATACTAAACTTCAAATACCAACCGCCAAATTTGGATGCAGAACAGACTAACTATGTAAAAAGGGAAGTAAAAGAAGCCGACAGAAGGGTTTAAGAGGATAGAATGCGAGAAAAATGAGCTTTAACTATGTATAGGGGACGAAAACAGGAAATAAGGAAGGAGCATTGGTATGATAATTCATGGGGGAGCTCGTTGTTAATCGAGGCTAGAACAGGAGTACTGTGGACTAAGACATATAGGACACAGTATGAGCAAATGAATACGCGGTGTGCCGTATGTCAAGGGGAAGACGAGACTATAGAACATGCGGTGTTGAGGGTCTGGGGGGCGGCTTGCACCCGTCCCCCAGACGGGGGGACGGATTTGGCCGGAGCGCTAGGGTTTTTAGACGAGAAAGAAAGAATGGATGATAAGTGCATCTTAATAACAAAGAGGAGATTGAGAGACTGATGGAAATTACCTAGGGAGAATTGAATGACGTACAACTAGTCTCGGTGGCGCAAGCTGCCGCCCGATATAAGAGGTACAGCCGTTAGCATCCATCAGAGCCGTGTATAGAGAGAGTTTGGTCAATGGGAGGCGCGGGCAGAGCCAGGGAGTGCACAAGACTCGGAAAGAGGGCTTGGCATGCTCTCTTGACCAACCAGAAGCCGAAAAGGATCCCCTAGCGGTGGTAGCGAGAAACAGTTCTGATCCAAAGGTATAGGTTCGTATAGGGTTTTAATAAGCCCGTAAGAGTGAAGTGTAGTAACCCTTTGTGGTTGAAAATAGGGTGCACGTGATGTTTTAATCATGATCATGCAGAAAGATGTAAGAAACGAATGCGCCGCTCAACTCTGTTTTGCTCGGACAGAGTGTGACCGCTCGGACGGCAGTTTCCCGGCCCTCGGCGCTTGGTGTAAGGATTATGTCGATCGTTCCGCTAGTCGCACTCTTCCACCATCATTTTGGATGAGCGTGATTGAAACATCACGTGTACAATATTTTCAGTCACCGAGAGTTACTCCAATGCACTTTTCAGGTTTGTTTCTCGCGACCACCACCAGGGTATTATTTCCGGCTTCTGGTTGGTCACATTCGAATTTCTGAAGACGCCCTGGAACACGCCCAGTCCGCTTTCGGCCAATGGCACCTCCTCATTTGTCTCCTATACTTCCCAACGAATGGCCAAACTCTCTACATATACGGCTCTGGCATCCATCTATCCATCCATGCGCAGTTGCGCATGTCGTCCGAGGCACCCGAGGGAGTCTTCGATATTCATCAATGCCGTCCTCAAGCCGCTCCTCATACAAATCGTTTTGGATTTCACGTTCTTTGTGTTGTATTCGCCCAATCAAAAAGCATTTTTTGTTTTAGCAGGAAGCAGTTCGTTGTTTTGTGCATCTAACAGCGCTGCTACCATAATTGCGTATCGATATTTCATGTATGCGCCTTCATTTTTCTACTCTCGTCAGCGCGGACCGAGCCCTGTTGTCGAGGACGATACCGCTAAATGCGTCTGATCACACTGACATCCCTCTTGGTTCTCTGCCGTTCGTGTCAATGCTGGAAGTCGGGGAGGAAGTCCTGTTGGTTCCGCCAATCACTGACGTCACGATGTCCCTCCACGATAAGCATCCCCCGTGTGAACATGCCTTCAAGTCCTGTATAATTGCCGTCAACTAAAACAAACTCCAAAATCTGCAAAAAAAAAAAAAAAAAAAACAACACGGGAACACGAAAAAAGAAAAGAATATCAAGCGAGCCTGCCAGGATTCGAACCTGGAATCTTCTGATCCGTAGTCAGACGCGTTATCCGTTGCGCCACAGGCCCCTTGTTTTTTTTTTTTTACGTGATGTAAGACAAAGATTTGCTGTGAACACACCCATATATATATACACACACACACACACACACACACACAAACACACACACACACAAACACACACACACACACGCCCGCGCGCGCGCGCGCACACACACACACACACACACACACACACACACACACACAAACACACACACACACAAACACACACACACACACGCCCGCGCGCGCACACACACACACACACACACAAACACACACACACGACACTAAAATTCATCAGCCAACACGTCTGACGTCGGGAAAGGCTAAAGGTCCTTTAGGGCAGCGAGTTCATCAAGAAGATGCAACCAATCTAGGGGTGATAGTTGTCACGGTCTAGAACATTTCCCTAAAAAAGCACGTGTACTACAAAGTATTTGTATTTGTATTTGTATTTGCACAGCCACACGGCACCACCATTTGCTGTGCAGGTCCAGCAGCAGGATGATGTCGTAAGCAACACCGCTTTTTCCTTCGACAGCCAAAAAACGTGTGCGATGTGGCGCTAATAAGAAGTATTTTTTGAGCGCCCCCCCCCCCCAAACCTCCCCGCCCCCCAAAAAACAAAACAAAACAAAAAAAGCGCGTTTTAACGTTTTAGAAAGACGTGTTCAACGGACTCCTGTTTATTATCATTATTATTATTTTTTGCAAAGGGTGCAGTTGTTAGACTATGCCACTGCTCAACTAACCAGGCTTTACTAAAATTGTCTGGC
Source organism: Ixodes persulcatus (assembly GCA_013358835.2). NCBI lineage: Eukaryota > Metazoa > Arthropoda > Arachnida > Ixodida > Ixodidae > Ixodes > Ixodes persulcatus. The sequence goes on from JABSTQ010010148.1 coordinate 339,317, forward strand.
CGCACAGTTTTTTGTACGCCATGCGCACACCATCGCACAAAACAGAACCTAAATGAACAAAAATTTAATATAGAAAAAATAATGTCATGCGACACACGGTCGAAGACCTTATCAAGATCGACTTGTAACATAGCAACCCTTCGAAATATAGCGTCGCACACTTCAAAATACTTCGGGTGACATGCACGTTTGTTACTATACTTCATCTTATTCCTCACGACTGGTGTGGGCCCACGATAACGCTAATAACCACCTGCAAACGCTCTGCTAAAACATTAATAAGAATATTATGAGGACTGCTGCTTTGGCGCTCAAATAATGTTTTTTTTTATTATTGCAGTGGGTTTAGTGAAGAGGCTCAGAAAGTGTCAGGGCGTCAATAAAATTAATATTGAACCTGATCAATCAGCTTTATATTATAAAAAAAGAATGCGTGAACCCGAACCTTGGTTTTTGTATTCCCCGATTTCACATATTGAAGGCACTATGATGAAAATTTGCTGTAATCATCCGAAACACTCCACCCTTAGGTCGGAAGCTGGATAACTTTTACAACTCATTTCACAGTCAACAGAAGCAAGTGGCAAGGTCAGCGATGCTTTTGGAACTAATATCGTTTGCCAAGGAAATTCTTTGACTGGATATACTAATCCGACTTTTGGCTATAAGCCTATAACGCAACCTAAGCAGCCTTTGCGTGACATCATATTTAGTATTTAAACAAGATCTGAAAATTATTACCTGTCAGAACGGCAAGGTTAGAAAGGGAATGATACTCTCTCCGTCCGTATAAGCAAAGGCAACGAATAAAATACGTTGAGAGAACTAAAAAAGAATAATTATACTTGCGTGAGCTAGGGGCATTCAGAGCGCGGGGACAGCGACGTGAAGAATAACATGTTGTTATATACGATTGAAAAATAACAAAAATGAATAGACGATTATATATTTTTACGGCGTTTTCATATCATATGGTGTTAATCAGGGCTCTTGCCATCGAAACAAAAAAAAAAAAACAGATTTTGCATTGCGTCACGCAGTATGATTAATTTTTTTTATTCTGTACTTTGCTTGTCGCCTTAAAAGGCTGAGCTCCCGCGGCGGCCATCTTGAAGAAGCTTAAAATTTTACCCCTAGATACCAATACCGATTCGTGTGGCCAAGAAACTGTGGTATGGCTCGTGGCACCGATGTTCCGGCTAATTCCCTGTACACGTTGCACGTTCACCGCGTGCTCTCGCCCGCATTCCGCGGTGCCAGCGCTGCCCAATAGACCACTTCCATAAATCCCTGCATGCAACACGGCGCGCGTTGCACTGTGGGAACTAGTTGGCCAGGGAGGAGAGTGGCATGGTTTCGGTTTCGATCGACACGTCGACAAGAGATTATATACAGAGCGTGAACTATAAATGGCCATTATCTCATGTTTTCTGGTCCCGAGCGTGTCATTTTTGGTCTCTAAACTAACCTTAATGGCCAGACATCGAAGCTTTAGCACAAGCCCGAGACGTATACCTTGTCTTGACACATGCTTGTTTATTTTTGTACTCGATCCTTTCTGTTAGCGTTTCGAGGTATGTGGACGAGCTAGTGCTGGGAATCTCGACGCTGCGAAGCTCGGGGATCTTGCTTGTGTACGAACCAACAAGCTGTAGTAATCAATAAGTACGAGGGGCGTTCATAAAGTTCGTATTATTGTAACGAAGGAATAGAAATTCAGCAATCAAACTCGAGTAGGAGTTGAGACTTTCTCTCCATGTTCGTCACCAAAAGTTACCCACTTTTTCCAGCAATGCACCACATGCCGGAGGCCATTGTTATAGAACTCCTCGTTTTGAGTGTTTAGGAATCGCTCCACTTCAGCAATCACTTGGTCGCCGTCCTTGAAATGCTTTCCTCTTATTCGGCCACACTGGAAGCGTCTGCGCCATTTAACCAAAGTGTCATAAACTGGGGCGTTGTCCCCGAACAACGCTCCCAGATTGGAATGAATATCCTTGGCATTGATTCCCTTCAAATGAAAAAAAAAAAAAAAACGGATCACTGCATGTGTTTTGCACCGACGGGCGGTGCCATTTTTGTTTCGACTCTCTTGCGGCGTTCCGAGCTACTATAGGATGCGATGTTTATACAGTGCGGAAACTAGAGGGACGCGCGCTCATTTTGATGCCTGTTTTGTTCCGTTTTTTTTTAATTTTTTGTGCCAATAATACGAACTTTATGAACGCCCCTCGTACAGCTACATCGAGCTCGCGCCTTTACATTAGTGTTGTTGATGATTGATCAGGAAGTTCCTTTGTTTCGTGCGTCCATAGACGAAATATAACTTTTTGCAATTACTGTTTTTCTTAATACACCTGAGTACGCGAGGTAAAGCTCGGAGGCTCCATTGAAAAGCTCCATTTGAACACACTTCTCATCTCTTATCTGTACTGTCCCGCAGCATTGGACGTCAAGTCCCCACCCGCTTGCATTCCACTAATATTCAACATCGCGTATGCGCATAAAGTTATCCTGCAATCATATAGGCTCATTCGCACGTACAAACCGTTTTAAGAAAGCAAAAGTCGAGCAGTTGTGGGAAGAATGTCGCACCGTTCGCCGGAAGTGCGCCGGACGGGCATGAACCCATATATGCGGTGCGCGAAACGAACGAAATTATTCAAAGCGCATTTGACGGTTCCCAATGGCCATATTTGTTATTTTTTTCCTTTCTTCCTGACTGAGTATGCCGAGATGATTTCAGACACACCGTTCAGGCACAGATCTTGGGCGGCAGTAAAAGCTCGTCCAAAAAGGCTTAGCGAGGAGTAGGGGACGCTTGTTAGGGCCTCCGTCGCAGCTAGCCGATCTCGGCGTTTGCGAAAACTTAATCTTCTATCAGCATGAAATTTGAGTGTGAGATATGTGATGACACGAGGAAGACATCATAGTAACGTTTGTGCAGTAGTGAGGTCGAATTTATTACGTTTTATTAAAAGGTCATGCGCCAACTCTGGGCTCAACTTGGATACTCCTGTGAGGACGCGCTTGCTTTTCGCCAAATGAAGCAACAAGCGTACGTTTGGCAAACAAAATCCGTGTAGGTCTCAAGGTGACCAAATTTCAGTTGTAGCTCACTGGTACTAGGCGGGATTACTGACATTGAGCTCAAAGATGCACTCGTGGGGTGAGGTGACTAAGCCACGTCTTACTACGTTTGCATACGCACGCACAATATCCGGTGTTTCAGGCACCAAGGAAAGTGCCCCGGTCTTCGTTTTGTATCGCTCGAGAATGAGTGTAGTGCACATTTGTAAAAAGTCGGAAAATCGAAAAAGCAAGCAGCGCGTTCGGTCGCGGCGTGATAGCATGAGTTGAAGCTGCTCAGTCGAAACCGAAACTGAGTGGCCAACTAGTTCCCAGAGTGCACTGTGTGGTATTTCGCCGCGATGGGGCGCGTCGATTTTGGAAGAAGTCCATTTGCTTGGCTGTATGAAGTTCTAGGATGTCTAAACATACACACACCCTTTTTTTCCCCAAACGCAGGCGATGCTACAGGCGCGAGCATGTGGCTCTGAACAGTGCTCGCACTGCACTAGCGCGCGTGCTTGGTAGGGACAATAACAGTCCGGAGCTTGCGTTTGTAGCATCGGCTGCATCTGGAGCACGGTGGAAGAAACCTTTAAGCCCGGTTCACACAGTTGCGTTTGACTGCGTTTGACTGCGTTGCGGCTGCGAGACACCAGGACATCCCTGCTGCTTATATCGCGTGCCAAGAAGATTCCTTGAATTGGATTCCACGCTTCATACGAAGCACAGATGTGCCGGTGACTCGCTTTCGGTTCTCGCCGCAACGCAGTCAAACGCACTCAAACGCAACTGTCTGAACCGGCCTTTAGGTGATGACTCTGTCCGACGCGGCGGCCACAGTATGTTCCGCGCACCGTGCGCGCTTCACTCGTACGGGGATAGATGGCGCCCAAGTATGGGATCCCTCCCAAACCGACCGCTCCGGTTGTTTCTCTCAGCGGTGGTCCTGCATTCCCTCGCTCACCGCTTCTTGTTGTACCTCACCGCCACCACGCCGCCACCAAGTCGCCAGAGTCCGTAAATCTGTGTTCTCTTCCTTCTTCTCCTTCTTTTTCGGGTTAAGGTTCACCTTCGTGCATGATGGTGGCACTTGTGGTCGACACAGCACCAAAGCGAAACACGAGGCCAGCCACTGGCCGCACCCCACCACCATACCGCGAAATAGGCGAGCACGCAACGCCGCCGACACCTTGGCCGCCGAGGAAGGACCACATACCTCAGCGCCCTTCACGGCGGCGCGGAACTACTCCTGGTTCGAGGGTAGCTCCAAGCACGATCTGGTCGCTCACTCCCCGCGGGAAGAGCGGCCAGAGACATCACCTATATGTGTTTCTTCCACCGTGGTCTGGGGTTAAGCTTAAACGAACTATAGTTCCTGTAGCATACAAGAAAAAAAAAAATGAAGTCAGATGCTAGAATGCTATCTGATAAAACCAAGAATGCTGGAAGGAAATTATTTTAAAAAATTGTCTCATAATATAGTTGTGTTAAAAAAACATCCGGCATTGCATTTTTACTAATTTTTATGTTGAGTTACTGTGTTTGCCGGGAGCATGCCCTTAAAGGGGTACCCCGGCGATTTCTTCATGGTCCCCGATTTGCTTGAAATTTTGCTAAACTCGCCAAACAACATCGCTAAAATAGTATCCCAAATATTAGGTTAAAATAATTTCTTTTCACGAAGTTATTGAATTTACAATTTTGGTCCTCACCGTGTGTTTCAAACTGAAAGTCTCTACTGGCAACAACGAAAAAGCGACGTCAGTGGAAGGCATGGGTTCACTCTTTTGACTGTAGAATTTGTTCCCAACTGATTGGAAGGAGTTTCATGCCCCCGCACCTGCATGGAACAAATGATTGGCATATTCTATTTTTTTAGACTCCTTGCTCGACTGGCAAGCCTGCCCGCCACTGACGTCACGGCACTGAAAAGTGCGGGTATATTTGAATGTTGGTTTTTGCATCATTTTCATTTGCCGATTTCGCAATAACTATTATGAATTTCGCGATACTAAATAGCATACCGGAAAGGGTAAAGGGCGGGGAGTCAGAAAATATAGTTAGTTGAGGTAGCTCAAAAAATTGCCGGAGTACCCCTTTAAATGTCGTTGCTGCTTTATGAAGTGAAACTGAGTTATGACACTTCAAAATCCTATAAGGACACTTTTTGAATAAATATTAAAAAACAATGTGGGTGTACTAATTAATGGAAAAAAATGAAAGCCGTTTACAACTCCCTGTAACGCCGAATTAGAGCGCAGCTTTTGAGGAGGAGGAGGGGAAGGTACGTAGAGGGGGCAATGCCCCTTCTGCTCTCCTGCCCTCCCGCATTTAGGGGAAAATTTTCCGCAAGATTTAGCGGGGAAACTTTTCCGCTAGATTTAGCCGGAAAAATTTTCCGCTAGATTCAGCGGGGAAATTTTCTGCTAAATTAGCGTGAAAAAGTTTCCGCTAGATTTAGCGGGGTAATTTTCCGCTAATTTAGCGGGGAAAATTTTTGGCTAGATTTAGCGGGGAAATTTTTTCCGCTAAATTTAGTGGGGAAATTTTTCCGCTAAATTTAGCGGGGAAATTTACCCATGATGCACCGCGCGGTTACGCCGACGCCGACGCCGCTCAAGCCGGAAACGGGCGCCTAAGAGCTGCGCTCTAAAACGTATACACAAAACCACACGAGTCCTTCATCTATTCTTAAGAAAAAAGTGAAAGCCGTTTACAATTCCCTGTAAAGGTACGTTTATACTCCAACGTAACGTCGACGGGCGTGGCGTAGCGCAGCGCGCGCAGATACTGATTGGTCGCAGATATCGAGTTTCTGGTTGCCGGCCAATGAAAGGCGCGCGTTCTGAGCTACGCTACGTTCACTGCGCTCAACGTCGGAGTATAAACAGCCCTTAACAGCGAATTGGAGCGCAGCTCTTCAGGAGGAGGAGGGAAGGGTACTGAGGGGAGGGTATACCCCTCCTCCTCGTCCCCTCAATCTTCAATCTGCTCCGGGGGGGGGGGGGGGGGTCACGTGACCTCGAGGGGAGGGGGGTCACGTGACCTGGGGAGTCACGTGGCCTGGGGGGTCACGCGACCTCCGGGTGGAGTCCCGTGACCTCGGGGGGGGGGGGGGGGGGGGGCTCGCGCGGAGCATTATGGGACATTTCCTATAATGCACCGCGCGGTTACGCCAACGCCGACGCCGACGCCGACGGCGACGCTGCTCAAGCTGGAAACGGGCGCCTAAGAGCTGCGCTCTAATAAGTGAGGGAAGATTGACAAGTGCAGCCGTAGTAATATTGTGAACGAAAAGGGGAGAGAGTGATTAGTGAATTTATTCCATTAATGTTAGGGGAAGGGAAAAAGAAAGAGAGCTTGCGAAAAACTGGGCCAGGAGCGGAACCGTTTTGCCGGGAGGACCCGGCTTCGCGAGGGGTTCGTCATACAGTAAAATTTTACTCTCGAAGACATCAGTAGAGGCACAAGAGTAAAGTAAGGAAGAGGAGGAGACAACGCCACATGTGCAAACACATAACAAAACACATCTTAAAATAGGCGAGATACAGGAAGAAATCGCAAATAAGGGATGTCTGGCCGCGGCAACAACAGAGGCCCAGGAATAGCCGGCGGAACAAAATGCAGCAAATGTCAACAAAAAGAGTTGTTTACTAACTTTGAAGAGGCATGTGCACATACGCCAACAAGAAACTGAAACACGTTTCGCGTCGGTCCCGCCCCCTCCCGGCGCGAGGGAGGGCCGGGGGGTGATCATTGTGACAAAGGGGGGTGCCGCAGAGTGAAGCGTAGAAATATGGCCAATCGACTCAGAAAGCCCAGCCGTTGGTGCCAACGATGTAAAGGAAGCTTAGAAACACAGATGATGTTAGCAAATGTATGTCTCGACCACACAAACACCCTGCCCCCCTCAAAATTTCAAGATGTGATGAGAGCTGTGACAGAGAGTTTGCCTCTGCTTTTATTTATTCCGGCGGACAGTGTGTTGAATTTATAGATTAAATATGATTCGCGCGCCTCGCGGTCGTAATGAGATTGAAAGCCTGACTGGAGGACGGTAACCGTTATATTTTGAATCGTATGTTCACCGTGTAGCATGTGTTTTGAGAAAGGGAGATCGGGAGTGGATTTTATATGAGCCTTATGGTTGTTAAACTGCAACCGAAACGGGGTTTCTCTGTGTCCAATATACTGCATATTACAAAGTGTGCAATGCAGTAGGTATTCTACATTTCGCGAGCCGCAATTGAAGGTACCGTTTATGTTGTAGACAAAGTTTGATTTTGAGCTAGTGGCTGTGTTGGTTGGAACCATAAGGGGATAATCCTAGCAACCTGACTTATTACATGACCCGGATCCATTACTTTTTGGGGAAGTTAATCTGGAGGAGGTTACAATGTCACCCAGATTTCTTGCTCGCCGGTATGCGTCCCGTGGTACTTTGGGTACCACTTCAGTCATTCGATGGCTCTGCTCTAATATGTTATAATGCCTGCGAAGAATTCCATAGATGTCCGGAATATTAGCAGCAAAAGTGAGTACTAAATTGGTCTCGCGGACCTTGGGGCCGTCTATTCCCTGTCGCGCAAGAGTTTCCTTTCGGTTTAGTTTTTGAGCTTTTTGGATTGCGTCGTTTATTACTTGCTGCGGATATTTCTGTGTAGTCAGTACTTCACGCAGTGTGTTTGTGTTTGTAACAAAATCGTCTTCATTTGAGCAAATGCGTTTGTAGCGGTGTGCCTGACTGTAAGGAACACCTGTCTTACAATGTCGCGGATGAGAGCTGCTGAAGTGAAGAAGTTGCAGGCTGAGGGTGGGTTTACGGTACAGGTTAGCTTCTATAGTTTGCTTCCATTCGTTTTTACTGTTATGTCCAGGAAATGTATACTCTGTATGGAGTACGAGTGGGAGTAGTGAATGGAAGGGTGGGCTGCGTTGAAAGTATCGATGAAATTTAGCAGTTCAGTCTATTTATGGGTCCATATCATAAATATATCATCTATATAGCGTTTATAGAGAATTGACAACATGGTCTGATTTGAAAGAAAATGGGATTCCAGGACCCGCATAAAAATGTTAGCGTAGTTAGGGCCTATTTTTTACCCATGGATGTTCCACTTACTCGCACATAGTGACGTTCATTAAACTCGAAGTTGTTCAGTTCCAGTATGAGGTGGAACAAAATTAATAATGTATTAGCGTCAACTGGTCTGTCAGATATCACGGATTCGTACATAGAAACAGTCTACCTGATGCCGTCAGTATGCGGGATGTTTGTATAAATGGAGGCCACGTCAAGGGTTACTAGAAAGGAATCGGCCGGGCCATGAAGGTCGGCTATTGGTTGAAGAAAGTGGTTACTATCTTTTACATAAGAGTCGAAGCTTTTGTGGATTTCCTTCATAAGACTGTCAACATAGCTGGAAAGGTTTTCGGTGACCGTGCCGATTCCTGAGATTATCGGACGCCCAGGGCTACCGGCTTTGTGGATTTTAGGGAGCATATAGAATGTGCCTGAACGTGGATGAAGCGGAATGAGTGCATGGAATGTGCGCTCGTCGAGTATTTTAGTTTGATGGAGCTGTTGTAGGGTGTTTTTTAGGATATGTTTGTATTCTTCAGTAGGATCAGATTCGAGAGGTCTATAAAAGGAGCCATCGCTTAATTGCCTCATGCCCTACCCCAGTAGTCTGTTCTGTCGAGGACCACTACACTTTATTATGATCTCTCTCTCTCTCTCTCTCTCTCTCTCTCTCCCTCTCTCTCTCTCTCTCACTCTCTCTCTCTCTCTATATATATATATATATATACTGTAAACGACTTAATTTTCGCGGGCTTAAATTTTCGCGAATCGGGCCAAAGCTGAAAATTTGAAATTATTCGCGGGTTCTAATTTTCTCGATTCGAGTGTAGCTTCCGTAGCGTTGACATATTGCCCGAATTGTTCGCGGGACGTATTTTTCGCGAATTTAGGCGATTCGCGAAATTCGCGAAAATTAGGTCCTAGCGAAAATTTAGTCGTTTACAGTATATATATATATATATATATATATATATATATATATATATATATATAACATCGCGGGCACTTTCAGCATCGTAGTGGTTAGCATACCCGACGGGATGTTGGGAGGCCCGGAGTTAAAATCCAGGCTCCGCAAAAGATTTCGCCTTTAGGCGACTTCGTAAACTTTGATTCGTCCGATGAAGTACGGTTCCTTCATCTGCATATATATATATATATATATATATATATATATATATATATATATATATATATATATATATATATATATATATATATATATATATATATATATATATATATGAGAAAAAAAAAGAGGGAGAGAGAGTAAAAGCCCAGGGACTGGGACAACGTCGTCGACGGCCTTGCTCTCTCCTGGCGCGAAATCGCGCATTCAGCACACAGCATTAAGCAAGAGCGGACATTTACCGGAAGCAAGGGGAGAGAGGATGTCTTTTATGAGCGCACACAGACCAACCGCTCAAGTTGGAGCAGGGCCAATGCTACGTGCCTTGCTAGACTGCTCCTCTTTTTGAGCCCGCTTCAAACTCTCTTTACGCTCGAGGTCGCCGTAGCAAAGAGCCCAGCTGATGAGTACTCAAGAGTTTCCATAGCGCGGCTCCCCCTTCAAGAGTGGTGGCGACTCTTGTTCACCATCGTCTATGAAAGGCAACTCAAGTACGGGCTTAGATGGTGAAGGAGTATGCAGTGCGCTGCAAAGCAGGCGTGCCGTGTATATTGACGTTTCTAAATCGACCGGTTCTGCGTCACATTTTGATTGAAGGCGATACTTAGTCTAAAAGTTTGCGCGCAAAATATATCGATCACGGCGTCTCCGCGGTAATATTGCCGTGAGGATGATGAAACGATTTTCTAAGTAAGTAATCAACATGCACCTGGGGAACGCTCCTGTTCGCATCTGTGGGTCCTTTGAAAGATCTCAAGAAGGTTGCAGGTCATCATCTCGTTTGGTTGCCCACGGCTGCAGTGCTCACAGGTTTGCGGCCTCATACTTGCGGATGATACTAAAATGCACAGCCATGGTCTGATCCAGACTTGTACGTAATCCCTTATAAATAACGAAATTACTTGTAATCCATTATAGTTATGAGTAACTTTGTAAGATAATATTTACATATTTCACAAAGTGATCGCAAGGTAATTTCCTTACTTATTTAGGAAATTGACGTATTGTAATCTGTTACATTTTTATTTTCATTCACGGAGAGAAAAAAATGGAAATTTTAAACACCAAACAAAAATCGTTTCTAAAAAAAATGACTTTTTTATTTACTTCTTTTTGTAAGATTAGCTTTTTTTGTGTGTGACTGGGTTGTTTGCAAACTGCGACTTGCTCACCCACAACTTCTAATATATATATATATATATATATATACGTCAAAGTGCGCGCTAGTTGGTATAGCGGATCACTGCGCGCCTGTATTTATTTTTTGTCCCTTCACTCTTTCATTGCTGTGAAGAAGCGGAGAGGACACCAAACGATTGCGCGTCTTCCAAAGGCTCGAGACAATTAATAATGCCCTCCTCGGTTATAGTGACTAGGACATTTACTACAATAAAAATATTATATAATAGAAATAAAGTTCAACATGGAAATTGTCTGAAAACGATGTGTCAGTAACTGGCATGCTGCTCAAAATATATTAGAACACCTCTCATAGTTTTGGAAATACGAATGTTTATTTGATTTTCTGCTGTTCTTTTCCTGTTTCTCTAAAAGCTCCAGGTTGCCCTGTCACCCTTATCGTGCATCAACTTTTTGTGACCTAGATAAAAATGGTAATGTTATTTGTTGTTGTTTTTCTATAATATCAGGGCACGTCGTCGGTAGAGTGGGTAGCGAGGGAGAGATAAGTGTATTTTAGAGAGATTGGCCTTCGTTTCGGTAGGACGACGGTAGACTGCGTATTTTGACGAGGAACCTATTGAATTGTTTTACTCTCATTAAACCCACTAATAAGAAAAGAAATAATAACTGACGTCAGCGTTTTAATTTTAGTAACAATGTTAAATATTAGATTCCCGACTTGACTGCTGTTAGCTGTCGCAGTGGTGGAACGCTGCGCTGCCGTTGCCTCACCTGACATCTAGCTAAAGAACACTGAGCGATGGTACGGCCGAATCGTGCTACATGCGTTTTGGACTGCATATGTACACTAATTTTTTGTTTACCCTAGAACGTAAAGTTAAAGTAACGAGGCGAAAGTAACGGATTACTTTTTGACCCAACGGTCCCTTACTTTTATGTAAGAGTAATTCTAACAATAATTAGTTACAGTTTAGCCTTGGATAATTGAAAATGTAATTCCTTGCTTTTTTCAGTAACCTGTACAGGTCCTGATTTCACATAATTACAATAAACTACAAGATAACAAAAATATCTCCTAGGCCAAATATGTTTTGTTATCGGTGGATCTTTTATTTTCTTTAGACCCCATCGGTACCCAATTGAGTACTTGGGGTTGTTAACCATGTACTATTCAAGCGATTATCGCATTAAGTTCTCAACCATGACTCAATTCACCCAGCCTGCTCTGGTTCACCAATTCTTTACTAAGGACTTTTGAAACGCATATGGGACAGGCAATAAAGTTTTAGTGTCAAAAACAGAGTTACTACTACGTACTAAGTATACTAGTGGATTTCTTGTCTTCTGGAAGAGTTTTTTTTTGTTTACTCATTGGCTAGTCCGGAAATGAATTGATTGGATTGAGTTGACTCATTGGCTAGTCCGGAAATGGATTCATCATTATCACTCAAATAATATAGGGCCCCTACACCACTCGTTTCCCGTCACTAAAAGTCAGCATAATTTTCACGCCGTTTATCAAACCAGCGTTCCAAGAGAGAGAAAAAAAGAGAGAGGGAGTGAGCAAAGAGGGAGTGAGCAAGAGAGAGGGAAATAAGTCTTGGAGTACCAATTTATTTTTTTATGTTTTAAGAAATCATTAATTAGAAAAATCCACGCCCTTCCTTTCTGCCTCTCCAAATAATGCATAATAAATAATCCTCGAAAAAATAACTGCTTTTGTTTTGTCTTTTTGGTATGATGATGTTAAAGCAAGTATTTCCGTTCAAAACGAGTTGCGCCCAGCAAAACACAATACATATTGTTGTTGCAACTAGAATGTAATTCCAATATAGGCACCCGAGAACAAAAACGTTCATTTGATTGCAGTACGAAGATTAGAGCAATATGCAGAAGGGTATGCACTTGGGCTTACCCTCAAAAAGAGCAATATGCATTGCCCATTTTGTTCAAATTTGAGGGTGAAAACAAAAAAACACACAAAAACAATTTTTTTTGCGTTCGTTTACTTGGCTAATCTCAGGTATTTACTTGTAATCCAACTCGTGACGTTTTTTTTATTTTTTTTTTATTGAAAGGCCACCGTGTGATTGCACGCAGCTTTGAAAATTCCCCAGCAGCGTCCAACCGGCATCTGCACACATTTCACGCTTCCTTCTAATACTAAGCTCCCCCGGGGGCTATGCACGAGAGAGAGAGAGAGAAAGAGAGCAGAGAGAGAGAGAGAGATGGCCGAACGCTTGACAGCAATAGCACGAATTCACTTTTCCTCGTTTAAAGAGATAACGGTCCTTTGTTAGGCTGATAATGCTCGCGGCACCTTGAATCTTAAGCACCGTCAAAAAATCCCCCCCGTAACCCCTTCGTTTTTGTGTTTTTGTATTGTTTCTTCCTCAAACCGGGATTCTCTTATTTTGCCGCCCTCTTTATATCTTTATAACTATTAAGTTTTAGTTTGTGTACATTTATTTCCTCCGACGACTCGGCAGAAGAACGCAATTACGTAAGGAGGCAGAAGAAATGAAAAGGTGTTAGGGAAGGGAGGTGGCAATGGTAGATGAAATTTCCGCATCACGCCACTTCCGCGCCTAAAGCGCGGCGAGTTTCTTGAGTGCGTGCGTGCCGTGAGGACGGGCGTTTTCGAGCGCTTGGCTCTTTCAACATCTGTTTGGGGTCGTCAAAGTTGTCCTTCTTTCTTGGTTTAGGACCTGCGATGCCACGTGAAATAATTCTGTTGACATAACTGACCTTTCAGCGTCTCCTTGAGACCGTGTAAACCGCATTTCGCATTTTGGAACAGTCGCCTTCCATAACGAGAGACTGTAGCGTATTTGTCGCTTTTTTCTATTTCATAGCGGATGTATTACTAACATTATCTTTTAAAATTAGAGCGTCTTATGTTAATTTTATGAGATTAGTCATTTTAATTTATATAATTTTGATAGTCGTTGCAAGATCACTAATGTGCTGACGTTGGCTATTGAGTTGTCAACACTTGATTGCTTACTGTTTTACTCGATATACGCGTACCGCATGTATTAGTTTTTCTATCGAATGTATGCGGTGTTTCCGAGAAAGAGAACCGGGGTTTTCACTTATCAAAAATAAAGTACGCATTGCCAAGCGCCCCGCTTTCGTCCAAACGTTGAGTAGGGGGTGAGACCAGACGACAAAGTCTCCGAACTTCCGTTATTTGATTTGAACATTATGAGCCATTTTCTGCAAATTTCAACGAGAAACTGGGGCCGTTCCCAGAAGTAGACGCTCTTCGCCTCCTGTTGGCAACATTTTCTTGACAAAAGTTTAAATGGATTATTCTGCGAAAACCTGAAGTTCTTAAGTTTTTATACTGGTTACGCGGAGGGTACCTAAATTTAAACGTTTATGCTTTTTTTGTATGATAGGGTGCGCTAGAATTTTTAGAATCTATTGTAAGCGTTTACTTGATACTACAGATCAAATATCAATGGCTGACATCCGTAGCTGCTGCGTGACGTCACACAACGCAAAGGATCGTCCCATGGTCGGGGTAACAAGCGTTGGTCGATGAATGTCTCGTATTTTGTCTCAAATTATACAGTCTGTTAGGCTGTACCCTACTCAAATACGTTTCTTGTGATGCAGTTCCCAAGCGTGTGCAAAAAAGTCGCGCCTTTTAGCAAGATATTACTCGAAAACAGCCCTCGGCTTTGAGCTAACGTATGCCGTTTCGCGCATACACAACGGCGACGGCCACCGATAGAACAAGGAGCTCTTGCAAACAGAAGGATGCAGGTAAAAATGATTTTCGTAGTTCTGAAAGAGCAGTCAGCCGTTTTTCGAAGTTCTTCTTTCAGAGGTTTTAACGTCAGTGAGCCTACAGGCTGCGTGAGGCAGAATGAGCACTTTACTCAAAGTACGTCCCCTTGAACGAGCGCCTTTGCTATGGCAGCAGGCGACAACTAAAACGATAGGTTCAAAAAGTAATGGGGAAAGCAGAGCGTTCGACCTCGACTGAGTGACTTCGTAACTTGCAAGTCTTCTTCTTTAGTGGAGAGCAAACCAGAAACCGACGAACGCTATTATGGAAACAGCACGATGACCAAACATGGTGGTCTCTGGATCTCGGTGACTATCATAAGGCGGACGTCTAGAACTTGTACGCTTTGCTTTAATTCGAACTCCGGTTGCAGCTGTTACAAGGCAGTTGCTTTATGTATGATTGACTGTGTGTCGTGCTTTTCAGTAGGACGGAGAAATCAGGACGTAAGCATAAAAGCACGAGGCGGCTAGTGAGATAAAGTTTAGTTAGAAACATTGCACCATTATTAACCGAAACTTGACTCCCTGCCAAGTCATTACTGCCTTGTGAAAAAGGCCTTTCCAATCTTCGCAGCAAATAATGGTCATACACACGCAGGAACCCTGTCTCTGAAAATGAGAAGGAGTGTATCTATTTCAATAGTCTGTTGAGGATGTTCTGAGGGCAAAAGCCCGAGAATTTGAGGATATATCCCTAGAGACGGGAAACCCGTCAGCGAGTTTTGTGTGAAAAAGTAGAACAAGGAACTGAACGTTGTGATTCCACACGCAGCTAAAAAATACTTGATTTAGTCCAGGTTAGTGTATGGAGTACGGTTCACGTATTAGAGAGTAATGTGTGCCAAAACTAGGTATAGTTCCAAGATAATAGCAATTGGTTACGCTTGCTCTAAAACTGGCGAATTTGCAGATCCCACCCGATCACGACGAGGGACGTTTGTGGTCACATTATCGGGAACAAGGTGTCAAAAGTTTGGATCTTGGCAAGCAAGAACACTGACTCATCGTTGCTGGTATTGGCCCAGGTTGGTGGATGGGTTTTTGTTTTTAATGAAGGGGGATAGCACACGAGCAAACAAAATGTTTTCACAAGGACAGCAGCTGGTTAAACGGGCTCACGAACTGGCGTCCCTACAGTTGCTCATGGCCCCGACAGGGGACATCCATCGAGTCATCATCTTGCTTCAATGGGCGAGAGTTGCAATTTGGATGGCAACACATAGTGCTTGTTGCTGCAGGAATTAACACAAGTGGGTGGACGACATTGCTAAATAACCTTTTAGTGGTTACTAGTCATTACGCATTTTCGAGTACATTTTAATGTCTGTTGTTCTGGATATCATGAATAAGTAAATTACATTCTAGGTTTATGACAATGTGCTTCACTTGCCTATATTCTTATTATAGGCTGCATACCATCTTCATGATACATCTGAACTGGCAGCAACACTGAAACATGATAATTTTGCCTGCCAAGCAAATGTCGATGTTGGCTGAAAAGTTTCTCCTTTATTCATCGTCCTATGCACTGAATGTACTGTTTGTAGAACCGGATTGTGGATGTCCACTAAAACTACAATGCGGACGGCTACTTTTCAGACAGCAGATGGCAACCCACAGTATGTGGGTTGCCATCTGCTGTGGCAACTGTGAAAAAGGCAGTAGGATATGGTGAGGGTGGCAGCGCCTAAGCACTGAAAATCAGAAAAACTACACAGCTTGTCTTGTGCCGTCCTCCTACGTTTGTCCCGTTGTCTTTGCGCTGTTTTAATCATGTCGTTCATAAACAACTAGCTCGGCAATCAACTATTTTACGTAATAACCACATTATACAAAAGAAAAAAAAAACCTGTCCGCGATTTTATACTCTGTTTTACCTTATAATAGACCGCAGCGGTTGGTACGAGCAAGCGCGGCCAATCCGGCGTCGAGAACGTAGCAGGTGACCTCCCGGAGGGACTTGGCGACGTGCAGACCATGAAGTGGTGTGACACGCTCAAAGCGATGGATTGGCCGAGATGGTCCGTGCCATTGTCTGCGGTTCATCGTAAAGTGAAACGGAGTATAAACCATTCCAATGTTTGCAAATCCACAGCCCTGCGTGCGATCTCCACAGCCCAGCACACGGATGTTTCTTGTTTTGCAATGCGAGCAAGTCAGGTGTCATACACGGACAAACGCTGAAAATGTAACCGACCAGAAGCCCTTTTTGGAAAGGTTTATAGTGGAAGCACAGTTACGTAGTATCTTATTTTAAGAATTAGGACATTGGGGCGATTAAGAATTTCGTGTAGAAAGTTACAAACCATCGTTATAAACAAATCTTATATGCTATTTTAGAGCGCAGCTCTTAGGCGCCCGTTTCCAGCATGAGCGGCGTCGGCATCGCCGTCGCCGTCGGCGTAACCGTGAGGTCACGTGACCCGTCACGTGACACTTCCCCCCAAGGTCACGTGACCCCCCCCCCCCCCCAAGGTCACGTGACCCCCCCCCCCCCCGAGGTCACTTGACCCACCCCCCAGTACACATCCCCCCTCCTCCTCAAGAGCTGTGCTCTAATTCGGCGTTACAGGGAGTTGTAAACGGATTTCACTTTGTTGTTTTAAGCTATGTTGAAAAGCTCACTGACGCTGTTCTGCTTTCATGTGTCAGTGTTATTGTCTCAGTTACTTGTGCAACATTTGATTGGGAGTTCGTTTTTGCTGCATGGAAAGGTTTCCTCTTGGTTGTTCTTATACCCGTGCCACACGGGCAACTCGAATGCCATTTACAACGAATGACATTTGAACGATCGGCCAATCAGCGCGCGACACTCCGAGCGTGGGGCGTTCCACGCGCGACAGATCGCGAGCATATTCGTTGATCACACGAATGCCATTCGTTGCAAATGGCATTCGAGTTGCCCGTGTGGTACGGGTATTAATTACAGATAGTTACGCCAGTCTACTGGGCTTTCAATTTTATGGTGTTGTTTTGGTTCGATGCAGTGCCATAGTTTTGCAATACAGTTTGCATATAGTATTATTTTTACCCTGGTGACTTCTGCTGAGCTTCAGTCTTTCGTACTGTTGTGTGAAAATGCTTTAGCAATCGGTTTGTGACTAACAACTTTCTCGGCTTTGAATGGGTGTTCCTTTTTTGCATTGTTGCATTTTCTCTGTAAATGGCAAGTAGCGTATTTTCCGATCTGTTAGTTGCACTGCAGTCCCCTATAAACGTTAACGAAAAAGTTATTATATCAGTCGCACTTTGCGTAGTTCCGCCGGAGCCGCGGAGTTGTTCTGGCTCAAACGGAGCCACCGAAAGAGGTGGCAATCGGCGGGAGCCTTCCCCTTTCGCCATAAATGTTGATGCACCTTGCACAGTTAAGGTTCATAATAAAATAAAAGAGTGAATACACGACTCACCGACGGAAATTTGGGATTAAATACTGCAATTTATCCATTGGAAAATACTGTACTTACATGCATATCATATGTGGGAAAATAAAGTGATTTGACTTTGTTCATGAAAAACTGTTACGATATTTAAAATTTTAATCAACCATATATCCGAAAGTTGCCATGGCCTTTGCGTGAACCTGTATATTTAGTACCGGCTCTGTGCTATTTATAGTGCATAGGTTTCGAGAAATATTGTATTTTCTCGAAACCAGGGCAATGTACGGCGTGGGAGTTTTATATAAGGATCAACCTTTGTTAGAGCAAATAAGGTACGAAATATAATAAAATCAAACGCCTCTGTGCCGTGCCACATAGACCTGTGCAGAAATGGTCCAATGATGCTGCAATTATCGTGATGAGCGCAAGCCAAAGAACAAGCGGGCAAGCGTTCGTTTTCGTCACACGTTCGCATGTCTAGCTTGTGTTAGACACCATTAACAACATGGTCAGTGTGATTGTCAATCAACCCAAGGTGGCTCAGCCAAAAAGAAAACAGGCCTCTGCTTGGACCAGGCATTTTGTCAGCTCTAGTTGACATTCTTATCATGTCAGTGATTATAGCTCATAGTATGGATTTACATTTTCTTTAATTAAAATAAACAATTTGAGCAATAAAGAAGTCCGACAATGTATCTGCCACAAACCAGTCAACGACCAACTTAGAAGACTCATCAATGCCCAAAAAAACAGTTGATAAGAGGGTGATGAAAATCCGTCTTTTATTTTCCTCGGAAAGCAACCCGCAAGCGGTGGTGATTCGAGTTTCCGCAGTAGCGACACACCCTGCTCACAAAGACCCGGTAGGCCACGTATTTGAGCTTTCTGGAAGCAAAGAATTATCATTACTACAGAAAGCGTTATCGGTACCATAATACATTCATATTTTCTGAGCGTCAAATGGAGAGCATTTATAGCGGAGAACGAGTTTGAAAGGGGCAGAATGAAGTCCGGAGTAGAGAAACAATTTCCTCTTTTCCACTCCAACCTTCCTTCTGCTTTTTTTTTTTTTTCATCAGCTCGTTTTCCTCTTTAAGGTTTGCTTTAGTAACGTACCAATTTTCCCAAATACTATCTGCATAAGTCAAGTGATCTTGGTCTAAGTATTTACCTGTGCGTGTCTCCATATCTGTTGAATTGTAGTGCTCTATCATCAAGGCCATGCCTGTTGTATTGTAGTCATCTATCATCAGGGCATGAACGTCCAGCGACTCTCAGTGAAGGTATAACACCCCAAATCGTTGAGTGTGATGCACCCCTGCCACAGTAGTGGAGCCATCTTCGCGATTTCTCCACAGCACAGGTTCTCATCGGGCAGTGTCGGCTGACAAGAGCCACAAGAGCACCTGTGGACATAAGCAGTAATACCTGGTAAATAGACATCAGGACCAGAGGAACTTTAAACAATTTGACAAAGAAACACCAAAAATCTCGCACGATTATCAGTTTCTTAATTTTTGCGCTCTGGCATTTAAGAAATAAGGCAAAAAAAAAACACCAAATTAAAAGAACATCGAGCAGGTAAAGATAAAGCTTTTGGCAGTGCGTTGGAAAACAAAAAAGACCTCCATATCATTTTGCCTCTGAAACGGCATCTAAGTTCACATATTGGCGGATCGGTGATGCGGCTGTGGGTGGTTCTCTCGCAGGCGATGCTCGCGGGGCGAAGGCAAACGGCGAATCGTTCAAAATGACATCCAAGCCTGTAACATTTCTAGATCGTCACTTGACTCGGACGAGCTTGGTGAATCATAGCCGTGCTCCACTTTCACGAGCGGGCCAAGCGGAATCAGCCTGCACGCGTGCTAAATATCGCTTTTGGCGTCATTTCAAGATGGTCTAGCTGTTGGCTTCGGTTTCGATGTATAATCATTGCTTTGAAAATATAATAACTACTCCAGACGCGACATGCCAAGATCTAAGAAGTCGTATAACTAGTATAAAACGTCTAGATTGGCGGTAAAGCTGCCCCTAGGCCTATTTGTTTGCAAATTGCAGATTTTGGTTTTGGTTTCGGTTACACCGCAAACATATCTTTTTTGTAGATGTCATTGCTGCTCTAGGCTCAATTTCTCGGGATCTCGCGAGGCATATTAGTTTAAAACATCAAAATTGACCGTGCAGCTGCGCCTTAATCCTGTTTGTTTCCCAAAGTAGCTATTATAATCAAACCGATTGATCCGATTTGGGTGAGAAGTTGGTGGACGTAGTTGGATATCGTTGGTACAGCTTCAAACCTCAGCTTCCGAGCCTTCTGCAAACTTAGAGCTCAGCTCGTAGCTCTTTTCCGTGAAATGATTGCTGCATAAGCGGGATCTCTTGACGGAAACCCAGTGCTACCTACGCACGGCGACGATCCATTTTGCTCGCCGCTAAACGTCTCGCGGAAAAGTGTGCAACGTCACGTCTTGACTCGCAGGTGCTCCCCGGTGGTTGTGGCACCCAACCGCGCTACAAAAGTCCCCTCCCAGCCAAGAAATAAGTCTAGCACAACAACGAAAATGAAGCACGTTGCGGCATTTTCTGCATGCAAACGACGAGACGGAAATACTCTATTTGAGTTATGTTTCGTCAGAGCTTCAATGCTGCCGACGAAAGCACCGTTTATGTTAAGATGCGATTGAAGCAGGTTGGGTTAAGTTTTAAATTCAATTACACATGCAGAGGTGCATACAAAACTGAGATATTGCACAGACGATGCTTTTCGAGGCAATAACTACGATATTCAATTGTGTTCTCGAACACAAAATTTGACCGGACATTTCCTTCGGGAAATTCGCTTATATACCTTTTGAATCAAATAAAAGTATACGTTCAGAAAATCTGGCCACAATTTTACTTTCAAAATTAAACATGCAGAGTGGGTGTAATAGGTGTAAGGCCGTAAGTCCACAGGATTGAGACAAACCCAGCTTTTCAGAAAAGGCTGTCTTTCTGCCTAATGTCGTCGGCGGCGTCTCGTTTCATTTTTGCTTTTAATTTCATGGACGCTACATCACTCGATAATATCACTCAAGTCGAGAGTCAGCCGTGTGCGTCTGAGCACGACACTCAAACTCCTAAAGACGGTGTCACACTGCTCATGCATCATACAAAAGACAGTCTGTAAACACGCAATGTCCCGAAATGTGCCGTTTTATAATTTCTGCACAGAGTAACTAGAAGTGCGATTCTTTTCTTTACTCAAACTAACAATACCAAAATAGATAAAACTACGTACTCCTTACTTTATGCATTCCATTGCTGCGCAAACGAAAGCACCACTTGAATCAATAATCGCGGGCTCCTTTCTCCCTTTCTATCTTTCTCAGGCATTCATGTATGCGTATGCGAGTATGTGTGTGTGGAGGGAGGGGGGGGGGGGGAGGAGGAGGACGAGGAGGAGGTAAAAGGAAAATTGTCAACCCCTTTTATCTATTTTATGCCAAGTCGATATACATTCCGCGTCCCGCAGGGAGTGCATTACGTAAAGTAACGGCGGAATGAGTGAGTACCACACACATCGCAACCCCGGTTGCTATGAAAGTGAGATATATTTAGCCGAATGCAGAAAAAAAAATGAACGAAGGAAACGCGAAAAAGCCAAGAGGACAAGGTTATGCTCACAGTAAACAAAAATATAATTGAGTCACAGGGCGTACAATAACACGCGAACGTTTATCCATCCATAAAAACCGCGCCAATGAAGCGCCTTTCGACGATAAGCTCTTTTGCATCAAGCCGTATAAAATATCACGGAGATGACCGAAAGTGCGATTGACTAAAGGCTGGTTCGCCCATCTGCGTTGGTTGCGTTCGCATGCAACCGAAACGACCGTAACGACAAAGTCACCTGGACAAGTGTTCGCCGTACTCAGCATGGCAAGCGACGCAAGGGGTAGCTTCGCGAAGCAATCCAATCTATGAGTCACGGTTGCTGCGGTGTTTTGGTCGTTACGGTCGTTTCGGTTGCGTGCGAACGCAACTGTTGCAAATGTGTGAACCAGCCTTTAGGCATCAAATAAACTTGCGCACTAACCTTGATCTGGTTCATTCGTATTTGACCCAGAAGAGCTGATCACAGGAAAGGAAGGAGACGTGAGTAAAAGAAACATGATACAAAAATGTATGACACCATGGCCTCTCAAATCATCAAACAGACATTTGGGGCCGAAGTTGACGGAGCGCACCGATTGGCCTATCACGAAGATGACTTCGCGATTGTTTTCGCCGACGTCCAATCGGAGCGCTCCGCAAACATCCAGCTCAATTTTGTGTTTGACGAGTTTAGGGACCCATATGTAAATTCACAAATATCAAATATACTGCAATTTCAGAATGTCAGTTATCGAAGGTTCGTCTCCTCATGCGTTGGTTCATATATCTTGAGAGGTTTATACGAAGAAAAAAGCGGGATCC
Organism: Ixodes persulcatus; assembly: GCA_013358835.2. Taxonomy (NCBI): domain Eukaryota; kingdom Metazoa; phylum Arthropoda; class Arachnida; order Ixodida; family Ixodidae; genus Ixodes; species Ixodes persulcatus. Next base: position 361,383 of record JABSTQ010010148.1, read on the forward strand.
ATGTCGTATCCCGAGAGAAGGAGAGCGCCAAAGAGAGAGAGAGAGAGCACGATTCACAGAACGCGGGATCTGCATCCGCAGCCCCTGACATCCGCATCCAATCCGCAATCCGCCAAATCTGTTTAATTTTTATCCGCATCCGCCAGTTTACTGCGGATATCCGCGGATGGTCCGTGGGTAATCCACGGATTTTTCCAAGTCATGCAGTTCTTGGTCGCCTCTCCTGCCTTTCTCGAAGACTGCTGGCAGGTAAACTGTGGTGTACTCCTGTGTAGTCATTTTGCTCTGGTCTTCCAGACCAACCGTTGCCACGTACCCACCAAGCTATCGGATAAGGCTCTTATTACACCTTCTTCCAGGTGTGTCCATGTTTCGTTAGAGCTACGTATTAGGGTTTTTGTTGAAATTGGCAAAACTTCGCCTTGAATTTTTTCCGGTCTATCGATCCGATGACACTTGTTAGCAGTCTCGAGGGACGGAAAACAATCATTTGTTCAGTTCTCTTGTTTTTTTGTTTTTCCTTTTTCTTGGGACTAGAAACAGTTCGGAACACCACCTTTTGCTCCCACATTGAAGCCCCGTATATGGTGTCCTGGCTAATGATAGTGAACAAAGGTATCCTGGTCAAAGTGAGATATCACTTATCTCCATAATTAGCTTCAGACTTCCACATGCTCCCTAATCTTTAAACATATCCTAACCGTCTTTCTTACTTCTCTTTGTAACCCTTCCCCTAGACCGAAAACAAAGGCGCCTCCACGCATGGGAGACAAACTATGCCTCCTCCCCCTTAACCACATAAAAAAGAAAATAAACTCAAATAATGCCCTTCCCCCTCCGCCACCACTATCCAAATATATCAAACAGCTGAAGAGTACATGTATGCAGACATGCTCACGTTACCCAAAAAAAGTATCGAAATACCGTTACACGTTACTAGATCAAAAAGTAACTAAATACGTTACTCGTTACCGATTCTCAAAAGTAAAACGTTACTTTACCTCAAAAGTGGCGAGTTCCTATTCTGGTTACTCTGACGACCAAATACGCAACTGCTTTTGTCTCGTGGTTTACCGTTTTCTTTTCAGCAGTCGTTGCACCTAAGCAGTAGCTGCCTCTCGTAGTTTTCATTAGTTATGTTTAAGCACTGTACTGAGAACACATCTCCGGCGACGCTGAATACTCCTTCTACCGATGCGCTCGAAGGAACTGCAGTGTTGTGCTACAGGGAGAGCTGGTGAATCTAGGATTTCCCTCTGTCTTTTGGGGTAGCTCTGCTTCTAAAGTTCGAAGTTGACAATGGGTTATGTGCCTTAGCGTGTTGGCAACCTCCGGGTTTACATTCTGTCTTTACACGATCTTAGAAGGTTCAACCAACGAACTTTATTATGTTCTCTGGGTGAAGGACCCTCCCCGCTGTAAAGTTCGACTGACGTGTTCAGCAATAAACGTTGCTATACTGTCACTGTTTATTTGTGTTTCGGGTTGCCCATCTGTCTTTGTCGCAATAGACGCCTACTCAGGTTATAATTAAAACGAGGCTGTTTAAACGGTGTTGTACACGTTACTTCTCAAAAGTAACGAAATACCGTTACTCGTTACCTGACCTCAAAACTAACTAAGTACGTTACTCGTTCCTTTGCGAACAAAAGTAACTAAATATGTTACTCGTCACCGAAAGAAGTAACAAGGTAGAAGTAACTCGTTACTAGCGCTTTACGTACCTGTCTGCACGTATGTACGTTCGAAGCAAGGTAAATAATTAAACAACGACAACTAAAATCTCCTCCAAGGGGAATTGTGTTAATGGAGACATTAATATACCGATGCAAACGCAAAGCATCTGCTCCAATATATAGATACGCTCACGCAAACCTCCCTCCCCCGCCCCCTCAAAAAGAAAAAGAAAAAAAAAGTGTTTTATTCATTGTTTTGAAGGTGCGTACTCAACGCTTTCGTTTAGAGTATATTGAACGGACAAAAGTCGATAATTTAACTAGAAAAAAAAAAAAAAAAACAGCTGTCAGAGCAATTGCCATTAAAAAACAAGGTGGTTACACTAAGTGGCATACGGGCATCGTAATAAATAAAGACAGCTATACAGGGTAGTGCTATCTAATTCCCCAAAGTAAAAGGGCTGGGCGGCCACCGCCACAGTGCTCCGTGCTCACGCCAGCTGTTCTGAGTCACGCAGCTAGATGCGGCGTTGGACGATGGCTGAGTGGCTCGCCCATAGATTTTTCTCCTCTCGCACGTTCAGACACGTGCCGGCGAGTAGAGAGATGATTATCCATGGCGGGTAGCTCGGTCGAACCCGACTGGTGACTACGCCCACCACGCTGTCACCTCACTTGCGCGTGGATTCGAGGCGACGAACCGCAGATAAAATAAATCTCAAACGTTTCAGTTTTTTCCAGCTTCGAAATCAGGCAGAAGCCGTATGTGCACCGGTGAATCGATCCGGCGTGCTTCCCAGATGCGGAAGCGTGTATCTGTGTGTGTGTGTCTGTGTGTGAGGGAGAGCGGGAAAGAGAGAGAGAGAGAGAGAGAGACAGAGATTTTGAATGAAAACCTAGAGAGGTTAGCCGGAGCTTATTTTCTGGCTGGTTACTCCGTAGGAAAGGGTAGAGGGGACTTCAAACGTTTACAGTAAGAGTAAAGTACAAATGCACACACGTAAAAACACACGCCTTAACCTAAAGTTGATCTTGAAGGCCGGTATCTTTGACGTACTTTTGGAGCGCTATAAAGACGAAGAAGCCGTCACTGCGCTTGCGCGCCGATGGCCTTGACTGTAGAGTTCCGGGTATCGTAGCGGGTTGCGGAGAGTGTTGCGGGATGGCAAAAACGATCTTCGAAAACTCGTATTATCTCGATTTTTTGAGGAGTTGTCGCAGTGACGAATCGCCCTATGACGAATAGCCCTGCTACGAGTTGCCCTATTACGAATAGTTTTTCGACGAACGTCCTGTATTACCGAGCACGGGCATTCCCTCAGACAAAGAATCTATATCCTGCTGGCGCTTTATTGAGCAGCATTGACTATAGATTGGGCCTCCCCAAAGCTCCTTTTGCGCCTATTGTGACTTAACTTTTGCTTCGAAGCTCGCTCAAAAGTGCTCCTTTCATCTGCTTCCGAACGCGCGCATTGTTTTATCATCAAAATCCTCGAAATCAATTTTTCGACAGGGGGAGTCATTTATGAACTAACGGATTCTGATTCTAGAATCTTGGTCATCTTGACCTCAGGGCGTCCAGAATGGTTTGAACTGGTACGAAAGGGGGTAGGGGAAGTGGGTTTATTCGCGGTTTCGTGGACACGTTCCCGTGTTTTCTATGCCTCCTTCTTGTCCTTCTTAATACATACATATTTTTTGACAGCTTGAAGGTGCAGGTGCCTTTTCTTCCTTTTGACTGAGGGGACAAAGTACTCGCTCTTGGTTGTTAATCAGCGACAGAGGCTGCTGTCCTCGAGTAGATGTTTCTTCTGAGCGTGCACGCGTGTCGTTCACTCGCGTACCAATCAACATGTCTGGCTGTCTGATCAACTTCTAGTTCTGCTGTAATGGGTATGCGATGCGGACTACGTGTCAAGTCCACCGAATCGCGGCTAGGCATATTATGAACTTAATGCGGAATGCGTCATAAGCCGAGCCTGCCGTCACATTAAAGGACAACAGGTGCCATATCTACAATACATGAGTCCCGTTTGTTCTTAAAAAAGTATTTCGGCACGCATTACGTTCCATATCCCTAATTATTTCAGAGTAAGCTTCAATTGCAACTGCTAAGGCGCTTCTTGAAGGTTATAAAAATGACAGCAAAATGTGATTTTAAGAGGTCATTACAAATAGTGCACCCCTTTCATGATTTTTATTCTTATATTACTATCTTGCAAAACTTGCCCCCCCCCCCTTCCCCCCCCCCCCCCCCCAAAAAAAAAAACAAACTTAAAATGTCATTTACTTACTTTTTCAAAGTGTTTGTACCCTACTCAAGATAGTTCGTACTAAAAGTAACTTGAATGCTGCTGTAAATACACTTTCAAATTGGTAGTTAGTACCTTATCTTAAATATTTCTATTGAGAATTCGCCACAACACTGTATGCACCCGACTTCGGGGCCCGAGGAATATTGTCACTTTATACAATCGTTCAAATAGTGAACGTCTTGTTGTCTTGCTCACCGTACTGTTAATGTCAGTCTGCAACTTCTGCAGGTGATGAAGTCACGTTGCGTTTGGTACTGCGTTGAAGCTGCCACTGCGGGGCGTTTGGTACTGCGTTGAAGCTGCCACCACCAGCACGTTGTTTCGCTGCGTATTTTTTACAAAAGGTACCAGGTGATCCATGTGGACAATCTAGAATAGGTCGTTGACCTGATCTAATGGGGTTCAGCTTCCCCTAGCACCTTACCATCTGGTGGCTTGAGGAACAAGCACTCGATGCATTGGCGAACATGCTGCTTCAAGTACGCTACCATTCTGGGGAACCAGGACTTCTTACGCATTTTCGCCATGGTCCTGTCAACAGCGAAGTGACTTCCAAAATCATAAAACACCACTGTGACGAACTTCCGTATGCTTCGTAGTACAGCGTCAGTAATCTTGCGCAGCACCTCGCGTTCAATTAATTCATGATACACGGTACGGCGACCTCTTCACAGGCGAGCTTCCTGGCTTTTCTTCGGTCTTTATTGTAACGACGTCGGTACATCCGAGTTCACTCATGTTCTATACAAAACAGGATCGGTGCTCGTTGAGCATCTTGCACAGCTCACCTCTCTCATCACCAACGTTGATTTCCTTTCATTATTGGTGCGTGTATTTTATTTTGCTCCATAGGCTCACCTTGACTGACCTGCTGCAGCACGCTGTGCACATCAGGTACATCGGGGTCTATCGGTGAAGATCAGTAAAGCGACACAACTCGTTCTTTCTTCAAAGAGACGTCGCGGTCCACAGCATCAACGATGGAAATGTCGGTCTTGCCTTCTTTCACCTCGAAGAGAATATCTATATCTCCACCCGTTGAGAGGACGTAGGCCCCTTCCGTTTTCTTGTTCCCTGTCGAACTGTCACCCCCTGGATGCAGTTGTTTGTCACTATCACACTCTCCGATGTGCGAAGCACGACTTTGTTGTCTTCCGCCTCCACGTGGAAGTCCTGTCGAAATGGATGGCGCTGCTCATCCACCAAAGCAGTTTGTCCGTCCTTCCTGGTCAACACAAGGTGTTGTGGTCGATGATGTCGGTGCCTATAATAACATCTGGTCTAGTGAAGATATCGTCTCCTACGACAACGATAGAGACTTCGTCGATCTCATGTTCATCGCAACGAACCTTTACGCAGACCTTGCCAAGTGACATGCATTCGACGCCTACTCCTCTCAGGTCTTCTCCGCTGTCTTGAATTTATTTACCGAGACGCTTAGCTCACTGTACCTTCATGAGACTCACTTTGGCTCCAGTGTCCAGAAGGGCGATAACAGGTTTTACTTCAATTTCAACTTGTTTGAATCTTTCTGGTGGACACGCTTCTCCTCCATAACCCACTGTGATCACTTGTGGGGCCGGTTCACGCTTGGGCAAATTTATGGTGCCATGGCCTTCTCCTCCGCATCTCGTACACACTCGTGGTCGCAAAAGTTGTTCAGATATTTTTTTTTTTTTGCTTAGTGTTTTAGCTGTTCACAATTATAGCACTTGACACCACGTGTCGTCGTTGCTCTGCATGCTTTGAAGCGGCACAGACGGCAGCTCTGCCGGAGGCTTGTCCATCCCTTGCTTGGGTCTTGGGGTAACAGCTGACGCGAAATTCACATCTCGGCTCTTCTCGAAGTGCTCGTAGCTCCTTATGTCGTGCAGAAGATCGCTGACTAAGCTGTGAGTCTTATTACTCGTTGCGAGCACAACTCTCTCTCGAGAGCAGTCCCGTGATGATCTCTTTTGTTTCGGCGGCGTCTAGTGCGAGGCGAACGCAGAGCTTCTCTTTTTCGCGAACGTATCCTTCATGACACTCGCCCTTTCTCTGGATTCGTCGTTCCAAGATCCGCCATTGATTTTTCTTGGTAGGAGGGTGCACAAATTTGCCTTGAAATGCAGCCTTCCAGGCAGACCAGCTCTTGCACGCACCGCCCGTTGATTGCTGCCAATTGCGCACCGATCTCGACAGTTTTTTGGCTTCGCTGCGGTGATCTTCTCGTCTTCGTCCCATTTTGCTAACTCGGTGATCTGAAGGAATTCCGTGGTCCACTCATTGGCCACGATGTCTCCCTCAAGTCTGGTGAAATTCAACACCGCCGCCGAGGCATCCTAAGCCACCCGTATGGCGACGTCCGCGAATGCTGATTGACTCGGCTGCGACTGTGTCAAGCGCTCGAGGAGTTCTTTATTTTGGTGTAAAACTTGGGCCATCATCTCCATCATGGCCGGAGCACAGTCCTCAGCTGACGGGTCGGACTTGACATTCTATTTCGACAGTTGTAGGTCACAGCTCTAGTCGTTGGAAGTTTCGGGTCGTAAGTTCTCAACGTAGTTACTCACTGCGTCACACGTGCGTCTGATTAGGCTTAGGGGTGTTGACGTCTTGACGTTATAGATACACCATATATCCGCCGCGGATCAATGTAGGGGAAGTTCACAATACCACTTCTGATTATAATCGAAAACGAGTTTATTTAATTAAAAAGAAAGAACATTATTATGGTTACATGAGTCAGGAGCGAGCCGGGCACTCATCCAGCTGCCTCACGGAAACAAACACACAATAGTAATGGCGCACGCTCGCCGTTCGTGCACTAGCGAGGACACTAACCTGCAGAGAGCGGTAATAGCCTCGTCTCACTAGAGCGATAAACACCAAATTTTATCCTGCGACACCGCAAACTTCCCTGTCGCTGATCCTGTCTCACAGTATAGGGTACAAACATCACCGACAAACGCCGTGGGCGGAGACTCTACCAGTGCGGTGACTTTACCAGCTTGATTCCGGCCAGTGTTGTACACGTTCCTCAAAAAATAGAACGCAAGCTCGTTCCTCGTTCCTTCTGACTTTTGGAACGCGTTTCCATTACCGTTAAAACATAGAACGTATAATTATATATCCGTTACTTTTGTATTTTTTTAATTACCATATTTACTTAGATCAAACGAAGTTTATATAAACATTATATATATATATATATATATATATATATATATATATATATATATATATATATATATATATATATATATATATATATCCCATCAAAGGGCAGAATACGAATTTGATTGCCGTGTTGGAAGAGACACCAGGATAAGAAAACAACCTAAAGCAGGGTTTCATTTGTTGATATATTCACCTTTGAAAAATCTCAGCGTTTTACCATATTCCTGTTTGTAGTGGGCTATTCAGACGAAGCCAAATGTACTGTGATCCGGGAAAAAGGAGCCGGTTTAATTTTGCTGTTCTTTATTGAAGGGTTATCCCACATTTCATGAGCGTTTTACAACAACCTCACAAGTTTCAATCTAACCAAGTCCCTTGTTTGACAGTTGCTTCTCGATGTTGCTGTCCTCAAGACGAGCAAGTGGAGAAGAGGGTAGGACTTTTGAAAGGATCAGTCTTGAAAACTACCAGACCTTGTTCGTGAAGGTCGGGTTCGTTGTTCAGTTTGAAGGTAGGGGGAAGGGGAGAGGGAATAAAGGTTACTTTTGTGCATCTTTTAAGTGACCAATTATCGAATTACAAGGGTGCGTTAGATGTATGATAATCCTGTTTTTTTTTGGTGTAGCTGTAAGTTGTTTTGTAGAAGTTCAGTGATGGCTGTAGTCGGTCTTAGATTTCTGAGTGTATGAGGATTTGTGGAAGCAAAAGAGTAGCTGAGTTTGAGACGTTCCTCTTTTTATATCTTTTCCTTCGACTAAAAGTTTTGATTTTTGTGCTGCAGTTGCAGTCTTAGGCACTGAAAAAAGAATCAATGCCCTCCAGCTCACCTGTACCCGACTGCTACCAAGCGAGGACTCCATAAAATAAACATTAAAATAAGAAACAAAAAAGGCAACAAAATCCTGCTCTACGTGAAAACAAAAATGTTTTTATACTTTTTAGTGTTCCTCCTTAAATATAAAATAAAACTTGCTCACTGAACCAACAAAAAGGAACACCGTTCCTTTTTTCCGTTTCAGTAAAAATGTAACGCGTTCCCGTTCCAGTAGTACCGATGCAAAATAGAACGGCGGCGTTCCTTCGTTCCTCCCTAAAGGAACGCGTTCCTGGAACGCCGTTCCGCGCAACACTGATTCCGGCGAGAGCTTCGTGGCACTGGCCGCACGTTGGGGAAAGATGTCTGTGACTTTCCCACCATCGAAAACTAATCCGGGTAGAGACTGAGGGAGAGGAGGATCGCGCGGGGAGATCAGAACACCGAGCTCTGGTTGCAACGATTAGTGCGTAGATGCAAAGTTAGCTGCCTTTGTTTATACTCACTTTTCGAGCGCGCTCAAAGAGTGAGTAGAGACAAAGACGGCTAGCTTTGCGTTTACCCACTAATCATTCCAACTAGAGCTCCGTGTTTTGACAACCCCACGCACTCTCGTCTCCTCTCTATCGGTTTCTACCGGCACACTTTTTCTTTCCCAAAGATTGATCTGGATACACCGTAGATAAGGCAAGGCTGGGGATCCGAGCTTCTCATTAGCGTCTGTTTCGGCCGCGCTATAGATCACGTCGTCAGTCTCACATCAATCTCATAAATAACCATCGGACAAAAAGCAAAATTCGGTAGGCAAGGAAACAGACAATGGAACAACCACAACACGGTCTCAAACACAGCTGTAGTTGCGTCTGCGCCCTTTTTTCCCCTCGTCTCCGTGGTTACTCAATAAGATCGTTCACCAGCCCGCCTGCGCGTTAACCCCCTTTTTTTAGCTTATGATTCTTATCGTCACTCACGAGACATTCAATCGTCGAGGCGAAAAATGTGTGGTGAGGACATGAGTTTGGAGGGCTAATTTGCTGTTACAGAGGACTCTCCGAAGGACAGGACGATAAAGGTGAACGGGATAGTCATTACCGCGCATATTAACAAAATGCTATAAACACGCGCAACCCACAGCAACAACCAAGTATGATACTTATTGAAGATAAATGACCTAATCACTTACGAAAAAAAAAAAAAGATAAGAACTTGACAAAACGTAGGCATCTTTGGAAGTAAAAGAAATACTAACGCTTTTCTCAAAGTGTAAGCAAACTTTTGAAAACGAAAAGTGAATACGCAAGATGCCTAAAATTTTGGAAGTGAGTCAGACAGAAACCGAAAAGTAAGTTACGTCATATTAACCAAGTGATAGGAAATGTATAGTATGATAGTTGTTGCACTCAGATGTATAGACCTTTTCTGTTTCCTGTCGTTCTCAGTCACGTGGGTTCCATATCTGGTATGCGGGGCGAAAAAATAATAAAACGTTTGAACCTGGAATATGCGAGAAAATATAGCTGAGGCAAATCAGGAATGTGTGACAATCACGCATTTTTCGTAAACACCTTCTAGCTTCGGGGAGAGATCAAAAAGACTGTTTTACCGCATACCAGAAGTGACGATATTCAAGATGGCTGCGCGCTTGTGGTAAAGGTGTATACCCTCGCGGCCCGGAGGGTGAAATGAAGACACACTGCAAGAAGAATCATTGACAGTTTAGGAAACGCAGGTCTTGGTTCATTATGGTCACTTTTTTTTTTCTTATCGTTTTTAACGGTTAATCTTATCGTCCTTATCGGTTAATGCCGCAATCTCGTTGGCTGCGAAACGATGTCGAACTGGTCGAACGCGTTAGAACACGAAACGCCGGCGTCTGGCGCTTGGCTTTCGGATTCGAATGTGTTCGACGAGTGGAGTGGAGAGAAAGGCAGCTAGCTTTAGGTCTACCCTCTAATCATTCCAATCGGAACTCGGCGTTCTGACGTCGTCGCGCGCTCTCGCCTCATCCTCTCCCTCACTTTCTTAGCGCATAGCATAGATATGGTGCCTGGAAGGCGTCTCCGACTGGTGTGCTTACCGCGTCCAAAAAAGTGGTCCCTCGATTTCCGCCTGATGACGTCGTAAAAGTGTCACGTTGTTGCCAGCCGCGATCCTGGCGGTGTCACATGCAGCGGGGGTGATTGTGGCAGACGCCTGTTCCGCTGCAGGTCGCTCTCCAGCTGGACAGTCCACGAAAGGTTCGGCAGCCAAGAGTTGGGACGCCGCAGCGACATTCGCGTTTGCTCGTGCTTTTTTGCCGGAACTTGTACTACCAACCGTCCAGGATCGCGACATCCGACAGTATGACACTCCGGTTTTTGTGACGTCATTTGTTGCTTTTTTTCGGGGGATCACTTTGGACGCATGGGTGGAATAGGACGCTAAACACACCGTCGAAAATTGGGCGAGTTGGTTATGTATAGTTACGAAGAGGGAAACAGCGCCAAAAGTACGGAGGACAAAGAACGAGAAACACGCAGACACAGATAGATGAGGGTGCTCCCCTCTTTTGGAAAAGACGACGATTGTTGCTCGGCAAAGTCAGCGGGTGAATCGTGAAATATTCGAGGCCTATTACATTTCCAAGTATAAGGATGACTGCGTCAGTGCTCCCTCGATTGCGCTCTTCGATAAGGGAATCATGTTCTTGGAGAGCTGTGATACGTGCTCTTAGGCGATGGTCCGATGTATGTTTGTCTGTGTTTTTATGCCGGTAGGTGGCTTTCCAGAAATAACCCAGTTGTCAGTCAGCTCTCGATCTGTGTGTTCCTTGTTCTTTGTCCTCCGTACTTTTGGCGCTGTTTCCATCTTCGTAACGCTAAACACAGTATAGATTCCCAGGACTCGCCATGCTTGGGACCTGTTCGTGACCTTGGGAATCATCGACGTCCTCACAATGCTGCATTTGCGACCTCACAACGTTGCATAGCTGCATTCGCCCTCCTGTAAAATTTGCATAAAGCGATGTTTCTAGAAGTGCGAATGATAAGGCGGTGTTTGCAGCAGACCCAAGTCGAGACGGCATACACGAGAGATACAGCTCCTTGTCTGCTCCGGTGGGACTGGGCCACCTCCTTGACGTTGTCTTTGGTCTAGAAGCGTAATATCTTTAGCGTACGCGACAAGCGTGGGATCGCGAAGTCCTATTTCAGTCGATATTCTCATTATGGCGTTCTCGTTCCTTTCGCCTATTTTATTTCTGCATCGGTGTGTTAATTCATCAATGTAATTGCTTAGGGAGGCATGGTTTTTATTCGAATTTGTCCGGATGTATCTGATTAACTATTCAAATGGCTAGCTTAATTAACGCGCCAGGAAACAACAAATAAACAAGATAAATAAGGCAAGGCAGCAAGTGAACACGAACATTTAGGTTTTTGTTGCGTGATTTTTTTCAAGTAGGTCAAGAGCTAATTGGTATTTGTAACCGGTAGAGTTTACGTATCTTTTTGCCTCTACCGAATGTACTTGCTATACAAAAATGCCAAGCATAGTTTAATTCCTTTTCTGAGCCTCTCAGGCAATGCTAGGTAACCTTAATAGTAAAAGAATATACATAAAAAGAGATACGGCTAGAAAAAAAATGTTTTACTTCCTACTATATTTTGCAGTACTGCGGTTTTATTTTGATACATGCTATTTAGTGATTTGAGAAAAACTACTTACAGGGCGTTTTTTAGGCTTTGTAGATTTCATGTTCAAAGCGCCGAAGGCTACACAAGGACGAAAAGAAACGGACGAAATTGTCCCCTTTCTTATTCTTCTTGTGTAGTTTCGGCGCTTTAAACGTAATAATGAAACAACGAGCCCAACTTTAAATTTTTTACAGATAAAAACAAAAAGGTTGTGAAAACTACACTAGTTCGGTCTGTGCAGGTGAGTTATATGGTCAGGGGGACATAATAAACGGGTCTAATCGTCACGATAAGACAAATAACAAAAATGTGTTAATTTTTAAATGGCTGAAAATGAACATATATAATTCGAATTAGAAACTTGCTGAGCATCATCGAAAAACACTAAATCAGTATTCTTTCTAAAGCCATTGAGCGCGTGGAAAGCGCAGTAGTGCGCCTAAGTTTCCACTCCTGCAACAGGCACAAGGCAGGTGCTAAGAAAACGTGGATGGTAAGAGAGGAGAAACATCGCGGGCGTGTTATCGCACCGGTTGCCTTGCTCGTGCTAACAATTGGTAGCTTTAGCGCTCCACCGTGCTTCTCAAGAGCTCGAAGTACTGTTTTTTCTAAAATTGCTCGATTAAGTGGTTTTCGATGACGCTCAGCGAGTTTCTAATTTGAACCATATGCTCATTTTTACCAATTAATTAACATATTTGAGTTAATTAGCCGACTTATCGTGAATATTCACCTTCTATATTAAACCCCCCGGCCGAATGACCCACCTGCACAAACAGCATGAATGCAGCTCCCCCGACATTTTTTCTAAACAAGTCTGTAAAACACCGCCCCCCCCTCCCCCCCTCCCCCCCCCAAAAAAAAAAAAAAGAAAGAGACAAGGAGTTTTAACTTTTATATATTGAAACCAGTACATTAACGTGGCTTCCTTTCCTGGGTTCGACGCTAAATGATACAAAAGCCGGGCTTAACCGGCATTTTAATTTTGTTGTTAACTTATATAAGCAAATCTACTGGACACCGAGGAACATTCATTTCATTTCGTTGAGGAAGACAGATTGGATCGTTAAACATCGAGTAACCTTTAGTAAGTGCATAATAAAATTTAAACAAGAGATACTCTTTGTGGCAATAATGACTCTCACATTGAAACATCAAGATAAAAAGGAAAGATATAAAATAATTAAAACATTCGGAGGCGAGAGAGTACCCTTTGAAGGGAGAGATTACACGATACCTGCATAACACGAGCCGACTTGAACCAATTTTTACATTGGCATGATTGCAAGTTTTAAGGTATCCTTGTGCACGAGTAAAATGGACCATTCATTTTTGTAGCTTAATCTTCGGAATGAGCCGTAAGCCTACACCTACTCGCTATAGTGCCGTCGAAGAAAAAATATATAAAACGAAGCAAGAGCGCATTCCAGTTTCAGATGTCTGCTTTTCGGAACGAATGTCCAGCCTCGACTTTGCCCAACTGCATCCTGAGCTCGTGTCGCATTATCGGAGCTCTCGTGCGGATCTTTGGGCTTAGACTGCTACACTGCAGATCCGGTGAGCTCCGGTGAGCAAATCTACCTTACGTATCACAGAGACACCCGATGAACACGAGCTGGTCGCTTTCATCTCGCTTCCACCGTCCCAAAAATAGTTGTTTTTATTGATAACATCTCCTTCCTTCGCGTTGTATTTGGTTTACTTATTTACTCCAGTCGAGTAACAGGACCAAAAGTTTCACTTCATAAACAATTTACAGGAGAACGCTTAAGCTTCGCCTTAATATAATAATAATAATAATAATAATAATAATCTTTATTCATATTTTGTATACATCGAAATCACTGCATATCGCATCTGGATCCTTAGCCAGCAAGGCTAGTTCTGGATCCATACAAATGTACCAATATAAGGCATGCGGGTCGGTCCTGGCACTCGTGCTTGTGCCTCACAAATAAAATGCATGTTTTACAACATTTCCAAATAATGCTTTTTTACAGTCAGTGCAAATGTTTTGCTTTCTTTTATGTTTGTGCTTAATGAGTTCCAAATTTTTGTACCTACATACTGTATTAGACGTTGACCATAAGTATTGCTATAGGGCAGAGTATTGAAGTTATTTATGAGAACATTTCTCGTGACTCTACCTGATTGTACAAATATACGTGATGGGAGTGGTATACTATTAAATACAATATTATGCACCAGAATTACAGTTCTATAGTTTCTTAACACATGAAATGGCATTATTTGTTGTTTTTGAAATAAGGGAGCTGAATGGGGCCCGCTTTTGTAGCGTTACTATCGGTTGTAGATAGCTTTGGTATGTAAAACCCCACGATACTACACAATATTGTAAGTGACTATGAAAAATACTGTAATAAATCAATCTTAAAGTTTTAGAATTAAAGTATTGTCTGGCTTTAAGTAACGTATAAACCGAATAGCCCAGTTTTTTACATAATGTTTCGATGTGCGGTTTCCAGTTGAAACAAGAGTCAAGAATCACTCCTAGATATTTAATATGTTCTACCTTTTGAATGGACTTATTACCTATTTGTATATTTTGCGCCTCTGTTGGTATGACCTTATGTGGGGAAGCAAACACTATATAATTTGTTTTTGGTAGTTTAAAGTTAACTTATTATTCAAAAACCAACTCTCCATCTGTTTAAGGTTTTGATTAATCTCCCCCTCCAGTTCAACCCAGGAGTTACCAGATGCCAGCAATACTGTATCGTCCGCATACATTGTTACGTTTAATTTTCCAACTGCTTTAGGTAAGTCATTTATATATAGAGAGAAAAGAATCGGCCCCAGCAAAGATCCTTGTGGTACTCCTGTGAGCACCATCTCATTAGTAGAGTATTGATCCCCGATATTGACTTGTTGCGAGCGCGACGATAAATAACTCTTGAAAAAGTTCAAAGAAAAACCACGGAAGCCATATCTTTCTAACTTAGTAATTAATTTTTCGTGATTAACGGTATCAAAGGCCTTTTTTATATCTAAAAAAATGCCAACTACTATTTGATTCTTATTTAAAGCTGTGTTAATAAATTGACTTACATTTAAGACCGCAGTACTAGTAGATCTATCTTTTTGAAATCCGTGCTGTTCTTCTGCTATAATTTTATTTCGAGTCAGGAAATCAATCATTCTAGCTGCTACTAGCTTTTCAAAAATGGTATTGATAGTGTTTAACACTGAAATTGGTCGATAATTAGATAGTTGGTTTACGTCCCCATCCTTGTATATTGGTATGACTCTTGCTATTTTCAGGAGGTCAGGGAAGGTCCCACTATAAAACGCTTGGTTGAATATTTTTTCCAGAGGCTTACTAAGAATATTAATGTTGTCCTTCATCATTTTTATAGATATACCATCGTACCCAAGCGCCTTATCCCCCGGCATTCCTTTTACTATTGATATGATCTCCTCGCTTGTTATATCATAAAAACTGAAAGAGTTCATAACTGAGGTAGAAGGCTGGCTTACTGTTGGTTCTGCAAGGCTACTAGCCAGTATAGTACCTACAGTGCAAAAGTATTCATTAAATTTATTCGCAACTTCATATTGATTTTGACAGCCAGTAACCACAAGATCCGGTAGCCTTGGACTATGTACAGTAGGTTTAATGACAGAATTTATAATTGACCACACCTTCTTTATATCATTTCCACATTCTGTGATCTTACAACAATAGTATTCTTTTTTCCGTCGCCGTATGTACGCAGTTACCTTATTTCGGTACACTTTAAATTGGTTATGGTAATATGCATTATTTCTGTGTTGTTTCATTTTCCTATAGAAATGGTCTTTTGCTTTAACTATTTCCAATATACTTTTTGTCATCCATGGGCAGATTGGTTCACTATAGTAGCCCTTGCGTTCATTGGATGTGGACTGGGTTATGCATTGGCGGAGCCTGTTATGAAAGCATCTATAATTTTCATTTACGTCTGCAGAAGTAATGTCCTCAAACGTCAGCGCCTGTACCCGGCTACTTAGCTCTTTATAATTAATCTTTTTCATTGTGTAACTTTTATATTGTTTGTGATTAGAAACCACAGGTATTCTCGTTAATAATATTATTGGTGAATGATCAGTCAAGGAAACATCTAGAACCCCGTATAAAGAATCCTCGACACTAAAGTTACATAGTATATGATCAATAACCGAGGCAGTTTCGTTTCCCCATCGAGTAGGATTATTTATAAGGTTTGTAAAATTGAATGATTGCAACAAGAGTAGATACTCGTTATTTAATGACCTTGATACGTCTATATTAAAATCTCCACAGATGATTACCTTGCCCTCCCGTACCGTCATTTGTGCAAGAATGTCTTCCAGTTTTCCGAGAAAACTATTCATACATGATCCCGGGGCCCTGTATACCACTCCGATCATAATATTATTCGAGATTTTAGCGAAAAGAATTTCGTACTCAGCACTTTGTGTATAGCTGTATTCGTTGCATTTCTTAAACGTCAGTCCTGTTTTGATTAGTAGAGCAACCCCTCCACCTCTTGTGGTCGTTGGTCTCGGAAGAGATATACAGTTATACCCAGAAAAGTTAATATGTTCATTATCTTTGAGCCATGTCTCAGATAATGCTAAGACATCGTAGTGAAATTCATGTTGACTCAGTATTGCGCAAAGCGCGTCCATATTTTTGTTTACACTCCGTATATTGCAATGTAGCACAGAGAATATTCCATTTTTATGAGCTTTATTAACCGATTTAATTGAGAACATTTGTTGTTCGGCCAATTTAGGACGGTATTAGTCTTCGTTTATGCAATTAGGTGAAGATCAGCTTCTGTGCAGATTTGAACCACGCCAGAGTTTACTGCTTTCCTCATGAGGATTTTCCCCTGTGTTACCCACAGGAACTTCCAGTTGCTGGCCTTTTTTCTTTCTGTTGCCTTTCCAAGCAGAATTTTGCTTTCTGGACAGAGGTGTTCATTTACATAGATAGGACTCGCATGCTCAAAGCCGAAATCAGAAGTGTTCAGCCGTAGTCGTTTTGCTGCCGTCAGGATCCTATCTCGGGTGCTGTGGGTGGTGAATCGCACAATCACATTAGGTTTGTTCTTATCCTTTGTTGGCACTCGGTGGATAACGTCAATGTCCGACGGCGCTATCTGTATGCCTATCTTGTTTCCGATCTCGGTGATCACGGTCTGAAGATTCTCGTTAGGGGCAACGGGAAGGCCTTAAATCTCGATGTTATTTTTGCGGCTGTACTGCTTTATTTCTATCACGTTGCGTTTCATCACTTCAAGCTCTTTGGCGAGTTCCATATTTTCCTTTTTCAGTTGCAGCTGCTCAGCTTTTAGTTCTATTATTTCCTTTTTGCTGTTTTCCACCGTGGTTTTGAATTCTTCAAAGTTCTTATTCATATAATCCATTGAATGGGACATTTCTCCTAGCTCACTTGTTACTTTCTCGTTCATGGCGTCCAACTTTGCCGAGAGTTCTAACAACAGTTTTGCTACTTCCTTAATAGTTGTCGGTTGCTTATCGGCCATTTCTGATATCTGACGCCAGTGAACACTTCACAATTCAGCAGGGCGATCCAGGCAAAGTAAAAAAATGGTAGACAACTATACCTGTAAAGTAGCAGTCGTGAGAGTGCTATCCAGTGCTGACACGCCTGGATCGCCCGCTGAAGTGGTCGAGTTCCTCTGCCAGCACCACTTATATAGGGTAGGCCCGGAAATCTGATGGCAGCTTCTCGCTTGCGCCGATCCTCAGTGACGTAGAGGGGCGTGGCCTGCGCTGCTGACTCTTTCAGTGACTTGCGTCGACCTCAGAATCCGTGCTTGATTACGGTTCCCGTTGGTATCTGGCGATGCTCGATTCTGTAAAGTAGCAGTCGTGAGAGTGCTATCCAGTGCTGACACGCCTGGATCGCCCGCTGAAGTGGTCGAGTTCCTCTGCCAGCACCACTTATATAGGGTAGGCCCGGAAATCTGGTGGCAGCTTCTCGCTTGCGCCGATCCTCAGTGACGTAGAGGGGCGTGGCCTGCGCTGCTGACTCTTTCAGTGACTTGCGTCGACCTCAGAATCCGTGCTTGATTACGGTTCCCGTTGGTATCTGGCGATGCTCGATTCTGTAAAGTAGCAGTCGTGAGAGTGCTATCCAGGTGCTGACACGCCTGGATCGCCCGCTGAAGTGGTCGATTCCTCTGCCTAGCACCACTTATATAGGGTAGGCCCGGAAATCTGATGGCAGCTTCTCGCTTGCGCCGATCCTCAGTGACGTAGAGGGGCGTGGCCTGCGCTGCTGACCTCTTTCAGTGACTTGCGTCGACCTCAGAATCCGTGCTTGATTACGGTTCCCGTTGGTATCTGGCGATGCTCGATTCTGTAAAGTAGCAGTCGTGAGAGTGCTATCCAGTGCTGACCACTGAAGTGGTCGAGTTCCTCTGCCAGCACCACTTATATAGGGTAGGCCCGGAAATCTGATGGCAGCTTCTCGCTTGCGCCGATCCTCAGTGACGTAGAGGGGCGTGGCCTGCGCTGCTGACTCTTTCAGTGACTTGCGTCGACCATCAGAATCCGTGCTTGATTACGGTTCCCGTTGGTATCTGGCGATGCTCGATTCTGTAAAGTAGCAGTCGTGAGAGTGCTATCCAGTGCTGCACGCCTGGATCGCCCGCTGAAGTGGTCGAGTTCCTCTGCCAGCACCACTTATATAGGGTAGGCCCGGAAATCTGATGGCAGCTTCTCGCTTGCGCCGATCCTCAGTGACGTAGAGGGGCGTGGCCTGCGCTGCTGACTCTTTCAGTGACTTGCGTCGACCTCAGAATCCGTGCTTGATTACGGTTCCCCGTTGTATCTGGCGATGCTCGATTCTGTAAGTAGCAGTCGTGAGAGTGCTATCCAGTGCTGACACGCCTGGATCGCCCGCTGAAGTGGTCGAGTTCCTCTGCCAGCACCACTTATATAGGGTAGGCCCGGAAATCTGATGGCAGCTTCTCGCTTGCGCCGATCCTCAGTGACGTAGAGGGGCGTGGCCTGCGCTGCTGACTCTTTCAGTGACTTGCGTCGACCTCAGAATCCGTGCTTGATTACGGTTCCCGTTGGTATCTGGCGATGCTCGATTCTGTAAAGTAGCAGTCGTGAGAGTGCTATCCAGTGCTGACACGCCTGGATCGCCCGCTGAAGTGGTCGAGTTCCTCTGCCAGCACCACTTATATAGGGTAGGCCCGGAAATCTGATGGCAGCTTCTCGCTTGCGCCGATCCTCAGTGACGTAGAGGGGCGTGGCCTGCGCTGCTGACTCTTTCAGTGACTTGCGTCGACCTCAGAATCCGTGCTTGATTACGGTTCCCGTTGGTATCTGGCGATGCTCGATTCTGTAAAGTAGCAGTCGTGAGAGTGCTATCCAGTGCTGACACGCCTGGATCGCCCGCTGAAGTGGTCGAGTTCCTCTGCCAGCACCATTTATATAGGGTAGGCCCGGAAATCTGGTGGCAGCTTCTCGCTTGCGCCGATCCTCAGTGACGTAGAGGGGCGTGGCCTGCGCTGCTGACTCTTTCAGTGACTTGCGTCGACCTCAGAATCCGTGCTTGATTACGGTTCCCGTTGGTATCTGGCGATGCTCGATTCTGTAAAGTAGCAGTCGTGAGAGTGCTATCCTGTGTAGCTAAACTCGTAGAGCAAAACATTTTTCGCTTTTTGACGTAGCGGGGGGAGTGACCAAAAGAACGCCGCAAAGTTTCCTCGTCCCTGCGCGCGCTCAACTTCGCAACTTTTGACGAAAAATCCCCCGCGATCCCTAGGCGGTGCACGAGAGCACGAGACAGCGCGGAGAGGCGAGCGTTCACGCCGCTCGCTGTACGTTGTCTTTGAGCTCTCTAGCGCCGACATTCCCGTCATGCCTCGCCCAGGCGAGGAGCGAGGCCAGACGACGGGAGTTCGTCTGCTACGAGGCGGCATTCGCACAGCGGAGCTGAACGAAAAAGTTGGTATTCTGCTCGAAATCGCGTCCCGCGGCCCACAAACTCAAACGCGAGCTTGAATTTTAAGCGTCTGATATTCCACGAAGGGAGGAATCGACGACCCGTGTTTTATTTGCAAAATTAGGGTCGCTTTGTTGCCGTACAGACGCTGAATCCTACCAGTGTGTAATGAAAGGCCCAGGACAAACACAGAGGCCGCGAGATCTCGCATCATCTGTGTGCAGGTGAAAAGTGGAACATTTTTCGACAAACCTCCCACAGCAGAAACCTCTGACGCATTCACTCAGCGTCCGGGAAGGCTAAACATGGAGACGTTGCCCGAGGCTCAAGCACAGTCATATTTGAACGGTAGCTATCCTGCCCCGTCGTATTTTGTTTGAGAAAGCTCTCGTTCTCAATGCCCTCACCAGGGAAATAAAAAAAGTATTACGAAACGTATTGCTAGATGTTCCAAAGAACTAGATTTAAGCAGTATCCTTTCAGTGGTTCACTCATAATACTATGCTTAAAACGAAGCAAGCTTTTGCGCGTACAGTGCCATATATTTTCTCAAGTGTATGCTGTTTTGTTGTCAGCTGGCTTCGGTAACTTACGCCGTCTGTAGATATCTCTGACAGCCGAGTTCCTGAATTGGAAATCATCGCAAATATAAGTGACACGTTGCAGCAACCAACGTTTATAGATAAACGATGGCAGCGACTGCGCTCCCGTATTCTCACCCATCACGTCGAACAAAAAGGCGCTAATTTCGGTTTGATGTCGGTACTTTTCTACAACATCTATGGCGACAGCATCAGTCTGCACTAGGTGCATTCGGCAAGTTCGTCCGGGGCCTGTTCAACGTGAGGCACTCCGCGGGTGCAATGCATTAGAACTCTCACAGTGCAAGTCTGGATCGCGGATCGGGAGCCCGTCACTGGCCTCACCGGCGGCCATTGCTTGACAACAGGCAATACGCCGCGTCCTGTCTAGTTCTCCCTTCGTTTTCGTCCTTGTTGTTTTGGCGTACTACACCATGAGGCAATGCACGAAAGTCTAAGGGAGAAACACGCAAAAATAGGAAGCTTGTACGCGGTGCTCGAGGGCGATTATTTTATGACGTGCTGCGATGATTATATCGGGTGCTTGGAGATCAACTAGACATTCGTCAAACGTTCGAACATCGATTAAAAAAAAAAAATAAAAAATAAATGGGCCGGAGCACCACCGACTTTACTGACGTCGCTTGCTTCGGTTTCTAAATAAACGGCACGTTCAGCGACTGAACGGCACGCTCCGAGTTTCAGTTTGTCACGGAAGCCCTCACAGCAGTTCAAAGAAAAAGCTTTCACCATGAAGTACTATGTACAAGCGGTTAAAACGATGCGAATGTCCCCAGTAAAGGCCTTCCAACTTATCGTTTGCTGAGCTCTGATGACTCCGAGATCACGGATGACACCACAATAACTCTCGGTAGCCCTTGTCTCATTAAACACATCACAGTTAACGCCCAACAAAGTCGCCCTCGACCCTCAACCACACAACGTTTATTTAAAAAAGATTGGTATTCTAACGCGTTTAATATTCTTGCCCACAATATTAACTGTTATTTGCGGAAATACGATAGAAGTTTCATGATCGAGGACAACCTACTAACGTAATAAAATTGAGTTTTCCCGTTTCTCCTATAGCATGCATTAGATCGTGTCAAGCGATGACTGCCGGTGGTGCCGCTCGACCCCAGCAATACAGGCCTCTATCCGCGATCCAGCCTAATAAGAGATCAGCGGTGCCAGTGCTATTAGACATAAATCGTGTATTTGCATCGGTACACCCATACCTGCCGGATGTCGGGACGAGGCGCAAAACCGTACATCCGGCAAATATTGAAGCCGGTTTTTGACCGAAGTTGCCTCGACACTCGCCAAGAAGCAACGTGTTGTTTCGGCGACTCGTTTGTGTAATTTAATTTTTCAGTCATTTTATTGGGTCCCGAGCCACTGTGTACACCCCCAAAAAGGAATGTACTGTGGTTACTACACCTTGACGAGAAGGAGGCACGTAGCCAGGATTTTGTTTTAGGGGGGGGGGGGGGGGCGTTTATGACAAAGTGCTCTATGAGGGGGAGGGGGGAGAGGAGGCCCCAGCAAAATGGTAGATTTCGGGGGGGGGGGGGGCGGGCCTTATGCCCCCCCCCCCCCTGGGTACGTGTCTGACGAGAAGGGGTATTGTAGTTTTACATCTTTATAAAAAAGTGTAGTGCATTATCATACGTTTTAAGAAACGTGTTTAAAAAATCACACATTTTTAAAGGTGTGAGGTTTACATTTTTTTATAAGGTCTATTGCTACACATATTAGGGGGTTAGTTATTGGACACCCCACTTACATGTATAAAGGTGTGAAAATGTTTAATTTGTATATACCTCTAACGGAAGAAAATCTCTTTCATGTGATTACATCGCGTGCCGATGAAACGATCTGTCGATGACACGTCGTTCGATGAACTGATTTGACCGCCAATGAGTGACGACTGCCAGTAAAATTTCGGGGAAATAATTCTGCCGGCTGCCGGGAAACTCGAACCTACCCAGGAATTATCCTGGTTCTTGTTTGTTTTCCAACATTCTGAATGGACCTTTTCCGAGAAGCGTTCTGCGCACGCGCGAGCACTCGATGCCAAGCGGCGGAAGTCGTTACTAGAAATCGAGGAAATTTGGAAGGAGGCTGTGTATCAGCGAGTAGAACACGTAATTGCAACATATATATAATTGCGTTACACAAAAAAAGAAAGTGGACGGAAAGAAAAACGTGACGTTTGGGTGGACTCCACAGATCCCCCTCTTTAGAGTCGCGTTGGGCACGCGCCGCTGCTCGGAGAGCGAAGAAACTGGTAGCGTAGCTCCCATTATCGTATGGTAGCGCAGGTAGGTCACTTCCTCGATTTTTAGTTCGTGCAGCCACCGCCGGGTGCCGTCGGTATGTGAAAAAGGTCCATTGTATACCAGCTTATTAGTACCTCTTCGGATATTGCAGAAAAAAACCAAAAAAAAAACGATGGCAGCCGCAAAAACTCTGACAGCCCGGCTCACAGTCATGTGGGAGACTGACAGGTGCTCGTCAGTCGCCACCATGCCTTGAAAGCTACCGGTTTCGAAGAACCGGAGCGCGCAAAGAACTTGTGGTTCCACGGTCATGGTAGACGCGATTGTCCTCCGCCTCGAAGTCCGGGCGCCGAACGAAGCTCGTCGCAGAGTCAACGCACAACGGCTTTCGATAGCCGGTACTGTCGCCGAAAGTCGTCGTCGGGGAGTTGAAAGGCGTCCCCGGTGGTCTCAGTAGCGACGCCGACGGTGGCGGAAGATAAGCTCGGCCGCAGCGTACGGCACCGCCATGTTGACAAAGTTTAACTTCGCCTCGATCCGAAGCGAAGATCTCGAGCTCAAACCACGGCTCTCGCAAAGTTCGGAAACGTCACTTTGACGTCAGCGACAACTTCGACAAACGAGGTTTCTTTTTTACACAAACTTCGGAGGGATTTTGAGCGTCAGCAGGTCGCCTAGGGACAATCTGTAAAGCATTATTTTAGCTTGGCGTAGGGATGTAGGGACAAATGGGCGCTACGTCATCGGCGAAGCCGTTCAATCAGCAGGCTCCTCGCGCCCCTCACGCGCCGCACGCGCGCCTCGATGAACTTTGCTACATTCTGCCTCTCTCAAAGAAATGAGCGTTCGAATGATTGACACCTCGCTCGGCGCGACGTCAGCGTCGCGAGAGTCCAATTAGCGCGTTCCGCAAACTTCGGGCACAAAGTTGTGCTTGACGAGTTTACCGACTCAGTGCTGACACGCCTGGATCGTCCGCTGAAGTGGTCGTGTTGCTCTGCCAGCACCACTTATATAGGGTAGGCCCGGAAATAGAAAGGCGGCTTCTCGCTTGCGCCGATCCTCAGTGACGTAGAGGGGCGTGGCCTGCGCTGCTGACTCTTTCAGTGACTTGCGTCGACCTCAGAATCCGTGCTTGATTACGGTTCCCGTTGGTATCTGGCGATGCTCGATTCTGTAAAGTAGCAATCGTGAAAGTGCTATCCAGTGCTGACACGCCTGGATCGTCCGCTGAAGCGGTCGAGTTCCTCTGCCAGCACCACTTATATAGGGTAGGCCCGGAAATCTGATGGCAGCTTCTCGCTTGCGCCGATCCTCAGTGACGTAGAGGGGCGTGGCCTGCGCTGCTGACTCTTTCAGTGACTTGCGTCGACCTCAGAATCCGTGCTTGATTACGGTTCCGTTGGTATCTGGCGATGCTCGATTCTGTAAGTAGCAGTCGTGAGAGTGCTATCCAGTGCTGACACGCCTGGATCGTCCGCTGAAGTGGTCGAGTTCCTCTGCCAGCAAAATTCGGGGAAATAATTCTGCCGGCTGCCGGGAAACTCGAACCTACCCAGGAATTATCCTGGTTCTTGTTTGTTTTCCAACATTCTGAATGGACCTTTTCCGAGAAGCGTTCTGCGCACGCGCGAGCACTCGATGCCAAGCGCCGGAAGTCGGTACTAGAAATCGAGGAAATTCGGAAGGAGGCTGTGGATCAGCGAGTAGAACACGTAATTGCAACATATATATAATTGTGTTACACAAAAAAAGAAAGTGGACGGAAAGAAAAACGTGACGTTTGGGTGGACGCCACAGATCCCCCTCTTTAGAGTCGCGTTGGGCACGCGCCGCTGCTCGGAGAGCGAAGAAACTGGTAGCGTAGCTCCCATTATCGTATGGTAGCGCAGGTAGGTCACTTCCTCGATTTTTAGTTCGTGCAGCCACCGCCGGGTGCCGTCGGTATGTGAAAAAGGTCCATTGTATACCAGCTTATTACTACCTCTTCGGATATTGCAGAAAAAAACAAAAAAAAAAACGATGGCAGCCGCAAAAACTCTGACATCCCGGCTCACAGTCATGTGGGAGACTGACAGGTGCTCGTCAGTCGCCACCATGCCTTGAAAGCTACCGGTTTCGAAGAACCGGAGCGCGCAAAGAACTTGTGGTTCCACGGTCATGGTAGACGCGATTGTCCTCCGCCTCGAAGTCCGGGCGCCGAACGAAGCTCGTCGCAGAGTCAACGCACAACGGCTTTCGATAGCCGGTACTGTCGCCGAAAGTCGTCGTCGGGGAGTTGAAAGGCGTCCCCGGTGGTCTCAGTAGCGACGCCGACGGTGGCGTAAGATAAGCTCGGCCGCAGCGTACGGCACCGCCATGTTGACAAAGTTTAACTTCGCCTCGATCCGAAGCGAAGATCTCGAGCTCAAACCACGGCTCTCGCAAAGTTCGGAAACGTCACTTTGACGTCAGCGACAACTTCGACAAACGAGGTTTCTTTTTTACACAAACTTCGGAGGGATTTTGAGCGTCAGCAGGTCGCCTAGGGACAATCTGTAAAGCATTAATTTTAGCTTGGCGTAGGGATGTAGGGACAAATGGGCGCTACGTCATCGGCGAAGCCGTTCAATCAGCAGGCTCCTCGCGCCCCTCACGCGCCGCACGCGCGCCTCGATGAACTTTGCTACATTCTGCCTCTCTCAAAGAAATGAGCGTTCGAATGATTGACACCTCGCTCGGCGCGACGTCAGCGTCGCGAGAGTCCAATTAGCGCGTTCCGCAAACTTCGGGCACAAAGTTGTGCTTGACGAGTTTAGCGACCCAGTGCTGACACGCCTGGATCGTCCGCTGAAGTGGTCGAGTTCCTCTGCCAGCACCACTTATATAGGGTAGGCCCGGAAATCTGATGGCAGCTTCTCGCTTGCGCCGATCCTCAGTGACGTAGAGGGGCGTGGCCAGCGCTGCTGACTCTTTCAGTGACTTGCGTCGACCTCAGAATCCGTGCTTGATTACGGTTCCCGTTGGTATCTGGCGATGCTCGATTCTGTAAAGTAGCAGTCGTGAGAGTGCTATCCAGTGCTGACACGCCTGGATCGTCCGCTGAAGTGGTCGAGTTCCTCTGCCAGCACCACTTATATAGGGTAGGCCCGGAAATCTGATGGCAGCTTCTCGCTTGCGCCGATCCTCAGTGACGTAGAGGGGCGTGGCCTGCGCTGCTGACTCTTTCAGTGACTTGTAGTTTTACATCTTTATAAAAAAGTGTAGTGCATTATCATACGTTTTAAGAAACGTGTTTAAAAAATCACACATTTTTAAAGGTGTGAGGTTTACATTTTTTATAAGGTCTATTGCTACACTTATTAGGGGGTTAGTTATTGGACACCCCACTTACATGTATAAAGGTGTGAAAATGTTTAATTTGTATATACCTCTAACGGAAGAAAATCTCTTTCATGTGATTACATTGCGTGCCGATGAAACGATCTGTCGATGACACGTCGTTCGATGAACTGATTTGACCGCCAATGAGTGACGACTGCCAGTAAAATTCGGGGAAATAATTCTGCCGGCTGCCGGGAAACTCGAACCTACCCAGGAATTATCCTGGTTCTTGTTTGTTTTCCAACATTCTGAATGGACCTTTTCCGAGAAGCGTTCTGCGCACGCGCGAGCACTCGATGCCAAGCGCCGGAAGTCGGTACTAGAAATCGAGGAAATTCGGAAGGAGGCTGTGGATCAGCGAGTAGAACACGTAATTGCAACATATATATAATTGTGTTACACAAAAAAAGAAAGTGGACGGAAAGAAAAACGTGACGTTTGGGTGGACGCCACAGATCCCCCTCTTTAGAGTCGCGTTGGGCACGCGCCGCTGCTCGGAGAGCGAAGAAACTGGTAGCGTAGCTCCCATTATCGTATGGTAGCGCAGGTAGGTCACTTCCTCGATTTTTAGTTCGTGCAGCCACCGCCGGGTGCCGTCGGTATGTGAAAAAGGTCCATTGTATACCAGCTTATTACTACCTCTTCGGATATTGCAGAAAAAAAAAAAAAACGATGGCAGCCGCAAAAACTCTGACATCCCGGCTCACAGTCATGTGGGAGACTGACAGGTGCTCGTCAGTCGCCACCATGCCTTGAAAGCTACCGGTTTCGAAGAACCGGAGCGCGCAAAGAACTTGTGGTTCCACGGTCATGGTAGACGCGATTGTCCTCCGCCTCGAAGTCCGGGCGCCGAACGAAGCTCGTCGCAGAGTCAACGCACAACGGCTTTCGATAGCCGGTACTGTCGCCGAAAGTCGTCGTCGGGGAGTTGAAAGGCGTCCCCGGTGGTCTCAGTAGCGACGCCGACGGTGGCGTAAGATAAGCTCGGCCGCAGCGTACGGCACCGCCATGTTGACAAAGTTTAACTTCGCCTCGATCCGAAGCGAAGATCTCGAGCTCAAACCACGGCTCTCGCAAAGTTCGGAAACGTCACTTTGACGTCAGCGACAACTTCGAACAAACGAGGTTTCTTTTTTACACAAACTTCGGAGGGATTTTGAGCGTCAGCAGGTCGCCTAGGGACAATCTGTAAAGCATTAATTTTAGCTTGGCGTAGGGATGTAGGGACAAATGGGCGCTACGTCATCGGCGAAGCCGTTCAATCAGCAGGCTCCTCGCGCCCCTCACGCGCCGCACGCGCGCCTCGATGAACTTTGCTACATTCTGCCTCTCTCAAAGAAATGAGCGTTCGAATGATTGACACCTCGCTCGGCGCGACGTCAGCGTCGCGAGAGTCCAATAGCGCGTTCCGCAAACTTCGGGCACAAAGTTGTGCTTGACGAGTTTAGCGACCCAGTGCTGACACGCCTGGATCGTCCGCTGAAGTGGTCGAGTTCCTCTGCCAGCACCACTTATATAGGGTAGGCCCGGAAATCTGATGGCAGCTTCTCGCTTGCGCCGATCCTCAGTGACGTAGAGGGGCGTGGCCAGCGCTGCTGACTCTTTCAGTGACTTGCGTCGACCTCAGAATCCGTGCTTGATTACGGTTCCCGTTGGTATCTGGCGATGCTCGATTCTGTAAAGTAGCAGTCGTGAGAGTGCTATCCAGTGCTGACACGCCTGGATCGCCCGCTGAAGTGGTCGAGTTCCTCTGCCAGCACCACTTATATAGGGTAGGCCCGGAAATCTGATGGCAGCTTCTCGCTTGCGCCGATACTCAATGACGTAGAGGGGCGTGGCCTGCGCTGCTGACTCTTTCAGTGACTTGCGTCGACCTCAGAATCCGTGCTTGATTACGGTTCCCGTTGGTATCTGGCGATGCTCGATTCTGTAAAGTAGCAGTCGTTAGAGTGCTATCCAGTGGTGACACGCCTGGATCGCCCGCTGAAGTGGTCGAGTTCCTCTGCCAGCACCACTTATATAGGGTAGGCCCGGAAATCTGATGGCAGCTTCTCGCTTGCGCCGATCCTCAGTGACGTAGAGGTGCGTGGCCTGCGCTGCTGACTCTTTCAGTGACTTGCGTCGACCTCAGAATCTGTGCTTGATTACGGTTCCCGTTGGTATCTGGCGATGCTCGATTCTGTAAAGTAGCAGTCGTGAGAGTGCTATCCAGTGCTGACACGCCTGGATCGCCCGCTGAAGTGGTCGAGTTCCTCTGCCAGCACCACTTATATAGGGTAGGCCCGGAAATCTGGTGGCAGCTTCTCGCTTGCGCCGATCCTCAGTGACGTAGAGGGGCGTGGCCTGCGCTGCTGACTCTTTCAGTGACTTGCGTCGACCTCAGAATCCGTGCTTGATTACGGTTCTCGTTGGTATCTGGCGATGCTCGATTCTGTAAAGTAGCAGTCGTGAGAGTGCTATCCAGTGCTGACACGTCTGGATCGCCCGCTGAAGTGGTCGAGTTCCTCTGCCAGCACCACTTATATAGGGTAGGCCCGGAAGTCTGATGGCAGCTTCTTGCTTGCGCCGATCCTCAGTGACGTAGAGGGGCGTGGCCTGCGCTGCTGACTCTTTCAGTGACTTGCGTCGACCTCAGAATCCGTGCTTGATTACGGTTCCCGTTGCTATCTGCCTTTAAGAGTGAAACGCGATAGCTAAACATATAAACCCTTGCGCGTTCCCAAACCCTGCAAGCTTAACTACGTGGCCTAACGATTTTCTTCCTGTCGAAGAGCATGATTGTGTTCCGTTCAATATAATTATGCTTCTTGCTTTGTTTAGTTTGTGGAAGTCCGGTTTGTCTGTGAGACACGCTGAACCACCACCAAAATGTGCACGCAACTTCTTTATTGGGATGACTTCCCAAATCAAACATGTGTACAGTACAAGCAGGCTATACCCGATCGGGAAAGAATGTTGGAAAGTCTGTCTAAAATGAAGGAATTTTAATCTTACAGCTACCCAAAAGCACTGGGTAGTGGGGTTTTATTGTACACTTTTAAATGCGTGCTAAATAAAGTAAAAAATAAAGTGTCTGCATAGCTTAGTCGATACCGTGTCTGGCTCCGAACCGAAGGGTCATGGGTTCGCATCCGGCCTCCACATAAAAGGTCTCGTGTTTTTTTCTTTAAAGGGATACTGAACCATAGAATTTAGTGTCCATAATAAGTGGCGCACGTTCTTTCCACGAGCCAGCAGCCGCCGGTGTGCGCGAGCACACGCAACAAAAATGACGTCAAAGATCTCCATTCGCGGTTAAGATGGCAGTGAAATGCATGGGCTTCGGGCGAAAGGAGAATAAAGACAAGTTTTTCATCTATACAGTGGTGTCTGGTGTAAAAGTTAAGCGATTAATTGGTCTAACAAGCATGTAGCTTTCACTTGTAGAGATGAAAAGCCTGTCTTTATTCTCCTTTGGCCCGAAGTCCATGCATTTCACTGTCCTCAAGCGCGAATGGAGGTCTTTGACGTCATTTTCGTTGCGAGTGCTCGCGCACACCGGCGGCTGCTGGCTCGTGGAAAGAACGTGCGCCACTTATTATGGACACTAAATTCTATGGTTCAGTATCCCTTTAAGGCAAATAAATTACATTAAGATGGCAACTTGGGCCGGTTCGTTCAAGATCGAAGATAGGCGCCGAAAAGACGTAAACACTGGCGCACTCGCAACTAAAATTTATTGAACAAAAACAAATCCCTTATATAGCCGTGAAAAAAAACCCTTCGTCACGACTGGGCACACTGTAGCCCCGTTTCTAGAAAATGAAATATCCTTTGTCGATAAGGTTATTGACGTGTCACTTGTGCACATCTTGCCCTTTTCTTTGATTTCAAAAGCCTCGTGGAGCTCCGTGGATATCTTATCTGGGTATCTGGCCAGAAATTTTGTCTTTAAATGACGGGGAGCAATATCAGGGCTGCACTGTGTTGCCAGATGTCCAGATGGGGTTGCTTGAGTGGCCGCGTCATGCTCACGTGCTCGATCGTTGAAGCTTCGGCCAGTCTGACCGATGTATACTGACCCGAATGACATTGGAATTTTGTAAGTAACTCCCGTTGTGCACTCTGCGTATTTCTTGAGGTGTTTAGTTTTGCATTTGTCTGCAGCATCAGCGGAAAAATTGATTTTGCGGCAGTCTTGACAGCTTATTAGTTGCCGAGAAAACTACCGGTACGTCGTACCGGTCAGCTACCTTTTTAAGGTTGTGTGTAATGGAGTGCATGTATGGAATCACAACTGGACTGCGCTTTTTTCCCGAGGTTGCTTTTGTATGCCTTTTATCTTCTTGATTAGGCTTTCCGCCACCTCCACCAGACCCCTCGGAGGGAAACGAGCCCTTTGCAGGCGCGCTGCCTGTTTCTTGAAGCTCTCTTACGCAGTGTGCTCACGTGCTTTTTTTAATGGACGCCTCAAGACACATTGAAGCAATCCCTCGTTTGACAACCTTAGAATGGGCTGAGCTCTATGGGAGAATGCCCTTCTTGGAGCGCGGCTCGTACGTCCAGGATATGTGATCCCCCCTGAGGCTCAGTCTAAGATTTAGAAACTGCAACTCGCCATTTTTTGTCTCTTCATACGTAAATTTCAAGCCTTCACCACAATACTTAAACATATCTAGTATTAATTGGATTTCACCGCTAGCCTCTGTAGTTGTCTTGCTAAGAACTAGAAAGTCATCCACATATCTGAAGACTTTAAAACTTCCCTGTTCCCGTAGTTTGTCATAGTCGTTTCTCCCGCACCTACTTAGAAAACTATTGCACATTATGGGTGCCACGCGCGAGCCAATGCAAATTTCCCTCTTTCCGCAGTTCCCTTTCAAAAGACACAAAAGTATTCTTTAAGTAAAATGTTAAAAGCTCCATGTAGTGATCCACGCTAATGCCACACGTGCTCTGGAACAATACAGCGCCGTTAAGATCGATGCACTCCCTTCCCTGACGGAAATAAACAGAGGTTCATGCTCAACAAAATAAAAAAAAAATTATAAAGTGAAAGTATTTCGGACTTTCTTCGACCTTGTAATCGTATTATATGATATGTTTTAATCACTTTCATCCACGTGTGACGTCTCGTCTCACCTGACCGTCGTGGGTTCGAAATTCCCGCGCGAAATAATGTGGCTGTGACGTCATGACCCTATCAACCAATCAGGATTGTCCCGTCGCACGCCACCGACGCCGGCTTTTCTGTGACACAAGCCGCCTAAAACTACCGCCCTAAATAAAAAAAAAAGTTGAATTGTATACACAGTACAATTGCAACAAAATAATGGGCTTCAACACACACAAGAAGAAACGAATTTTTTTTTATAATCGCGCTTTACACGGAGCGACGCACCCACGCGACATGTCGTCTCTGACCCCCAGCTCGAAAAAGTTATTCAAAACGTGTGGTTCATTCTGTTCATGCTCTTCGCTTCGTAATTTGTTTTTTGTTGTTCTTATCGACTGATAACACAATCTCATTGGCTGCGGAGTGATAATAAGATATTCGGGCCTAGCCAGGTCCCGAGCTTCTTAACGTGTGAGTGGCTATATTAAAGCACTGAAAAAATAGTCGTTCTCCGAAGTCGAGCACAGCCCAGAGGTGACCCGGGGAAGCCGCCAAGCAGCGCGGCACGCAGGGGCGTTCGATCGGTTCCCCAACGCAAAACAAGAAGTGGTGTGCGAGCCAGCCCGACTCCGCGGTTAGTTAACTGATGAAGGGAAGCACCTTTCAGGGATGTGCCGGGGACACGTAACTGACGAAAAAAAAAAAAAAAAACCAAGGGAAGGCGAAGGGATGCGAGTATGTATGGACGAGACGGCGAGGTTTATTTTCGGAAAGAGCGCACGGTAACGACCTTTATAGGAGCGTATGTCGGAATTTGGTTTTCTCACGGGGTGTTGATTAGAATTTTATGGTAATGCGCGGCGAGGGACGCTAATGGCCGTGGCTTATCGACGTCATTCGTTAGCTCCGTCAGTTCCCTGATAACTTTCGCGCCTCGGCGCAACGATGAGGCAAAAAATTGCATCGAGGTGTTCGCCGGATTAGATTGCCTGCATGCATGGTACTCTTCATTTAGGCCGACTGAATGTCCGCTGGAGATCGTAAGACGAAGACCAAAGAACTACGATCGCTCGTTTCGACTGAGAGCAAGGAAGCCCTTTTAGAAGAAATTGAAATATTCAGACTGACATTTTTTTTTTTCCTTAATGCGAAAGAGGCGATAACGCGTAGGAGGCTTGAGTAACATTTTCACGCTCATTGCGTCTAACGTGAGCGCATTGGAAAATGATATTGCAAACAACGGCGTTATCCTGCTGGACCATTCGGTCGTCGAAACCGCGAGGGATTCGAGTGAGCTAGGTGCGCGCGTTGTTTTGTTCTCGCGATGTTATGAAAACACAATAATCTGAATAAAACTAACGCGCAGCTCGCTATAGAAATATTTTTGCGTGAAACGTTGGACGACTGATGAAAGTTGGTCGTTAATAATTTGTTCGCGGATTTGACGCACGGACTTTGTAGAATTCCCGAATAGAACACCCCACTACTGTGAAGATTCATTTTCGCTAGGTCCACGCTGACATCTGTTGCAGTATTTTAGGCAAGACGGCTACGATACAAATGTCGAAAATACCTTCTTTTTCTTGTTGATAGATGTTGACTCAGAGAGAAGACTATAAAAAGCAGGCTTCCATGGCGCGCAATGTGTTGAAAAAATGTTTATGAACCAACTAGGAAGTCAGTTCTGCTTGGAATATCACGCCACGTGTTTTCTTAGTACATATATATAACTTGGCTAGTGATCAAAGTACGGCTCTTATATTATGTTCACCCTTAACAGCCAAAGCTACAAGTCCGAGCTAGCCTGCACTGCTGGCTTTAAGCGTGCATTTCTAGCGCCAGTGCTCGTTCTGCGGAAGAACGCTTCAAAGCGGCAACCTCGAGCTCTCGCGCTCCTTT
Source organism: Ixodes persulcatus (assembly GCA_013358835.2). Taxonomy (NCBI): domain Eukaryota; kingdom Metazoa; phylum Arthropoda; class Arachnida; order Ixodida; family Ixodidae; genus Ixodes; species Ixodes persulcatus. The sequence continues at coordinate 394,213 of JABSTQ010010148.1, forward strand.
ACCCCTACTTCGACGCTCCGACACATCGTGCAAGAGCGCGACACACCAAAGCTATCGAAGAGCCGCATGATCCACTTCCGACAGCAAGGTGATGACGAAGCCAACTTCTCGTGGATACGAGTGGCAGAAGCCAAAACTGTTTCAAAGATAAATTAATTAGGCCTCTGTAGAGCGGCAGAGTGTAAATAAAAAAAAAATACAAACAAGACGGTGACGTTAGGAAGTTTCTACGAATGTTTTAATATTCGTGAAAGGCTTAAAGACTCGCTTCGAGCACATATTTGGAAAGTTACCTTGATCGATCTACTTATTGACTATGCATGCTGTTCAGATTTAAACGAAGGATAAAATTCTTGAACTCTCTTGTCGACGCAGAAAACTGCCAAACTTGTCAGATGTCCCGTGGTTCCGCCTCGCAGCGCGAGACGCAACCCGTTGATGTGCTACTCCGAGAGCACGTCAAATCGTTTTCAGGCGAGATGCATGAACAAACCTTTTCCACAACGCTAACTTATGTTTCGGCTTTCCAGACGAAGTGTCGTTATTCATTGGGCTAAACATTCTAAAGAGGGCAGCGGTCCGAACGTCCTCACCTCAACAACTTTTCTGTCGCTGTGCTATCGGCACGCTACCGTTCGATAGATGACTTCGTTTTCAGGCTGCAGATGCACGAACAAACCTTTTCCGGAACGCTAATTTTTGTCTTGGCTTTCAAATCAAATCGTTTTTACCATGCTGGATTTAGCTCTATTCAACTGAAAAGGGGCAACGGTCCACTACGCCCTTTATCTCGACATCGTTTCGGTCAGCACAGCCATCTTGTTTGTGGACGTAAAGTAACGGAACGCGTAGAAGTCACTCACGCTCCGAGAAATACTCGGTGCACGAAGAGCGCGCTCCAGTGTCAGTCTCCGGTGGCGCTCCTGTCCGTTTAGAGAACGGAGCGCCAAACTCTGGCTCTCCGGAGCACGGACTTAACGCGCCCAATGACTGCAGTCTCAGCTTAAGGGTGAACGGAGTAATACCCCGAGGTTTTTAAATTGACATTCTTTTGATTGACGAGCGCCGTCTGGGGAGTTTTCTGCAAACTACAAATGAAGGGCAGCCCAACATGTCTCCGCCCGTCAGAACAGATTGGCATCGTTCCGATGTATCGGTTTTCTCTGCCTTTTATACTTCATACTGTCGATACTAAAAAACGAACCGTCAAAATAGACTAAATACGCGCGAAGGTGTACATGCTGACAATGTTGGTCGTGCTGGACGGTGCTCTCCGAAAATGGCGACAGCGGGAAGGTAGGCCCAGGAAGAGACTGTACGCTTGTGCAGAAGCTTACTGGAAAGAGGTCCACTGCACCAGAATCACGCGAGCGCACGCCGTAGTTTGACAAGGGAAATAAGAAGGAAGTCAATCTTTATTGAAACCGTTCATCTCTCGAGCTCAGGTTACATCACCAAGTCACTCAAATTCACTTACAATCACTCGCCAAATGTGAGTGAGTTTGTGGGCGAGTGTGTTAGCCGATGTGTCATATTCTTAACCATCAGTCATTTATTTTTGTGCCCAGATCATCTAGGTAGGTATTATTGATCCCAACAAAAAAAAAAGATTTCTGCATTTCTTGTCGTTCAGAAGTTATAGCAAGTTTCTACATCTACCGCGGACATTTAGTAACCAAAATGTTTAAAGTTTCCTTACTTTTCTTTATTTTTACGAAACTGTGCTATTAAAAAGTGTGAATTGACGAAAATTAACATCTGACGGGGTGCGACTTGTGGAGGAGCCAAGATTTAAAACAAACAGACTTGCCACGCACAGTTATGTCCTGTTATAAATGCCATCACAGTTTTTAGAGCATGTTTTTTGTGTTTTTTTTAAGTCGTGTTTAATTATTTGTTGCAACACAAACAACAATAATGTCCCTATCAATGAAAACACATCCATGAAATTTAAACAGGTAACTGTTTATAAATAAAGCGCGCGATGGGGTTAAAAAAATTAAGACGCTTGAATTATGTGAACTTTTGGTGAAATGTAAAACATTCAAGAGTATATAAAACAGTTCTATTTAAAGGGACACTGACACCCCCTAAATGTTTTTTCCCTTTTTTGCCAGGCGATTCATTATGGTGTCGGAATACTACCCAATTAATATTTTGCTACAGAGTCATGTATTTTTTAAATAAAGACAAAAAACGCAACTGCTCGAAACCGAAACTCCCGCACCGCACGGAGAAGTGGAGAGGGGAGAGTGAGTGGCGGAAGTCACGTAGCTACACCCGACCGTGCGGGTTTTGTTTTTTCTTTCTTTTTTTTCTTTGCACGTAGCAGACGAAATGCGTTTCGGGGTCCGTTCGCCATGCGATTCCTTTGCAGTTATGTTTGTTCCGCTCGCTCTTCTGTACTTCAAGATGAGTTGTTTTGTACATTTAAGTGTTGGCAATTAGTAGTGAGTGCCCGTGGTGAATTCCCGCGATCGGCTCCGAAAAGAATACTCCCAAGATGTTGCGTGAAGAGCTGCCTCACATCACATGTCCTGCATCTGACAGTGGCATTGCGCGGCAGAGTGCACAAGTTTCCGAAACATCAACGGGTCGGGATCAATGGCTGGCTGCAATTCCTGTAGAACAGTTACGCGAAGCTCGGAAAGCGGACGCTACCCGATTCCTATGCTCCTTGCATTTTGTGGAAAGTGACTACATTGAATTCGCAGGTCTCAAAAATGGAATCCCATACCATTTAGTTCAGCGACGTATCGTCCGCATCAATTTTTTTTTTTTTTTTTTCAGTGAAAATTGTAAAAAAAAAAAGAAATGTGAACATCGCAAAATGCTTGACAAAAAAAAAAAAAAAAAGTACACCCCCATTAGGGATTGAACCCGTGCCCACTGCGTGAGAAGCGGACGTCTTTCCACTGAGTTACTGAAGGAACTCTCTCATGCGTAGTAATGCAGCCGGTCGACTGGATTTCGGAAGTTTGCTGCCGATTTCCCTTCAGTACATGCACTCCCGGCTTGAAGTCGGGCAGCACCACGCATAGGCCACATTCTCACCTCGTAAAGAAACCGTACCCGTGCGTATTCAGCTCGAAGTACGCACTTCGTGCTTGCTTGACGTTTGAGCGAGCGATGTCTTCAGCCACGAGAAGGAACGACGGCTCGGCGACGTCTTCGTGCAATCGGCTTGCTGGTCGGGCGTGTCGTACGGGATGAATATCAGTTCTTTTGATCGGTTCAAAATTTCTCTTTCGAAGGAAGACAGAATTCGTCGGTACCGTGAACGACAGTTCTGAATTGTAGAGGTCCAACGCCCGTCGTCCGCTGCCATCCTCTAGTCCCATGGTACGCGAAACGACGCCTGAGAATTATGCAGTGAACGCACAGAATGCTTCCGGTTGTCTGTGCTACTTTTTTTTTTTCAATCAACGTATTTTGCAGCTTTTTGGAAGCCACAAAAAATGGGTTTTATATTTTTTTCTACTTTTAGTATTGACTGTGTGCCTTCAATGACCCACGACTTTGATTAAATTTGGTGGTCACGTCGAAACCTTAGAAAACGGCCCGTGACCACGGAAAAGAGAGTGAGCGCGACTCAAACCGGCCAGTTCTCGATCGGCGGTTTTTGGGCGGAAAGAAACCAAATTTCGAGCCACTAATTCTGTTCTGGGTAGATGGGCTCTCATATGTCACGTACAACTAAAAACCTCGGCGAGCATAAATACCCTGTCAGTGTCCCTTTAAGCGAGAGAAAATAGTTTATACTTATAACAGAAAATTCTTTTTAGGGTGTTTCCCAAAGTGCGTACAGAGATGCCACATAGTTGTTTTCGGGAATACCTATTTGCGATTTTGAAGGCATAAATATTCGATACAAAAGTAAGATCGTGCTGATAATTTTATTTCGACATATGGCCAAGTAGACTCCTTTGTACGGTTGACTGTTTGCTCCCACCTTTTAATCATGAAATAATAAGATAATATATAAAGATGGCTTTATCATTTTAAATAATTGTTGAACTGATGTGTAAGAAAGTCACTGAGCACGTTAAAATCGCAATATAAAAAAAAATAATGTGCAGGGCTTAGGAATGAATGTCCTTCCGATTGACAAAAAATACACACACACTCCTGCGGTTTGCCAAAGCATGCCCTCAAACATCTTTTTAGGGCTTGGCCGAGAAAGAACATTCAGAGAACTGCATGCCATCTTTCCGTCCGATTATTCGCGTTCCCAAATGGAAAACTCACGTTAAACTTCCCCAGGCTAGCGGTTGTACCACACTGGCTAAATTTATAATCTACAGCTGAGACACCAGGCGCGCATTGAGGCTGACTATAACTTCCGGCTGTATAAACAAACACACTACATTATTATTCAATTGAAAGTTTCAAAGTACGAGGAGCGCATGGCCTTCACTGCATCGAAAAACCAGAGGGAAGAGAAAGAAACTCAAACGAAATCGGGGAAACATGCGCTCATATCAGGGTAACTCACGTCCGGACATCCGCTCGCAAACATCCGGTGGCTGCTCACGCACCGGGCGAAGGACCGGAGCAGATGCGACAACACGCTGCAGCCCTCAACTACACTCCGCCTAAGCTTACAATGGACCGCGGCGGACACATACGAGCCACCGAAGCCCCTTCTATGCCGTGGGAGTGACACGTGACCTTTGGGAGAGGCGCCACAGCAACGCGCGGGGAACGATGTCACGCGATACATTCGCTGCACTGGGTTGGCTGGAACGGCAGGGCGTCTCTTTCCCAGCATCCACCAGGCGCTTGTTGCTTTCCGTAGTGCTTTGGGAGCGAGTGCACGCTCGAAGCCCACGAAATACTTGGAGTATTATGGACGTGGAAGCTCTCGCTGGACACGAGACAACTGAACACCCCCCCTGCGGTTCTCGTGCGCATGCGCACATTAATTGCTAGATCGAGCCACACGCTCGCGCCAGCAGCGTTGACAGCGTTGTAAGTATGAGGCGGATTATATGGGTTTCTAAGGCCTTCCTAAGTGATTAACACGTAAAAAATTATAGAACAGTTTTTTTTTTTTTCATATTTCTAGCGACTAATTGGGAGAGAAAAAAAAAAAGACGCATCTTTTTGCTTTAATGTTAAACCATGCTTCATCACTTTGAAGTGCGGGCAGTTTCCAAGAAGCGAGAACCGTCTTTTTTTGTCCCGGGTGAGTAAATGCATCGCAGAAAGCTCGAGCTCCGTGAGAATGTGAAGCTAGGAGTTGGGATAGAACGCGAAAGTTTGACAACATGACGTTACCTGGATCAAAAGATGATTGAGAGAAAATAAATTTTCCTACGAGCCGACGTCCGCCTAAGCCTAATATCGTCAAGACAGAACTCGACATTGTGGACGTTTGTGGGATTTATATCAGTGAAAAACTCTTGACAGCAAAGAGGAGCACATTGTTTTCTTTCTTGCTAACAAGGTTTTTTTTTTTTTTTTTTGCACTGAAAGAGATGTTACAGACGCCCACAGTGTCATTTTTTGTTTTGACAATGTTAGGCTTAGGTGGATGCTAGCTCATAGAGAAATTTTGTTTTTCTCAACTATCCAGGTACCGCCATGTTGTCAAGGCTTTCGCGTTCTAGTCCAACCGCTATAGCGTCACAGTCTCAAGGAGTTGAAGCTTTCTGCGACGCATAGTTCCTTTACGCGGGCCGAAAAACACGGTTCTATTTTCTTGGGAACTCTCTGTATATTCTTTCCTGCTAGCAAAAAAAAAAAGAGAGAACATAATATAGTGATTTTTTACTTTTTCTTCTTTTTGTTTAAGCATTTACGACCCCAAGCGCATACATTTGCGTCGGCTCCGTTCGCAGCCCCAAGTGCAAACCATTGAGAGCTAAAACCCTAAAACCCTTTGAAAAAATTCACTCTTCGCGCTTCCTGCAAGTACCGGCAAACACCGAGTGCTGCGCCACAATTTGCTTCCAAGGGCCTCTCATTTCAGTGCTGCGCCTCCACTTGCTACCAAGGGCTGCGCGGTGCATGTACGGGCCTCGTGCGTTGGCGCATTTAACGCTACTGGCAAAACAAACACAAACGCATCAAGGGGCTTTAAAGGGAAGCTGCAACACGTCTTGAAAAAAACGTGTTAGAGGTGAATTCTGACGTGTTTTTATCCCGTGAATCTGAATATCACGTTCGTTTTGCCCGAGGATGTAACTAAACGTGAGAAACCACGACAAACCTCCTACCAGTTGTGACGTCATACTAGGATCTTTGGGCCGCCAAGCGCGTGCCGCTCGTGTGGGCAGCGCGTGACGTCTCTTACTGATCTTTTTTGAAAATAGCAAGAGTGCGTGTGCATAGCTTTGACAGGCGCAGAAGATGCGCGAGAGCGGAGATTCCGAAAACTCCTAAATTGACGTCACGCCTCGGAAGGAGGGGCTTCAGCGGTACTTCGAAGATTAATCTGCAGCCTCCGTGCACCAAGTCTCGATATTCGTAATTCTGCAGGCCAATAAATGAAGACGATTTAGGTGTTCTTCCTCAAATACAGAAAGCAGGAGCCGAGGAAAGCAGTCACGTGTCAAAAGCACGCGCGCTACTGTCGCTCTGCCTTGGTGATAGTTTGATCAAACGCGACGTGACCGACACAGTACTTCTGATATTTGTTGCCGAGCTGAGCACGAAGTACGCGGTTGACCTCCTTTTACTTAATTGTCGTGCCGTTTGAGTTACAATGCCAAGTACAAGAGGAAGACAAAAAAAAAAGGTAAAAAAGGGGGTGGGGGTGCATGGTATAAATTGGGTGTTTATTTCAAACTTTGGAAGTATTCGTATTTACTTTTTGAATAAAAAAATGACAAGTCCAAATTGTATGCGGACATGAATGACACGAGTTATACGAAGGTAAATGGCTATACAAACCAGATGATTTCAGCTGATATCTTCAAAGTAAAATGCTTGGCTCCGTTCACAGTCCTTTCAAAATAAGCGTTACACGTCGTTTTTTTATGCTTCCAAATATTTTTAACACGAAACTCAGTAAGACCACGAGTTTGCAGTATTCGGAGGAGAAACGGGGGGCCTAAAATCGGTTCCGTTTAAACTTATTCGAGCTGCATGATTCCGGGTAAAATTACTCGAAAACAAATAACAATCTTCAATTCACCCCGTTCTCACTCAAGCGACGCTTGAAAAGCCCCGAAGCCGTTCGCGTTTTCGGGTCCGTATAGCTGAATACGCGCGGGATAAAGCAATATCACGCTATCGTCCCCGCACAGCTTTCCCTTCAGTTGAAAAGTACCGTGGCCGAGGCTACCTACACCCTTTCATTGTTCTTCTCATAGAATATTTTCTTTTTCTTTTCGTACGCTTCAGCCAGACTCTGACTCAATCTCTCCACGCGCGCTCCTTCCTTATTAATCCCTGGCGCCTTCAGGCTATGGCCGCCGTGGACAGTCGTTTCTGCGGGGCGACCGAGGCCCGTGTGCGTTCGTTGACTCTGGCCGTAACCGCGCCCCAGTTCTAAGGGCGGCGGAGGCCTCTGCTTGCACAATGGGTATATCCTACCAGGGAGGACGAGGGCGCAGTCGGAGACGGGCCTAACGCGACTCAACAACGGGGGCGGCCGCCATTGATTGATCGGGCCCTGATGGATGGAGGGGTCCGAGAGGGTCGCTTTCATGCAGCCCGTTGCGCCCTCGCGGGCCCCGAAGCACCGCTTCCGCCTTGTTAGCCTCGGAGGCAAAAGGGATTTATGGTAGCGCTGATCAGGCCGATCGAAATATTCAACCCTGCTCCTCACTTCGATCTCACTGTGTATATAGACCTTTCCAGTGTTTACAAAATCACAGTCCAGCGTGCGATCTTCACAGCCCAGCACGTGCGTGGTCGTCGCTTCGGAAAGCGAGCAAAGCACGCGCCATACGCACGAACGCTCAAAATGGCACCGGCCAGAAGCTCGTTTTTGGAAAGGTCTATAGATGGCGACTTCGCGCTATGCGGTCCAGTCAAACAGATGGAGCTGACGAAGAATAGACCCTTTCAAATGGCAGATCCCGATTGCTCTACTAAAGTGTACTAGAATACGGGGTAGTGTTAGGACCGGAGCGGCTCGTGTGAAGCGTGTGGTGTATATCGCGATAGGTGTCGACACCGGCGCATCGGCAGTAGGGTCAGTATGGTTACAGTGTACTAGAATACTTGGGTAGTGTTGGGACCGGAGCGGCTCGGCAACGGGAGCTCGTGAGGGCGCGTGTATTGACAGTTCGTGGCGGCGCTGTAGTCGAGTTATCCGGAAAAAATCGCGCAGCCCGCCTTTTTTTTTTTTTTTTCACTTTGAGCGCTGCACGTGTCGGTACCGCAGCGAAGGCTAGAAGCGCGAGCTCATAGCGTTGGCAGCTGCCCTTGGTGCACGAGAGCTTGTGCCGCCGAGATGTGCCCTAGAGCAAGGAGCTCGCGCTTGTAGCCTTTCCTGCGGTACGACACAAGGTGAAACAGAGTATAGACCTTTCCAAAAAAGGACACTTGGCAGGTTCCATTTTCAGTGTTCGTGCGTATGGCGCGTGATTTGCTCGCTTTCCGAAGCGACGAACGTGCGCGTTCTGGACTGTGATTTAACACGTGTGGACTGTGATTTTTGTAAACAGTGGAAACGTCTATAGTTCCGTGTGTTTTTCACTTCGAGCGGTGCGCGTTTCGGGACCACGATTTCATAGTTCCGTGTGTTCGATCGTAATATGCTTTGAATCTTGTGTTCTGATTTTGCGGATGGTGAACGCGAGGGTAGTGCCGAAATGCCGTCGGCGAAACAGCGACAGAACTCTTGCTCTGCACCTGGTTGCAAAACGGGCCTCTTCCGAGTGAAAGGAGGGAAAACGGCGTCCCTTTTCGGCGTTCCAAAGGACAGAGCCAAAAGAGATATTTGGGAGAAGAATCTGCAGCGATCGGACAAGCGTCTTGAAGAAACAAGCGCTATCTGGGAGCTGCACTTCGAGCCCCGCTTCATCCTTTGAGACTACATCCACATCATCGGCGGAAAGGAAGTGAGGATCCCTCGTGGACACCCAGCGCTTACGCCAGACGCGGAACCGACTCCGCTGACAAGTGTACCCCAAAACCTGAATGGTGACCCTCCCGCAATATGAAAGGAAAAAAAGCGCAAGGCAAATCCACCAGAGCCCATCGTTGCAAAGCGTTCGGGGCTCGCTCGGGAAACTGACCCGTCGTCACCAAGTGGTGAACAGCGAAGCTCCTGCCGTGATACCACAAGTCATCGATCGCGACGCTCTAGGCTCTCTGAATTCGCCAACTCCTTACTGGGCTGTTCACAAGTTTAGCAACTTCGACGGTGTGGCTTATTTGGAGACTGCTCTTGAGTCCACGTCTAAGGAGACCAGCATCAAAAGGGCGGTGTTCATTTGTTTCTTCAACTTACCTGATGTGGCATTCCAAGAATACCTTCACCGCTGCATATTGTAGCCATGTATGCGCTGCACATTGTGACCATGTATTTCAATGCCGTGCTAACAACTATTACAACTTTTACCTGGTCTTATTTACGTGTGCTGTTGTTTCCTGGTCTAAATGATGTGAAATAGTTGCTTGTTTTCTTCTTTGAATCTTTTTCAACCCACGTTTTCTTAGTTTTTGGACTTGACTTCAATGTTAAAACGCGTGATAAAAATTGTCACGGCTTGTAAGCCATTTCTTACAAGTGAACGTCGGGTGGTCCTCGGATGGTCGTGGCAGCCATGAAGAAATAAAAGATTCTCACCCCTTTGCGATCGTCCCTTGGGTGGCTCGTCGCATAAATGAACACAAGAATGAGTGAAATGTGAAGCGAGCTGATTAAGGTCAAGAAAAAGAAGACGGGCAGAAAAGAAGACAGAGAAGTTAACCTGGGGTATTAAAAACACACTAAAACAATCTCGGACTTTAGTATGTGCCGTTTCGTTCCATTATAAAATAAGATAGGAAAAAAAAAACTGCTTCCGAGTTTTAGATATCCCTTTCAAATATCTAATGTTCGGCCTTTGCGACCAAGGAAATGGGCATTTCATTTAAAATGCTCACCATCTGACAAACCGAAAGTCGCAGCCAATTCTACGCTGAAACAACTTGCAATCCGCTAGTATAAAGTCGCAATTGTTTTTATGTAAAGGAAGGGTAATGTAGCTTGTACCGTCCAATACACTGAAGCACCATGTTGCTAACGATCGTGCCGCAGCGTAGTTGATGCCGCGGTATGACCGCTGGCAGGTCGTAGCTGTATCAGAAATCCTATGTGCACTCCACCAAAGCGGCACCAAAGATTCATATTTTCGCGCGTGCAGCCGCACATGCGCACACCTTCTGGATAACGCGCCGATGTCGACACCTGTCGCGATCAATACCACGCGCTTCAGGCGAGCCCCTCCGGTCCCAACACTACCCAAGTATTCTAGTACACTGTAGTATGGTGGCGGATGTGCGCGTGCACCGCGTGCACGCGCACGTGTGGCGGCACGTGCGTACTGCAGCGACTTTCTGGCGCCCTAGGCTGCAGCGCCGCGATTGTTGTCTACACGCGCAGCCTCACAAGTTCCCATTGTCGAGTCGCGCCGGTCCAAACACTACCCCGTATAGACCTAGGGTGCCTTCATGTGCGCTTTGCTTAGGGTGGAGTCATTCCGCCATTTTTTCCCACACTTTTATTTTCCTTTTTTGTTCAGAAGCGCGTGAAAGAGCGTGTCCCTGCACGTGTTTGTGGCGCTGACTGTGCTATGGCGACATTTTGTTTTCGTCGATTTCTTTCTATTTTACCCGTGAGCGGGTGCTGTCGGCATCGGGTACTACAAAGGGTGGCATCACCCTAAACAGAAGGACATTGAGGCACCCCAGAGCCGTATATTAGGAGAGTTTGGACAATAGGCGGAGCAAAGGCCGCCACCAGCGCCGAATATTCCCCCCACGCTTAGAGCGTAAACTAATTTGTTACACAGCGTCGACCAATCAGGAGACCTCTACTCCATCTCACAAATGTCGACAGTGAAGACAAAGGCACAGGCGCGTGAGCCTAGCTCAGCGAAACGCTTTTGTTTGTACGAGACCTCGTGCATAGGAGGCACTTTCCAAAGCCACGCGCTCGTGCCCATGCCTTTGTCTGCACTGCTAGAACAGCGTCCTGAGACTGGCTGAAAGAAAGCAGTGCAAAGGGTGGGGTGCGCGAGCGTCTTGAGACGCGGAGTTCCGCTCGGCACGGCTCAAATTATACTTCGTTTCACTTTACCTGCGAGCGAAGCCAAAGCTAGAAGCGCGAGACCAGCGCTTTTTGCATTTCTCCCCAGCTCGCGCGCTCGAGCAAAGCCTGAACGCACGGAGCTTCCGTGCTCGCGCTTCCAGTTTTGCCTTCGCTCGCACATAAGGTGAAACGAAGTATAGTCGTGGCACAAATTTAGAGCACGCGACCACCGCTAGGGGCTGTTTCGCGGCCTGTGGTTGGCCCGAGATGCTCGCCTATTCAAACCAATGTATGGCCAAACTCTCTCAATAAACGGCTCTGAGGCACCCTATATAGACCTATTGCTATATTACCGTTGATATTACCCAAGCATCAAGGAGAATGTAGAGTGCCTCAATGTCCTTCTGTTCAGGGTGACGCCATCGTTTGCAGTACCCGATGCCGACAGCACGCGCTCACAGGAAAAATACAAAGAAATCGCAGGGAACAAAATGTCGCCGTAGCACAGTCAGCGCCACGAGCGCGTGCAGGGACACGCTCTTTCACGCGCTTCAGAACAAAAAATAAAAATAAGCGTTCGAAACAAAATGGCCAGATGTCATCACCCCAAGCAAAGCGCACATGAAGGCACCGAGAATGCAGGGATTGGTGTTCCCCGCGCCAAACGCGCACGCCTTCCCCGTATAAAAGATTCGAAGTAAATGCCCAAAATAGAGCGTTGACGAACGCGCGTGCAAGATGCAATTTCTTTTAGGCATTTGCTTTAGAAAATATACTACTGTTGAGGCCAGCATGTGCGGCGCGTGGAACACCAATCCCTGCAATCTCCTTGATGCTTGGGTAATTTAGCAATAGGTATATTTAGGGTGCTTTAATGTGCGTTTTGCTTAGGGTGGTGGCACGGCCGCTTGATAAGGGACTCCCCTTGGGAGCGGCCTGCCGTATGTCTCGCGCCGCCGGTGAGAGCGATAGTTCTACTTTACCCCGCAGCGCCAGCCGTGGCGCTCGTTATCGGCGAGAGAGGTGCAGTCCGCCCGGCGCGGCCCGGTGTGGCTAGGGTGCCTACATGTTTCCGCTCCGCTTCCGGAGCGGCGGAAACATGTAGGCACCCTAGGTGTGGCTATTTAGATTGTTTTTCGTGAAGCGGCAAAATAGTCTCATTTGAAACGAGTGCCAGATTGCATGAATGATGTGACAAATCTGTGTCGAATAGAAACACATAATTCTTTCTGCGAGGAACTCACTCAGTTGCAGGCTGCGCGTTAGAGCCGCATTCAGCTGGCAGTATGAGCGAATTGTCGTTTTCTTGTTCCCGTCCCCGTTTCTATTACCACTGTAATGAGTTATAGTTGGATATAGCTAGGCCGTATGATTTCCGATTTTAACCGATGCTCGAGCACGCTCGAGCTGTGCCTTTTATTTATCTGTGAGGGACAATAAGAAAGGGATTCCTCGTGCATAACTTCTGCAATATAAACTTCATTGTTCACGAACAGATCAAGGGAGTCATATAGTTAGCAAGCGGAATACCTGTCGGGAAAGAGGCTTCCGCGAAAGTCTCAATATATTCTCTAGAGGGCTGTTTAGGTCACCAGCCGAGTTAGCCAGAAGAGGTCTGACGAGCTTCCCGAGAAAAAGCTCGCAGAGTTCTTAGCTGTGGTACCGGTCTCTGCAGTTTGTACACCACATCAGCGGGCAGTCCATAAGGTGTGGAAGCTCAGCGCTCGAGAGAACCTTGCCAATCCGTCCAGAACGACGAATCTCTGCCAACTGTAGAGCCCTCTCGACAAAGGTGCAGACGAGCTTGCACGGCCAGACAGCTTCAGGTCGTGGATAGCTGAGTCCTCTTTGGTCAAGGCTAAACACGAACTGATTTTCTCCGTCACGAGACTCATTTCCCTTAAGTTACAGCTTGCATTCAGGACACGTCACCTGCAAAGTTGAGCGGGTTCTACACGCCTTCCTTGCTTAAATCTGTCTTGAAATTCGTCGCAGGTTTGTCGCAGTTTTTTAATTCGCTCGTTCAGTCGTTTGGCTTGCATTTGAAGGCGGTGCGCGTTTTTCTTGGCATCTTCCATGAAGCCTATGGCTGTCAAATTGAATGACGTCTGACATTCTTCCACTTCAAACTCTTTTTGCAGGCAAGGTTCGATAGCCACGCACTCATCAACAGCTCGTCTTCTTTCTGCAGGGGACTGCATTTTGCGTTGTCGGCTTCTACCGCTCGCATGCGACGTGGACGCGTTAGGTGGCACACGAACAAGCGGTCTGCCTTTCTTTGAACCTGCTGGTTGCATGTACAACGAATACAATGGGAATCGAGTCGGCACCGCTGTCGGTCGCAGTACCTTCCGCTTCATCCCTACCTTGTAGTCCTCCGCCTTATATGCCTATATGTACAACCTCGGCTTTCTGCAGGGAAGATAATCCACATAGCGCTCCCCTCTCCTAAGCTGCGAGGGGGAGCCAGGTTGGGGCAAGGTAAAATGTGAAGAGGATATAGGAAAGGAGGTGACGGGCGAAAGTGGAAAGCGCGAAGTGTACGTCGGCCTTTAAAATGAAGGGAGCGCATGACGCTCCTGGAGCTTGGTTGCCACTGGCTGCCCTTCTCGCTGCCTTCTCGCGAAATGTTCTTCAACCAGGCATCCCAAAATTTCTCTCTAGACGGAAGCTCGTGATAGCAGAGTTCCGGATCTCTCGCAGCATTTGACTTACTACGCGGCACGCAACAGTTTTTAGGCATTGCGTGCTCCGTAACCCATCTGCACACTTTAAAACTGTGCAGAGACAGACAAAAGGCGGCTGTCTACGTCTCTTCTTTCTCATCCATCAGTGGTTATCGCCATGAAACTATAGAAACGAGCAAAAAAACGATCGAAAACACAAACCACGCATGCGAGCACAGGGTAAAACTGCGATATTTTCTCCGCGCAAAGTGGTGCAAAGGTGGGGGACAAGCGATTTTTGCGGCCTTTTGCAACCGGGACAGCGCCTCGGTATCGGCGAAGCCAATGACGGGCAGATATTTTCTCTGGGTAGCGAAGCAAGAGCGCGTTGGGCGCCTTTTCTATACTCTTTTTCACCTTATGATGTACCGCAGGAAAGGCTACAAGCGCGAGCTCCTTGCTCTATAAGGCACATCTCGGCGGCACAAGCTCTCGTGCGTTAAGAGTAGCTCCCAACGCTATGAGCTCGCGCTTCTAGCCTTGTCTGCGGTACAACATAAGGTGAAACGGAGTATAGCTTTCAGCTCACGGGACCACTCGCCGATGTGCAGCGCCTCCACGGCAGATGGGAGAAGTTCTCCTCTCACGCGCGCTCTTTTGTTTTCGGAAAAAATCGGCAGGCCGCACCAACAGGGGGGATCGAGAGGCCGTGGTGGTGGCATCTCGCCATTTTGTCCCACACGTTTATTTATTTTTTTTTTGTTCAGAAGCGCGTGAAAGAGCGTGCCCTGCACGCGCTTGTGGCATGGACTGTGCTATGGCGACATTTGTTTCGTCGATTTCTTTGTATTTTCCCCTTGAGCGCGTGCTGTCGGCATCGGGTGCTACAAAAGGTGGAATCGCCCTAAACAGAAGGACATTGAGGCACCCTAGGTATATTCTAGTGCACTGTAGCTCTACTGCATACCATAATGGTAGAACACGCCGATGCCGAGTGGGCTAGGGCACGTGGAGCGAAAGCTCGCGCTGCAGAACCAAAGGTATCCTGGGCTCAATCCCCACCCCTGCCCGTTTCGATCTCGATGAGCATTGTACCGGCGTGCGGTCGTGTATCACTACTGCGTGATGCACGTTAAAGACCCCAGGCAAGCGGTTGTACTGCACTGGCTAAAGTTCACAACTACTGTTGAGAGACAAGTCGCCCGTTGAGGCAGTTTGAGTTCAGGCACGTACAAACCCCACCACAACTCTTCTTTTTTTACGAGCTTCCAGTTAAACAATTGTACGTGGTGACGACGTAGCGAAATTCTCAATATTTTCAGGGTCGGAACATCGATCATGTTCTTCGAGTCCATCATGGAGTATATATCAGCAGAATAATCAATGCATCCGACAAAGAGCGAAATTTTGGAAGGGGTGTAAGACATTTACTGATGCATCTCCTTCAAGTTTATTAGAACATTGCATGTAGTATAGACTGAATCCATTGAAATCTATCTTTCCACGTCTCTATAGTCAATGTTCTGTTCCGAATGATTCCAGTGCTCTTCGAGCGGCATCTTGTAAAACATGAAAAGGTACAGTGCTCGGCTTGCACGAAAGAAACCGAACACTACACGTGACATCTGAGATGGCCGGAGTATCGACACTCTCTGAGAACCTGCAACTTCTGAGAACTGACAATTTCGATATACGGACAATCTCAGAGTATCATCAATTTAGGAAGACATGCTGCAAGGATACTAGCCGCGGGATATGATTGAAACGCGCGCTGCGGATGATAGACCTCAAGAATAATTTTTAGCTCTGTCTCACAACGGTTGTCAATCCGACCTTTGTATGAAGAGCAAACACGGCGATGCACTCTTAGTTTTTTTCCGAAAACACGTAGACGAGATACTCCCGACAAAGCAATGCGTAAACGCGCTGGTACTTGTATTACCCGATTGAGCATTCCCAGCATGCGCAGTAACAATCATACCCCCTCACAAAAATCAAGTGCTTCTTTTCGCAGTTATGAAAATACTGCACCACGGCTCTACATCAAACACCGCAAGACATCACTTTTTATAAACATTTATGCAGTTACTTCGAAGTGAATATTACAGAAGTGCATACGCTTGACAGATTTATATATTGTATTTTACGCGCGCCGCTAGCCGGTTTCTCTGACTCTATTGTAAGATGACGTTACTTTGAATTACGCCAAAAAGCGTGTTTTTTTTTTTAAATATAAACCTTGGGGTAGTTGACCATACCTCTTGATAGTTCTAGAGCGAAACAAACTTTCAATGAATTCTTTGGTTGAACCAAGGCGAGGGTGCATCAGGCTGCTGGAGGAAGGTCTCTCTTTCCACGGCGTGAAAAATAAAAAAAATAATAAAAATAAAAAAAAGGACCGCGACGGAGAAGATGAGAAACTGCAAACGGGCTGTCCACGCGGTCCATTCACCGGGGCGTTCATTTGCTAAGTGGCGACTAATTGCACCCCCGTGGAATGCACGTGCGCAATTAGTCCGAACGGTCGGAATCCAATTAACCCAGACAGCGGACAGGCTAACCGTGCAGTGCGCTCGCCGCTGGGTGACCACTCGGGTTAGAGAAGACGCCGTCCTCTGGCCAAGTTAGGCCTCAACAACGGTGTCCGCGATCAAGCGACGCGATTGTAGAATATACTTGTGCGTGAGCGTGCCTGCTTTAACTAAAGATTACTGCAGAAATCTTTCTTCGTTTCTTTTTTTTTTTTACAGTTTCATGCTCCAAGTAGTGCGTTGTGTGGAAGATTAAACAGCGGGATAGTCCGCTCTAAGGGGCGTCTCATGTTTCAACTGTGGAAAATTTCGCTTGTGCAGTACGACCGCTATAGCCCGACACCTCTTGGGATGATGAAAGCCCGTGTACTACAATTTTGACGTAAAATCACGGTGTGATTGAGCGAAGACACAGATTGAACAATAGTTCATGTTCAGCGTTCAGCTGGACCTCGTGTCTAATCAACACGTCAAGGGACGCTCCGCACCGGGCTCGGGTCCAATTGCTGAGGTGGTACCATTCGACTGCGAGAACATTCCCTGGAAGAAGAGGTCATTTGCAGGCCTTAATTCTTCTAGGTAGGGTTGGCAATGGCTACTGTGTTATTTTTTTGTTTTTTGTTTGTTTTTAAACGTGCATCTCTCGGTACTGATAAAAGAACGCACGTAGGTATACGATGTTAATCCACCTTGAAAGTTAGAAACGGTCAGGAGGCAGAAATCATTATCCTTATCCCAGGTACTGCATCGTGAGCTCTCTCTCCGTGTGCTACAACTTGCTACCAAATACTTTACTAGGGGGAATACATCATAATCCGCTCATTTGCATTAGACGGCGCGCATACTGCGCCAATTTCTCCCCTGGTGGCTGGGGCGCCTCGCCGCGCCGGAAAAAAACTTTTTTTTTTTCTCTAAAAATGTTTAGGGAACAAGCTACAACACAGATTGACCAAACGCTTTCATCGACCGAACGGCCTGCGGCGCGCCTTTCGCCCACCGGCGCGGCCCGATAACCGCGACTTCTAGGGAAATAGGTGGCGCAATCCCACCACTCCCAATTTAATGCAGAAAAAGCAAGGTTGCTGGTAATCCAACCATTCGAACTGCTCCAAACCTGTCCGCGCCGAGGCTGTTGTATTTTTTGGGAGTAGGATGTATTCTTCCTAGTGAAGTATTTGTTGCAACGGTGAGCTAACACACTCGGCCACCGGTCTTATAGCGAGTTCGTTTCACACGCACTGGCACCGTTCGAGTTCTCTCCCAGAATGCATCGCACTCGCAGGGTGTTGCACGGAGAACTGGGGCCCTAATCTGGACACTTGGCGAGAAACTCGGCGAGAAATCTGGCGGCCGTGATTGGCCAATGCCGCACTTGACCTTGGAGCCGGCCAATCAAAGTCGCCGGATTTCTCGCCGACTTTTTCGCCAAATGTCCAGATTAGGGCCCCTGGACTCAAACGAACTCGCCAAACGCACCGAGTGCAGAAGACTGATGCAGCCGCCATCTATGTTGTAGAAAAGGTACCGACCTCAAACCGAAACGAGCGCCTTTCTGTTCGGAGTGATGGGTGGGAATGCGAGAGCGCAGTCGCTACCAACTTTGATCTAAAAACATTGGCCGCTGCAGCCTGTAGTTTATAGTTGCGATGACTTCAAGCAACTCGGCTCTCGTAGACATAGTTACAGACGGCGTAAATTTCCGCAACCAGCTGTCTACCAAGCAGCTGGTTGCGATTTTTCAATTCTTATAACCGTTTACACTGAAGAAAACTAAGAAAACTGATGATGTTGTCCGAGCAAAAGCTTTATCGGTTTGAGCATGGTATTATGCGTGAACCACTGAAAGGGTACGACTTAAAACTAGTCTGTTGGAATATCCAGCAAAACCTTTCGTGGGACTTTCGATTTCGATCGTCATTACAGGTGGATCAGATATTAGCCTTGGTGAGGGCGTCGAAAACGAGAGCTTTCTCGAACCAAATACGACGGGGCAAGTTAGCTGAAGTAGGTGAATGTTAAACATGATGATGGTGCCCAAGCCCGGGTAAAGTCACTATGTTTAGCTTACTCTGATGCTTATTGGGCAGTCACAGGTTTCTGTTGGGGGAGTTTTGTCGACAAATGTTCAATTTTTCACCCGCACACGAATGGTGATAAACACCTCGGGGGCCGCTGATGGGTTTGTTCCGAGCGTTTCTTTACACATTGGTATATTTCAGCGTCTGTACGGCAACAGAGCGACTTAAAACCTGCAAATAAAGCACGGTTTGTCAATTGCTTCCTTCATGAAGTAGCAGACGCTCACAATTCAAGCTCGCATTTGATTCTGTTGCCCGCGGGACGCGATTTCTATCTGAAAATCTCCTTTTTTTCCTTTCGGTTTTGAGAGTCGCGACACATCGTAGCAGACGAACTTTCGTCGTCTGCTCCCGGTCCTCTCCGGCCTCGCCGGAGCAAGGCATGACGAGAAGGCATTTTGGCGCACTCCCGATTTTCTCGGTGCAGCGAGTGCATGCACGCGTGGGGTGTCGGCGCTGAAACGAACTCGGAGAGTGCACCCACTCGTGGAGTGCCAGCTGAAACGAACCCGCTCCACGCTGCGAGTGGGCACGCGTGGGCACGAGTGCCGTGAAACGAACTCACTATTAGTTTTCGCTTATATTATATGCGAGCAACGACGTTGGACGCTTGGAACTTTGAAACAGGAGCGTCTTGTAATGCAGCTTACTTTTCTGTTAAAAAAAAAAAAAAAAAGTGATCGCAAACGGCGTTTAAAGTGCCGCCCGCATCCGAGCACTGAGATTGAAGACTGGGCAAATTGCGTATTTCATAAAGAAATAAATTATAACACCTTTTATTTTTTTTTTGAAGAGCTTGAAGTCAAATATTTTATTTTGACTATTTTTTTCATTTTGTGAGAGAAAGAAGAGAAGAAGTAAGGCGAACGTTTCACTAACTTTTGAGAACATTTCCTTATTTTTCCTTTTATCCTTTGCCTTTCTTCGAACTTCGCCAAAGAAGGCAACTGAACGGGGGAAAACTATTTCGAGGGAGAGCTATAATGAAGTAAGCGTTATCAAGGAGCACGCAGACCGCAAGCGAGGCCTCGGCACGCCACCGCGCACTCTGCTAAATCTCTTCGCATTCCATAACGACATCGCGCACGAAAGCAAATTGTGCGATACATTTCCACGAACGAAGACGAGCAGGAAGAGTATATAACTGGTCACGCGTATCTTGCGAGCCAGCGATTGCGCAGTACCCGAACAAAAAAAAAAAAAAAAAAAAAAACTGCTCGTATGTACACATTACACTCTCTAAGAACTCTATAGCGTCTGCTTTCCCGCAAAGCACACGGGATAGCCAATCGTAGCCTACGAAGGGAGCTCGGCCAATGGCGACGCGCAAAATATGTTAAGACATAAAAATTAAAAAAAAGTATGCGCTGAGCACTGAAAGTGTGCAGAAACCAGATTGGCGTGTGAGGAAGCCATACGCGGTATAGACCTTTCCATGCAGTAGTTACCTAACCGGCGGACAGAGGGCGCTGACACACGCGGCGCCATGGGGTGGCTTCAATTCGGTTGGTTTCGGTGTCAGTGGGCTCGCGGCTGTGTTGGTGTGTTATTTTGATCTCGCTTAGTTTTGTGATATAAATGTATCCCTTATGGTACAGACCCAATCACGCAGTGGTAATGGGACACCTTAAGAACTACGACGTAGTTACGCGCCTGAAATGTGGACGTTTTTACGAACACCTTCATCTGCTCGTGTTCTTCACTCGGCCAGGTTTGGCGGCGAAGCGACTGAAATGATGCCGGGGGAGGATTACGGATGTCTATGCCCGTAGTGTACGTACCCGATGAAAGACGTTTACATAAAAATAAAATAATGAACAAACGAATGCATGGGGGGCACAGTGAAACAGCAGGTCGATGACCTGACGAACGATGTGCTGAATTGCAGAGACCATATGAATTCGCAAGTTTAGTGTTCACTGTTTGGTATTCGAGGACACCAACGTTTTGTGAAAATCGCCGACCGGGAAACCTTCATGTAATGACGGATGGAATGCAAAAAAAAAGCGATATTGTCTTTGTCGGTTTCTTTAAAGAAATTAAGTACTCCAGATATATTTTGATGGTCCATCCGAGAAGGAAATGTTTTCCAGTCTCACTGAGCACTACCAAAATATCCAATAGCAGCATTTCCCAATGTTTACCTTAAAGGGATACTGAACCGAAATTTGGATTTCGCAAAATAAGGCCGCAGAAGCGTTGAACGGGACGCTACGAACTCCAAAACATCAGTCATACATCGATATCTCAAACGGATGGCCGTACTTTTGGAAAAGAAGGGCGCGATGATGCGAGGCCTTTGACGTCACTGTCCTCCAGGAGAATTTGAGAATGAGGGGAAGCGGCCTCGCTTCTCTCCTCCTCGCTTCGGTTCACCAGCTCGAGGGAATGAAGCGAGGAGGAGAGGGAATGGGAATCGTGACGTGCCTTGTCTCGTCGGCCTCGTCGGCCGTGTTCAATCGCAAACTTCTTTTCCAAAAATACGGCGATCCGTTGGAGATATCGGTGTAGAAGTGATGTTTTTGGGTTTTGCAGCGTTCCGCCGATCTATCCAGCTCTGTTTTGTGAGCTCGAAATTTCAGTTCAGTATCCCTTTAAAGGGGCACTGACACATGAAAATCATATATTTTTTTTATTATCCAAAACGATTGAAAACGATGCCGGGACATTACCCTCAAAAGTTGAAACTTGGGAATTCAGTAAAAAGTGTGAAGTTTGTGAAATAAAAAAAAAAAAAAAACAATTTCAAAATGCCGAATTCGAAATTCCCGCGCGATCCGCGCCGGTGCGTTGACGTCAAATTTTGCGGAGTCCTGAGAGTCGACTTTCTTTCACGACTCGGTGCTGCTGCCACCGCGAACCGAAGCGAGGAGGAAAGGAACGGGAGATAAGGGCGCCGGCGGACCGAGAAAAACCGGTTTTATTCCCTGCGAGCGGTGCCGCCTGCCCAGGCGGCATGTTTTCCGAGGGAGGATACAATTCCAGCAGGCGACATCACACCGGACTCCGATTTTCGGTATTTCTAAAAGAAGGGCCGTAGTGCGTTCGCAATTGCGTTAAAAAACATGCTTTCGATTGCCGTTAATAAATGTTATAGAAATGTCACCTACAGAGTTTCTAAATTTCATGATTTTCGACGTCACGAATCAAAAGCAGCGAGGAGGCGAGGAGCGGCAGAGAAAAACGCCAAAAATAAAAAGACGCGCGCGCGCGTGGGAATATTTTTTTTCCGCGATGCGGTATTTCTTTGCGTGTCTATGACTACAACTTGCGTCGTTTTAGACAATAAAGAAAATACGACCCTTGGGGTGTCAGTGCCCCTTTAAGAAACTATTTGTTATACGGACATTTCCTTAGAGGGTATTGAGAATGAGATAAAAGACAAAAACGTCAATTGAAGTTTGACGTCTGTTTTCCGTATAATTTGCGAAATAAAACTAAATGGCGCAACAGAATTAGCCTCTAGCAAGCTTGGCTAAAGTCAAAACCAGTTAGTATTTCATGGATTTGGGTAGACAGATAGTTATTTGTTTGAACAGGTACGCTTTTTACTTTCAGTGGCGTCGAGAGTAAATCCGACATCAACAACGCTGCACTCGAGTGACTATACCGTGCTGGCGGCTTCTTTTCGGCGTCATATATTGCGTGCCTCAGGCGCTTTTGTCAGGCACTCAAAAGCTGTCTTTGACAAGTTTTTCATCCGGAATGCCCAACCCTTTGTAAGTAAATAAATTAACTGAATTAGATATCTCAAGAAAATTGAAGGACTGCAGACATGAGATGAGACCGAGCACTATGTATAGTTTCTTTAAATTCATAAATAAACAGATTACGCGAATGTTTATAGCGCAAAAATGGTCCACCCATATAATCAAAAGCAACTGTTTTGGATTTGTCATGAAGGCAGAGCGCGATGCTTTTAAGAAACCCACATAGTGACTACTTGCGTTGAATACATTTGCCTTCATCTTTAAGATCAAATGCGTGATCATAAATTTACCTCGCGCTTCTCAAAGCGCCACTAACACTTATCCACTATCACTTAAGCAAATTTCCGCTGTCATTAATACTTGGCCTCGCAACCCTCGTCTGTCTTAGAGACATCCACATACTCAATGTGCGCCAGTGCTCACGCTGATTCCTTTCCTCACTCGTATCCGGTACGCGGACGGTGCAAATAGGCATAACCTGTTTTAAAATAAAGTGCAGAAGCTGTGCACATTATGATGGCATGCACTTAGGTAGCCGCAATAAATATCAAACGACACTTCACGAAGCAAGAAAAAAAAATCCCGGTAAAACGCGACGTAAAACACGGGTACAACACCTTCGCTAAGGCGCGGAGGGAAGAGAGGAGCGATGAGTTGAAGCCACCTTATAGAACACCACCTTGAAAGAAGGCCTCCGCGTGGTCTCCTCTCCTTCTATGTAACGTCATCAGAGTCAAATCGGGCTAACTCGGCTATTGGGCCCGAGCCCGACCTTCGACGCGCTGATTGGACACGAGCCCCAGCCGAACACTGAAACAGCACTCGTGCCAAATCTCAGGCCTGGATCGATCTGACTGTGATGACACGTGCGGAGGCCTTCTGTCTAGGTGGTGTTGCCTTATGGCGGCCGCGTCAGGTGATTCCAAGATGGCAGCACCTATGCGACGGAAAGTGGAAAGGTCTATAGACCTTTGCAAAAATGGCCTTCTGCGCGCTGCCATCTTTGCCTTCTGGGCTGTGGAACGTCTCCTGAGCATGCGCTGTAGCTCTGTTGTGCTGTATAGCAGACGCTGCGCATGCCTCCACAGCTCCGTGACTCAGAATTTTAGATGCGGAGCATCTCTTGCTCGGGTCTATGTCCCGCGGCGTCGGCGTCGTAGTCCGCACTCACACTACGCATGCGCAACTCTCCTCCTTCCCTCTCTCCAACAGCTGCGCGTTACTCTCTCCGCTCTCTCTCTCTACCAGCTGCGTGCACTTCGCGTGCGTTCGCTATCTACTGCTCGGATCTATGCAAAACCACCTAGAGGAGAAGGCCAGAAAACGCCTCGAGTGACGTCACGGCAGCAGGCTGACGTGCGCCGCGCTATAAGCTGAGCTGAAGGCTTCGCGCGTAGGTTTTACGTCGTAGAAACGCGGGTTTTCGCACAATTTATTTTTTATGAGCTAACATGAGAGCTGTGAACGCCGAGTCATTTAAAGCACCAATTTTAGAACGCAGGAAAATTTTTATAACCTACAATTATCGTAGTGAAATACAAGAAAGTGATATCTTGACACAGATGTGTTCTTTTTTTAAGCGATAAACTGGGTGGTGTAGTCTCTGAACGACATGGGAGTTGTATAAAAGAAGAATCCATGTGAAATGGCAATAATCGAAGTAATGGGACCAGATAAAATGAACTACAGTAACAATCGGATAAATGATGCAGAGGCATTCACTTAATTTCATTTCATTTTATTCACCTCAAAGGCATCTGAAGACGCATTACATGAGGGAGATTCACAAATAACAGACATAAAAGACATAACATAAAAAATAAACACCAACAAAAAAATCACACACACACACACACAAAAAAAACGCTTATTAGCATGTTATTGTTATGATGCAGTTTTACAAATCAAGGTTCAGTTAAACAAATTAATGCACTTCATTTTAAATGAAATGGGATATCTCTCAGTTACAATATGGTCGGGTAGTTTGTTCCAGTCAGTGGTGCAAAGTACTAAGGAGGAAAAGAGGAAAGTGTAAGTATGGCACTGAAATGGTTCCATCTTGCAGGAATTATCTAATATGGATTATGTAAAATTGGCAGCCCAGCACTAAGTAGATTGCAAATCGGAATCTGAGTAATATACAGCTTGAATAAAACACAATCGGGCTATTTTTCGTCTTCTTTCTATATTAGGAAGATTTAGGCTAGCTTTTAAAGCGGAGACACTAGTTTCGGATGAATAATCACTGCATATAAATCTGGCTGCTTGGTTTCGAAGATTCGAGCTTCGAGATTAGGTAGCTTAGGTGTGGATTCCAAATTATGCTTGCATATTCTAATCTTGGGAGGATAAATGTTTTGTATGCGAGTAGTTTTGTTTCAATGGGAGCTAGATCCCTACTGAAAAATCTCAATGGCATGAGAAATTTCTGTGTCCAATAAACACATATGAATCAAATGAGATATATAAGAACATATAAGATCTATATGATATCTAAGAAACTTGTAAAAAGTTTCTTATACGGTTCATATATCTTATATAGTTTTCAATAGTTATTATATATCTTGTATGATTCATGTGTTTGTTAGATAAGAAATTTCTCACACAAATGGCTTTTTCACAAACCAAGTGTTTTTAGTGCACTATTTGTTATTTGCTCAATCCATGATAATGAGTCTGTAAAATACACGCCCAAACACTTGTACGACAATGAGTGTTCTAGTGGTTGTGAAAGTAATAAGTACTGGGTTAGTGTTTTAGTGGAGGACTTAATTATGGACATTTGTTTGCATTTATGTGTGTTAATGTTAATCTGCAGTAGGGAACACCATGATGATATTGTATCTAAATCGTCTTGGACAATATTGTGATCACTATAAGTGTATTAATTTCCTGGTAAATAACTCAAGCATCAGCGAAAAGTCTAATTGTCGATTTAATTGATGATGGTAGGTCAATGACATATATTAGAAACAATAGAGGCCCGAGTACACTACCCTTAGGGACACGTGATGCAACAGTAACGGGACCGAAATTGCCAGACAAGTATAAAAGTAATAAGTTAACATTCTAAAATTGTGATGTGCTGGTTTGAAAAATGTATTGCACATAGTTTGAAAAATGTATTGCACATAGTTTGAAAAATGTATTGCACATATTTTGACAAACTTAGACCTGTGATAAATCTGTATAGGTTCAGCAATTCAATGAACTCTGCCTTTTCAAATATAGTACTTGTTTTGCAGCAAGCAACCTATCCTAACTGGTTACTACATTGAAAAAAAAAAAAAAACACCTGTAACCTATTTCTTGGCAATTTCATAATGTGAAAACTTTATCTTTGCAAAAAAGTGCAATAATACCCGAGCATTGCCCCATACGCTGATGTACTTCAGTACCGAGTCTGTGAAACGACATAGTTAGGGCGGCTAAAAACAAGTTTTGTACACAAAGAGAAGTGGGCATGGGAGCTTCATATTCAAAGTTGCTTGCATTTACAATAAAGAAGAGAGTCGTAAAAAAGAAATTGGTCACCTTTGAACACTGCGAAGCGAGCCTCCTGGTATCCATAAGTTCTGCAAATATCCGTCTTGAAAATAATTGATACACATGCTTCTTAGATGCCGTAGATTTTGTGACACCGAGACACACAATATCTGTGCAGCATGTCGGCATTTACGCTGTAGCACCACAAGATACCTAAGACACTGCTACAAGGACACCGACTATCTGCACACACACAAACACACACACAGATTCACCGACTTCAGAGAGCAGTTGCCTTTACATGAGGATGAAGCGCAAGCACGTTGCTGGCCGGACAGGAACTAATTTGTTTAGCGTTGACCCCTTAGCTTTTTTTTTTTTTTGATTTTGCACTGGCACTTTTTGTATTGTTCTCCTTGCAACAAACAAAGGTTTCTCAGTTGAATGTTTTCACTGCAGTCCAACACATGCTTCAGCTCAAACTCACAATGAGTTCACCATCACAGGCATCAGACGTACTCTTCCTTGGTCTGAGTTCGCTTCTTGACATCTGTGACGGTTGGCAGCAAGTGTCTTTGATTGCAGAGTTTCAGCTTTCCATTTCTTTTGTTTGGCATTCTTGGCATCAATGCGAACATTCATCTTGCTACAAAGATGTCACAAGAAAATGCTTGTCCATTTTCTTGTGACAACAACACGTGTTTTAAGATGAGCTCACTCGTATGTTAACTTTCACAGTAGTCGAAGTCGGAAGTCTCCTTTTCGGCGAGTAGTTCCATTATGAGTTATGTAACAAGTCGGCACTGGCTGGGCATCACCAATTGGTGAACACCATAGTTGTGTTCTACAGCATTTACACCAGGAAACACAAGCCCTTCTATAACCAGTTTCATTGCGAGAGCACAGTCTTCCTGTGCGAGCAAACTGTAGCCAACTTGTTTCGTGCTGTTGATGCGGCCTTGCATTTTTCGCCCCTTAGGTTTTCCAAGGTGGTGTAGACCAGTGTTGCGGAATGGGCACCCCTATTCCATTCCATTCCGGGGAATTAGAGTTTTCGATAATTCCATTCCTTTCAACTCCTAGCAATGGGGACACTGTGCCCATTCCCACTCCTGGAATGGCTGAATCGTTCCATTCCATTCCTCTAATTCCTAAACGTAAAAAGGCACTTGGTGGCTACATTGTGTTGCAGGGTTGGGCAGAAATACTAAAAAATGTACTTGGAAATAAAAATACTGGGACAGATGAAAATAGTAGCTAAAATACTGATGCTCAAATATATCTGTAAAAATGCATCGCGATACGTATTGGAAGTACATTTTGAAAAGAGGCAAAAAGTCTTTGGAAATACAAATACATGAATACATTTTAGGCAGGGCAGAAATAAAAAATACTGATAATGCAATACATTTTTCAAATTTCTTTGAGACGTCAACTGAGATGAGGCTTTAAGTATGAAGTGGAAGTTTTTTTTTATCCCAAAATTACTATCCCGCTGGCTTGGCACTTCGCCTTGAAGGTAGTGGTTCCGGACGGAGAGGAGTCTTCAATGGGTTCAAAAAAAACCTTCTATCAAGGATTGACCGCGGTCTCTTCCCTGGCACTCTGTCTGTCTGACGAGTGATGCCAAAAGACTTCGACCTCTAATTATATTCCATCATAACATCACCACTCCCCTGTCCAATAAGGGCGCCCCTGTCAACACTGATCACATGACGTCACGGTGGAATGAACTAGTATTCTTGTATCTGTAGGTGTTGCCTTGAACATGAAACTTTTCCCACGCTGCTGTAAAAAAGGACAATACGTACTTTCGTTGTAGGTGACCTCGTTGAAGATCATGTAGGCAGTTGCTTTGAAATTTTCGAGAATAGTGGACCATCTGAAGCATCCTGGAGCACATGCCTTATCTTTTGTTACGGTTGAAAAATCGATACAGTGGCATCCCTGTTGTGACGGTCCTTCGTGCCGACCCTCCGCCTCCAACGCTTGAATGGCAGTCCTCAAGTTTCGTCTAGCATCATCCAAACAGAGACCTCGTGGATTGCGACCTGAGATGGCCGGCACAGGGGCGAGCTCTCCGAGAAACAGCGCGATTGAGACGAGTCGCAGGTGTACGAAGTCTTGGTCGGCACAGCGAGGCCAAGTCTGGCCTACTTCCTGGTTATCGGATCACCAGAGCAGAGGGTCACGTTCACGTGGACTGATGACGTACCCTTGAGCAGTGCAAAATTACAGGCCCAGACGCATTCGGATATGTGTTGAATTTCCCTGCTTCAGTCATCCTACTATTTCAAGTCAACCACCGCCAGAGTCGTGTTGAGCGGACTGTGACTCAGCAACTCGGCCACAGGCCAAGCAACACTTCCTTTGATTTCCTATTTCTCAAGGCTCTAACTAACTAGAAGCGGGCATGAGTCCCGACTGCGCAACATTTCTCAGAAGAGAAAAATAATTTGTAAAATCGGAAGGAACCTTGCCCAGCATAGTAACAATGCACCAAAATCTCCTTGACCCTAACTCCCTCGGAAATAAAAAAAAAGCAAAAGAAAAGGCGTTTGGACTTGTATTTTGTTTTTCGGGGGGGGGGGGGGGGGTATTTCTTAAGAAATGTAACGAAATACATTTCACCCTATTGCATCGCGATTAAAAGAAACATTCCACATGTATTTGATACAGGAATAGAGATACTGGCGAACAAATGTATTGCGGCACAGAAATACAGATACAAAATGTATTGCGGAAATACGATACTGCCCAACCTTGTTGTGTTGCCGGCATAAGCAGCTGAAAGCTGACATTATCAAAAGCATAAACAATTGAAAAAAAGAAAGAAAAGCTAAATGCCTAAAAAAAACACTAATTTTACTAAGCTCACGGTGCTGGATTGCCTGGGGTGACTCGTAGCGTCCGCAGATGTCCATCGCAAGGTGAAACAAAGTATGCAGAGACTAAAGTCAAAGGAAATGAACTGGAATCCGCTAGCTTGCTTGTAACCCTAACCCACCTGAATGTAAACAATATAACACAGAAAACAAGCATCGGAACTAAGACCAAGTAAAAGGCGGACTTACACGTAAAAATGCAGCATAAAAAACAAGCGTCGGAGCAAAGCGCAAGAGAAGAGGGAAGTGAATCTCGCTTTGTTTTAATGGGGAAGCAAACCCAGATTTCGCACTTCAAAGGAGTGCGCGCGAATGAACGTGGAAGGCAGCAGGGTTGGCCACCTGCTAAACAACGCTCCTCGAACTATAAGAAAACAATAACTGATCATCTTTCGGCGGCGCGCGAGATTGGAGCTCTGCGAGTTATGAGTGGCCCCGCGCCCCCAGATCTTTTCTGGGGGCGCGGGGCGACTCCATGCCGCCGAAAAAAACAACAAAAAAACAACAAGACAAGAAGGACGATGAGGAGGCGTGCATGGCGGTTTCTTTCTATGCCGCACCCTTAGTTTCTTTAGCTTGGTGCTTGGTTTCTTGTTTCGCTCTCGTGTAACACCAGTGAAGCCCGTCGCCAACGCGTCCGTGAAAGGCGCCACCGCCAACCCCCCCCCCCCCCCCTCTGCTCTTTGTTTTGACGCTTGTTTTTTGTATTCCATTTATTGCAACTGACTCGCTGACTGGCTCGGTATAGCTCAACGTAACCCCCCTCCCCCACCCCCCCCCCCCCCCCCCAAAAAATAATATATATATATATATATATATATATAAATAAATAAGTAAATAATAAATAAATAAAAAATATATAAAGACCCGGGCCATTCCATTCCCACTCCATTCCGGGCATAAGGCATCTAATTCCATTCCCATTCCATTCCCCTCAACGTTGCCGTCATTCCATTCCCAGTCCATTCCGGGGTCACGAAAATGCGGAATGATTCCGGAATCATTCCAACTCCGGAGAGGCAACTCCGCAACACTGGTGTAGACTGCATGGCTGGCCACATAGCCCAGGGCCGGGAGGGTCTGTCTTATTTTTTACAGCCCAGGGCCACATAGCAGGTATATCACGTTGCAGGTAGGGCTTCAAGTATCCGCTCGCTTGGGAAGATCTTCCTAGTTTCCAACCTTGCTAGCTGTAGTGATCGTTGACAGAGTGCTCCTCAGCAGTATTTTGTTTTCATCTTCGTAAATGTGCCTTGTAGACACGTGATATTAGAAGCAAGCCAGTTGACTATACATTCCGAAGCACTCTTCTAAGCTGTCAGTTTTCAGCTTGTCCCATGGAGGCCGTACAGTAGCCCGAGTTCATCAAAGCAGTATCTGGGATGTGTATTTGACCGCTTCTGCAAGAAATAGAACGAAAAAGGAGGAAATCATATTAATCCAAAGAAAGGTAATGTAATCAAAAATGGTTACAGAAATACAAAAAAGAGAAGAAAAAATGCTCTTTTTTAAAGTGTAGCTGAAGTGGTTCCGTATTTGAGAGAAAACCCTGGCAGTGTTTCGATCTGGTATTTCGGATCACAAACGTTAAAATTATTCTTGAATTTGATGTGCCGAATGCGTTATAATAATAATGCTTATTGCACGAGCACATAGAACCAGGTACAGAAAATAATAATAATAATAATTAATAATATTAATAATAATATGCTCCATAGAGCTTCCTGGTGTGTGTTTGGATTCCTTGGGGAGCCTGAAGGGGCGCCAGCTAAATTGTTAGTATATGGCTCTGGTGTATGGATAAGTAAACTGGTCAATGAACCATATTCCGGCTTGCGTGCACTCCTAACTACAGCTCAAAGACCCGCTAAAATATAGGTCTCACTAGTTAGTTGCGGCGGATCATTTCCGCGCTCTGATGAGGATACACAGAAGCGACACGATGTACTTCTTTTTTATTTAATTTTTACACTGATGTGCTGGTTGCAACCGCGATAACCTATCACTTGCATACCTTGCGAAAATCATTCCAATCTGAACTCATAAATCAAGTCGTTTTTATTTAGGTCTGCACCTACAAGTAGCGCGAGCATTTGAATATGTTGCTTCCAGGCCACAACCAAATCACGCCCATGTACGCATTCAGCGAAAAGTAAAAACAAGAAACGAAACCACGATCATAAAAATTGAAAAGTTCTCACCCTGCCATGCCGTCAAGGAGCGAGATCTTCCCGTCGATTCGCTGTATAGTCCACGCTTTCGTAGTCATCCTTGCAGAAACTCAAATATGGACACTTTCACATCCAGTTTTAAGCCAAAGCGCGGATAAACAACAGCTATACGGAATGACAGCACCAGTGGACAGCACCGACAATCGAAAAGCGAAGTTCACGTTCACGACTTCACGTTCACACACGACGCCGCGGTTGTGTTGTATTCCAAAATGTGCTCGATCTCACTCGTCTGACCCTCGGCGTCCAAAAACCTACTCGCTTCTAGAGTTGTCCTATACTTCGTTTCAGCTTCGGTCCGAGCGCGGACGATGTTACGAGCTGAAGGGCCAATCAAACAGCGAAAGAGGCACAACGTCATGGCGTCCTCTCTGCAGTTGATAGGAGCAGCCGGTATTCGCCGTCTCTCTGCGCGTGCTCCTCCGCCGGCTAGTCCTATCAAGCGCAGAGAGCACGCCATGACGCTGCGCTTTTTGCGCTGTTTGACTGGCTCTTCGGCTCATAACATCGGCCGCGCTCGGACCGAAGCTGAAACGAAGTATAGTTGATTCCTCCAGCCTCATCGTCACGTGACCCAACCCGCAGGAGTAACTAAAAAAGCCGTCGAAGAAAGAAACGCGACGGACGACCGTTGGGGGAGAAAAAGTAAAAAAGGAAAACAAAACGCGACACCGTGGCGCCTTTTTCTTTTCATTTTTTTTTGTTTGCATCGCGTCAAGCGTAGAGAGAAAGAGTAAGTAAAAGAGAACATGCCTTGCAAAGAAGCCAACTTTCAAGGGGAGTCTTGCGGAGAAGCGCACTACCAGTTCAGCCTACTCATGCCGACGCTCCTTGAAGGGAGAGAGGGAAGCGCTACGGCCTTAGCTCTAGGTGGTGTTGGTCTATGTCCCGCGGCGTCGGCGTCGTAGTCCGCACTCACACTACGCATGCGCAACTCTCCTCCTTCCCTCTCTCCAACAGCTGCGCGTTACTCTCTCCGCTCTCACTCTCTACCAGCTGCGTGCACTTCGCGTGCGTTCGCTATCTCTTGCTCGGGTCTATGTCCCGCGGCGTCGGCATCGTAGTCCGCACTCACACTACGCATGCGCAACTCTCCTCCTTCCCTCTCTCAAACAGCTGCGCGTTACTCTCTCCGCTCTCTCTCTCTACCAGCTGCGTGCACTTCGCGTGCGTTCGCTATCTCTTGCTCGGGTCTATGTCCCGCGGCGTCGGCGTCGTAGTCCGCACTCACACTACGCATGCGCAACTCTCCTCCTTCCCTCTCTCCAACAGCTGCGCGTTACTCTCTCCGCTCTCTCTCTCTACCAGCTGCGTGCACTTCGACTTCGCGTGCGTTCGCTTCTACTCACACCGCGCGCGCATGCGCAACTCTCCTCCTCTAGTCTCCTCTCCTTCAAGCGATGCTCCGCATCACCCCATGGTTCCCCTCCAGAGAGGGTGTAATTTTTCGCCCGGGTGATAAGCGATGCAAAGGTCTAGCGGCGTGACGTCGGAGAGGCTGATGTATAGAAAGCGACAGCTTAGGAATCACAGGGTTATTAGTTTCACGTTTCCGTCTACGTGATTCGTCCCTCGGCGCTCTTATCCGTTAATGCCGAAATCTCATTAGAGAGTTTTAGTAGATCGTTCCGATACCTCCAATACCCCCGATAACGATACTATATATGTAAGCGCAAAGGCGGAGGCAGAGTATCGGGTATCGTTATCGGAGTCATCGGAACGATCTACTAAAACTCTCTATTGACTGCTCGCTGCTCAGCGGTAATTAAGGATGCGGTCGCGTGCTCGCCAGGTTCTGTCACGGCCAGACTGGAAGCGCGCGCTCTCTTTCTCTTCTTACGGCCTTTGCAATTGGGGCAATCGCCACCTCCCGCCGCAATTCGCGGGGGGCGCTGTCACTTCACCCCTGGGCTACCCTTTGCCGTTTGCACAGAGCGCGTCTGACAGTGTATCTCAGCGCTGTCGCAACTTGCGGCCGAGATTTTTATAGCCTTTGACACCTGATCCTTATGTTTAGACCCTCAGCCACTATCTAATGCGCTTCTGATGAGCCCAAAACGGTGAATATTTGACGCACATCTCCGAGAGATTCGGGAGTAAAAAGCAGTAAGTAGAGACAGCGAATGCAATTGCGGAAAAACTACACTCGTCTTTACCTCCAGGACTTCTGCTGCAACTCAAGAAAGGAGAAGACGGACCCCTTCTACGTGGAGGAACCTTAAATGATAAATAATTCGTAGATTCTCGTGAAATGTAAGCAGGCCCAATCTATCTATTGCCGTGGTCTGCGTCATCATTTCATAGGCCGCACATAAAGTCGGTCAGCTGCTCTAGACGAAGGTGTAGTAGTCTGTACAATTTTCGCACAGTGCATATTACAGCCTAAAGTGCATGCTTCCTCGAGGGCTTGTGCACATATCCAGCTGATTTTTCGTTTCTGTCCGTGACCGTCTTTGCATGGTTCATCAGAAGTATTCTGAGGACCTTGTTGCAAATTAAACCAGCCAAGCGCTTTGAGTGACTGTTGTCAATGCCCTCTGGGCAACTTAGGATTGGTGCGTCTTCAAGATAGGGTGCAATGAGTAGTTGCAAAACTTCGTGGACATTTGTACGCGAAAGGTGCTTAACTGCCTTAAAAAAAAAAAAAAAGCAACAATGTTGTCCAGAAGTGCGGGGAACCTAGGATTTAGATAATGAAGTCCGCTTTTATCCTGGCCTTGCAATAAGACGAACAGAGGATCACCTCTGTTACTCGTAGTCAACAGCATAACACAGGTGTCGCACCTAAACTCACTAATGAGTTCAATAAACCGTTGCCAAAACAACAGCCTACGAAGCTCGAACACCAGCGCAAAGCAGCTCGAAAGGACTCTCCGAGTGGGGTAAAGTGGGGTGAGGTGGTTGCGCCCCTGGCGGAAAGCAAGTGAACTACATATGGAGAAAAAATGCCATTGACTCCCGGGCGATTGCAAAGGCCGTAAGAAGAGAAAGAGAGCGCGCGCTTCCAGTCCGGCCGTGGTTCTGTGTTTCTAAAGCTGAGAGGGAGTCTACAATTATGCATCTTGGTGTCTTTGTGAATTCACGCGTCATTGCCTGCGTCTTGTTGACCGCTGCAAACAAACTGAACAGAAGTTTACGCGCGCGATGTATAGGGTCGGATTGCCTCGCAGTAACGCGTCGGATAGCTGCGCGGCTGCACAAATACGACAGTAATGCACAGGGGTCGCGAACACGCGGCCCGCGACGCTCTGGGAAGCAGTCCGCAAGCATCCCGCGGCGGCGAGCCCCCGTTCCCACGCATGGCTCGAGTGCTGCACGCGCCATAAGAAATGGTTTTATAACGTCGATTATTTTCCGCTCAAAAAGGAACTTTCCTCGTACAGCGTGTTCACGCATTTTTCACTATTATGTTTATTTTTTGGGTGAAGTATTGCTTCGTCTAAATATCGGCTTTTCACTCTTTTCTTGCGTAAATCAACCGGAATGGCAATACCACTGCAATAAGCATCGAGCGCAACCTCTTTGCACAAGGATGCACCCCGGTTGCACAAACTCTTGCTCAGCGGGAGAAACTGTCAAAAATAAACCTATAAGACTGGGCTTCTAACAAAACCTTTAAAATTTAAAAAATAAATCATATAATGCTGCTAAAAAACTTGCAGGATAGCAAGAACTGCCGTACGAAGAGAAATTTATATATACCTATAGAGCTTAGTAAATTGTACGACAGGCCAAAGATGGTGTGCTTGCTCTAGTTCTACTGAAAACTGCACGTACAGTGGTATGGCGGTGTTTTAAATCTTTTTATAACACCAGGTGTGGGCCCAAAGTAGTCGTATGTGCAAATGAAAGCTAAAGATGGCAGAACAATAAGCTTAGAAAAATATCGTTTCTTGTCTAGAAAATCTCAGGGGTCTTGCTCGGACAGTCAGCTGCTTTGCAACATGAAACACCACAACTGTTTGTTTATATTTTTTGCCCAAAATAACAAATCCCCCCCCCCCCCCCTCTTTGGCCCTCGTTTTTTCGGGGGTGGGCTATCTGGCTCCCGCACTCGAATGAGTTTGAGACCCCTGGCATAGCGTATCGCATTGGGAGGGGATTACTAGTAATGGATAAAACGGGAAGGAAGTGAATACTGAGTGCGTGTGACTGGTCAAAACACGTCTCGATTCTATGGCACATTGGTGGAAGGCGGCTGATTATGTCCTCCCCGAGTCTGATATGATACAAACGCTTTCAGAGCGTGCCACAGAGTAAGACCACCTAGAATAATCAAAGCCTGCGCACTAGAATGTTGACGTCATCACAGTGAGATCGAGCGAAGATACGGATTGGACACGAGTGCCACGTCGGTGCTCGGCTGGGCCTCGTGTCCAATCAATGCGTCCGTTCTATGGAGGGAGCGGAGAGCGTTCGGAGACCTTTATTATTCTAGATGGTGTTGGTTCGAGCCGCCGTTGTGAACCTCGTCTTGCCCTACCCAGATGCCGATGCTGAGCCACTGAATCGGGCGTTGACGAGACTGCAGGAAGCCATGCGTTAGAGGTAATGACACCGTGGAGGCTAGAAAGGCAATATACTTGTCCTGCTACTCTAGGAATGAAGCGAATCTAATAAAGTTGAACGCGAAGGACGGCAAATATAATGAACGCCTCACCATCCCAAATCGGCAAATGATTGTCTTTTCGGTAAAGTGTTATGCTAAAGTCTTTCATTCCTGCGGTTAGTTGCCACATGTTCACTGAGTATACACGAGGTTTCATATGAACTAACTGAGAACTGTCTTCAACACAGACCGGGACGCTAAGAAACGCCGCGCACTCGGAAGAACTCTCGTGAGCTGCAGCAGAAAAACAATGGTTTAACTATTTGGCCGAAGACGATCTTAAAAACCGTAGTAGTATTTCTTTGAACACAAGTGCAAAATATGCGCGTTCCTTACTATTTTCGGGAAACAATACATAAAAAAGTCGAGCAAGCGATTCTTTTGTATTAAACTTCACCCCCCACCCCCTCCCCCCTCAGATCACCACCGTTTACATATGGTTCGATACGCTGTCGTTTCTTTTGTCAGGCGAGTTTCGTGGGTAGGCTTTTTTTTTCTTTTTTGCAAGAAACTACAAATGCCTTTGTTATTATTTATTTTTTTTTAAGTTACACCCTTCCAGGGATGTTTAAGCGAGCAATTTGATATTTGTTGCATACAAAACGGATAGCAAAGGCCCCCCGTTCAAGAGACAAGATGACGGTCGATCGGTGCCTGCGCGACCTTTCGGTACTCTTTCGGTGTGCAACGATCGCGCTTCCCGAGTTCCAAATAGGACCTCAATTCTCTTGGCTCTGCACTGGGCCCGGAGGAGCAGCCCTAACTAATCGGCACCGGCGGAGGCAGCGTTGGTCCGAGCCCCGCCTAACGACTTCCGGGGAAGCCTCCGAATGCTGTCGCAGTGGATTTAACGCTCACACGGGGAGGAGAGGAGGCGAGATTAATTGCCGAGCGCGGTGCTCGCTCTTTGGGCCGGGCGACTGCGGCCGGCAGTTGGACGTCTTGGAGTCCTATTTTCCGGAAAGCAGGAAGGGGGGGGGGGGGGGGGGGAGGGGCAGAGAGAGAAGAGCGCGAGCACGGTGTCGGAAACAGTCCGCCGCAGAGGGTGCAAACACCAGGGGCAGACCGCCGGAAGGAAATATTTCGCTGCGGTGCTATATATTTCAGTGGAACTGAGCGCCGCGCTAAGTGGTTGAGGAGAACCGCAGCAGCGGCAAGGATTGGAGAAGCTTGGCCGCCGTCAAAACTTCCTCGAAGAAATATACTATACACTGCACCAAAGCTACGTGCAATTTCCACGACGTCAGGTGACGTCATATGGTGTCACGTGACATCACTGTCACGGCTAGTGACATGTCATGTAATGTCACCGTCACATAACGTCATGTGTCATGTGACGTTATTGTGTTACGTGACGTCGCATTATACCATGACGTTTAACGAAGAAATTTCCCCGCTAAATTTAGCGGATACTTTTTCCCGCTAAATTTAGCAGGAAAATTTTTCAGCCACGGCGACCCGATATGAGGCACCCGGATCCGCTGCGAAATCTGGTTTTAACAACTGTCGCAGTAAAAATTATAGAAAAAAAAAAAAAAGACCATCAAATTAGTCGTTTAACTTTTAGGCAGCAGGAAGGTGGTTTATCTTTAAAGCATGGCAAAACGCAAAACAAAAAAAAAGAACACATCAGGCGTTTTTGTTTATACAACGTGAGGTCGATTTCGCTTTGAGCTACACGAAGAAACTGGCTCATGCTGCAGATGAGAATTGTAGCCAGTGCAATAAGGACCGTTACGTTGGAACCTTTAACCGTGATTCATGTGGTGGTGATGACACGAACGCACGCCGGTATATCATGCTCAGCCATATCGAAACGAGCTGGAGAGAATAGGGACTTTTAGCAAACCGTTACCATGTTGCACATACCGCACTACTGGAGACTTTGGAACATGCTTTTAAGCACTCGATCTGCGGTCTCGGTATCACTCCGGGGCTCTGCTTAAAAGCTTGCTTCGATGGCTCCAGTAGTGCGGTGCGAGGAACACGGTAGCGGTTTGCGAAAAGTCCCTATTGTCCCCCCAATATGTCTGCCAAGGTGGAGATCATTCTTTGTTTCTTTGCTTTTTTAATATAAGTTTGGATTGAAACGCTAAAGGAATCAATTCATACATAAAATTAATCAAACTTTTGATGAGTAGAAATGAATGCAATGAATTGCACCTCGGGACATGATCGAGGACACAAGGAGTGCGTAATATTCTAATACTCCGAGAAATCCGACTTTAAGCTATGCATGATTTATGCACATGACCTCTGGTCTTGACAAAAGCTTATTGTCTCGGGAAAGAAACTTGTACAATTACTATTATAGAAGAGTTGAAATGAAAAGGACAATTAACCTTTCTGGTATGGGCGCTTCTTCTATGTCAGAATCGGGATCTGGTGCAATGCATAAAAAAATGTCATGCTATAAATGCAGAATATTCTCTTGTAAAATATTCCGCTGTTGACAGAAAACATTTTTGTTCTAAAGAAAATGTAAAGCTATGACTGCTAGTTTTTTCAGAGAGAGCTCAACAGTTTCTTGAATGTTCAAGTAAACAAAAACTCCGTAAACGCATGAACCGTTCTGCGCATGCGTGAAGCCGCCATAATTACTTTAGTTCACGGTATACGCGGGCGGCAGTACACGAGACGTCTCGTGCTGTCTCGTGTATCGCTTGCGCAGACCTGCAGTGGAATAATTGCACCTGCAGAACTATAATTCGTTTCAGCTTAAGTCCAGACGCAGCCGGTGCTACAAGCGCGAGCATGTGGCCCTGAACAGTGCCTGCACTGCACGAGCGCGCGTGCTGGGCTGGGACGATGAAAGTCTGGAGCTCGCGTGCTTGTAGCATCGGCGGCGTCTGACCTTGGCGTCTGTACTGAGTGCATATTGTTTAAGGGATTAAAAGAAAACTAGCACGCAAGATTAGGAAGGCTGAATTCAAACGTTTTGCATAAAATTTTGGCAAATAAAATCGGACTATATTTTACACTCTCCCTCGAATGCTCGCAACAAAACCTAGAGTATGAATGGGTAGAATAATAAATGAGTTGTGACAAAGCTTTCTGTAATAGGCGGTAGCTTGCGCCACCTAGCAAAGTAGCCGCAGCATCAACAGTGTCGGAGTCTTTTTCTTTCTTCCTTTTTTCCGAGCATGTCAGTTGAATTTAGCTTCCGTATTTGATGCGAGTAGTGCGTCACCCACTGATCTCTATGACTATTTGCTGGAACGCGTTTGCCCGCTCCGCGAATGCGGCCACTGTCGGCCATCGTTTTGGTAGAGTTATTTCATCTCTAGCCACACCATAGTGATATGGTGGCGCAATCTACCGCCTGTTAAATAGGGTACACTTTTCCACCCACAGCTGCAAGGTCACGGGGCGACTTCGTGGAAACTATTTAAACAAATAAATATTTTTCACCGAACGTATCCCTGCGCGCCAGGATAGCCACAAAACACTGAAGACTTACCGAAGGTAAGTTCCTGTCTTTTCGCGATCGGGGCGATTTGAACAGCGCGCCGCACAACATGACGGCATTGTCGACCTTCCTCTGTCACATCCACTGAGTTTCAAGAATCTGATTCGTCGAGCGACTTCTACCAATCACGAAATATCATCCACGGTACAGTGTACTAGACCCAAGACTATTTTTATGGCAGCTTGCTGCCACAGTGGTGTCCAGCATATTACCTATGATGGCTACAGATAATATAACTCTACAAAAAAATGGCCGACCGTGGCCACATTCCTGTGCATAGGCAGAGCTGGGCAAGCGCGATCCAGCAAATAGTCATAGAAAGGCAGTTAGAGGCAGACAGTAGGTATAGAAAAGCATAGAAAAGGCAGTTAGCGGCGGCAGCGGCAACATCGTCCCACGCTAACTCAGCGTTTTTACGCTTGCAGCCACTATCTAAGCTGCTGCATGGTTTCTGGCCGCTTCTGACAAGTGCGAGTGCGGAAGTCTTAAGCCATTGGTCCGGAAAGCAACGTCATCGACACCACTGGCCCACCAGGAGTCGCCGCCATCATCGCACTTATAAAAGCCGTCTTCGGGTCGTGGTCACCAAAGGCAGTTAGCGGCGGCAGAGGCAACATCGTCCCACGCTAACTCAGCGTTTTTACGCTTGCAGGTTGGTGCTAAATTTGTGTCTAAACAAATTACGTAAAAATTTGGTTCCGCTGCTGTCGCTGCTAAAACTGCACTTGTGGATTGATAAGATATTTCTGTGATATGTCTGAAGATGGAAATAACATATGTGTCGCGTGCAATGAACCACTCCCCCAAAACAACACTGTTCTGTGTTGCAGCGTATGCAATTTCAGTTATCATCTCGGAACATGCTCGGGTGTCTCTGAAAACTCCTTCAAGAAAAAAAAAATGCCGAATCTAAGAAAACGTGGAAATGCCCAACCTGTAAAAAGGGAGAAATGAGAGGTAACCTAGGTAGGCAAGAGCAGGGGCCGAGCAACGTACAAGATGATGGCTGTACGCTGACAGATATTGACAAAAAAAACTCTGCAATTTTGACGCTTCATGCCAAAGTTGATGCACTAATAGAAATGAAAGCCACTGTTGATGCTATCGAGCGCACAGTTCAGCTCATGTCCGATAACTACGACGAGCTGCTCTCTCAAATTCAAGAACAAGGAAAAGAAATACTAGAACTGAAATAACGTGTCACAGAAGTGGAATCTAGTAAAGATGTTGAACTGAAGCAGCTCAAACGGGAAATAAATGACTTAGAACAGTACAGTAGGCGTCAAAATATCGAAGTGCACGGGTTAGCTCCAACCGCAAACGAACACCTGCTTAACCAACTAAACACGCTCTCTGATCTGCTGGAACTGCCCAAGTTGACCGAACAAGACATCGAATCGGTGCACAGACTGCCACCCAGATCTGAAAAAGCGCCAGTTGTTCTGGTCCGGTTTTCTTCACGTGTAACAAGGAACATCTGGTTGCAGAAAAACGCCGCTCTGAAAGAACGAAACTCGACTGTACGTATTTACGAGGATATGACAGCGCAAAACAAGAGAATGTTCTTGGCAGATGAAAACTAAAGCAACTAAAAAGGGATACAGGTTTGCGTGGCACAAGGAGTGAAAAATGTTCGTGCGAAAAGCTGCGGGCGATCGTATAGTTATAATCGTAAGCGAAGACGACCTTGAATGGATTCGATAAAAAGTGGAAAGGAACGTGCAGCTGCACACCTATTTTCTTTTTAATGGAAAGTTCACCATTATCTAATCAATGCGTTCAGCCTGAAGAGTTTATCAATGCTCTAAGTAACCGAAAACAATTTGTGTTATCCTTTTTTCACATGAGTGTACGCTCCATGCTATCGAAAATTGATAACATTGAAGTTCTTCTTGATACCTTGCGTTTTTCTTTTAGCGTACTTATGTTCTCTGAAACGTGGTATACTCCTGATTCAAATGACTTCGTCTTGCCTAGTTACAATCATTTTTCTATAAGAAGAAATGCTAGAAGAGGGGGAGGCGTTTCAATGCTTGTAGAATCATCTTTGAATTGTGGCATTTTTCCCGATTTTACAGTACGGAATGACTCTTTTGAATTATTGTCAGTACTCTCTGATAACTACGTTTTCAGTGGGCTATATCGACCTCCCTCTGAAAATGTTAACATCCTGCTTTCTGTACTTGATAAAATATTGTCACGAATGACAAGTGATGAGGCGTCGAATGACCGAGTAAACTGAACGTTTAATGGGGCGAACTTGTGCCCAAAAATAAAAGGAGAAAGAGAGATAACAACAGAGCGTCGCGGGCGTCGAAGGCGGCGAAGCAGCAGGATCGAACGCTCAGGCGAAACTGAGTCCGGCTGGTTACGCGGAGCCCCTTTTGTACACGCGTGCGCTTCTGGAACAATCGGCGTGGAAGGTTCGGCGTGTAGAACATTCTGACCTCGAACAAGCAACACGGTTCTCGAATTTGCCAGAACTTCGTCAGAGTCAGAGTCAACAAAAATGCGTCCCCGCGGCCAGGGATCGAACCCTAGCTTTCTGCGTGGAAGGCACGCGCGATAACCGTTAGGCCACGAGCGCGCTGCCTGCTTCGTCAGCTGCGCTCGCGGCATTACTCCCCCCTTTAAAAAGTGCATCGCCCCGATGCAACACAAAACAAAAAAAAGAAATCCACAGGAAAAGGACAGCAGAATTGCGAGCCGCAGTTCACAGTTCACAGTTCACTCGTCGACGAGAGTGGAAAGTTCTATCGTTCGTAATACGGCTTCAGCCGGACGACGTGCACCACCTCGGGTCGCGGCTGACGTCTTGCAGATGGGCGCGTTCCGTCGGGAAGGACGTCGTAGTTCAAATCGCCGAGGCGTCGGATGATCTTGTAGGGTCCGAAATAGCGTTTCAGAAGCTTTTCGCTGAGACCGCGGCGCCGTATCGGTGTCCACACCCATACCCGATCTCCGGGTTGAAAGTGGACGTCCCGGCGACGAAGGTTGTAGCGGCCAGTGTCGATACGTTGTTGGGCTTGAATTCGGAGTCTGGCGAGCTGACGGACTTCTTCTGCCCGTTGGGAAACCACCTGGGCGTCGTCGCTTCCGTCGGCAGCCGGTTCGTGGGGTAACATCGCGTCCAGCATTGTTGTCACTTTGCGACCATGAACCAGTTGAAAGGGGGTAACCCCGGTGGTCTCTTGCACGGCCGTGTTGTAGGCAAAAGTGACGTACGGCAACACCTCGTCCCATGTCTTGTGCTCCACGTCGACGTACATGGAGATCATGTCCGCGATGGTCTTGTTGAGTCTCTCCGTCAACCCGTTGGTCTGCGGGTGGTACGCAGTGGTGCGACGATGGCTGGTGTGGCTGAGAGGAAGGATTTCTTGCGTCAGCTGGGCCATGAATGATGATCCTCGGTCTGAGATCAGAACCTCGGGAGCGCCGTGCCGGAGGACGATGGACTCAATGAAAAACTTGGCGACTTCCACAGCAGTTCGAGAAGGAAGGGCCTTCGTTTCGGCGTACCGCGTGAGATAATCTGTGGCGACGATTATCCATCTGTTCCCTTTCGTCGATGGTGGGAAAGGACCAAGTAGATCCACTCCGATCTGCTGGAACGGTGCGGTTGGGGGAGCAATCGGCTTCAGGAGACCTGCCGGCTTCGTCGGTGGTTTCTTGCGTCGCTGGCACTCGTGGCACGATCGTGTGTAGAGGTGAACGGTCTTCGGCAGCTTGGGCCAGTAATACCGTTCACGAATCCGGGCCAGCGTACGGCTGTAGCCAAGGTGTCCGGATGTCGGGTCGTCATGGCAGGCTTGAAAGATCTGCGCTCTAAAGTCGGTAGGGATTACCAGCAGCCATGGCGAGCTGTTGTCTCCGAAGTTCTCCTTGTAAAGTACACCTTGTCGGAGGACGAAGGTCGGTAGGGCTCTCAAGAAAACACAGGGTATAGTACCCCCTCGTCCTTCGAGGTGCTCGATTAGCGCGCGTAACTCAGGGTCGTTTCTTTGACGTCGTGCCATGTCGTCGGTATTCACTGCGCCTAGGAAGCACTCGTCGTCATCGTCGTCGCTGCTGCCGCAAGGTGTTTCGACGGGGGCTCTGGACAGGCAGTCGGCGTCGCTGTGCTTGCGGCCCGACTTGTAGACCACAGTCATGTCGAACTCTTGTAGTCGGAGACTCCACCGAGCGAGGCGTCCTGACGGGTCCTTGAGGTTCGCAAGCCAGCAGAGCGAGTGATATGGTCCGTGATTACACGGAACGGGCTCCCGTACAAGTAGTTGTTGTTGTTGTTTACGGTTTTAATGGCGCAAGAGCAACAATGGCCATACTGCGCCAAACAAGGTGGGTCAATTAAAAAAGGGTGAGTTGAATTAAACTATGTGGGATTAGTTCTATAATTTGTTTAAAAGTCCAATATTTTCAAGAAAATCAAAAAGACGTTTGAATGAAATCAGTGGTCGCTCACCAAGTAGCAAGGCAGGGTGAAATGGAATGCGATATTTGAAAAGGTCAGGAAAAAAGAATTTGTGCTGCTGCCGAAGACCAGGACAAAGAAATAAAATGTGAAGAACAGTCAAAGGTTCACCGCAGCGCTCACAGGATGGAGGTTCTCCACCAGTAAGCAGGTAACCGTGTGTAAGGTAGGTATGGCCAATTCTCAGGCGGCATAGAAGGACCTCATGGAATCTATTTTTGTTGTAAGATGTTTCCCAAGTACCAAGGTCTGGTTTGATGATGTGAAGCTTATTGTTAACCTCTGAATCCCACTCGGACTGCCACGATCGCAAGACTGCAAGTCTTGTAGGCATTTTTAAGTCTTGGTGGGGGATGCGGACATGTGACACGGGAAGATTTTGCGAAGAGATGGCCAGTTTATCTGCAGCCTCGTTGCCTGCAATGCCCACATGGCTAGGAATCCAGCAAAACCTAATGTCGTGCCCATCCTGTAGGCCCTGCTGCACCTTACCACGCACAGTTAGGGTCAGCCGATTCTTTGTTGCTAAAACAGAACATACAGCCCTAACAACACTCTGGGAATCTACAAAGATGATGGCTTTCTTTATTTTACTCTGAACTATATAATCAAGCGCCATCATGACCCCATAAAGCTCGGCAGTAAAAATACTGGCAAGAGTGTTTAGACGAGCGACTTTGGAAAAACGAGAAGAGTATACAGACGCACCAACATACATTGACGACTTTGAACCATCAGTGTAAAAATGATTATAATCTTTGTATTTTTCCTCCAATGCAAAGAATTCCTGCTGTAAAATTAAAGGT
The DNA here is from genome assembly GCA_013358835.2 of Ixodes persulcatus. NCBI lineage: Eukaryota > Metazoa > Arthropoda > Arachnida > Ixodida > Ixodidae > Ixodes > Ixodes persulcatus. The sequence continues at coordinate 438,349 of JABSTQ010010148.1, forward strand.
GAGACTCTTTGCTTCCTGAATTTTGTGAAGTACCAGTCACAAAAAAATGGATTTGACATTCCATGGGGCAGTATGGTATGAATTATCCAAGAGGTTAAAATCATGAGTTAGATTGAGGGAGGAGCGAAGACTTTCGACACGAAAACTCGAAGGCCGCACAACAGTTGGCCTATGGTTAAAGTGGCGAGAAAACCTAGAGTTCTGAATACAACCATAAGTGGGGGAGCTGGGGTCCGACAAAATTTTGTAAGCATAGGTGAGGCTAAGCAGCTGTCGCCTTTTTTCAAGCGACATTTCATGACAGTCAACATACAAGCTAAGTACAGGGGAGGTGCGAAAAGCACCAGATGCCAAACGGAGCCCAAGGTGATGTACGGGATCGAGCATCTTTAAGGCAGACGGTCTCGCGGAGGAGTAGACAATTGAACCATAGTCAAGGCGGGATCGAATGAGAGAAGAATATAGACGAAGAAGACATTTCTTATCCGAGCCCCACGACTTGTGTGAAAGGACTTTGAGTATGTTTGATGCCTGCAGAGTTTTTTGCTTAAGCTGTTTGAGATGCGGAACAAAAGTAAGTTTACGGTCGAAAGTAACTCCTAGAAATTTATGCTCCGTTTTCACAGCAATGTTGTTTCCATTTAAAAGAAGAGTAGGATCTAAACAGAGGCCACGCCTTAAAGAAAAGGGAACACAAACAGTTTTCTCCGGAGAGAACCTAAAACCATTCTCATCAGCCCATGTAGTCATTTTATTTATGGCCAGTTGTAGCTGCCGCTCACAGCTAGACATATTACATGACGCTACAGATATCTGAATGTCATCGACATATAGCGAGTAAGATACTGAAGGAGGAATGACTTTAGTAAGAGAGTTAATTTTGATTGCAAAGAGTGTGACGCTTAGGACTCCACCCTGAGGAACACCATTCTCTTGAATGAACCAGTCTGATAAAGTTGTTCCCAACCGAACTCGAAAAGTGCGTTTACACAAAAAGCTCTTTATGCACTGAAGCATTCTACCGCGTATTCCGTACATAGAAAGGTCACGCAAGATGCCATACTTCCAAGTGGTATCATAGGCCTTGTCCAAATCAAAGAAAACAGATACACAATGCTGCCTGTTGACGAATGCCTCGCGCACAAAGGTCTCCAGCCTAACTAACTGGTCTGTTGTAGAGCGTTCAGGCCGACAGCCACACTGATTGATATCCAAGATATTATGCTGCTCGAGAAAATAAATGAGACGCCTGTTAATTAATCTTTCAAAGGTTTTCCCCAGACAACTTGACAATGCTATTGGTCTGTAACTTGCAGGGAGGGAAGGGTCCTTGCCAGGTTTCAACAGCGGTATAACTTCAGCCCGCTTCCATTCAACAGGGAAGTAGGCATCACTCCACAGGCCATTGAAGTAAGTGAGAAGAGCACTGAGTGATTCTCTAGATAAGTGTCGGATCATGTCGTAGTGAATTCCATCAGGACCGGGGGCTGAATTCTTGCGGGAGTTCAGAGCCACTTCGAGCTCAACCATTGTAAATGGCTGATTGTAAGGTGCAGACTTTCCCCCTGTGAAGCAGAGCCTCGTCTTTTCCATGCTTGCCTTACGCTTCAGGAATGCTGGAGAGTAATGTGCGGAGTTTGAAACAGCAGCGAAGTGAGTGCCGAACACATTAGCCTGGTCTAACATTGAGGCTCCGGAAGAAGGAAAAAGGGGGATTGTAAAACAGCGGTATTTCCCCTCAACCTTGTGAAGTCGGTCCCACACCTCCTTTGCTGGAACATAGCTGCTGATGGAGGACAAGTAACCTCTCCACGATTTTCCTTTAGCCTACTTCCGAGTCCAGCGGGCAGAAGCTCTGCGCCTCTTAAATTCAATCAAGTTAACAGACGTCGGGTATCTACGAAAGACACCCCAAGCCTTATCTTGGTTATTCTTTGTGGTGGAACAATCCTCATTCCACCATGGCTTACATTTCTTGGGGATGTTCGAAGAAGTTTGAGGGATCGAGCAAAGAGCAGCACCAATTATATGCTCTGTGATGTAGGCTGTGGCATCGTCATGAGTTAACGAAGAGAACATAGAGGGAACAAGCTTGGATTTTTGGCTAAAAAGAGCCCAGTCTGCTTTTTCTAGCTTCCAACGCGGAGGCCGTTTCATGAGACAGGGAATAGATTTCACGCTCTCCAGAGCAACCGGAAAGTGGTCGCTTCCAAAAGGATTATTTAAAACGCTTATGTGAAACAAGACACCAAGGATGGAGATGAAATGGAAAGATCAATGGATGTAAATGAGTTGTGAGCTGCGCTAAAAAAGGTAGGCTCTCTGCTGTTCAAAAGACAGAGACTAGATGACAGTAAAAACCGTTCAACGACCCCACCACGCGAGTCCTGGCGTGTGCCACCCCACAAGGGATGGTGGGCATTAAAATCTCCTAAAAGTAAAAAGGGGTGAGGGAGTTGAGTAACTAAATCATGGAGATCATGAATATGCAGTGGAATATTTGGTGGAATATAGATGGAAACAATGGTGATAAAGCGTTCCAAGAGGAGACGTACAGCTACAGCCTCAAGGGGTGTAGAAAGAGGAATCTGAGAAGAAGCTACTCCACTTTGGACGATCACCGCTACTCCACCAGATGAGTTTGATGTGGAACGATCCTTTCTAAAAACTTGGTGACGACGTAAAACAGACACATGATGATCATTGAGGTGCGTCTCTTGTAAAGAGAGAGCTATAGGACGGAGGTCGTCCATAAAAAAGTTAACATCATCAATATTCCGTAAAAGCCCGCGGCAATTCCACTGCATAAATGTAAATTTAGCCATTATTCTAAAACAAAGTTAAAAGATTAGTAAATCAGTACAAGTAGTAGGGTACAAGTAAAAGTAAAAACGTCAACTTTGCCGCGAAGGGCAAAAAGAATGTACATCACTTTGGAGGAATTACAGGTTTTTTGCTTTTGTGTTTATTTTAGAAGTCTGCCACTCCATGTCGTCTTGCTCAGACGCATGAGTGGAGACTTCTGTTCCCTCATCCATAGCCTCTACTTCCTCGGATGAGGCCTTTGCTGCAGGTTTGGGCAGGCTCAGAGAATGGGGCGACATGCCCCGTCCACGACCAGACCCCGCCAAGGGGGCGGACGAGGTGCTGGGCGGGGCGTCGCCACGGTTCACCCGTTCCTGCCCCTTTAGCGCTGCAGGAGCGGCACGAGGGCCATGCCGCTCCTTCGAAGATGCCCTCTCCAGGGAGTGTGGGCGAGAGTGTCGACCCTTCTCCCTGGAAGGAGATCGCAGAGGAGGGACGGTTGCAGCAGCCACCGGCCCATCCTGGGTTTGGGAAACAGCCTGAGAAGATACAGGCTGTTGCCCTGTTGGAGCGCGAGGGTTCGCACTCTGGCTGGGAGGGTCCGTAGACCGCCCAGCCGAGATTGCATGCCCCGGAAGCTGAATTTTCAGCTGGGGCGTGGGGGACTGCCGTGGCTTCCCATAGTCCAGAAAGGACGTCTGGGTTGCCACTGCCACTTTCAGTGGTGCAGGTCCCCGCTGCACCACCTGCGCATAGCCACCCTTGCGCAAGAACGCAAAGCGACGGCGCGCTTCTGGGTAAGAGAGGTTTTCTTTGACCTTCAAGGTTAGCACTTCTTTCTCTTCTTTCCATGTCTTGCATGATCGAGAGTACGCTGGGTGTGGATCACTACAGTTCACGCAATGGGCTTCATTGGAGCAATACTCTGCAGAATGGTCATTTTTCCCACACTTGGCGCAAGTGGCCTTACCACGGCAGTTCTGAGAGCCGTGGCCAAACCTCTGGCATTTAAAACACCTTCGAGGATTAGGCACATAGGGCCTAACCCTGCACTGGAGATAGCCAGCCCTAACAGTCTCGGGAAGTGTGGTGGATTCAAAGGTTAAGACTATATGTTTAGTTTTCCGCTCTTGACCGTCCCGACGCATGGAGATGCGCCTCGCAGCTACAACTCCTTGGTCAGAGAGCCCTTCAAGTATTTCAGTTTCGGAAGTCTCGATAAGGTCATCTTCAGAGATAACGCCCTGAATCGTATTGAGTGTACGATGGGGTGAAACGGTCACTTTGTGATCAGACACAGAGTTCAACGCAAGGAGTGCTGCACTCTGTTGTCTGGATTCAATTTCCACAAGAAGGTCACCTGAGGGCATCTTTTTAGCTTTAAAGTTCTTACCGACCGCACTTTCTAGCACTTTCGCAACAAGAAAGGGGGACATCTTAGAAAGTGGAGTGTCATCTTCGGAGTGCATAACCAAAAATTTGGGGAACGCAGGAGGAGATGAGGTCGTGTCTTTTCTAGGGACTTCGGTGCGGACCCTTTTCAGGGCCCGATCAGAGAGAGGTTTAGCTTGAGAACCCATAAAGATGGGAGAGAGGTTCAGTGCCCGGGTGCACCGCCCACCACGGAGCCCAACAAGGGGGTAGGTAATGTGCCATAGCAAGAAGGGCTTGGCTGACACAATTACTCTACCAGTGCTGCCCGGGCACTATACCCTAGTTTGGTTGCAGGGACAGGACCTGTTTCCACTCAAGGTTGGCCCTTGCCGCCTAAGGAGGTGAAAAAGGAAGGAAGAGAGTGTAGGAGAAAAGAAAAAGAGGTGGGAGGAAAAGTGAAAGAAGGAAGAATAGGGTAGAAGAGGCGACTGACTGAATCATCCTGGTCGGGCCAAGCCAGGACACCCGTCTACGAGAAGCAGGGGCCGAAGCGGTGTATTGCCTCACCCGGGGGGCCCCGAAGGGTCCAAACAAACCCCGGGCTCAGCTCAACCACCAGGGTCCCCTTTTCCCCGGACACGGGTTAAGCCACGCACAGCCAGGCGTGGGTGGGCGAACCCGCATGGCTCGGGGTTCGCAGTGACGCCACTCACCAAGCACCTACTATAAAGTAGGTGCCCCCTGCGTGCGGGTATGGTGGCCCACGTGGCTGGGGTCCGTGGTGGCGCTACTCACCAAGCACCTAGCACGTAAGGTGCAGGTGCCCCCTGCGGAGCTCGGGGTCCGTGGAGACGCCACTCTCCAAACACCTGCTTTCACAGGTGCCCCCTGCGGGGTCCCGTACAAGTACGGACGAAACTTCGTGATTGCCCAGACGACCGCCAGACATTCTTTCTCAGTCGTAGAGTAATTTTTCTCCGCCTTGGACAGTGTCCGACTTGCGTATGCGATAACTCGCTCGGTGCCTTCTTGCACTTGAACCAGTACCGCGCCAAGTCCAGCATTACTTGCGTCCGTGTGAATCTCGGTTCCCGCATCCTGATCGAAATGTCCGAGAACAGGAGGAGTCTGGAGGACGTCGCTTCAGCTCGTCAAATGCCTGCTGCTGCTCCTCAGCCCATTCGAACTTCTCGGCGTCCTTCGTGAGGTTTGTGAGCGGTGCGGAAATTCTTGCGAAATCCCGAACGAAGCGCCGGTAGTAGGCACATAGTCCAAGGAACCTTCGCACGGCCTTCTTGTCTCTCGGCGCTGGGAATGCTGCGACGGCGCGAGTCTTCTCTGGGTCTGGGCGAACGCCTTCGTTGCTAACCACGTGACCCAGGAACTTCAGTTCGTCATAGGCGAACCGACACTTTGACGGCTTGAGGGTGAGTCCGGCGGTCCGTATGGATTGGAGAACAGCTCGTAGTCGTCGCAAGTGCTCGTCGAAGTCGCCGGAAAACACTACGACGTCGTCGAGGTAGACGAGACAGCTCTGCCACTTCAGTCCTGCCAGTACGGTGTCCATGACACGCTGAAAAGTAGCTGGAGCCGTGCATGGTCCGAATGGCATCACTTTGAACTCGTACAATCCATCTGGCGTGACGAAAGCTGTCTTCTCTCGGTCCCGTTCGTCGACTTCGATCTGCCAGTAGCCGCTCTTCAGGTCCATCGATGAAAAGTATCGAGAGTGGCGTAGCCGGTCTAACGTGTCGTCGATACGGGGAAGTGGATAGACGTCTTTCTTCGTCACCGCGTTCAGCTGCCGGTAGTCCACGCAGAACCTAAGCGTTCCGTCCTTCTTCCTAACCAGTACGACTGGAGAGGCCCATGGACTGCTCGAAGGTTGGATTATGTCGTCGTTCAGCATCTCTTGAACTTGTTCCTGGATTACCTCCCTTTCTTTTACGGAGACTCTGTACGGCGATCGATGCACAGGGCGCGCGTCGTCCTCGGTAAGGACGCGGTGCTTCGCAACGGTGGTTTGGCGTACCTTCGACGATGTCGCAAAGCAGTCGGTGTATTCGGCGAGGAGGTTAATCAGCTGCCGTCGTTTCGGGCCCGGAAGCTTAGGGTCAATGTCGAGCTGCGCTGGCGACGTACTGCCTTGCTGAGGTGGCGATGATTTGTCAGTGATGACGGCGATTTCGGCGGAGTTCTGGAGTTCCTCGACGTGGCCAATGGCTGCCCCTTTTGTGAGGTGTTGCGCTTCATTTCGGAAGTTTGTCACGAAGACCACAGTGCGGCCATCCTGAAGTTAAGCAACTCCTCTTGCGATGCCTATTCCTCTTCCAAGAAGTAACTGGAGGCTTCCTTCAAGCAGATCTTCGCCGCAGAAAGCTTCGGTGATCCCGACGGGTACGAAAACACTTGACCGCGGTGGTAAGTTCACGTGGCTTGCGAGGACTCGGACCGCAGATGACGTCGTTTTGGGACCCTCCGGTGGTAAAACAGGTTTTCGTAGTGTCAACCGGTTTGCTCCGAGGTCGATGACAGCGCCATACTCGCAGAGGAAGTCCATTCCGAGGATAACGTCCCTCGAACAGTCTTGCAGAATGACAAACTTCACAGGGCACGTCTCACCGTGGATCTCGACGCGAGCAGTGCATCGCCCGACTGGTGTGATGAGGTGCCCACCGGCGGTTCGTATTTGAGGGCCTTCCCACGGCGTTGTCACATTTCGAAGGCGGCGAGAGAGCCTCCCACTCAAGACTGAGTAGTCTGCTCCGGTGTCCACGAGTGCCGATGCGTCGTGGCCGTCGATAATAACGTTTAGGTTGTTGGACACCGATGCAGGGACGTCGTTGTGATGCGTAGCGTTGGGAGAGTGGGAGCGCGCCGGCGTTCTTGGAGGCTCTTTACTACGGTCGTCTTCGGCAACGCCACCTCCAGGCGTTGCCGCACTTAGTTTTCCCGACGAGATAGGGGGGACAGGCTGTCACGACGAGAGCGGCGGAAGGGCGAGAGCGCACGTCGTGGCGAGGGCGAACGGGAACCTCGGGGTCGAGTCGGAACCGGGGACAGGGGTCGTCGGAGGTATTCCTCAATGTCACGAGGGCGTTCGCCGTACCTTGGGCGAGGGTCGTTCGGCGCAAACCCTCGTAGGCCCATTTGACGATAGGGGCACCTCCGGTAGACGTGGTCGGCCTCACCGCAGTGGTAGCACAGCGGTCACCTGTCGGCCGTCCGCCACACGTCGGTCTTCCTCGGCGAGGGTTGCTCCGGACGGACGTACTGGGTCTGTCCTTCCTGACGCCGCAGATACTGCGGCATTGGAGGGTCTCGTCGGGGTGGTGCCGTGGCCTGGCGGTTAGCTTGCGGCGGTCGTCGGGCCATGGCAGCGTAGCTCAACGTTGGTTCCTCTGGCGTCGTCGTGTTGGTGGAAATTTCGGGCTGGACGGCTCGGTGAACCTCCTCTCGGACAACCTCGGCGAGTGATAGTGAGGACGGGCTATCCGCAGTGGGGAGCATCTTGCGAAGCTCTTCCCGGACGACTTCACGGATGATGTCGCGAATGCCGGGGATGCTAGGGCTGATGTCGTGGCCCAATGCAGAAGAGACAGCGATGCTCGAGTGCCGATGGTAGTGGCTGGCTCTTGCGAGGAGGGCGCGTTCCATGCTCGTGGCTTCCTTGACGAAATCTTCGACGGTGGCTGGAGGGTTGCGGACAAGACCACCGAAGATGTCATCCTTAACGCCTCGCATAAGGATCCGCAGCTTCTTTTCGTCGGTGGCTTGAGGGTCGGCGCGATTCATCAGGTGGAGAACGTCTTCGACGAAGCTTGTAACGCTCTCGGTCGGCCCTTGGGTTCTCGCTCGCAGGAGTTCTTCGGCACGCTGTCGTCGCTGCTGGTTGGCAAAGGTGCGTCGTAGCTCGGCCTGGAATTCTTCCCACGACGAAATCGACGCTTCGTGGTTCTCGAACCAGGTGCGTGCCGTGCCTTCCAGAGCAAAGTAGACGTTCTGAAGGCACTGCTCCGGCGTCCATCTGTTATGGCGGGCCACTCGCTCATAGTGAAGGAGCCAGTCCTCGACGTCTTCATAGATTTCTCCATGGAAAGGCGTCGGCGATCGGGGGGCGACGGGCAGGACAACGACGGGCGGAGCGGTCATCGTCGCGGTCTTCTTCTTTGATTTCAGCGGCAGGGGTCCGAGTTCCGGCGGTAGGCATTGGTTACGGCGACTTGACCGGGCCATGGTCTGGTCTTCTGCGAAGGGTAGTCTCCCGGGGCTGAGAACGTCACTTGGCCGGCGTGTTTTCGGAGGGGTACGGTCCACGGGCATAGAACGCAAATGTACCCCGCACCTCCACCAAAATGTCACGAATGACAAGTGATGAGGCGTCGAATGACCGAGTAAACTGAACGTTTAATGGGGCGAACTTGTTCCCAAAAATAAAAGGAGAAAGAGAGATAACAACAGAGCGTCGCGGGCGTCGAAGGCGGCGAAGCAGCAGGATCGAACGCTCAGGCGAAACTGAGTCCGGCTGGTTACGCGGAGCCCCTTTTGTACACGCGTGCGCTTCTGGAACAATCGGCGTGGAAGGTTCGGCGTGTAGAACATTCTGACCTCGAACAAGCAACACGGTTCTCGAATTTGCCAGAACTTCGTCAGAGTCAGAGTCAACAAAAATGCGTCCCCGCGGCCAGGGATCGAACCCTAGCTTTCTGCGTGGAAGGCACGCGCGATAACCGTTAGGCCACGAGCGCGCTGCCTGCTTGGTCAGCTGCGCTCGCGGCAATATTCAGCGATGTTAATGACAATAATTATACCCTTTTTTTGGGACGTGATTTTAATATTGATCTCTTAAAAAATCAGATATGAATGATGATCTATTTTCTGTAGTCTAATCAATGGTTTTAAATGTGTTACTACGGATGTAACGAGAGTAACAGAAAATGGCTGTACCTTACTTGATTACTTCATTACAAACTGCAACAAGGAAGATAGTTATGCATCAGGTTTAATTAGCTGCACCATTAGTGATCATTTACCGATTTCTTCTTGTTAACACACACTTCGCTAATCGTAAACACAAATCAGAGGGATTTAGAGTTCGTAACATTACGTCGTAAAGATTGCAGTCATTTAAGGACTCTATTGGTACCACTAATTGGGACCCTTTTTATGCCAATAATTCACCTGATGCAGCATATGAAGCATTTTTGGAAACTTTCGAAGACGTTTATAACAAATGCTTTCCTTATAAGTACATAAAGCCTAGCAAGAGAGCAAAGAACCATGGGTTTCCCATGATTTACTAAAACAAATTCGTGTAAAAAATAGCTTATATCATAAACTTATAAATTCTAAAAGAATCATGATTTAGTAAAATTTAAGAATTATAGAAACAAACTGAATACGTTGACGAAAAAAGCCAAGCAAGAATATTATTGCAATCTATTTGGTAACATTAGAAAAAATGAGCCAGATAAACTTTGGAAAAATATTAATCGGGTATTAAAGCCTCATTGTTCACTGTTGGCAAAAGCTATCTGGAACGTCATTCGCAAATACTTTCAATGATTACTTGGTAAACTTAGCCACCAGAACTCCTAATATCACAAATAGTGAAGACCCATGCGGTTATATTAAGGAACACGCCTACTCTTTTCTTTCAAGCCCAACTGATGAAAATGAGGTAATGTTGGCATTTTGAAGCATAAAAATAGCAAAGGAGACGATGTAAATGGCTTGAATATTAAACCAATGGACCTTTTTCACATACCGACGGCACCAGGCGGTGGCGGCACGAACTAAAAATCGAGGAAGTGACCTACCTGCGCTACCAATCGATAATGGGAGCTACGCTACCAGTTTCTTCGCTCTCCGAGCAGCGGCGCGTGCCCAAGGCGACTCTAAAGAGGGGGATCTGTGGCGTCCACCCAAACGTCATGTTTTTCTTTCCGTCCACTTTCTTTTTTTGTGTAACACAATTATATATATGTTGCAATTACGTGTTCTACTTGCTGATTCACAGCCTCCTTCCGAATGTCCTCGATTTATAGTACCGATGCAGATGGTTGAGCGTGTTGGTTATTAATTTGAACTTGAATTTGAACTTCCGCCGCTTGGCATCGAGTGCTCGCGCGTGCGCAGAACGCTTCTCGGAAAAGGTCCATTAAATTCGTTATTACTTTTGGCTACACCACTCACAGTTATATTTATTCTTTCAATGTCTTTAGGCGTATTTCCTAAACTTATGCAAATTGATAAGGTTGTTTTGTTATTTAAGGGTGGCGATATTAACTTGTTGGGGAATTATAGGCCAATATCAATACTTTCCAATTTTTCTAAGGGATTCGAAAAAATACTGCACAGTAAACTGTCGGAATACTGGGAGCATTTTTCCTTGTTAACGAACAGCCAACACGGCTTCAGAAAAGAAAGGTCTACTGAATCCGCCCCATCGGCCCCAAAAAGAAGTAATAAATAATATAGAAGACAAACTACTGACAGTAGTCATATATATTGATTTTTCTAAGGCATTGGACTTAGTTAACCACAACATACTTCTACAAAAGTTACAATGCTATGGTATTCGGGGTCAAGTACTCACTTTAGTTAAGTCATATCTGGCTGAACGGTGACAATTTGTTAAAATCAATAATTCAGTTTCAACTATAAAAACAGTACATACAGAAGTACCTCAAGGAAGTGTTTGGGTCCTCTATTATTTATTTTATTTTCTAATGACATTGAGCACTGTGTTCCAGATTGCACAGTAATAGCTTGCGCCGATGACACTACATTATTTTTGAAAGGCACTACTTGTGACGATATCGAAAAAGGGCGAATCATATGCTCTCGCAGCTACATAGTTGGACAGAAATAAATAGATTACGTATTACCATAAGCAAAACTAAGTGCATGCTGTTTCAAGCCAAAAGCGTGACTGTTCATTCTAACCCAAATATCACCATAGCCGGGGACGCAATCAAGATTGCAAGGTCATTCAAGATTAGGTGTAATCTTTTCAGATATTTTATCATGGTATGAGCACATAAAATACATAAATAAAAAACCAGAAAAGCTGTTGGTACTCCATCCCGATACCGTACAGTTTTCACCTCATTTGTTAAGTTAATAATTTTTCACGGCCTCGTGCAGTCATATTTTCTATATTGTCGCCTGGTATGGGGTACCACTACCATTCGAAATATAAACAAACTTCTGCAGAAAAAGTCTCTAAGAGTGATTGCAAATGTGTTTTATTTTTACCATACAGATGCTCTTTTTGCCCGTTATAATGTTGTCAGAAAAACACACCTACATTACTACCGCCTTCTAGTATCTTATAAAACAGCACAAAAAAAAATAAACATAGTTGTTTTCTACAAATAGCAAATTTAAATAAAAATACTAGTGTTTATAACACACGGCGAAGTGAAGAGTAGAGTGTACCCACCCCCGGACAAACTATGGACTGACATCGGTTACTCACACACTTCCATCTTTCTTGAACAAGCTGAATGTTGAAACAGATTTTAGCCATAGCTTACCATTTGAAGCTTTAATGTTGATACTGTCGAGGTTGTGAACTTGAGGCTTCGTGTTGTATGTGTGCCGTGTTAATTGATATCATATGTTACATTGGAATCTTGTTATGTCTTTTTTTTTGTGTTTTTCTCAACTTAAAGAATGTTTTCATTTCAGATTTGATTTTTTTAACAAAGCCCTGTACGCGCGCTGCTGTCTTGGAGCTGGGGCCTTGTCAAGCTGCATGTGTTGCAGCTTTTTGCCCCAGCTACCATCTTTCCTGGTGAAAGAAAAACAAAAAGATTGATTGATTGATTGATTGATTGATTGATTGATTGATTGATTGATGATTGATTGATTGATTGATTGATTGATTGATTGATTGATTGATTGAAATCAGTGGTGTCACCCGAACTGTGCTCGCACACAATGAAAATGACGATGAATACCGTCGACGGAAATGCCCGAGTTCAATATCCGGTTGAATAAGCCGCAGCGTCAACGAGAGCCCGAGAGGTTTCTCCGCGAGGAATTCTATTAGGAATTGGCATTACTTCGTTTCTAGCGTTTTGTGATCACAGCCAAAATGTGAACCTGACATTATGTACTAAGTAACCGCCACTCCTCCGCGGCCGGTTCCTGCGCCGAACTGCCACAACCTTCGTCGGGCGAGTACTCGTTTAGCCGCTTGGGCGTCCCGGCGTAGAAAACAATGCCCACACTTTCATTATATCATACTTTCATTATACAGGGTGTCACAAAAAAAAAAAATTTACAGGGTCTTTTTTACCGCAAAAATAAACTAGGCATCGCCGAACGCTGATTCTCCGCCCAAAGGTAGAACTAGAGGTCACAACCAGATGCCAAAGTTTCAGCCCGATCCGATAACTTAATCAAAAGTTATAAGTGATTTTCTGCAAATTTCAATGGGAAAATGGCGGCCGACGGAAGTTTCGAATACATGGGGCTCTATGGCACCAGAAACCGAAAACGGGCAAAAATGGGCTCCATTTTTCCATTGAAATTTTCAGAAAATCACTTAACTTTTGATTAAGTTATCGGATCGGGCTGAAACTTTGGCATCTGGTTGTGACCTCTATCGCTACCTTAGGGCGGAGAATGAGCGCTCGGCGATGCGTAGTTTATTTTGCGGTGAAAAAAACCCTGTAAATTGTTTTTGTGACACCCTGTACATTGCTGATGGAAGTTCTCCCTCAGCAGTGTTGACAACTGGCAAATCTCCTTACACTAAGTGAACGGGCGCGAATAGATAGACTAAATATTTTATTTTTAATGATTCATGGCAAATTAAACACATACACTACAAACTCAAACAATTTTCGGGCAGAATAAGCACCAGATCATCTCATGCACGATCAATAATAGAGTACCAAGTTCGACTTGACTCATTTAAAGGTGTACGAAAACGAAATGTTCGAACTTTTATTTCGTTGTTTAGATGTGGTCCATGTTGTGCCGGCCGCCCAGAAACACTAGCCTAGACCAGTGTTTCTGGGATGCAGGCAGAGAAGCCAAGAAAACTCATTTTAAAACGAATAAACAGATTTTAAAATTGCGTCTGGTGGTGGCCTGTGAAGCTCCATCGGAATGCCGTCACGTCATGAGTTCCTAAGAAGCAGCGCGAGTTCGCGGCTGTATGGCTCTTTCATTGGCTCTATCGTGGAGTTGCTTAGTCAAGAATGCGACTTGGCGTAAACGCTCATAAGCTGAGACTGCAGCACGGTGTAAGATACACTCTTTAGGTGAGGACACGGCGGGGCTGAACGCGCGGCGCGAGGAATCAGATAGTGTTCGTTCGACGGGCATCCGAAAGGCTGCATTATTCCGCGGCCACCGTGCCCGCGGCCGACAGTGTCGCCGGCGGCCAAACGGTGAAACTGTGTGAGAGCGAAAAAAATTATCTCGTTGCCATGACACCCCGGTACACCGTGGTCTTTCAGCACGAGCGACAACCTCGCTGGAGCTCTGCGCGTGTGGAGCATGAGGCGGCACGAGCCGTCTCTGCCGTGCCCACGGGTCGACGAGTCATCTGCCGGCGCCGCTTGGAACCATAGTGAGAGAGAGAAAGGGAGAGAGAGTGAAAAGCGAACTTTATCTGCACTGCGCGAGGAGCGCGCTGTCGTCACCTGAAGAGTATTATCTTACACCGTGGACTGCAGCCAAATCTACAAGCGCGAGCTAGCCCGCTCTCCTGGCTTTGAGACATGCATTTCTCTAGCACGAGCGCTGGATCGTTTTGTGGAACAACGTTTTTACAGCAGCGATCTGGAGCTCTCGTGGGGGTGTGGCATTGGCTGCAGTCCACGGTGGAAGAAACACATTTAGGTGATGACGATCTTCTCGCGGGGAGCGAGCGACCATGGTAAGTGTACTAGAAAGTACGAGTGGGACGAGCTGCAGGCTCCGCTCATGCTTTCAGTTGCACCTCAAAATGTGGAAAGCGATCATGTGAAACCAAGCCACTTCGATCGCAGCGCCACCTTCGCTGCGTGCGATCGAGCAACGACACAGATCAAGGTCATATGGGCAATATAGCCCCTTAGGGGCTATATTGTATTTTTTATGATTTTGACGTCAGAGGTAACGTCAAAGCACCACCACACGACGGCGTGACGTTACGATGACGCCACGACGTCATCGTCGACTACGACTTTACGCGACGCAAGATGCTGTCGTAAGGCCGTCGTGACATCCCGTCGCGTCGAGAACGACGCCGTTTCGCGACATCAAGTTGCCGTTCTAACGCAGTCGTGACATCGCGTTGAGGACAACGCCGTTACGCGTCATCAAGTCACCGTTGTGACGCGGTCGTGACATCGCGTCGCTTTGAGGACGACGCCGTTACGCGACATCAAGTCGCCGTTGTGACGTGGTCGTGACATCGCGTCGCGTTGAGGACGACGCCGTTACGCAACATCAAGTCGCCGTTGTGACGTGGTCGTGACATCGCGTCGCTTTGAGGACGACGCCGTTACGCAACATCAAGTCGCCGTTGTGACGCGGTCGTGACATCGCGTCGATTTGAGTACGACGCCGTTACGCGACATCAAGTCGCCGTTGTGACGCGGTCGTGACACCGCGTCGCTTTGAGGACGACGCCATTACGCGACATCAAGTCGCCGTTGTGACGCGGTCGTGACACCGCGTCGCTTTGAGGACGACGCCGTTACGCGACATCAAGTCGCCGTTGCAACGCGGTCATGACGTCGTGCGCCGCGTCGAGGACGACGTGGACATGGTCGTCGACGCCGACGTTGACGCCGACGCTCCACGCAACGTCAAACATCGCTATGACATCACGTTAACGTCGGCCTGACGTCATCGTTAACGTCAACTGTCACAACGAAGCCTTGACGGCGTGTAACGTCGTCGCCTTCGCCAGCATCAACGTCGACGCGCAGTCGCGACGAAGTCTTGGCGTCGTGTAACGTCATCGACGATGACGTCGACGTTGACGTCGTGAGGTTGCCGGGACGCCTTCGTGACGTCGAGTTACGTCATGTCGACAACGACGTCGACGTAACTAACAAGCGTCCTTATGACGTCGCATTGGCAAGAGCGACGTCATCTCGTCGTCCCGTGACATTTTCGTCGTCGTCATCAACGTCAACGTTGACATCGTCGTCGTTGTCAACGCAATATGACGTCAGAACGCAGTCTTGATGTCGTGTAACGCACGCTGTCAACGTCGATCACGATGTTCACGTCAAGGCGTCGTCCTGATGTCGCATGCATAGAATTATTATAATGTACGCTAGAGGTTCAACTGGCGCTAGTGTCTATGCGACTTCCGGGAGGCAAATTGAAGCAGACAGCAACCAGTCTACTTTTGCGGTGCTCCTGTGCATTCCTATGGGAAAACGCGCGAGAAATTTGTCTCTTCGCCGGAAAATAACATGAATAACTTTTATTATTTCGGTTGTACCGAATAGTATTAATATTATAAAAGTGTAATTGCTTTAATTACAGCATTTTTCTTTACCACTGAACGATATTAAGCTTCGCTATATTTCAGGCCCAAACCTATGTTCCATGGCAGGTATGTAAAAACGAGCGACGATTCTAAGCAAAATAACAATCGAAAGGAATGTAGAGTGCGTTCAAGGTTCGCTAGCATTGCGGTGGCGCTTGTATATTGCTAATATTCCCGTCCTGTCGCTCTATGAAAATAACTCCGTCGTGCATCATTACGATCGGTTAAAAAACATTCGAATGTAAGAAATAAAGTACGTGGACTACGAAAGGTGTGCCTTTTTAATATTTCCTATGTCGGGCAGTTTTTATCGGGCACCTGTTCTCTGACTTCTCCCTATTTGCAAAGATTTGGAGCGTGCGGTTAATGATTTGAACCCAGAATATGCATATTTGCACATATTCATGACCAGAAAGAATAAAGCGGTACTTATTTATTGCAAGTCGGACTATATTACGTGGCTTTCAATTTATTTTGATCGCCTGCATGCACAAGGAGTTACTTATCCAGTGTTACTGCGTAGTTCTTGCCGTCTCTCTTGGTTTTCCAAACGTCCTTCGTTCGTTTTGCACGTATATTGTGAGCAAGCTACTAGCGCCACCTACCACGGCCCGCTCTTCTTTTCGTCCTTACCGTCAAGCCTGGCCGGACAAGGGTGTTCCTGCTCTTCTCTGTTTTGGCGCGACCGAGCTGACCGAGCCATGTGGCGCGTCAGCGCCTCGTTCCTTTTCTTACTTATTGCCAGTTAATAAACCTTTATTCGAATGTTACTTGCCCCGCCCTCGCCTCATCGCCCTACGCCTCGCCTGGCCGACGCCCGGCCGTAGTCCTCACAATTGGCGCAGTCGACGTCGCTAGCTGCCGGCCTGGAACCTCCTGCCTGCCTCCGCCATTACCGCATCAAAACAGCCATGCCGCTCATCGCATGGGAGCAAGCGACACCAGAGGACTTGGAGACGTTTACAAGTACGTTTTTACGCTCCGAAGCCGAGCGCCGAGGCCTAGACGCCTCTGGAACCAAGTCCGAGTTAATTGATCGAATCATCCTGGACATCCGCGTCCGCGGAAGTCCAAAGGAACCCGAAGTTGTTCTACCTGCCGACGACATCGGAACTTTGCAAGTTGCGCAGCAAGCAACATCTCCTCCGTCACAAGTCCCCAGCGATCTTGTTGCGACCTTGGCAACCTGCCTTGAGCAGAACACTAGAATTTTGGCTCGAATGCAGGAGTCCTTCGCCCTGAGACCGACCCAACTGACAACGCTACCCGACTTGTCGCAAACCCTCCCAGTGTTTGACGAATCAAAACAGCTGTCCTCACGTCGCTGGATTGAGGAATTAGAGCGAGCCCAAAAGCTCGCATCCTGGAATGACGACGCCCTGCGCGCTATCGCTCAAGCTAAACTGCGCGGAACTCCGAAAAACTGGCACCTCTCATGCGGCGACGCTTTCCCCACGTGGCCGTCATGGCGTGCAGCATTTCTGAGACAGTTCAACGACGACCTAACGCTCATTGAATGGCAAGTGAAGCTGAGCGAGTGTCTACAGTCAAATAACCAGACTCTGCATGCGTATACATTTGCCAAGCTGCAAATCCTTGCTCGAAGTCCCGTCCAACTGACAGACAAGCAACGAATTGAATACCTTCTACAAGGACTTCGTGACGATCACCTCGTCTCCGCCATCGCCGCCCAGAGACCTGCAACGGTCGACGAGTTTATCGCCATCGCTACCGACCTGGACAACGCTGCATTGCACATTAAGCGAGCTCGACCAGACAAGCTATCTGGATCCCAGACAGACCAAAGCCCCCGCACACTTTCAACACCGTCAACCTCCGAGAAGAGTGCACCGCTCCAACCTCGTCCCAACTATACATCAAGACAGCAGCGCTTCAGATCCCTCTCGGCAGAAGAGCAGAATGCTCGATATAATGCCATATCACAGAGGTATGGTGTCGCAGCCTTTCGTCCTGGGCAGAATTTGGAAGAAGCCGTGTGTTTCCACTGTCGCCAAAAGGGACATCTCGCGTCCAAATGCCCGTCCAAGTCATCTGCTGCGACGACCACTTTGCCCAAAGTGCCAGCACTTCATAGCAGCCCTGCTGAGACACTTGATGGTTCGCAAGTGCAATGTGCTCTTGTGACTGCCACCATCGCAGGTATTGGCCAAGTCTCGATGCCAGCAACGCCCACCAAGAAGTACTTACTAAACGTGATTGACTTTGCGACCCGTTTTATTGTTCCAGCAGCTGTGTCTTCAACCTCAACCAAGGACGTTTTCACGCACTTGCAGTCCGTGTTTCTCAAGTTTGGATGTCCTGATGACTGCCTCTGCGACCATGGTTCAGCCTTTGAATCCCACAAGTTCACACAGTTTATGAACTTGCATGGTGTGAGGATTCACTACTCAGTTGCATACCGAGCAGCCAGTAACGGTCTCGTTGAAAGAAGTAATGGGACTTTAGTTGCAGTGCTTCGTAAGCTGTGCACAAAGGACCCGTCATCCTGGGACAAGAAGCTCGAAGAAGCTGCGTTTGCTGTCAACTGCACCTATAGAGCAAGCACTCGCTTTTCCCCGTTTGAACTCCTATTTGGGTATGTTCCAAAGCTCCCCCGCCAATTTCATCGTCCCGTTGAAGCCAAAACTCTTCAAGATCGCCTCCTAACGCTGTCGGAGCACCGTAGTACCGCTGCCAGCAACACCGAAGAGGCTCAAGAAAAACGTAAGGCAGCCTACGACCAAGCCCACAGGCATCATTCCTTCCGTGCCGGTCAGTTTGTATGGGTTCGACGCCAGGAGCCCATTACAGACGGCACGACGAAGCTAGCCCTAAGTTCAAAGGAGTCTACCAGATCGTTGACCAGAAGACCCCGGTGACATTTGTGGTGTCCCGTATCACCGGACAAGGGCCCCACAATCGGATCCGTGAACGGTTGGTTCATGTCTCCCAACTGAAGCCGTACATCCCACCATATGTCGAACCCTACCTCTTGAACGACCAGACCGCCTCCGCTCCTGAAGCTGCCAGTTCTCCAGATGCCCTTGGAGCGTCCCGCCTGCCTGTCCAACAGTCAGTGCTGACCCCGAACTTCCATCCCCTGGACTCTGCTCTTCCAGACCCCAACGAGCAAGACGACCACCCGACTACCTGGCGGACTATTACTTATCAGAGTGAAGACCGCTAGTGACTTTTGTGCTGTGCAGACCAAAGGGACTTGGTCTTGTTAAAGAGGGGCCGGATGTGAGCAAGCTACTAGCGCCACCTACCACGGCCCGCTCTTCTTTTCGTCCTTACCGTCAAGCCTGGCCGGACAAGGGTGTTCCTGCTTTCTCTGTTTTGGCGCGACCGAGCCATGTGGCGCGTCAGCGCCTCGTTCCTTTTCTTACTTATTGCCAGTTAATAAACCTTTATTCGAATGTTACTTGCCCCGCCCTCGCCTCATCGCCCTACGCCTCGCCTGGCCGACGCCCGGCCGTAGTCCTCACAATATCCCCCATGCTGGAAAGCGTCGACGCCGTTTTCGTGCTAACAGTGCCCGAAAGTGCACATCAATACATGTACGAAGCGGTTTTAGCACCGTTTTTTCATGCCACTAATTTAAAATAAAAACGCCGTAACTGACCAATTATTTCGTCTGCGTGACTGAGGAATGTTCCAGTGTGCCAGTACGTACGAAATATTCGTGATATTTGCTCTTATAATCGAGCGCAGCGAGAAAATGCACTCGCTTTTTCCCATAGAAATGCATTGCCGGAAGTCAATTTCCGACTGGTTGCTGTCTGCTGCAATTTGCAGCAGCACACTAGCGCCACTTGAACCTCTAGCGTACATTATAATAACTCTATGGTCGCATGGCGTTGTGACAACAGGTCAGGTCGGAGCTTTATCTGAGGATGCGGGGACCTCTGTTAGGACCATATGCCATTGCTGGGTACTGAAGGTTATTTCTACTTACTCCCTCAAGCCCCTATTCCCGCGGTGTGAAACTAACACGGTCAAGCGAACGCTGGTGGCACATAACATACCGACATGGCTGCAGATGATGTTACTAGGCGAGACTGTCACGCGTTGACGCCACCAAGTGGAAAGGCTTTCAATTACAGTACCCTTGACCGCGCGAGAACTATTGACGCCACAAGCGCGATACGCATTGCGCTTCTCGCTGGCCGACTTTGAAGCGGGGTTGAGAACTCGCGCTCACGACGCCTCACATCATTTCGTTTCCGTACCCCTTTAAATATACTTTTTCCGCCAGATCAATTGTTGAGTAGAACAGGTTGCCTGCTGACTTGGCAAATTCAGATTCTCTTGACTATTTCATCTTACATGGAAAAAATATATAATTTTCAGATGTGTTATTTTGTCATTTTCTTGTATTTCGGGTGTTTATTATTTGATATAATATTTCAGTGTCGTCTCTGTCTTCATCGATGTTAAAACGTGTTGAAGTTTCTTTGCATTGTTGTTCCTTTCCTACCTTGACTCTGGGAATGCGACAGAACAGCACACGACGAAACAGCACGGTCAAAACAGCACGCGTCAAAATTGCACAGCGTCAAAATAGCACGGCGACAAAACAGCACGCGTCAAAATAGCACGCGATAAAACAGCACAGTGTCAAAACGGCACAGCGACAGAAGAGTGCGTGCCAAAACATCACGGCGTCTAAACATAACAGCGACCAACCAGCAGGCATGTACCAACTTCGAGCGCGCTCTTCACCTCTCTCTGCGCGATAATTATCTTGATCCGTCAGTGCTGAGCGTTAAAAAGGCAGTAATCGGTAGCGTTTTGTGAAAACAAAACGGAACGAAAAGGAAAAGGGTTGGACATGGCATGGCATTGTTTAACAGTTAGTTGAGAAACAATAAAAAAATGCACGTTGGCGGCGACGGAATCGCACTCAAGTCAGTGTCCCGAATGCTGCTGCTGTGTGATTGCTAAAAATAAATAAAGTTTAGTAGTACTTACTACTACTTAACTACGGTGATCTCTGAAGAGATTGGGTAGTTAGAGACGATATCTTCTCGTGGATGTTGGCCGCGTTGTCTGGTCTTTGTAGAGCCAGCGAAAGAGTGAAAGTTATTGGCAAAAAGAAATCCATACGTTTAAGTTATGAACCGTCTGGTTCGTGGCGGTCCGGTGAGGTTCCGTAGTACTCGTCGTTTTGTAATTAACACCTAAACGTCGAAAGCCCCCCCCCCCAAAAAAAAAAAAAAAAAAAAGAAGCGGGAGATGCACCGATTACAGATGCATTGATAGAACCGGTAAGATAAGGTGTCTTTAATGTCGAGCGTATTCAAGTGTACCATGGGCACCGACTCTGTGGGGTTCATTCGTCGTGAATAAAATGTCCCGGCAACACGCGGCTGCAGCTTGCAGGCGAGAAGTTGTTTTGAGTTAAATTCACAGATCATTGCCGACGAAGGCCTCGATCGAGTGCAAACCGGTGAAGCAGAAACATGCCACAGCCTCTTTGCTGTTGCCGTACAGCATGGGCTGAACACAACACACCGCTGCCGCAAACGCTTTCTGTTTTTTCTTGTAACAACTAACAACAGCGAATTGCCGTGCGATTGATTCATTTATTGTAGACGACATCACCAGCAAACTTGCGCGTCAAAATTAGCAGAACTGCTCGAGAAATAGCCAGAATACGCACCAACGGGGGCTTCGGTACTGCCCAGGAGGCCTTCATGTGCGCATCGAGTATACTCCCCACTCCCAACTTGCTCCCAAGAAAGCGGATTCTACAAATTGGCCGTCGACGAATTGGCCTAGACCCTCCATTCCTTTACAGTGCCTACTTTCGGACATGCATGTTTTAACTCTAAACGCTAAATTTAGGGTTCAGCGTTTTCGCCTTACAGTAAATAAAACCGGTAAATTCCTCCGAATTCATTTTTCCACATTCGGGTTTAAAGGAGCGGTGCAACGATATTCAACTGGATTGTTTTTCACTTTACACAAGCTTACTGGCACTATAAAAAAGAAAAATAGTGGGACTCAAGGATACTTGCAGGCAACGCCACTGGTCAAGAAACTCCTTTGTTGCGGTGTAGTTTCAAGGACAAAAGCTATAATTTTCATTTAATCTCTCCTTTGCAAAATTTGATGGCGTAACGTGGGGATGGCAGTACACCCCAATGACGATATTTGAATACGGCTCATAGATTGGACCCGAGCATTGCGTGGGCGCTCGATTTCGGCTCGTGATAATTACTAGCTCGAGGAGCATTCGGGTAGTGGCCCATGTCCAATCGCTGCAACGACGACAATTGCCGAGCCATAACAATGTCTGGAACTCAGCGCGTGCCCTGTGCTTTGCCAACCCCAGCGCGTGGATATGATCAACATTGGCGGCATATAATCGGCTCCAGATCACGTGGCCGCCAGGGATTCGTTTTAAGCCGTTTTTGCGCAAAGTACGAAAATTGTTGCATGGCCCCTTTAACTGAAAAAGGCGAGCATTTCTGAGGGCGTTTGGAGGGGTAGGGGGGGGATGACTCATTATTGACCGTATGACTACTTCCTTTCGCAGTTTTCATCTTGTCTCCCAGATCGGTTCAACTTTCAACAAAAGCTCCCGGGGCGCAGGGGTTTTCAGGACAAAATCTGGGTTTTTCACCGGCAGGGATTTGTGTTGCGAATTCTTTGCTCAAAGAAGACACTTTAATCCTGAACCGAACAATGAAAATCAAGGGCGTCCGTAAATACCGCGCACTTCTTAACACCCCTAGCTTCCGTCTACTAGAGGAGGGTATATATACGATTGTTTTATTGCCGTTTCTGTGGTCTGCGCGAATTTGCCCCCTTTCGGAGTCGTGAAAATGGGGAAAAAACTCACTCAGTACAATGCTTGCTTGCTTCTTCTTTTTGTAATGAGGTCCAGAGAAGGAAAGGGAAAGCCGGGAGAGATGTTGGCCTCTTGTACGGGGCGGGTCGCTACCCGGCTTGGGGAAGGGGGAGGAGCCGTAGGTGGCTAAAAGAGATAGTGTGGAAATTTCGAAACCAGTCCAATAATGTGATGGGGCTTTGGCACAAGTGTGGGTTTCAATTTAACAACCTTGCTGTTTGCGGTGTGCGGTATTTGGTCAAAGACGGTCTGCCAAACCAGTCTCACTCAAAAAATCCAAGAGGTCTTTGTAAGCCCTCTGGGCTTGCCGACGTGGGGCTTCTGGGATGACGAGTTCCCGAGTCGTGGAGGAAGGAAGTCCATTGAAAGTGTAGCGTTGAAACAAGGTTTTACGCTCTTCTTCGTATTCTGTGCATAATAGTAGCACGTGTTCAATGTCCTAGGGCTCAACAGTGTAGGCAATCAGGACTATTGACTCGTTGAAGTTTGTGCAGAGTTGATCTTGTGTTTGCGCAGTTTGCCCTCAGCCGATGTAACATTGACCCTTGTTCTCTTGACAGCTTGCGGGAGATTGCTGGAGGGGGCCGCCATTCAGCCGTCTCTCGGTGTGGGCGGCGCTTGCGGTAGAAATTTTGTATAAATTGCCATGTTTCGTTGTACCGGCGAAGGAAAATGGTTGGGGTCTCAAGTCCATGGGCTTCAGTAGTGAGGGCATCCGCTTTCTCATTTCCCGCAATTCAAGTATGTGCAGGACACCACTGAAAAGCAAGTTGCCAGCCCTTTCTTTCAGCCGACCTGGCAGATGCTACAGTTGTTGCAGTCAATTGAGTTCCAGTCTCGAGGTTCCGAAGAAGATGAAGAGCAGATTTCGAATCTGTGAGGATGACTGCTCCTCCTGGCGTTCCACTTCGCACTAGCAGCTCCAAAGCCCGCCAAATGGCCACCAGCTCCGCAGTAGTAGAGGTTGTGGCGAAGTTCAGTCTGTCTGCAATGCAGACGTTGCGAGTTGGGATGAAGACTGCTGTCGTGGTAGTTCCTGTCGCCGGACTAGTGGAACGTAGGTGTATATTTGCAGCTATCCAATATACTTTGTGTAGAGTAGTTCCTGGGTCAAAAGGCGAGAAATTGTCCCAGAAACACTCGCCTTGCTTTGCATGTAAGGGAGGGTTTCACTTATCGTCAGTGGTACTTCTAGATGGGGCTGCGGGACTGAAGGGATATGTCCGGGTGGTCCTATAAGATCTTCGAACTGTCTCGCCAAATAGCCAAAGCGGGAGTTCGGGCGATGAAGGACGTGTGAGAGTAGTGAACTCCCCGAGGACACACCATAAATTCTTGCAAGGTAACGGCAGGCACGCTCATCAGCCCGGAGAAAAACAGGCCATTCTTCGGCAGCAACGAGTGTGGCAACGTTTCCCGCGTATCGCGGCAGTCCGACGCACATCCTTAGTGTCACATGGTGAAATATTTCAACATCACGTTGTTGTGTTGGTCCGATGTTGAGAAGTGGCAGAGTATAATGTAGGCGGGAAAGGATTAAACCTTTATATAACAAAGGAGGGCGTGCTGTGGTGTTCCCCAGGTATGGCCGCGGAGGCACCGCAGAACTCCGAGAAGGCTGCGGCACTTGGAGAGAACTTTGCGGACTTCCGGTCTCCAGGTTACCCGATCATCCAACAACAATCCAAGGTATCTATGTGTCCTCACTCTCTTGATTGGCATCCCAGCCATCTTGAGTGGCAGCGCTCGTTTGGGGGGGGGGGGGGGGGGGGGGGGAGGCGTCCTCTCGGACGGTAAAGCAGCGCTGCTGTTTACTCAGGGGAAAGTGTGAGTCCGAGTTTTTTGATGACATTGCAGATCGTATTGAGTGCCTCTTGGAGTTGACACAAATCTTCCTTGCCCTTCGAGTTGGGCCAGTGCACCAAAGAGCCACATCATCTGCATAGATGGCTATCTGTACAAGGAACGGTCCCTGCTGGCGAAGAGAGCTTGGAAGCGTTGCCATGGCCACATTGAAAAGTGATGGACTAAGGACACTTCCCTGAGGAACACCCTGAGTCACAGTACGTGGACTGCTAAGCGCTCCCGGGACCCTGACCAGGATCGTTCTACCAGAGAGAAATGTCTTAATATATTCGAGCATTTTCCCTTTTACTCCGAGATGTCTGAGGCGCTGGAGGATAACATTATGCGGAAGTGTATCAAATGCCCGTTTTATTTCTAAAAATACACAGTGAAGCATGTTGCGGCGTGCTTTTGCCTCTTCGAGTGCAGATGCCAAGTCGCCCATTGCGTCTTCTGTACACCTCTTCGCAAGAAATCTTGACAGCTGGTGTGGCATCGCTTTTGATTGCTCTAGGTGCCATGTCAGGCGTCTCAAGACCAGGCGCTCACGCAGCTTTCCCAGGCACCTTGTCAGGACACAGGTCTATAGGATGAGGAAAAGTTGGCTCGGCTTACCGCATTTCAAAACCGGAATTACGATTGATTCTAGCCAAGTCATAGGCAGAATGCCTGTTCTCCATATTGAGTTGAGTGTATCTAAAAGTTGTGGATGATGAGCTTGGTCTATGTTTTCCAATGCTTGATACGTGATTCTATCTGGCCGGGTGCACTTCGGCGTTTGCAATGTCGGAGCGCATACTGCAGTTCAAAGATGGTGAAGTCATCATCTGTTGTAGATTCTTCAGAAATGGAAGTGCCTATCAACTCTTGGGGTAAAACCATGCTGGTGGAGGAGGGGGGCACGCAAGTTCATCAGCTAGCAGTTCAGCCGTTTTAGTCGTGGTTTTGTCGTTCTTGATGGCGAGTGCTGCAATTGGGTGACGAGGGACCTTCGCAGCTGCCAAGGAGCCAACTAACCGCTAAGCTTGCGCGGCTCCCCTCGGATTCCCGAAGGAAATAGAGTTTTGGGCCCACTGATAGCGCTGCAATTTTTTCGTGTGCCTCCTGAACGCCGCATCTATTTTTTTGTAAAGTGCCCAGTCCTATTCTGTATTTGTGTGCATATCCCGTCTTTGGGCTTGTCTCCGTGCCGCTCGGAGGTTGAGAAACTCTAGGTCCAGCACAGGTCGCGTAATGGGAACCTTCACCAGTCGGGTCGCTCGTCGAATGCAGTTTTCAATGATGGCAGGTAGGTCTGTAGCGTCAGCCGCAGTTACTGATGCTGCCATGTATTCACGGTAAAGGTCCCAGTTGACTACTTTGCATGTTCTGGTGGTGACTGCACTTGCTTTCGGCGAGGCTATAATGATGGGAACATAGTCGCTACCCCATGTGTCTGGTTGTATTGCCCACGCCACTTTGATTGCAGGCGATGCAAATGTGAGATCAAGGACGCTTTTTCTGACCCCTTTACGGATAAATGTGGGTGCTCCGCTATTTAGACTTGTGAGGTACAGGGCCGCAATGCTGTCTTGCAGGCGTCTTCCCCTTCTGTTGGTTCGGCTATCACCCCAGTTGATGTTGTGTGCGTTGAAATCTCCAGCTAATAAAAGTTCACCTTTAGCTCTCTGTGAATTTGATGCAACACATCTGGGTCCCATGTGCACCCAGGGGCTACGTAAATGGAAACTATTGTGGTGTCTTGCGTGCCGAGCCTTACTGTGACTCCCGCATACTCTGCCGTTGATGAGCAGAGATCTGAAAGGTCCAGGACGCTTTGATGGAGGCTTGATCTCACCAAAAGTGAAACTCGAGACCTAGTATTTGAGTCAATTGTGGTGGAATTGTAGAAAACATATGGAGAGAGTCGTACCTCACCGTGTATGATGTTGGTTTTTTGAAGAGCAATGGACCTCTTGGCGAATATGTGCTGCCACCTAGACACGCGAATCGGTTCGAGACTAGGTGACTGGAAAACAACGCGCGCCAAAGGCCTCTCCCACCCGTTCCACACCCAAAACGTCAGCTACATCCTGTTCACCCATTGAGGCGATGTGACCTAGATACGGCTCCCCCAAGCTCACCTTTGTCCGCATCGTGCGTAATCTTCCGCCCCGAGGTCGACACAACGAAACCGCTCAAAGGCGAGAAAAGCAAGATGGCGGATTGTTTGGAACTAGATACTCTCGAACCCAGGCGCATGAAATACTCCGCGCATGCGCACCGCGTATTTCTACAAAAGGTCCATTACATCTATACTTCTCCGCTGCAGAATTTGCCGAAGTTCAGGAATGCGTGTATGGAGGCCGTTCACGTTCCATTGGAGATTTGGTGGGAATTTGGGGTTCCGGATTCGTTGACACAGCCTGTTGGCTTTCCCTCCCTTTACTATGATTCCATAAGAGGAAGAATCATGTAAGGAATGAGAGGAGAAGTCGTGCCCACTGCGCATCGACAGTAGATAGAAAAGCGCAAGCCATGCGGGTTGCCTTCTGAAGAAGTGGAATCCAGCTTTCCCATGCAGATTTAGCTGTGGGTTCAGTCCTCGGGCTGGGAGGAGGCTGCGGCTTCAGTGCAGGCGTCACATTCAATGCTGGTCTGACAGTGTCGGCTTTCGATTCCACAGTGCAGGTGTGGTGGTTGTTAATTGGAGATTCTCCCTTCGTCGTTTTGCCTTTTTGCTGAAGTGCTGCAGCGTGATCCACAGCGCTGACATTACGCTCCTTGATGGGATCATTCCTCCTTTTCGGTGGGCTTGGAGGGGGCTGACCATTTTGAGTTGCGTTGGCTGTCTTAGACTGTTGGACAGCTGTCCTTGCAGCACAAATCAAGGGAATGTTGACGTGCGTAGTTGCGAGTCTCGCTTTCTTTCTTCCATTTGGGGCAGGATGAAGAAGTGGCAGCGTGAGGTTGTCCACACTTGACGCACTTTTCTTGCGCCGAACTCTCCGTGTTGCTCTCATGTAAGTCTCCGCAGCGGCTACAAATAGGAGATCGCTTGCAAGTCGCTTCTCGATGTCCATACGCTCAACACTTTCGGCACTGTATGGGTCGTTCCTTGAATAGAGAGACTGGGTGACGGACAGGGTCTAGGTAAACGTAACTTGGCAGTGTTGTTGTAGAGAAGGACAGCTTCACTGCTGTGCTCTTGCCAAGTCGTCTCAATCTTGCCAATCGACCTTCCGGAGATCTCACGTTCTGTTCGATCTCTACTTCAGAAAGCGCAGGATTAACGTCTGTGATCACTCCGACAGCGTAGTATCGCGGAACCGGCTCATATGCTCTGACCTTCCTTCTACAAAGCTCGGAGCAGGCAAGGAGCGTTCGAGTCGTCTGGCCATTGCGTGTGTCTACTGCAATGAGATTGAGTCTTTTGTTGGGACGGACCTCAAGAATGCACTCCGGGCGCATTTGTTCCAAAGCACTTGACAGTTTAAGGCTGCTGAGTGTTGCGATGAGCTGGTTTTCAACCGTTGATACAAAGATGACAGTCAGCCCGTCTGTCACTTTCGGCGAGTGGGTAACCGTATGCGTGCTTTTGCTTGAGTTTGAGTCAGTCTTCTTGCGTTTTTTAAATCCTTTGGTCTGCCAGCCTTCTTCGTCGTCGTTGAGCTCAATGTCACAGAGCTGTGACTCTTCCAGATTCAATACGTTGATATTTGAATGTTGACCAGCTGCGAGGTCTTCTGCCAAGTCAGCAGCGGAAGCTTCGTACTCCGATTTAGCAAGAGATGTACCGCATATCGAGGAACTCACGCTGTATCGGTCGGTTGTAGCTCTTTGATTTGCCGTTAGTGAGGTAGTTCTGGTAAACATAGCGGAGTCGTTTCAGGAAAGCCGAGGAATAATCCCCAGCCGACCAGCACACCTGCCCGCATACATCAACCGCCTCCGCCGGTGATCGATGGCCGACGGCGATCGAGCACTGGCGGAGGCGGTTGATCTGACATACCGCGTTCGGCTTTGGCTTGCAGACGGCGTTCGTAAAATGGCGTCAGCTGTTGCTGGCTTCACGCGGCGGTACCGTGCGTGCTTCCATTCATTCGGCGTTCGTTGCCATGGTGACGGCGAGGAACGCAGGCGAACTTTATGTTGCGGAAGAACACTGCGGCGCAGCGATACCAGGTGCGTTCTAAGGCCCTTCCCGCATGTTTTTCAATGGGCGGAAGGCGAACAAAAAGAGTTCGAAATAAGGACTTAACGCAGAAGGCTGCATTTCTCCAGCGCCTCATAATTTGACGAGCCTTACACGAAAAGCATGTTTTTTTGGCCATCCCGCGTCCTGTGTTTTTTATCCGTAACATGGGTCTAAAGTATCAAACTGCCAAGGTTTCTTTCCCCTGGGCTCATAGGACCAACAGATGTGATATGGTAGCACATACAGTCGAAGATCCAGGAATCGTAATGATCTTTCGACCGGCAGTTCGTAGGTGAGTTCCAGAGGATTCATACAGTTCTCGAAATTGTAGAGAACCTCTTCCACCATGGCTGTGAAGTTTGTATCATCTGTAGCAAGGAAGAATAAAAAATCATCTACATATCTACATACTTTCACTGCTTTTGATGTATCCAATATTTGATGTATAGCAAACAGAGCAAATGTGAATGTAATGTTCTCAGCACCCCACAAACTTCACAGCCGCTGCAAAAAAGTAAACACCTCCTCAATCAGCATCGTCAGCTGCGCAAAGAAACACAGATCCAACTTTGTCCCATGTGTTGAAGGGGTAGTCTATTCGTTTCCCCTTTCCTGTGGAAAAGAGTACACTGGACAGACTGGGCGGTGTTTAAACGACCGCCTGCGAGAGCACAACAACAACATTGCCAATGCCAATACCGGTCACCTAGGTATCCACTGTAGGGATTGTGGCTGTTTTGCGCGACTGGACAACTGTGCTGCGTTAGGCAGGAGTAAAAACCAGCTCACCCGAGAAATTATAGAAGCGGAGAACATTGCAAGACGGGAAGCCCAGTGCGTTAGCACTCCGTCCTTAGCTTTATCGGAGAAAGAACGGCATTATTTAGACAGAAGGTGTTTTCGACAGTAAGCCAGTATATAACCACTGGTTTCTTCCTTTTTGTTTACTTCTGATATTATTTGACAATTAATGTTTGTAACTCTTGGACTTTTTGCATCACACGAACTATTTACGCCAAGAGTGTAGTCGACAGTAGACCAGCATATCACCTGGTTTATATATGTTCATGATTAATTTTGTAATTTTTGTAATTTTGGTAACTCTTGGACTCGGCTGTATTAATATTATTCTCCTTTATTTTTCTATTCTTTGTCTTCTATTTCCTTTTTCTGTTCATCTCTGTTTTCCTTTTCTTCTTTCTTTCGCCTTTCCTTCCTTTGCCTTGTCTTTCCCCTTTTCTTCCTTGGCAACCTATTCCTTGGGTCGAAGAAGAGGAAGTTTGAAATACAAATCAGTTGATAGTTCAGCGCTGTGTGAGTGTATTTTCTGTGTGGTTGGTTTTTTGAGTAACTGTCTACCTGTGCGCTGGTTCATAATGATGCCTTACCAACTCGCCCAATCTGCAGTAATACATTTTAAGCTGTACTTAACTCAGCTGCGACGTATCGATAGCCATGACGTTGATCGCAGAAGCATCATGGACCAACGAGTTCTACGAAGCAATCGGCGTTCATGAAAACCTCAGGTGACGTCGTTTCGACGTCCTTGCGTCGAAACGTCAACGTAAAAACGTCGATTCGACGCAGCGCAACGCTTGACCGACGCGGCTACCTCGCTCGGCCGGGAGAACTTTCGTTTCCGGCAGAAAGGCATACTTTACGTTACGGCCAGGTGATTTCACATGTTGTTGGCCGTGTCCGGCCGAGTCGAGGAAAAAAACAAACGTGCAATGTTTTTTTTTTTTTTTGCAAAATTGGAGGAAATAAGATGAAAACAAATGCCTGCTTTGGGTACCATGAACATGGACAATTGGTTGAGGTCTTCATTTTGAAAAAAACTGGAAAATCATTTTTTGGTCTTTTTGGAAGTATAAAGTTCCCTCAATGCATCACGGCAGTGGTGGCTTAAGAAAACGGGTTGGTGATATAACGGTGTAGCCAGGCCACTGTGTAAGGTATATAGGGTGGTCCAATGTCACCAGGCTCGATCTAAAATGGACCGTAAAAATCGACGCCTGCGCGTAAGAATCTAAACTTTTCGTCAAAGGTGTATTTCACTGGCCGGTCTTTTCTTGTAAAATTACAACGGGTAGTTTTCTTTCTGTAAAAAATAATGCCAAGAAACTTGCCAGAGTCTACGGCGGGACACGACGCAGACGACAGGGGTTCAGTAGAGAGGTGTGTTTTGCGTTCGTATTGATAGATGGCGCTACCTCCTTATCACGACGGCTCGCGATCACCGTGGTTTATTATAATGAACATAATATTTTTGAAATGTACCTCCGGTTAAAAAATAAATGCGGCCAACAAAATCAAAACGTAAAGTAAAAAAACGCGTCTGCATAACGACGGCGTTTTTGCTGCCAACGGATTTAGTCTGCGTGTCGTCTGCTTCCTTTCGCTGGTCGGCTACACCTTCGGACGCTGCTGCCGACGCCATATATCAACACGAACGCCAAACACACCCCGCTACTGAACCACTGTCGTCTGCGTCGCTGCCCGCCGTATACCCTGGCACGTTTCTTGGCCTTTTATTTTTACAGAAAGAGAACTACGCTTTATAATTTTACAAGAAAAACCCGATCTGTGAAATACACCTTTGACGAAAAGGTTTGATTGCTACGTGCAGGCGTCGATTTTCACGGTTCATTTTAGATCGAGCCTGGTGACTTGGACCACCCTATATTTAGGTGATGACATACAGCACGGCGAACGTTGCGACGCGATCCACCAGATAAAATCCTCTTGGCGCGCGCCAGAGTAGCCTCAGCTGAAAGCGTCTCCACTGTCCAAACAGCAAAACTAAAAAAAATGATAATAATAATAATAATAATTTCCCGTTCCGGGTTTTGATGATGATTAGCAAGTTTCTCAGTAGAACCACATGTTTATTTTTACTAATTAAACGAAGAATTTGGAAATTTTAGTTCTTTATTTTGCTAATTAGTGTGTTTCTTTGCAATCTCTGACGTCTGCCAAGACTGGTAGTTTGTTCCCGTAAGAGTTTCTTTGTATCTCGAAGAGCATATGTTTTGGGGTTTTTGAAATCTTTCGCAGAGACCGGCCTGGTTCACGGTGTATATCGTGCACCGTGAGCTAGGCCAAGGTGTTAGTAATATTCGTAATATGCTCGTCATGATTGATTTCAAACAATATAAATGTGCATAAATAAAAAAAAATAGTGTGCATTTTGTTTTTATTAAACCACGCATTGCCGAAAGCGGATTCTCCGCCTAAATGTAGCGCTAAAGAAACGAACCAGATGCTAAAGTTTACGCACCAACCGTATATAGGGTGACTGACCCAAGTCACCAGGCTCGATCTAAAATGGGCCGTAAAAATCGACGCCTGCACGTAGCAACTAAACTTTTCGTCAACGGTGCATTTCACAAGTCGGTTTTTCCTTGTAAAATTACAACGCGTAGCTCTCTTTCTGTAAAAAATAGGGACAAGAAACTTGCCAGGGTCTATGGCGGGCGGCGCCGCAGACGACCAGGTTCAGTAGCGGGTTGTGTTTGACGTTCGTATTGATAGATGGCGCTATCTCCTTATCACGACTAATCGCGATGGCTCGCGACCACCGTGGTTTATTAAAATGAACTTTATCTTTTTGAAATGTACCTTCGGTTAAAAAGTTAAATATGGACAATAAAAGCAAAGTTTAAAGTTAAACTAAAACGCGTCTGCATAACGACGGCGCTTTTGCGGCTAACGGATTTCGTCTGCGTGTCGTATGCTTTCTTTCGCTGGTTGGCTGCACCTTCGGACTCCCGACGCCATCTATCAATACGAACGCCAAACACACCCCGCTACTGGACTTGGTCGTCCGCGCCCCCGCCCGCCGTAGACCCTGGCAAGTTTCTTGGCCCTATTTGTTTACAGAAGGAGAGCTACGCTTTGTAATTTTATAAGAAAATACCGACCTGTGAAATACACCGTTGACAAAAAGTTTAGATTGCTACGTGCAGGCGTCGATTTTTACGGTCAATTGTAGATCGAGCCTTTTAACTTGGGTCACCCTATATTATTCAGAAGTTATAAGTGATGTTCTGAAAATTTAAAAGGGAAAATGGCAGCCGACAGAACCCGAATACATGCTTTGTGGCGCCTTTTACTGTAAACGGGCAAAATTGGGCTTTATTTTCTCATTGAATACTTTAGAAAATCGCTTATAACTTTTCAGTGAGGTAACGGTTAATGTTGAAACTTTGGCATCTGGTTCGGACATCTAGCGCTACATCTGGGCGGAGAATGAGCGTTCGGCGAGGCATGACCCGTCTATTGATATTAATAAAACGCACCG
This sequence comes from Ixodes persulcatus, assembly GCA_013358835.2. Lineage (NCBI taxonomy): Eukaryota > Metazoa > Arthropoda > Arachnida > Ixodida > Ixodidae > Ixodes > Ixodes persulcatus. The sequence goes on from JABSTQ010010148.1 coordinate 471,224, forward strand.
CTGTGTTCGAGGATGTTCAATTTAAGCCTGAGCTAATACGTGGCTTGCATTGACTTCACTTTAGCCACCATTGTGGTAGCCTTGCTGCAGAGCGCATACCTTCTGCAGCCTACATTTAGCACCAACGATTATGTTTTTCTCGGCAAGAACTATGTATTTGTTCCAGTACGTACATTAGACGTATACGAGCCTTTCGTTGCCAGATACGCCTGTTCATAATGCATTAAATGTGCTCATCCTTGTAGAATAGTGAACGCTTTCGTAAACAACGACCAGAAAGGAGAGAAAATATATGTATCAACTCACTGCGCGGGACCGCTGACCAACGTAGCAAACATAGAAAAAAAAAAAAAAGATGGTAGAAGCAAATCCTGCGCTTGTTGGCCTTGTCGCGCTTCTCGGTGCAAGTGATGGCGCAAACACACGCAAAGCTGCGACACAACCCATCCTTTCCCGCCTCTGGGCGTGATGGGACCCATCTCTAGGTGACCGCACCACTTTAGGTCCCACCCGGCGGACTTGTCGGAAATTGACGGTCGCTTACCTGCGCGAATATACGAAGCTTGTTGAAACCAAGAAATGAAGGCGGAAAGCACGTTATTCATTTACATATAAAAGAAAACTACAATCCATCTTAAAAAAAAAAAAGCAAGAGTCACGAGAACTTTCGAGTAAACAAACAGTAGCAACCATTTGTACATCCCGCATGCGGGGTTTTAACCCATGCATAGTATGCATGAAGCCACTCCAACAAAGCCAGCTGACCACTACCAGCTTGGTTATAGGAACAAGTACCGTAGAATATTTGATGGGAACTTCGGCGCAAAGATGATGCACGAAAAGGGCAAAGGTAATTGTTTGAGGGATTTCCCCCTTTAAGTCGCTTTTGTCCTTATTCTGAATTTGTCTTTCCCGCCAAAGAAAGTACTGAGTAAGTTAGCACTCGCTTGTTTGTGCTATGTCCGGATCTATACCAGGGGTGGCCAGGCTGACCCGGCCGAAGAGCCGCAAACAAAACCACGAAACTTCCAAGAGCAACGGGGGGGGGGGGGGGGGGGGACAATTTTTGTACAGAGCAATAAACGAAACTCGAACTACTTTCAATCTATCCGAGTCAAAAGCAGTCCAACTGTACGTAAGGTAGCAGTAGCACAAGACTACCAAACCGCAACTTGTCTTTCGAATTGAAACGGTCTCCATTTCACTGTTTAGGGAAGTGCTCGTGTGACCGGAAGGAAGGTGGGGGAGTAGGGGGTAGGGGGTGGGGGGGGGGGGGTAGGGGAGGGAGCCGCGAGCCGCACTTTAACACGCGAAGAGCCGCATGCGGCTCGCGAGCCACCGCTTGGCCACCCCTGATCTATACTTTCTTTAACGCGCAAGGAAAATCCACGCAAATAGTGTTGATTATACGGAATAGTTGTGTGACGAAATTGGGTCATCTGGACTACGAATTTCATCGGCAACGGTCTGTATTCCTCAATTCACTGTGCGGGCAGCATACAGAAAATCGCAGGTGTGTTCACGTGCGACGCGCAGTGTGCAAAGAAGCGTAGTGCTGGAAGTGAATCTGCTATCGCTCACAATTGCCCCTCTCGCTCCCCCCCCCCCCCCCCCGCCAATCCGCCCATTCACATTGTAAATTAGGCTTTGGTGTCGCCATGAGTCTTTACGTGAGATATCTGTGTATGCGTAGTAGATTAGAAATATTAAATTGGCTCATTTACACATTTCGTGCCACAGAAGTAAAGCAAACAAACAGCAAATATTTTTACTTGTCCATTTTTTACTTTTTTTGTTTTGTTTGCGGTTTATTTATTTGTATAGTCAATACTTGATCTTTCTTTTACTGTTCTCGAAGAGAGAAAGAGGCACACACAGAGAGGTCCTATTATGCATCTAAAGAATTGATCTTGCATCGGGCAGTAGATTCGTTTAGCTTTGCACGAACTTGTTTTTTTTTTTTATGAGACAACACTGCCGCCATGCTCACGTTACGCTGAGGCAAAAAGAGTCCTTTGCCAGTAGGCGATTTACAAGCACTGCGCGAGCTTAAAAATCATTCTACATCGTTCAAGTTTTTGTAGCGTGAGCTACACTGGCCGAGGTTGAGCAGTTTCGCGTGGCTCCTTGAGAGCCGTGCTGCGCATGCGCAAGGAGCAGTGACGTCACACGGCGCACAGCTGGCGCGCCGGAGCCGCCACCGCCGCGCGCTCCGCCGCCGCCGCGCGCGCCTTGCCGGTCTGCGCATTCCAGAGGAGTGACGTCATAGCCGCGGCAGACGCACTGGCGCCGGCTCGTGTCCAGCTGTGCGCCTCCGTTGCGCAGTAGCCAAGGCTTACGCTGCACCGGAGCCGCTTGATAGCGTCTCTCATTTTCTGCGCATGCGCAGAGGTATCAGTGGGGGTATACATATAGCGGGGCGTTTGCCAGTGCGGTATAGCCATGGAGAAGGAGAGCGAAATTGCTGCTCAGCGGCGCAGAAGAGCGGAGAAGCTTAACTCATCGGATCCCGAAGTAGTTGCCTGGCAATTGCCTGGCAATTGAGCGGAGGAAGAACGAACAGAAGAAGGCTAAACGTGCTGCGGAGACACCGGAGCAATGGAGGAACGTCTAGCAAAGTGGCGTCGCCAGGAGGCTGAGCGACGTGCCCGACCGTTCACGCTACGTATATCCTGGCATAGCCGAGCTAAGCAACTGGAATTTTTTTTTCCTTCGTTGCTTTTACTTTTTTCTGACACCCAGAAACCGTTAATATCCTGTCTGGAGTCGGTTGCAGAGGCAATGGCAACAGTCGCACTTAAAGTCCCTTTATCAAATTCACGCTTACAAGTGCCGTGAACCATTGTTGTGGAAACGCGCAAGACACGTGCCACAAGCGGGTGCTCCGCCGCCATTCGCTTCCAAGGGCCGCTCATTTCAGTGCTGCGCCGCCATTTGCTTGCAAGGGCGACTCGAGACACGGGTCTCGAGCACTGGCGCATTTGACGCTACTTACAAGACAAAAAACCCTACTCATCCAGAGATTGGTGACCAAATCACCCCCAACCCCTCCTCTCTTCTTTTCTCACCCTCTTTCCCTGCCTGTGCGAGCCTTGCCCCTGCCCAAGGAGGCTAACCTTACGTGCAGGCATCCCTTCTTCCCGTGTGTAACAACACTCAAGAACAAGAACAACAACAACGCAAACACATCGAGGGGCTTTAGTCGCACATTTGCACAAAGCTGACGAAAAACTGCTCGGCTAAACCTTTCAAAAGAAACAACGAAGAAGAAAAAAGGGGGGGGAGGGCGGAAGCTTCAATGTTTCTATATATGCAAACACAAAAGTAGCCCATGTTTTATTTGCTGATCATTACCTGAAATAAAGCTTTATTTACCAATTAAGAAAATCAAGCTGCTAATGTTTTGTATGACGTGGTTTACACCTTAAATAAAAAAAGTTTCTAGTCAAACAACACCTTTCGGAACCATTAGATCTACAAGTTAATTCTCTTCCACAGGTTTTTCACTAATCGGGCAGACTAAAGAATACATTAGCCATGTTTAAAAACACCCAGAGTGCCAAAGAACGACTCTTTCAGATTAAGTGTTTTAAATCATATAGTTTTGATTTATATAATATATACATGATTTAAACAAATGGAACCGAATGATTTGTTGTTGTTTTTCATCCCGTGTGAAACCTGTTTTCCCATTTCGCTCAGTTTCGCTCAGAAAAACGGGAAGCGAAAGACCTCCAGGCCTGCGGCCGATCGATGCATCAAGCGGCGTGTCCAGGGCTGCTCTCCAACCATCTCTCGACGACGCGCCTGGTTTAGGAGCCGTGGGTCTGATGGCACCGCGAGTCGGGTACAGGCGCCCTTTGTCTTTCTTGCGCTGGCGTGACGTGACGGGCGCTGCTCTCGGAGCAGCGGCTCTCTTGGCGACGTCTCTTTCCGTCGAGACCTTCAGCTGCCCGACGACCCTCATTGACGGGCTGGCAATTGTCTGCTAGAGGGCCCGCGTCCTCACAGAGAACGCGTCCCGCAGATTTTTCTCGTGAACGTGTATTTTGCTGGAAGGAGAACGACATGTGAGCTACGAGATGTTTCGATGGCTCCTTCTTATGGTTCCTATCTGCGACGTCACGACCAGGATTATCGATTGCCTGCGACAATCTTGATGGTGTGCGCAAATAGCGCGGTGGAAGCTCGTATAGTAATCGCGTCCTTAAAATAAACACCGTCAAAGCTGACAGTGTCACGTTCCTCTTATTTTTATCAATGAAGAAGAGTTCATTCATAGCCTCCTTTATACGCACAAAGCCTGGCAGTTCGACGACGGAGCCATGGAGTGCCCAGGTCGCAGATTTGTAGCGCGAGGATCTGGTAGCACAGAGCATTTCTCGTGGAACCTGGTATTGAGCGCACAGTTTTTGCAGCGAGGAGGACCCGAAACATAGTTTTCAAACCCGACGAGAAAAAAAAGCGGTATTAGCCCCGTGCGCGACCGAAAGCGTCGCTGTGGTCGGCCTTCCACGATTGGCCGAACGCTGACTATGACGTCGGAAAGGGGATTTATCATCGACGGAGATAAGAGGAATGAAAGAACTTTAATTTTGACGGTGTTGGCAGTGTTCCTTTGAGAGCGCAATGATTTCAAGCTTCCACCATACTAATAACAAACACCATCGAACTTGTTGTTTGCAAGGTAATGACGTCACAAGGGGGAACCACAGGAGGGCGCCACCAAAACTTCTCGCCGCTATATCGAGGGGACCTTCTATTAGCGGCGAGAAGTTTTGGTGGCGCCCTCCGGTGGTTCCCCTTTGTGACGTCATTACCTTGCAAACAACAAGTTCGATGGTGTTTGTTATTAGCATGGTGGAAGCTTGAAATCATTGCGCTCTCAAAGGAACACTGCCAACACCGTCAAAATTAAAGTTCTTTCATTCCTCTTATTTCCGCGATGATAAATCCCCTTTCCGACGTCATAGTCAGCGTTCGGCCAATCGTGGAAGGCCGACCACAGCGACGCTTTCGGTCGCGCACGGGGCTAGTGTGTTTCGGCATCTCACCGCAACGGGGCGCCCGTCACGTGACTCTCCTCTCATCCGTTGTCTGCCGCTCTACCTTTTCAATTTCGGCTGCCGCTTCTCGTGGCGATCTGCCAGGCTTTGTCAGTATAGAGGAGACTATGGTTCATTACACTTGAAAAGTCAAAGTGAGCATTTGACCAATCGTGGAAAGCCGATTACAGCGAAGCTTTTGGTTGCGCACGTTGCTAATAAACGATACTAATTCCAAAATTCCCTGCATACAACGCTGCACGCGTTGCATTGTGGGACCTGGTTGGTCATAGTTTAATGAAGAGGAGCGGTATAATTTCTGTTTCAATAGCCCCTTAATTTACGAAGTAGTGTGCATCTCAGCACTGCGTAAAAATAGTTCGCGCTCGCTTGTTTTGCTCCCATTCATCTTCGCGAGAGCCCTTGTTGAAACAAGGACCTCCAGCGGCCTTAAAGGACACATGCAAAGAAAAAAAACATTTTTTTTTAAACAGCTTAGATGGAAGAAGGATATTATAAAACGATATTACAACGAAGAAAAAAAATTTTTAGAGCTATATTTTGTAGTTGGCGCCCGCCGGAGCCGCCGCTGGTCACGTGGTAGGCCCGCGCGCCACCGCCCTGCGTCGCCGGAGCCGTAAAGCGACGCCGCCGCCGCACGCTGAGCGTTGTGCGAACGCCGCTTCAACGCGTTTCTCCACGCCGCCGTCGCCGCCGCCGCACAAGTTCGTCTGGTTCGGGGCGCCGCCGCCGTCATCTGACCGGCGCACAGGTCTATCACGTCTGCTTGCGCTTTTTCAGGAGTTTCCTTTGGGCTCTAAAAGTTACCTACTAATCTTAGTTTTTTGTTATACTTTAAATAAAGATGAATAAGTTACTTTTAGAGGCCATAGGAAGCTTCCGAAAGAGTGCGAGCACCACGTGACAAATATGGGCCCGTCACGTGATAAATAAGGGCCACTTTTCTGCGGCGCCCGCGGGCGCCAACTACAAATTCGTATAGCGCCGTAAATATAGCTCTAAAAATTTTTTTTCTTCGTTGTAAAATCGTTTTATGATATCCTTTTTCCATCAAGCGGCGTGTCCAGGGCTGCTCTCCAACCATCTCTCGACGACGCGCCTGTGTTTAGGAGCCGTGGGTCTGATGGCACCCGCGAGTCGGGTACAGGCGCCCTTTGTCTTTCTTGCGCTGGCGTGACGTGACGGGCGCTGCTCTCGGAACAGCGGCTCTCTTGGCGACGTCTCTTTCCGTCGAGACCTTCAGCTGCCCGACGACCCTCATTGACGGGCGGCAATTGTCTGCCTAGAGGGCCCGCGTCCTCACAGAGAACGCGTCCCGCAGATTTTTCTCGTGAACGTGTTATTTTGCTGGAAGGGAGAACGACATGTGAGCTACGAGATGTTTCGGTGGCTCCTTCTTATGGTTCCTATCTGCGACGTCACGACCAGGATTATCGATTGCCTGCGACAATCTTGATGGTGTGCGCAAATAGCGCGGTGGAAGCTCGTATAGTAATCGCGTCCTTAAAATAAACACCGTCAAAGCTGACAGTGTCACGTTCCTCTTATTTTTATCAATGAAAGAAGAGTTCATTCATAGCCTCCTTTATACGCACAAAGCCTGGCAGTTCGACGACGGAGCCATGGAGTGCCCAGTCGCAGATTTGTAGCGCGAGGATCTGGTAGCACAGAGCATTTCTCGTGGAACCTGGTATTGAGCGCACAGTTTTTGCAGCGAGGAGGACCCGAAACATGGTTTTCAAACCCGACAAAAAAAAAAGCGAACGAGAGAAGCACGAGGGGACCTTCCATCGCTCGGGAGAAGTGTGTTTCGGCATCTCACCGCAACGGGGCGCCCGTCACGTGACTCTCCTCTCATCCGTTGTCTGCCGCTCTACCTTTTCAATTTCGGCTGCCGCTTCTCGTGGCGATCTGCCAGGCTTTGTCAGTATAGAGGAGGCTATGGTTCATTACACTTGAAAAGTCAAAGTGAGCATTTGACCAATCGCGGAAAGCCGATTACAGCGACGCTTTTGGTTGCGCACGTCGCTAATAAACGACACTATTGGCGAAAATCCCTGCATGCAACACTGCGCGCGTTGCATTGTGGGACCTGGTTGGTCATACTTTAATGAAGAGGAGTGGTATAATTTCTGTTTCAATAGCTCCCTTAATTGACAAAAAAGTGTGCATCTCAGCACTGCGTAAAAATAGTCCGCGCTCGCTTGCTTTGCTCCCATTCATTTTCATGAGAGCCCTTGTTTAAACAAGGACCTCCAGCGGCCTTAAAGATACACTGCAATTAAAGTAATCGTTTTGGTTTTTTCTAAAAGGAGACATATATTATAAAGAACATTTTTTACATAAAAAAATTTCTTTGCAATATTTACGTTGCAACACGCAATTTAGGCGCAGAATGAGGAGGTCGCGCTAAGCCCCGCGCCGTGCTTTCCAGGTGCTTACGTCCCTCATTGGCTGGAGAGATGATTGACATGTGAAAGGTGGGTTGTAAATTTGTAACTCCGCGCCATAATAGTATTTTAATCTATTTTTTTTAATGTTTGAGAAACAAATAATCTAGAAAGAAACATTTAAAAAATATCCCGAGATTGCGTTCCGCTCTGGTTTCAGACGATAACAAACATGACTGCCGGCGCCTGCGGAGTGCTGAACGAGCGTAGCTCGTTGAGCTCGTCAAGTTTTGAGTCCGGATCGTTTTAAGTTCACAGATGTGTTTAGAGGAAGATCTCATGGACCAAAATAGTTTGCAGTTAACAACGGTCGCAAGTACCCGCCTTCGGAAGCGCTGTGCAGATGCTTGTTTTCGTAGCGGGACTGGCCTAAGCCTAGCGTTCCACATTCACTATTTTGATCGATTAGGCTTGATTTCTTTCTTTGCGCATGTTGATGCTGAATAAAGATGCTAGTTCCCGTAAAAGCCGCGTCCAGCTGATCTGTGAATTGTGCAACCGTCGTGATTGCGACCATGATTTCAATACCGAGAAGATACCCACACAGGTAAGAATTTGCGAGCCATTCACTCTCAGAAATAGGGGGTGTAGTGTTTACACCCTTTGTCCCATATAATACACTCCGAAAGATCAGTTCGACGTACAGCGCACTGACGTCGAACCGACTGGTACCAACTTTCACGAGCGGCTGATAGCCGAGTGGTACAACTCATTGAAATAATAATGTACGTTTACTGTCTACAAAAAAAAAATTGGGTTTCTCTTGGTTTTACCTGCATAACCTCAATATCTTTTTTTAGTCTTTGATACGTACTTAAGTTGTGTAATAACTTATATCGCACCGCTATCAAGTCCCTCGTAAAAGTTGGGACCGTCAGTTCGACCGCAGTGCGCTACATGTACGCCGAACTGGAGTTTTAGGGTACATTATATGGGACAAATGAATCTAAGACTACACCCCTTTTTTTGAGTGTTTGGTCAGGAGGCAATCGGGCATTCGGCTCGCATCAAGTTTCTCTAGGTATGTTTCCGTCATTGCGCCTTGAAAGGCAACTAGCCTTCAAGTTTGGCAGTGCACATGGCCCGCCAAAACGAATATTTGTACGTTGCATTTTCAATTTTGCGTTAGTACGTTCACCCACCTTGCTCGCGGATGCCACGTGGAAAATATAACAGGAACAGTAAAGCTAGAAAGACTACATATATATTTGGTTGATTTGTTTACTTCTCTCGGTCGCTTATTATGCACATTGACTGACGCTGACAGACGCTTGTATTAAACAGTGGCTCGTGCATGATGAAACGCTAGAACACCGCTTTCATGGTCGCGTATTCTGAGCGTTGCAGAAGTTTTTAGACGGAAGATGAATAGCAGACGGACGGAGGCGAAAATGGACGCCGACGCGCAGCGTTTGCGTCCGCGTCTCACGGCGATAGACGGCGGTGAATTGGCAGAAGATTCCAGAGGCTGCGGCTCGTCTGCTCGCGCGACTAGCAGGCGGGCGGTGTTGGACCTCCAGACTAGACGCACCGGATGACGCGAAAGGGAGACACTGCGCTTGTTAGCCTCTTCGGTTGAGCAGCCAATCCAGTCCAGTAGTAATCAAATGCTTAGATGGGCCAGTTGGCACATTCATGGGAAATAAGCGCCAAAGGAACAGGGACAAAGAGTAGAATCACAACGACACAGGGCGCACTCTCAACTGAATTTATTAGGAAAAAACACACACTTATATACCAACGGGAGCACACCATCAAACACCACACGTCACGTTAGTCCCCGCCCAGACCACGTTTCAAATATTCAAACTCATTTGTAGACAGAGCCAGAAAAGTATCGCTAATGCATTTGTCACCCCTTCTCCTAATCTAGCTTCACGAGGCATTTGAGATTAGGAGTAGGGGTGACAAATGCATTAGCGATACTTCTCTGGCTCTGTCTACAAATGAGTTTGCATATTTGAAACGTGGTCTGGGTGGGGACTAACGTGACGTGTGGTGTTTGATGGTGTGCTCCCGTTGGTATATAAGTGTGTGTTTTTTCCTAATAAATTCAGTTGAGAGTGCGCCCTGTGTCGTTGTTATTCTACTCTTTGTCCCTGTTCCTTTGGCGCTTATTTCTCAGTAGTAATCGGCGGCGCCACTGATCTTTAGATGGGGCTCACAGCGGGCTGTGACCTCCACCTAAATTACGTCTAAAAGCGTAAATATTGAGCGTTTTTTTCTTTCTTCGTGGAACATTTAAAAAAAAAAAAAATACGTGTCCTATTTATGCCCTTAGAAAAAACTTCTATTTCCTTGCAGTATTCCTTTAAGGGATTGCCTGGGCTTAGCGAATAGTAGGAGTACGGCCTGCCACGTCCCATACCTCTCTGGCAATCTATCTACCACTCCTGAGGGCAGCATAACACTCCCGGCTCACGGATAATTTAAAAAGGCTAGCACATTTAGGGGACGATGGAACAAAAAGACCCGCCCAGTATACTTCTTACATGTGCTATCGTAGTCCTGTGTTTATCTGCATACAAAATACTTGCGATGCAAGCAGTGAGGTGGCGGTAGTTGGCCAGAATGGAAAAAAGGCTGAGCGATTTCGGACGGAATAAATCAAAGGAGCTAGAACCATTGCACATTGTTACTCGTTTCCGCCACTGAAGGACATAACCACAGACAGCAAGACGCCCTGCCTCCAGTCACCGCATTTTACAGGTTGAAAACAGCCGGCTAATTTTGTTCTTAAAAAAAAACAAAAAAAAAACGAATGTTTTAAAAAAGAAATAAAGACAAAAAAGTAGGAATGTACTTGCCTATACGATCGTCACTCCTCGTAAAAAAAAAAATTGTTTTTTGAATACTGACACGCTCGATAAACATCGTTTTTTACATATGCGAGCTGCATTTTGACTGAACGCGGCTAATTAAAAAGCCCGAGGCCTGTCCCTGACGGCAGAGCTGTCAGTCCTGAAATTTGCGCCTGAACTGACTATAGAGAAAGCAAAAGTGGAAGAAACAAAAAAAGTCACTGCTGTGCGAGTTCCGTTTCGAGTGCCTCTGTCACTGCTGAGCATGTTCCGGTTAAAGTGCCGCGTTGACTGCCTCAGGCGACGGATTGCTGATGTATGCCTAAGAGATAAAAATATTTCAGGTTGCCTTGGGCCATTAATAGACCCCACCCTGTGCCATTATTTGCCCCGGGCGTTTAGGAAGTGATGAATTGTTAGCTTTCAGCTCATTTGGAAAGAATATTGTAATAAAACGCTGAAGGTGACTGATTTTCGTTCGTGAGAGAAAGGTTTACAGTCCCTACACAATTTTGGAAAGTTTCAGAGATTTTTTTTTTTTGCGTTTATCTTATTTTTCACTAACGAAACTTCATTAAGCGTGCGATTGGACTGGGGTTCACGCAAAACCCTGACGCAGCTCTCGTGTTCGACACATGCTCAAAGTGAAATCCCAAAATGTGGTGACCTAGATGGCACGAAACTTTAATAAGTAATCAGCAAACATTAAATGAATTAATGGCGAAAATAGAAATACTCGGGGGCGAGTGCATGGAGAGGAAAACCTAATACGGTGCTCTACGAATCACTGAATGACTGCTTTTACATAGAGTCATTCGATCTTTCACGGAGCACTCCATAAGATTTCCCTTCGCCGCCCGCCTATGAAATGAACCGCATAGTGGGACCTATCTTCGTTGAAGCACCAACGACAGCAGCTGCGAGCACTCATTGGAAACAGTAGTGTGTCGGTTTTTTTTCATTTCTCCTTACTTTAACAAAGTGGTAGTGGCGTATAGCGTTTTATTCTTGCGTTCAGCTGATAACGCCTCGTGCCGCGTCATCAGTTCAGTCACCGAAGGCCGTCACGGCTCCCAGTTGGAGCGATGTGGAGGCAGACGATCGAGGGGGGTGTTCGTCTTTGTTGAGTCGCCGCGCCCATCGACGTTATTTCTAAGACGTGTTTTCGAACCTACGATTTCCCCGACATTTTCTGTTACCTCAAAGGTAGCATGTAGGAAGTGCGTCGCACTTCACGCACACGTGTATGCCCTGCAGTTGTTGATTCGTTGGGATTTAATAATCACAAGGTAGTGCCACCAATTTTGCACAGGTCGTTTGAACTGAGAAGGGGCACAGTGTCCTTCTTGTAGTTCGCTTGTGGAAGCTAATTTCTGGGCACTGGAGCAAAACATCCGAGCGCATTTAAGCTATCGCGTAACGTTTGTCACACCGACAGCAGTTCAGCGCTCGCGTATAGACCTTTGTATCGCTGATCGCCCGGGCAAAGAATGCTGAGTCACTGAGCTGTGGACGCATGCGCAGGGTCTAATCTACCGCACGGCAGAGCGCATGCTCAGAAGGCGTTCCACAGCCCAGCAGACAAAGATGGCAGCGCGCAGAAGGCGATTTTTGCAAAGGTCCATAGTTCCCTATCATTGTGGCGTCGTTGTTGTTTCTGAGCCGCCTCCTTAGCTCAATTCTGAGGATTTTCAAACCACTTTAGCTTCTTCTCTTGATTTCGCTCTCGTACCTGATTCGGTCTACGTCAAGCCTCCTCACTGCACCGTAACTGAAAATCGCGTTCTTGGAACCCGCTACGAACCTTCCGAGGTCTAGCCGAAAAACTTTGTAGATGTGTCTCTTCGGATAGTCGTGCGCAAGAGCCAGCAAAATATGGTCATTGTCAAGGTGAAAGCCAGGTGAGAGTGCCAGGGTGTCTCTTTCGAACGTCCGTCCTTCATCCCGCGCTAGTCGCCTTTCGCCGTGCTTTGACTGCGCGTGCGCGCTAAAGGTTAGCGGGACACCGAAGCGTTATCCAAGGTAGAATGAAATCGAATGTATACCGCCTTCAACACGCCGAAGTCTGTCCCGTCGATAGCTCAGTTGGCAGAGCGGTTGACTGTAGAGGAAGCGACTGCTGTCATCCATAGGTCGCTGGTTCGAATCCGGCTCGACGGACGGAAGTTTTTGTTTTCCTATCCAGGTAGAAACCGAGGGAGAGGAGGAGACGAGAGCGCGCGGGGGGCCCAAAGGAAAAAAGCTGCAGTAGGCAGCTTGACTGGTCCTCGGGCCCCTGTTCGAAGGAATAGTGGGTAGACTCGAAGGTAGCTTCCGGTTTCTCACACCAGAGCTCGGTGTTCTACCGCCCCGCACGCTCTCATCTTGTTTTCTCCCACATTTCACTTACCTTTACAATTTGATTAAATAAAGAGTAAAGTTATTTATTTACTTCTGGAGGGGAACGTGTACAACACAACCAGAGATGGCGGTAATAAAATTACTGTAATTAAATTACTTTTCGCTGTAAAGTAATGAAATTAATCACTTTTCTATGCTGGTAATTTAGTGATCTAATGAATTCCTTTAAGGCAGTTACTCATTGCTTTCGTAATTACTTTTTTCCGAAGCCCATCTGAGAACAAATTATGTGACGCGAGAGTCGAGAGCGAGACGGGGTCGAAAGGCGAAGCGCAAGAAGAAAAGCTTTCGAGTGAAGACATAGCTGGAAGGCCACGGTTCACGAAACTCACTGGAAATACGGATTCACGGCGAAAAGTGATCGGGAACCGTTCCAGGCTACAATATGGAGGAGGGTACGTTGCTACGAAGATTAACACAACATTTCAAAACTTGTCATCAGGAGTCTGGAGGTAATCTTAAATCTCTTGCCAAGGATTCAGAGCTTCTCGTGGGTTGCCTTGTCCTCAGTGGGTAAATATGCTTTTTAATTATGTTCCGTTTACCCCTAGGCTTACAGTGCGGCGCAAGCTGCCCACTTGTTGAAGCAGTCATGCGTCGACCTTTCGCCACTTGATCGTGCCCCCGCCAATAACCACGCGCAGAAAGTGAATGTCATATTATGAAAGGGACACGTGGTTGACTGGCCCGACGAGCGTGTTGTTGCCACCATACCATCATCTTAAAGGTGAACGGAATACAGTCGGAAACGGTAAAAAAAAAACGAGCAAAGCAGGCTCACCCTAAGACGTTAAGGCAAGGAACAGCAAACGCGCAGATATAGCCGCCGATTCGTCGGGAAAAGACACATTTTTGGAGGCGCCCGTCACCCCTTTCCTTCTCTGGTGGCGTTTCTCCCTAGAAAACATCCGGCCCCCCTGCGTGACAAAGCGCGATAATTCGCGCTCTTCCGGTGTTATGAAAAAATAGCCAAGAGTAAAATTTCCGGGGATGCATCGACCAGTGCCCTTAAGAGAAAAAAAAAAAAAAACGATTTGACTGCGTCCGTGTGAGAAGAGAAATTTTTTGGGCATTTGCTCAACTTCGTGCAAAATGGATTCGGGAATGACGGAACAATGGCTCCATAAGGGATGGTTTAGAACGTCTCCCAACAGTCGTTACAACTTCGTGTAAAAACGAGCTGCCATGGCTCAAGCAACCGAAGTGGACGACTTCTCCCAAATTAGGAGGACTCAATCGCATCAGCCATTAACCGATCAACTTCACCGTTGAACGAGCAGCGAAACCGGTGAGCTGCATGTTTGAGTCCTGTCTTAAGAAGCTCTACATTATGTTTCAACACTTCCGTCGTCACGGGCACGAATTACTGCTTGAAGGGATTTAAAAGTAATTTCGAAATAATTTCATTGTATTTCAAAAGTAATTGTAATGTAATGTAAATTAATTTTAGTCTGCGGTAATTTGCGAGGTAATTTAATTACATTTGCGTATTTCTGAGGAAAGTGATGAGTAATGTAATCAGTTTTGAAAAGTAATTTCGCAATCTATGAACACAACCAACCTGGTTCACACCCCACCTCGCGCGTGTAATTTGCACAACGAGAAAACGCTAGACCATAAAACAAATATGCGCAATAAGGTACGAAGGTATAGCCGCGGTTATCCCTCAATGAACGCATGAAATCAAGGAATGACTAACGAAGCCGAGTATTGGAAGCGGCTAATGCTTTATAAAATACAACACATTTAGAATAACGGGAAAATAACGCGTTAGTTTCAAGCTAAGTTAAGGCGTTCCTTTTGAATCTCAGTAACGAGTAACAAACTAAGTTACTCTTTGAGCGAGTAAAGAGTAACGCTATTTCATTCCTCAGATCCAGTAACGTGTACATGACTGCATCGATAGTGGGGCTCCGCAGCAGCAGGCGAGGGAGGCTATTCGTCGGGAAATTCAGAAAGTTCAAACGGCCGCCTCTACAGGCTAGCAGTCTTTGTTGAAACTTTCCTTCCTTTCTCCTTATTCCTTGTCCTTCCGGGTTGCGTAGACAATCCGGTAGAAAACAGCGTATTCATGTTGTTGTTATTTTCTTTTTTATGATGAAGACGAGCATGACACAAACGCCCCCCCCCCACCTCCCCCCCCCCCCCCCCAAAAAAAAAAAAAAAACTGTTTTTTTTTGTTTTTGTAAACGAGAACGAGAGAGGAAAGAAAAAAGACAAATGATGCTTGAAAGGGCTTCTTTTGTCTCTCGTCGAACACTCTTTATTTCCTTTTTTAAGGTGGTTTTTGCCATTAGGAGTAAATGTTTAAATTTACTGCTTCAACGGCGGAGCGCTCTATGCGCCCACAGCAAGTTTAACGGAATGCCCGTATCCAGTCATTCCTCGTGACAAGAAAGTGCGTGGAAAATAGACACGGCATTTCAACTGTGCCTAGAAGTGAATGCAAAAAAAAGGAAAAAAAAAAAAGAGATACGTGAACACCGATGACAGTTTAACTTCGGCACTATACTCTGTTTCATACTTAGCGTGCAACGCTGTCAAAGCTACTGGCGCGAGCGTGGGGCTTGATCTCGTTGATCATTTGCACGCGTTATCGCGCAAACAAAACCATAGATGAAGCCACGCGCTCGTGCCAGTAGCTTTGTAAGCGTTGCACGCTAAGTATGAAACAGAGTATAGTGTGGGGAACTAGGGCCCAGATACTGAGACTCTGGCCAAACAAGCTCAAGCTCCTACCTTGGCTTCTTCGGGCTTTTTAATGCATTGGATTCGCAGACAGCCGATTTTGGCCCGCAGAACAGCGCTCTACTTTGGACTATACATCAACGCGCGGCCCTGACGTCACACCGCTGTGGTGGCGCTGCTATCAGCACTGCGCATGCGCAGACGGTTCATCTCACGCGAACCTGGCTTCTGTGCACGCGCAATGCCCACATCTGGCGTGAGCAATGGCGGGCTTGCACGTAAACGGCGCGTCACCGCATACTATAAACAAATTGTTTATATTAAACGACTCTCATTTGCATTTACTTTCACCTTTTTTTTAATGTCGCTGCTTTTCCCCGAGTCTCTGCATTATTTTGTGTCGGCTTTGAACAAAGGGTACTCTCGTAATAGAATCGTGAATCATCCAACTGCTTCTGCTTTCCATGAGTGGGGAGAGTAAAATAATGATGATAATAATAATAAGAAGAAGAAGAATAAACATCCACGCGTTACAAAGGAAGAAACCAAAAGACTCGCGCAATACCGGCAGTACGGCTTTAGTCGTATCATATCCTTTCTAACGGTGACCTGTGTACATTAATTAAAAAGAAGCCATTACTTAAACTTTCTTATATCCTGAGAGAGGAAGTCTGTAGTAACCTTCGCAGTACGAATTGTCAAAGTTTATCAGAAGCACTTTAGTACTCTAAATTCTCTCATTTTTATTTTCTTTTTTTTTGTTACCTGTTAAATGCTTGTCTGCATTTAAAAACGTGCTCCACTTCTGCTGCATTTTTTTTTTTTTTTGGGGGGGGGGTTGGATTAGTCAAGCTGATTGTAAACACCTCTTCTCCCCTTGTATACCCCAACATTGTGCTTGTCTGAAAATAAAAAAAGTAAATAAAAAGTATATAAGCGCAGTGCAATATGTGTAGTAAGCGCCCGTAATATTGTTAAAGGGGCACTGAAGTCAGTCCGGAGATCGTCCTTTTGTGTTGACAACTCAATCTACACGCTCTAATCCTCCAAACAAACCCCAAATCACAATCGTGCGTAGCTTATTTCCTCGTTAAAAGCGTGTTCAAAGATCGCGACACGCCCTTTTTGGGAAGAAATTTCTCCCAGTGAAGTAGTCGACGAAGGGCGCTTGTCGGCGAGTTGCAAGCGATGGCTTCGCCCGCGGAGAAGAAGAGGAGTCTTATCCGAATGTGTACCTATCAGACTCTCTTCGAAAGGAGTTATAATAAAATCATTCGGAATCTGCGCGTATTGTAGGGCTTTCATTGGTCCACACAGTGTAGTCCACGAGAAAAGAGTCCGCATGTTTTTCTCTCGCCCTGAAATGAATAAGCGGTTTTGTAAGATATAGGACTTGGTATATGCGGGAACTAACACTTTTTAAACAATATAAGATCAAACACGACCTTTTTCAAAAATGACTTCAGTGCCCCTTTAAAACAAAAGTGGAGAATCAGATTGTTGTTGGTATGCAATGCGCACCTGTAGTGGCGGCTGACGTAATTAACGAAACACATATCACTTAGCGCTTTTCAGTTATGACTTCCGCCAACTTTATATAAAAAAAATCTCTATATATATATATATGCTTTTTTCAAAAAATGTAACCAAACATAACTCCATTTCTTGATCAAACAAAATCAAAGCAATGCCAAAACTTTCGGAGAGAAAAGCCTACTAATTTCACGGGTACAACAAATTTGCCGTTGCTTTTGAAGCAGAACATCAGCAGTAGATATGCTTCGGCCTCCAGCGTGAGCTATCTACCGAATTTGATCATGCTTCGGCCGACGCAAAGCCAAACACGTATGTAGGCAACGAGCGCGTGCAAGAGGCGGAGCATCTACTGCTGGTCTCACGCCGCAACAGAATAATTATATTGCAGTTCGTTTAAAAGCGAGGATCCTCGCACGCGACACACTCAGATACCGCCTCATTCGGTCTTCCTTTCCAACGGCGGCCGCAGCATTAACAAGTGACAACAACAATGACACAATATATGTACTCGTATTCACCCAAAAATCGCAGTAAAAAAAGTCCGGCTCCTCGCGGAACGTTACTATCTTCCCCTTTAATGCGTTCGATCAAGGCATACGTATGTTCGTCTTAGATTAGTTTCATCAAGACGTATACGCATTTCAAACCCCACGGGCTTCGTCTCTTCCTCCGACAACCCAGTTTCGTAAGAGAACTACTTCGCGTAGCACATAAATGACACCCAAAACTTCCTTTATTTCTTGATGTGAGGGCGAGTAGTCTTTTGCCGTCAATCAGATACACGAAAGCGTGCGTCGGCAACGTTCATTCACCCGCGGCTACGAGGACGCACGCTGCGTCGACTGGACGCCGCCGGAGCGCACCGCTTCGAACCGGTCCCTGTGTTCCTTCTTCTCAAGAGGGAGGCGAACAGAGGCTCACCAGCGTCTCCGATACCGGGAGGGAGTCGCCGCGACGCAAACCAAAGCGGCGAGGGAAAACACGGAGACTGTCCTTGCTCGCGACTCTCCGTCTCTCCTGTCGGAAGATGCCTCGTTATCGTGACACAATGGATGTCTGAGTCGTGCTCGGAAAACACGGCCGTCGCTCGTACGGCCCCGCACCCGTAAACAAACATTGTTCTTCGCCAGTTGCGTGCAGCGCTGGCATGGGCTCGCGAGCGCGCCGAGCTTTGTAAAGCGCCCGAAAGATGGGTGAAGAAAAACGATTGGAGCCGCGTTTTGATCTATTGATCAAATCAACATACGCAAAAATTGAATTTTATGAGAAACGCAGTCGACGTTCGAGCTAAATATTCGTCACGCCACGCGTCCCCGAGACGCGTGCAAAACCTGAATTAGCTTCAGTGAGAATGAAATTCTGCATTAAAACTGATGACGGGAGGCTAGGTAAGATGAGTCAGATCAGGCGTAGTCCATTGACTTCGTGCACTGAAGCGAACTTATTTTTTTTTTATTTATTTATTTATTTATTTATTTATTTGAAAATACTGTCAGCCCTCTCTTGAGGGCCATTACAGGGAGAATTTCGATTACAATAAAAAACACACAAAAATCGCCAAGCCTACAGGGGAAAAAAGCCAGCAGACACAACTCTTTGAAAGGAAAAAGGCATTCCACCTAGTATAGAAAATAAAAGAGACACATTGCAGTATACACTCTTAAAATGGCCTGTTTGTGCTCCTATTGGTTTAACAGCTGTGCGATGGAGTGCTCGAAGGAAGACACCGTCTCGATATTAACAATCTCGCTGGGCAATAGATTCCAAGCTTCAATTGTTCTAACAAAAATGACTGTTTAAACGCATCTATTCTACTTTTGTATGTCTGACATGTTTTTGTATGATTTAGTCTACATGATCGCTTTGTGCTTGAAGGGAGAACATATTTGCTTGAGCTTAGATTCAGTTTGTCGTTAATTATTAGGAAAAGCAATTTTAAGCGTGCAATTTCTCGCCTCATGTGCAAGGGTTCTAGATTGCTATCTCTGAGCATTTGTGTTGGGGATGCCGTCTGTCGATAGTTAGAGTGAATAAAACGCGCCGCTTGTCGTTGTACCTTTTCCAGGCGGTCAATGTCTTTTTTTGTGTAGGGGTCCCACACGACACTACCATATTCCAAGATGGGCCTAACGTATGTTTTATAAGCTATTGTTTTTATCTCCTTTGTTGCGTGTTTTAATTTATGTGGTTTACATGCCGAGCTAAAGCCACCAGTTTCAAAAAAAAAAAAAAGAGGAAAGAAGCCTGGGTACAGGGGCGTAGTCAGGGGGGGGGGGGGGGGGGTGTTAATGGGGCTTCAACCCCCTCCGAAATCAAGCCGACCCTATAACATGCACATGCATTTTGATTCCCCCCTCCCCCTCTCCGCACCCCAAGTCATGGACATCTCAGCCACCTCAGAACCACCCGAAAAAAATTCCTGGCTACGCCACTGCCTCGGTCTGAATTTCAAAAATGACCGCATCTCCACGTGGTGAAGGATGTTGCTTGGGGTGAAGCTCTGGTGGTGCTTGTCTGCGTAGACGCCGAGCCGCAGCATGCCGAGCCTTTTCATTCATGTCAGTAGAAGAATGTGTGGTTTTCTTCTTTTTTCTTTTTTTAAGCAGACAGATGGGATGGCATATCAGAACCCCCTACTCTTTTTTTTCTTCTTTTTCTTTTTTCATAATTGTTTTCATCTTTTGTTTTCCAATTTTTTTTGTTTGCCCTACACGAGCACGTGAGCATGTGCTCACGTGCTCGTGAGCACGTGATCTCACGAGCAGAAGCACGAGCACCCGACGCCGGCCTACGGCGGACGGACATACGGACATGGCTAGCCCCTAAGGAGCTTCGCCCCTAAAAACCGGGTGAGGAATTAACCCTAAACCGAAATCTCAGTTCCATGGAGCCTAGACCGTAACAAGCCGCCGTCACATTTCACCCACCTCTACCGGCCGATATGTTGCTACAAAAGCAACATCACTTTCGCTCGTTGCTTTTGTAGTCTTCTAGGTTTCTATAGTATTTTTCTTTAGAAGCAAAACTTAGTTGTGTAACTTCACTGCTCATAGCGCATGCCCATGTTAAGAAACCTCAAAAGCGTCACCATAAAAAAAAAAAAAAACAGCAAATCTTGTGTTTAATTAAACCGAACTCAATGCGGGCTCGCATTACACTTGGGGGTTGGCATCAAAGGGTTCGCCAGAGAGGAAAAGAAATCCTGCTCGACCTAAAGCGCTCAATTAAATTCCTTCGTCATTTCTTCTTCATTTTTTATTTTAAGGAATAGTTTACTCGATTTGTGTGGAAGAACAATATTTCGCGCCAGCACCCTCTGTCTATCATTCGCTTCCCCCTTCGGACAAAAACGCAGAGTTAAATATATATATATATATATATATATAGTATATATATATATATATATATATATAGCTCTTTTCCAGTTCAGAGCAATTATGCGCGGATGCAGACTCCTGTCAAGTTCTTTGAAAGACGATGACCCCCAAAGTGACTCCCCTCTATTGCAAAATCGTTCAGACAAAAAAAAAAAAGAGAGTTGTTTTGTTTTTTTTTGTTTTTTCTAGTACAAGGTTTACTGCTCGCGCAATATGTGCCGTAGGAGGGGCTCCGTGTCGGTCCTCACGCAGAACGACGATGACCCCTCTTCACATGCCATATGATGCCATCTCGTCCTTGTCTTATTCATTTTTGTTTTCATCTCGTCGGCCTGAAGACCTGACGGGCCCAAGCAACTGCACGCGGTGCTGACGGCGAGGCGCTTCCGCGACAGCGCCTCTTCTTATCAACGTTTCCACTTTTCTTTGTCGTTGTTCCTGTCATCGAGCGACAGACATGCGTCAGATGGCTGAGAAGCCAGTCTTGCTGTTTCGCTAGATCATCGCGCTGTTATAAGCGTCGGGTCCTTCGCATTATATTTGCTGCATCTCCCAGGTTTGCGTATTTATCTTGGAAGATCCCTCTTTGTAGGCGTTTTCTCCCTTTCTCTCTTTCTCTCAAATATTTAGTTCAGTTAATAATAGGGATTTTTAGAATAGGGGTCTCCTACACTCGGTGGCCCCTAAGCCACAGGGGAACACGAGCGAGGCGATACTACAGTGTGCTTAAATACGGGGTAGTCTTGGGACCGGAGCGCCTCGCGTGAGGCATGTGGTGTAGATCGTAATAACTGTCGAAACCGGCTTGACACCGGCGCATCGGCCGTAGGGTCAGTATGGTGGTGGTTGTGTGCGTGCCCCGCGTGCACGCGCACGTGTGGGAGCAGGTGCAAGCTGCAGCGACGTTCTGCTGCTCTGTAGGGTGCCTACATGTCTGTCTATCTCAGGGTGAAGACACCCATTGTTGCCCTGAATGTGCCAGCGCGTGACGCTCTCGCGCACTCGGTGCTTGGCTTGGGCGGTAAAATGGCGTCGATACATTAGCCTAGTGCCACTAAATAAGCTACGCTTCAGAGTAACGACACTTGGCCATATTGTGTCTTAAAATCATGGTTGCCAGTTTTCTGAAGCTTTATCTGAAATCACAGGAAACGCTTTTCCACCCTCCACAAATGTTTAAACAGTTCGTTACAGAGCAAAGCAATATTGCGTGACCTTCCTAACACCGAATCTAATGCTGAGGAAGTCGCACTTTTGAATCGTGACGATCAGCAGTTACGTCTGCTCTGCATACGAGCCAAAATGGCGGTGCCCCCAACAATGCCGGGGAATGGAGTGCCGATACTCTAAGCGCAGCTCATTTAGTGACTCTACATTAGCCAAAGCTACGCGCTTGACCTTAGTGACACCGGATTGCGCGCACTTCAAAAAGCATTAAAAAAATGATTGGGCTGGAAAATGGCTGAGATGTCACCACTCAAGCAAAAACGCGCCTGTGTATGAAGGCACTCTACTGCTACAGTGTACTAGAATACTTGGGTAGTGTTGGGACCGGAGCGGCTCGGCAACGGGAGCTCGTGAGGGCGCGTGTATTGACAGTTCGTGGCGGCGCTGTAGTCGAGTTATCCGAAGAAAAATCGCGCAGCTCTCTTGTTTTTGTTTTTTTTTACTTTGAGTGGTGCACGTGTCGGTCCTGCGATTTTATACACTCCGTTTCACCTGATGTTGTACCGCAGCGAAGGCTAGAAGCGCGAGCTCATAGCGTTGGCAGCTGCCCTTGGTGCACGGGAGCTTGTGCCGCCGAGATGTGCCCTAGAGCAAGGAGCTCGCGCTTGTAGCCTTTCCTGCGGTACAACACAAGGTGAAACAGAGTATAGGGCACATAACAAAATCGTTTTTTTCAATTTTGTTTTTTAATTTTTGCGGTAGGCAAAGGGTTAATGAACGGTTTAATGGGCCATGTTTCAATTGCAGCTTTAAAGGGAGCGATTATTAAAGGCCAACTCAATTTAGAAAGTTCTCGAACAAACAACGAGCTTTGAGCGAAAGCAACAAGGCACTAGTTTTTGTTGTTTGTCCGTCCCTTCTCGTTCTCTTCCTCAAGCTTAGTTATCTCTACCAACCCGCTCGTTCTGTCCTGAGATATTCATCGCTAAAATTTTGCCTTTCTTCGCTTAATTAAAAAACCGCGATCTGAAAGCGCGAATGAGGTTGTGTTGATATTCATGCGTAGAAGAATGGCACAGTTGTTTCTGTCCTCTCGTCACTAACTCGACAGCGTGTCTTCGGTGGACTTGCCGGCGCCACACATCAAGACGACTAAGTCACTATTCTCCGTATTATTTTCATAACGCGGTTTCTGAATCAAGCGAAGAAAGGCAAACTTTTACGATGAATTTCGCGAACCTCGTTGCCTTTTCGCGAATTGTCGAAATTGTGTTTGCCCTTAACAATGACTCCTTTTAAAACTGCAATTGCACCATGGCCAATTAAGCCGTTAATAAACAAGTTAACTAACAGATTTTGGTTAATTGTTAAACATTGTAACGGTTATTCACCCATTTATTGTCCACCGAGCCCTACAGATATAACGAAAGACGGCATCCACATATCTGCCACATCCTTTTTTTTTTTGTAAAATATGTAAAGTTCGGTAAAGGATAAAACAAAAACGCCCTGTATGTCTGCGTGAACCAGATACGCCCCCTGTGGAACCATGGGTCTTTCCCTTCGAATACCCAGCTCAGGCGAGACTTACCTGGTTGTCAGAAAGCAGCTGTCGGTTGAATGTATTCTTATGAGCGTGTAGGCTTCAGATGGTTTACTCTCAAGAGGATAATGCGCCGCATATTGTAACCATGTATGCACTGCACATTGTGACCATTGTTTCAATGTCGTGCTGTAAACTATTAAAACGTTTTCCTTGCCTGATCTACGTGTGCTCATGTTTTCTGCTCAAAATGATCTGAAATAGTTGCTTGTTTTCTTTGAATCTTAAAAAGCATTACTTGTTCAGCCCACGTTGTCTCAGTTTTTGGACTGAAGTTCAACATCTTGTAAACCCTGAGGTGGGGAACGATAAAAAAAAAACGGACGTACACAACAAGTGTTGTCCGTTTTTTTATCGTTCCCCATCTCAGGATTTACAAGATGTCGATTAATTACCAGCTCGCCTGCACTCTCTCACTGCTTAAAATTGAAGTTCAATGTTAAAACGCGCGATAAAAATTGTCACGGCATTTCTTACAAGTGAACGTCGGGTGGACCTCGAATGGACGTGGCAGCCATGAAAAAATGAGATTCTCACCCCTTTGCGACCGTCGCTTGGGTGGTTCGTCGCATAAATGAACACAAGAATGAGTGACAAGTGAAGCGAGCTGATTAAGGTCAAGAAAAAGAAAACTGGCAGAGAAGAACACAGAGAAGTTAACCTGGGGTATTAAAAACATACTAAAACAATCTCGGACTTTTAGTATGTGCCGCTTCGTTCCATTATAAAATAAAATAGAAAAAAAAAAAAAAAACTGCTTCCGAGTTTTAGACATTCCTTTGAAATATCTAATGTTCTGCCTTTGCGACCAAGGAAATGGGCATTTCATTTAAAATGCTCACCATCCAACAAACCGAAAGTCGCAGCTAATTCTACGCTGAAACAACTTGCAATCCGCTTCTTTAAAGTCGCAATTGTTTTTATGTAAAGGGAGGGTAATCTAGCTTGTACCGTCCAATACATTGTAGCATCATGTTGCTAACGATCGTGCCGCAGCTTAATAGACCGATCTCACCAGCTAGTTTGATTGCGCCACCGCTGTCGCCATGCATCGTGGGAACTGTAGTTTTTCTGCACGCGCACCAACCACGCTGGAGGTCTGCGCGAGCAGAACACGAGACGACACGAGTTGCCTCGTTCACGGGCGCCTACCTCTGTTGAACTACAGTTATGGCGGCGTCACGCATGCGTGGAACGCTTAGTGAGATCGGTCTATTGACGCCGCGGTACGAACGCTGGCAGGTTGCAGCTGTGTCAGAAATCCTATGTGCACTCCCCCAAAGCGGCATCAAAGATTCATATTTTCGCGCGTGCAGCCGCGCATGCGCACGCCTTCTGGATAACACGCCGGTGTCGACACCTGTCGCGATCAATATCACGCGCTTCAGGCGAGCCCCTCCGGTCCCAACACTACCCAAGTATTCTAGTACACTGTACTATTGCTCTGTTGACTGCAGCGCCGAGATTGTTGTCTACACGCGCAGCCTCACAAGTTCCCATCGCTCCATTCTTACGGACGCGCTCGCGCCCTTTGCCCGAGAGCAACGGGCCTATTAGCGGCGAGATGTCTTGGTGGCGCCATCCGGTGGTTCCCTCTCGTGATGTCATTACCTTGCGAACAACAAGTTCGATGGTGTGTGTAATTAGCATGGTGGAAGCTTGAAATCATTGCGCTTTCCAAAGCAACACGGCCAACACCATCGAAATTCAAATTCTCATATTCCTCTTATATTTGTCAATTAGAAATCCTTTGCTAACGTCATAGTCAGCATCCGGCCAATCGTGGCAGGCCGACCGCAGCCACGCTTTTGATCGCGCACGTCGCTAATACATGATGCCAAGGCGTAAGTTGCGTGAGCTACTCCATCTGCACACAAATAACGCACTTGTATACAGGTTGAAAGCCCGAGTGCACTACAAACGCACGACAACATCAGAAAATAGAATGTTCACAAAATTCGCTTGAATGATTCGAACCTGGTCCCAAATTCAAAGCTAGTCGGAAATCAGAGCCATTTCTTTGACTATAATTGCTTGTGCCCCGTGCCGGCCGTTGGTTCATCCTGGTAGTGGAGGACACCGGTCTAACAAAATCTAGCTCGCATAGATTGGCGGCGAACAGCCCGTGGCGCAGCTGCGAGCATGTAACTCGCTTGTTCCGGAAAAATTCTGCGCCATCTACGAGGAAAAGGCTACAAATAAATCTCGGTTTAATCCCCCTCTGACAAATTTCTAAATAAACAGAGCGGGTACACTTTTTCATAGTTGCACAAATGATGTCTACGTTCACTTTGTCTAAACGATTTAAAAGATAGGAGAGCGTATCCCTAAGCATTTGCATTCCGAAGTTTGTTCTGGAGTGTGGCACTATCCATTTTTCTACACAGCGGGTTTCACGAAATGAGAAGAGGATCTAAAGGACAGGGCATTATCATCACTTATACTTTGTCATTTGAGCGAGGTAAGGCGAAAGCCTGCTGCACAGCAGACATGTACAAATTACTCAAAAAAAGGAGTTAAGTTACTGAGTATCGACGCCAAAAGTAATTGGAGTAGAGTAGAAATTACGCATTTGTAATAGTAATTGAGTAAATTACACACTACTGTAAAAAAGTAGCGAGTTGCTTTTGAAGTTACTTTCGAAGTTACTTTTTATATTTTTGTGGTAGCAAAATGAACAGCAGTTTTGATCCGTGAAAAACCCTGCGACCCTAAAAGAAATGCACTCATTTTATGGCTTGCGTTTTCACCAAAATAATTTATTCGCTCGCAGAAGCAATTGACTTTCAAAATTCTTATCGGAGAGTTTTCTCCTTTTCCTCCTAAAGAGACGTCGCAGCCAAGCTAAAGAGATGTTCCACCGTTGCGCTGGATGGAAAGGCAGCGTTGAATTTCAGAAACAGGCTGTGCAGGGTCGGGTAAGCGAGTGCTAGCATCTTTGGTGTCCATGACGAAACCTGTGAGGTTTGCCTCGGCTAGAGGGTCTTTTATAACAAACTCTCCTCCTTTTCTTCATTTTTATTCGGCAAGTTGAGATTGTTATGACTGGCTCTCTTTATTCACACGACATTCGGAGAGTACGCTGATCGAGTGCACCTGACCGTCAAGGGATCAAGTCTCACGCCCCGATGATGAGATCATCCGGACGACTGCGCGTCTCGTTGCAATGCTAATGCTACGCTACTACCCCTGATGCCGGCTCCAACAAAATGATCTCCCAAGAATGACTCGCAGTCCTCGCCGGTGACTACGGTATCCTGACGCGCCTGACACGCCTGACAAGTAAAACGTTTTCAACAAAGAGGAGGTCTCCCTGGCGTGGAAGGTCGGAAGGACGCAAAGGATTACGTGAACAAGCATCGTCGCTCGTACGGTTACAGCTAAAAGCGGGAACGTGCTCCCATGAACCGATTATCCGTGTCTGCCTTTGTGCGCGGGGAAGTCCGGCTTTGCAAGGGAGTGTGCACTGACGACGAGGCGAACATGGGAACAGGCGCCCAGCTGCGAGGTCATTCCAGTGGCTTCTCCCGTGGAAACCACCGCTTGAGTCCGAACTCACTAAAGGCAGACAACATGAAAACAACAACAACCCTCGGAGTGTCCCCGTTTTTCACGGTTGCAGCTGGAGGCCCAGCGCCTGCGTGCATTATGCTTTGGCTGCTCGTCGGCACCTTGGCCCAAGGACGCCTGTGATGCAGTTTCTATGGCTGCCGAGTATAAGTGCGTGGGAACGGAATTTGAGGGGGCCCCTTGTTCGGGAACGCGACTTCATCTGCCGGCGTCTTATTTATTTCTGCGCTCAAACTTTTGTGATGAGCAAAATTAGCACTAGATTTCGAAAGTAGTTTTGTTTGTTTGTTTATTTATTTATTTGCATCAAGTACAGTGTACATGATACTGGAGGCTTGTGGAAAAAGCGGTCACAAGACCAGCTTGACAAAGCCACAGGCCCCCACATTGGCATTTATGCAGCACTAAAAAGAAAATAATCAACATGCCATACAGATAACAGCATCAACAGAAAAAGCAAAATAAAGAGAATAAACAGAAACAATAATGTACACAGTCAAATTACATCACAACCACGGAATTGTAGCATCTTGAAAAGCATTATCAAGAAAAAACAAGATCATCGACATGCACAACAACTTTCAAATATTACACAGCACTTTTTACACAAGGAAAGTCGAGTGGGGGCTGAAATAGCAACGCAATGCTTTAAACGATATATCTAAAAGCTCGACATTATCGGCAGCTAATCTGTTTAGTAACCTTGGCAGTTTGTTTTCCAACTTATCTTGTCCATAGATTGTTCTATAGGTGCTAACATTCCAAGGCTCACTTTGCCGCGTTGTGTAGGTGGTAGTATTACTACGTAAGTTAGCTAGTCCTTTTAAAAACGATGATTTAGTCTTTACCTCTTGTTTAAAAGCTTTAGAAAGCCGATAATCGTACATTTTATGGATTGGCAATACATTATATTTTACGAACAACTCATATGTATGAAAGTAAGACGGAATATTTTCAACAACTCTTAGGAACCGTTTTTGTAAGACATGTATTTTATGTAGATTTGCTTGAGTTGTGGATGCCCAGACTAAGTGACAGTAGTTAAGCCTAGATGAAAACAAAGTATTATAAATTAAAATCATAATATTTCGTGGCAGAATATGTCGATTACGATAAACAAGTCCGACTATTTGGGACAGCTTAGCGGCTACGGAATCAATATGTTTATCCCACGACAAAGTTTCTTGAAAAATAACCCCTAGCACCTTAAAACTAGAAACAACTGCAATGGGAGTCGAATTTAGGATTATTGGTTGATTTAACACTACACTTTTATTCTTACTACGAAATAAGACGGCTTTAGTTTTGTTTATATTTATTTTTAAGCTATTTTGGCACGTCCATTCGTCTAGTTTTTGTAACGTCGAATTTGCTTTATCCACTATCTCATTATATATCTTTCCGGTTATAAATATGCTGGTATCGTCAGCGTAAATAATCATATTAACATCTGATCCAACAGAGACGATGTCATTTATATACATATTGAAAAGAAAAGGACCCAGAATACTCCCCTGTGGTACGCCGCAAGAAACAGGAAGTGGATCGGAGAAATGATCGTCTATACGGACTGTTTGTACACGATGATGTAGATAAGACTTGATTAATGATGCAGCCTTCCCTCTGAAACCATAACGTTGAAGTTTTTGAACAAGCAGGGTGTGATTTACGTGATCGAATGCTTTAGTTAAATCTACAAAGACACCAAGAACCAAGTTTCCTTCCTCGAGTGCAGTCAAGATTAGTTCCTTCTGCGCGAGCAGTGCGGTCTCTGTACCGAGTCCTTTACGGAAACCAAATTGGGATTCATTTAGGAGGTTATGCTTCTGCTCAAAGTCAATAAAACGGTTTAAAATTATTTTTTCTAATGCTTTTGAAAAAATTGGAAGTATTGACACGGGACGGTAGTTTCCCATATCATTTTTATCTCCTTTCTTATACAACACGTTTATATGGGCAACTTGCATTCTTCGAGGGAAAACAGCCTGACTAAGGCAAAGGTTAAATATATGCGTTATGTAAGGTGCAAGAAGCTCTACAGCATGCTTAATTGGTTTTATTTGAAATCCATCAGCGTCTTTAGCCTTGCTGTTGCTTAAATTTATAATTGTAGTAATAACTTCTTGTTCATTTACAGGGTTAAGAAAAATAGAATTCGGGTTGGACGGAATGTTCACAAGGCTACAGTTCGTTATGGTTTTATTAACAATATTCACAAAATATTTGTTAAAAGCATCTGCAAGTTCTTTTCCAAATAACTCACCATTATTCGTGCTTATCCTGTTAACTTTGTCGGGGGAAACATTATGCTTTAAAACGGCATTTAATCTTTTCCACATCAGTTCAGAGCACCCTGCCGCAGAAATGAATTGATTTGCGAAGTAATCGCGTCTTGCCTTTTTTAGTTCTTTATCTAGACGATTGCGACAACTTTTGAACTTGCGTAATATTTCTTGGTCTTTAGTTTTAATAAATTGGCTGTAGAGCTTGTTTTTTTCATCTATACTTGCGAGAAGCTCGGAGTTAACCCATGGCTTACGAATTTTTCTACTTTTTTTAATTCGTACACAAGGAAAACTTTCTGCGTATATCTGTTTTAAAATGCTGAGAAATTCATCATAGGCGTCATTTGCATCATTACTGTTCAATACAATTTCCCAAGTTGTTTGTGCAATTTTATCACGAAAGATAGTCAGGTATGTTTCTGTTATTTTCTGTATTGAGTATGCAGGCTGCAATATTTTATTTTTTATGTGCCCCTTCGTACAGATAAATATTGGTAAATGGTCACTTAGGTCACAAGCGAACACCCCTGCTCTTACTTGGTTCGAGCTTATATTTGTTAAAAACAGATCAATTAGAGATGAAGAGTGCTCAGTCACTCTTGTGGGTAGCATAATGAAATTCCGCAAATTATGCGTCATTAGTAAAAGGTCTAGTTGAGACTTCGTTGAATCATTTTTTAGCATATTAATATTCATATCCCCGCCACAGATGAAATTGAAACGATTTTTTGTAATAAAGTCAAAAATTGATTCTAAGCAATCCAAGAATTTAATTGCGGTACCACTGGGAGGGCGGTAACAAACGGAAATTACCGTGTTTTGCATTTGAATTGATAGAAGTTCACAATCACTCGTATTTACAGTAAAGTCTGACAATATTTCACAGTTGTATTCTTTCTTGACTAAAATGCAAACTCCACCGCCGCGGCCACTAGGGCGATTTAAATAAAAGGTATTATACGACGGGAGACGAAGCACATTCGTCTCATCAGTTGACCATGTCTCGGTTAGCAATATTGCGTCAAATTGCAGCCCAAAACTATCAAACAAAAGACAGAGATCGGATTCTTTATTTTTGATTGAGCGTATATTCAAGTGAAAACATTTAAACGATCGCAGGAACGGTTTTCCTAGATGCCTTTCGAAAGAATTCGGAAGTAGGTATGATTCGCTAGCTGTACTTGCCATAAATAGTCGATTGCTCATTTCTTATCGAAGCTTATCTAGGTCGGCAATACTAGAGATTACCGCCGCACGGCTTCCGTCAGATTTGCGCACAAGCACTCGGCCATTGCTGTGCCACGCGTATTTATAATTGTTTCTTTTGGCCCAGGATTTCGTTTCGAAAAGTAGAGAACGGGATCGTCTTGTCAAGTTTTCAGTTAGAAACAGAGTGTCATTCGAATCACGTAACTTCTTTCTGCTTTCCCACCATTTATCCCTATCAGCCTGTCTTGCGAAGCGGCAGATTACGCCTGGCGTTTTATCTTTCCTTGAAGGCAGACGGTGAATGGAATCCACGTCCATATCAGAAAGCTGTGGCAGTTCGAGCTGTGTGGCAAGTACATTTAGTTTGCTCAGCAAATTTTCCTTTTCGGTTACCTGTATCCCGTGAAACTCGAGGTTAAGTCGCCGGCTTCTCCATTCAAGGTTATCAATTTCGCATTGCAACTGATTAACTTCAACGTCCTGCGCCTCAAGTTTTTCCGTTCTGCGTTTTAGGTCTTTGATGTCCTTTTCATTTTGCTCTGTTCGTTCTCGCAGTTCGTCGTACTGCTCGCTCCAGAATTGCATTGAATCTTCAATGCTCTCAACTACTTCTCTGAGCGGTAAGAGCTGGTTAAGTTTCTCATTGATCACCTTCAGCATTTGTCGCACATCGTGCGTTTCCAAATCGTCACTCGGTGTAGGATCCCGAGCTTGTGCACAAGATTTTAAACGACGACAGGCTGGGCAGCGCCAAGCTGAACGATATGCTTCGCCCTTCGTTTTGATTGTTTTGTCAGAAATTCCAGAACATTTTCCCGTGTGGTAGCTACCACCACAGCCACTGCACGCAATTTTCGCATCGGACGATACGAATTGCTTTTCACAAGTTTTACACTGACAATTGGTACTCATGGCTACACCTTGGCAGCAGCAGCGGCTTAAAACGGGGTATTAGGAAAGTCAGTATAATAAATGAACACCAACCTGAAAGATACAGGGGACTAGTTTGGTCGTGCCTGTTCAATGCCGCCGCTGCTGCCAATGTGAAGGGAAGACTCCGCTGGGGCGCCTTTTATAGCTTGAGCTTGGTCGACGGAAGCGCTTGATGTCAGCAGTAGCGCGCTTGATGTCAGCAGTGGCGACGTCACGGTCGACCGAGCCTTGTCTGGAGTAGGCAGCGCTCGTAGCTCTGAAGTCAGCAAATCTGAAGTTTGAATCACGGCAATGTTGTCCCGGCAGCGCTCCTGTTATCTGAAAGATACAGGGGACTAGTTTGGTCGTGCCTGTTCAATGCCGCCGCTGCTGCCAATGTGAAGGGAAGACTCCGCTGGGGCGCCTTTTATAGCTTGAGCTTGGTCGACGGAAGCGCTTGATGTCAGCAGTAGCGCGCTTGATGTCAGCAGTGGCGACGTCACGGTCGACCGAGCCTTGTCTGGAGTAGGCAGCGCTCGTAGCTCTGAAGTCAGCAAATCTGAAGTTTGAATCACGGCAATGTTGTCCCGGCAGCGCTCCTGTTATCTGAAAGATACAGGGGACTAGTTTGGTCGTGCCTGTTCAATGCCGCCGCTGCTGCCAATGTGTTAGTAATTGGAGCCGAAGTTACATGAAAAACGTAGTTAAATTAAACTACTAATTACCCAAATAAAGTTGTAATTGAAAGTTACCGAGTTACTCGGAAAAGTAGTTAAACTACAGTAGTTTGAGTAGAGTAGTTGAACTACGTCCAAGTCTGCTGCACAGCCCACTGTTGATTAACTTGCCTAACAGTGCAGCGATCATGACGGATTTCATCTGAAGCGAGCGATGCGGGGCGCCGCCATGTTTGCCTTAGGGGCCTTAGGGGCAGCGCTAACCCAAAAAGGAGTTAGTATTGGGCGCATGCGCAGTGGTGCGCCCCTATTTCTTAGGGGCACCCGAGCGTTGGGGCTCCTTTTCTAAAACTCCCTATTACCGCCGTTTTACGGGCAGTTTCAAGGCCTCCAGAACCAACTCTTGAAGAATCGGCGAATCAGATTACGATCTCAGCTTTGCGCTGCCCAATGACGTGCGTTGGTTTCCCGATTCTTAAAAAAAAAACTTCGTTCTGAGACCCTTTAACTTGCCCGTAAAACGGTTATGAATATGTATACGTATACACTGTTTCCCAAGGGAGACTTCGGGCGACTTACCCAAGAGATGTGATGTACGCCACCCGAAGTCGCCGTTTGTAAACCGTGTACCCTGATGATCTTCAAAAGGCAATTGCGGGCATTACGACCCGCTGTCAAAATACAGTCTCCTTTTCCCAAAAAGGCAACGAGCGACGAGTGTTAAGGTATTTCTGGCCATCCTTAATTTCTTTGGGGCTACGGGCCTCTCATTTCGTTAGCGCCGAGCCGTTTTGGTGGCGCCCTCTTGTAGTTTTCATCCTTGACATCATGACCAGGATTTGACTCGCCGTGACGTCACGAGTTGTTACCCTGCCTGCGTATCATCAGTTGCGACGACAAGTTGTGTAGTGTGTTTAGAAAGCACAATGAGAGCTTGGAGCCATCACATTGTGAAACTAACGCCGTCGAAGTTGACAAGTTTGACGATGCTCTTATGCCCATGGTTTGGCCAATCGTGGAAAGCCGACAACAGCGACACTTTTGGTCTAGCACAGGGGTGGCCAAGCTGCGGCTCGCGAGCCGCATGCGGCTCTTCGCGTGTTAAAGTCAGCGGCGCAGGTTTGACTAAAGGAATGACGGTGACGTGGAGACAGCCCAATAATAATAAAACAAACCAAAATACTCCAGATCGTGCAGCACGACTTGCGTCTTTGTGTCACCCTACCAAGGACCGCAAAAGACGCTACGAGCCACCCGAACCAAATCATAGCTCGGATGCTGGCACGTGCCCTTCCGATTGGGCGGTGCGACACGGAGAGCGCTGAGTCACGTTACAATTTACAAGACACGAGTTATGGATTGGCGTGGATAGCTCGTAGCGTAGGCTTAAAAGCTTGTAAGCTAAGAAGCTAATCTTTTTGCGTGTGTTTTTTTTTTCTTGCTGCTAGGCAATAATCCGCAAGAAAGGAGGCAGCAAACATAAAACTAAAAACAAAAAATTGATGGCTGTCGGAGCGTTTGTTCTGCGGTGGCAGCATCTGGAGGCGCCAAGAGGCGAAGCCGCCACTAGCGCGGTCGCGCTTGTCCCGCCCGTCGCCAGGACGCCAATCGCCCAGAGCAACCCAGAGCCCTAAACACTGCTTGAAGAATTCTCTTTTCTTTTTTAGTTTGTTAAAAGCAGCATGTTGCCCGTTTTCATTTATCTCCTTTTTTGTTTAATATTCTTTAAACCGTCCTTCACTTTCCTTCTCCTCTTGAACTCAGTCGTTCAAGCAAGGCGTTCGGGCGTACGGGTTAGGTCGGTGCGTGCTACCGTCACGGTGGCACTGTACGTGCCGGCTGATCGACTTCACATGTGCACTTTGGCACTGTTTCTAAGCGCGAGCATGACCACTTAACTTTTGTAGAACGGTGTTTTCGATAAAGTTAGAATCACAAAACGGAAATCAGCAAATATTTGTTTTGCTATCCACGTTTCCGCAGCACGGCTTCTGATTGCCGTTTTTAATGCGGTAGTATTTTTTAGCTACTTCGCCCGGTTTTCGCGATACGGTACATAACCTCGAATGCGCCACGCGTATGCGCGGCGCCCGTATGCGCCGCACGTACGGAGGACGTCCGCATACGCACGACGTCCGCATACGCAGGCGCCGCGTGTGTGCGGACGTCGTCCTAGAGTTCGTCCCAGAGGTCGTCCTTGATGTCGTCTTTGACGTCGTTCTTCAGGTCGTCCTAGAGGACGTTCTTGAGACCGCCCTAGAGATCGTCCTAGAGGTAGTTCTAGACGTCGTCTTTGACGCCATCCTCTAGGACGCCGTCCTTGAGGTTGTCCTAGAGGTCGTTCTAGACGTCGTCTTTGAAATCGTCCTCAAGGATGTCGTCCTCGACGTCGTCGTGGCAAGCAGATAAACCCGTCCTGCGCATACATGGAGTGGCAGTACGCCCACATTCACATTTGCACCCAAGCTACGAAGCGATTATCAGTTTGATTTGAGCTAGTTGGTACATGGTCAAAGATGGTGGCGAAAAAGCTTGAAGATTAAACGGTTACACAAAGACCGAGGGTTAAACG
The DNA here is from genome assembly GCA_013358835.2 of Ixodes persulcatus. Classification (NCBI taxonomy): domain Eukaryota; kingdom Metazoa; phylum Arthropoda; class Arachnida; order Ixodida; family Ixodidae; genus Ixodes; species Ixodes persulcatus. The sequence continues at coordinate 505,537 of JABSTQ010010148.1, forward strand.
ATTACAGAAAGACGAAGCAGTCACTCAATTTCGAAGTGGCGCGCTGCAGTCCCTCTGACGTCGATGATTACGTCATAAACCATTCATAAAACAAAGTGTTTGCTCAACAATTTGCGTCGTGAGTCTCATGACGAATGCTATCGCAACTCATAGCAGTGTTGGGGAATGGGCACCCCCATTCTATTCCAATTCTATTCTGGGGAATTAGAGTTTCCAACAATTCCATTCCTTTCACTCCTCGAAATGAAGACATTGTGCCCATTCTAACTCCTGGAATGGTTAAACTCCACCATTCTATTCCTTCAATTCCTAAACGTGAAAAAATGGCAATTGACAGCCACATTGTGTTAATGAAAAAAAAAAGCAACATAACGCTGCCAACGTTATCAAAGGTGGAGACGACTGCAAAATTATGCAGAAGCTTCCTCAAAGCATACATTTTACCAAGCCGGAGGGTGGTCGCCCAAAGCGCTTCGTGGCACTTGGTGGCACTGCAGACATCCGTCGCGTGATGAAGCGTAAAAGGCTTGCGAGTCGCAACAGTCGCCAAACAAAAAACACCCATTTTCTTCGCAAACTGACCTCATACTTTCAACAGATACATAGTAAGCGTGTTGTATGTTTTATAAGGCCTTAAAAATGTCTAGTTTATTCATGGCGCAAGAGAAAGCTGACTTGCTCTCTGCCTCAAATACTTGCACAACAGCACGCTAGTGCGCTGTTAGAAGCGACGCCGCGCATACCTGCTCCAAATCTCCACGCACTGCGGCCACAACAGAAAACGGCTGACAAAGTGCAATCGGTATACGGCACGAGCATAACAGGGTGTAGCAGCATGTTATGAAACGGGCCTTAAAACGTAAACTTTTACGTTTGCTGTACGGTTCTTGCAATTTCTTAACATATTCAATCCAATTATTTATTTTCGTTCCACGGGAACACTATATAAGATCGGCTGGGTTAATAGCAGGGAGTTAAAGCGGTCATTATTCCGGTTGGGTTCGGGTTAAGAAGCATTGAATTTTGTTAAGGTTTGGTTCTGCTTCAGTGATGCTTTTGAAATAACGGATCGGTTACCGGTTCCACCAAGCGCAAACCAGTTTAAGCCGGTTCTTAAAAAAAGGTTCACAGCTCCCAGTCGTTAAGAAGGAAAGGTTAGTAAAACACGGCATCATCTGCATTAGCCGTGCTGCAGAAACGAGGACGGCAAAACAAATATATGGTTAATTTCGTTTTGTGGATCTTAAGTTTTCAACAAAAACACCGTTCAATGAAAATTACGTGGTTATGCAGGCGCTTGGAAACAGAACCAAAGTACAGTACTCACATGTGAAGTCAATCAGCTAGCACGCGCAATGACACCGTGACGGTAGCGCGCACCACGCTAGCTACCCACAAAAAACAAATTTGTCGTTAGTTGTTTAGTCTGCCAGAGTATGGCGACATTGTTACCCACTGTAGATGAAAGATTTATCCAGTGCAGTACGACTGCCAGCATGGGGTCCTTAACGGATATCACGCAGTACTGACACGCGAACGCACGACGATGCGTGCTCCTCCAGATCGAAGTGGCAAACTACCCACACCGCACGCCAGAACGACTTGCTCGAACGACTGAGTTGAAGAGGAAAAAGACAACGAAGGTGGCGGAGGCCCCGCCGAAAGACGATTAAAACAAAAAAGGACAAAAATACAAAGGGCAACTTGCTGTTTCTAGAAGACGTGCGCGCGCACACACACAAAAACACTTTAAGCAACGTCCAGGGCTCTAGGCGACTGGAGTCCCGGCGACCGGCGCCGCAGTGTCGCGCAGTCCGAACCCAACTTCGCATGCGCAAGTACGTGCTCGTCTCGGCATACTACCGCCCACAGCAACCTCGTGGAACACGTCCAGACTGGGGCTGGATGTACCACCTACGCCAAAAGTTTCCCAAAGACATCATCCTCATTGGAGGGGACTTCAACGCCCGACACCTGGCATGGGGATACGGCACAAGAAACTTCCGGGGAGAAGCTCTCTTCCACGAGGCGCAGACTTGCAAACTGCAGCTCCTCAATGACCCGGACCTTCCGACCAGGTTTGGACAGGGCAGACGTCAGAATGACTCTACCCCTGACCTCACCTGGGCGTCTCGTCACGCCGCCCTGGACTGGACCCTATTCAACGACCCCATGGGCAGCGACCACCTGCCTATCTTTATCACGCTCAGCAATGCACTGCGGCCCACCCCTTTTAAACGCACTTCCAAGGTTGTAAAATGGGATCGCTACCGGGAGCTATTGAATGAGTGGGATGACCCCGACACGTGGGACGACCCCAACACGACCAGATCACCTGACTTAGTACTCGCACTGCTCAAGGCGGCAAAAGACCAGGCCACCACAACTACACAGACAGACCCTGACAAACCCCACCCGGACATCCACCTTCTCAATCTTTGGGAGTCTCGTCTCACTGCACTAAGTCGGTACCGCGAGCATGGCAGGACTCTCCACCTACGTGACCGGCTTGACACCGCCACCGTGGACACAAAAAAATGCTGCCAGGTACTGTCACAAGATCAATGGCACGACCTTTGCAACCAATTCAACGGCCAGATGCATCTTTCTACGGTGTGGAATTTCTTCAAAAGTTTGCAGGGAAAATCGAAACGTCGAACGGCGGCGCAGACAGTGGCGCTACGCCAGAACAAATCTGACACCGAGTTTGCACAGGAGGCGGCTAACTTTTTGTTCCCGCAATCCCCGTCCCGGACACGACTTACTACTAACCCGAAGTTTTTGTGGATGGAGCCCATACATTCGACGCTCCGTTCACGCTGGCAGAACTGCAGGACGCACTCGATCACTCCAACATGAAGAGCGCCCCGGGTCCGGACGGAGTGACACACGCTGAGCTTCGCAATTTACCAACGGAGTACAAGCTCAAGATTCTTGAATGGATGAACGAGGTGTGGGAAACCGGCCGGTTGCCAGGCAACTGGAAAACGTCGCTAGTCATCCCCATCCCAAAGCCAGGCAAGCCATCCATGACGATCCGGAACCTCCGTCCTATCTCGTTGACCAGTAACATCTGCAAGCTGATGGAGCGGATGGCCCTTGCCAGGATACAATGGCACCTCGACAAGGAGGACCGCCTGCATCACTGCCAGACCGGGTTCCGATCAGGCTTCAGCACCCAGGACAACGTTTTGATGCTCCATCATGACGTCCTGGCAGACCCTTCCTCATTACAACCCAAAACCATTGTTGCTGTGGATGTTCAGAAAGCATTCGACTCGGTGCCGCACGCATCGGTCATTGAGAGTGTCAAGCTAATGGGCATCCAAGGCCGTGCTCTCAACTTTATCAGGAATTTTTTTAAAGATTGAAGGTTTCAGGTGAAGATCGGGAGCAATGTCGGATCCGAAACCATCAACCACGTCGGAGTGCCGCAAGGGGCGGTGCTGTCAGCGACCCTTTTTAATATGGTCATGGCTCGCCTCTCACCGCGTCTCCCCTCCCTTCCGAATCTGCCTTTTTCCCATCTATGCAGATGACATAACTCTCTGGTCCACGACAGGCAGCGTCGGGGAGCAAGAACATACACTACAATGCGGCCTCGACGCTGTTCAGTCTTTTCTAGAAGACGTTGGTATGAACGCTTCTTCGGAGAAGACTGAATACGTCGTGGTACTCTCTGGCCCCCAACACCTCGCCGACGAAATGCGCTGCCTTTACAACTTGGCACTAAACAACACCACTATCAGACGAGAGCGAACTGTGCGCATTCTCGGACTATTCATAGACGAGGACGGCAGAGCCGGGACATGGCTAAGTAGGGTCAAGAAAGAAGGCACCCAAATCATTCACCTGATACGACGAGTCACGAACCGCAAGTGGGGCACAGGCGAAAAAGAGACCAGACAGCTCGTCCAGGCTCTCTTCTCCTCAAAGGTGCTCTACGGCTACAATTACTACTACCTGACTCAGCGCCAACGCGACATCGTCGAGAACCTTAACAAGGAAGCGATACGGCTTATCACAGGCCTTCCCAAACACACCTGGCTACCGGACCTATACGCTCATGGAAATCTCAACAAGCTTGAGGATGTAGCTGAACAACTCATGCCTGCACAGCTCACTCGGTTGTTGGGTACCAAGGCAGGCCAGGCCATACTCCAAGAGATCGGGCGCCTACCATCGCCCGCACCAAAACCTTCGCCGCTGCCACCACCACCCTGGTAAAGGCACGTCACCTTAACAGCTGACGTTCCCTTGCCACGACGCATGGACGCCGACCATCCAGAGCGACGAGCATATCATGCCAGGGTGCACAAGCGACACGTTGCCGCCCTGGACCCACGACGACACGTCGTTTACTATACACGGATGCTGCTAGCGGCCTCGTTCCTGCCTAGGGAGCATTCCCAACGTCAGCTGCGTGGGTTAACAATACCCACCCCGATCTGTGGTCCCAGCGGCTCCCCACAGGAGTGGGCATTAAGGGCGCCGAGTTAGAAGCCACTGTACAAGCCGCCCAGCATGCTGAGCACAACCACTCAGAAACATCAACCACAAACATCACCATCTACACAGACTCGCAAGTGGCCTACTCGGAGTGCCACCACGCATCCAAGTCGACAAGCGACCGCGTGCACAAAATCTACGGCATCGCGTCCCGCCTGCATACCAATCACCACACTCAACTCCGTGTCGCCTGGGTACCCGCCCACTCGGATATTCGGGGAAACGAATGGGCCCATAACAAGGCGCGTGCAGCACTGAGCAAACCTTCCGCGCCAATCGTACCCACCATCTACAGCGGGCACCATTTCGATTCTTCGAAACCCGACGACAGTCAGCGGACCTCACTGAACGAGCCGCGCTCGCCAAGCTGGAGCGAAAGAAAATACTCCGCAACCTGAGGACTGCGGCCTCACTTTTCAACAGGCACAACAGAATGATACCCCCTATGCAAGCAGGAGTGAGCCGCAAGGACCAGACTCTCGTCCGCCGTACCGCCACGAACACCCTTATGCTGCCAACCCTGCGCAACCGAATATTTAAAGATGACCCGAAGCAGGGCTACTGTACAGCATGCAACACCCTTGCGAGGACGCACCACGACCTTGGCTGACATCCCGGTACCAGACCAACCTTACACCTTTAAGGACTGAGTGATCTCACAGGACAAGCCCCCGCCTGCAGTACGGCTCCTGTGGAATCAGCTCTGCAGCTTCTTCTACGCGGACGGCGGACCGGCGGTGCTCTTGCCCCGATGGCCATCGGTGACTGAGTACTCCCTTCAATAATCTCATCGCACGGTCGCGTTTTGGAGCGTTTGGCGACGTTTTGCAGCGCGGCTGTGTGAATATTTTTTTTTGTGCCACTGTGGATGTTTTAAAGCAAGAGCAGCTATGTATGGCATTAAATAAAGACGTTTTTTCAACTCAACTCGTCGCGGCTTCGCCTCTTGGCGCCTCCAGATTTCGCCACAGCGGAACAAACGCGCCGAAAGCCGTCAAATTTTTAATTTAATATTGATGTTTATGTTTGCTTTCTTTTTCCTTGATGAATATTGTTTAGAAGCAAGAAAAGCGCACCCTCCCCCCCCCCCCCTCACGCACACACAGACACACACACACGCGCGTACACACACAGAAATAAAAGCTCTTTAGCCTCTCGGCATAGTAAGATATACTCCGTTTTACCTTACGATGTACCGCGATGGACGCTACGAGCTACACGAGCCAATACATAGTTCGTAGCTTGAGACGTGACTTCGCGCTCCCCGCGTCGCTCCGCCCCACCAAAAGGGCACGTGACGCCCTCCGAGCTCCTGTGGCTCGTAGCATCTTTTGCGGAGGCTCGTAGCATTGGCTCCTGCGGCTGGTAGCATCCTTTGCGGTTCATCGTAAGATGAAACAAAGTATACAAGTGTACGCCTCCACACTGACGTCAATTCCTGCTGTACAAAGACGTGAAATATACTCATTTGTTGCATTATTAGAGAGTTTTAGTAGACCGTTTTCATTTTCCGCTCCGCTCTGAAGGTGCCAAACTGCGCATGCGCGGCCTGCTTCAGCGGAATGGAAAGCGGAGGTCCAAAAACGCGTTTTAGTAGACCGTTTTGCTTCAGCGTAAGAGCGTTTTGAGAGCGTTCGAAAAATTCGCTTGCGTAGCCCCACAAGTGGACGTTTATAGTACTAGTAAGACAGAAAAACTAAACGTTAACACCAAGAAAGTGAAAGGGAGCGTGTTTGTGAAGGTGGTAAAAACGAAGGCGAGAATAATGAACACAAAAGAGAAGGGAACACACCCGAAGCATATTACGCTATAAAAAATAAATGTAATCGTTCCACCCTGTGTGCGAGTGAAGCCGAAGGTATAACAATGAGCATGTTGCTCTAAACAGCACTTGCACTGCACGAGCGCGCGTGCTGGTCAAGGACACTGAAAGGTCTGCACTCGCTCTTGTAGCTTCTGCTCCAGTCGAACTAAACTGAAACAGATTTACGTATTCGAAGTAGAAAAATGAAAGAAAAGGACGAAGTTTGCGCATTGCGAGTACACCCTTTTGCGAAGTACGAGTACGGTGTTGCTCAAGGCTAGCAAGACACCTGCACGATGAATCCCCGCGGTTCTCAATGAAGGAGACTTCTACTAACGAGATTAAGCTGGCGAGACATCGAATCAATGATTTGTATCCCTCATGCCATGAAGCGCCGAAGCTTCCTTTCCGAACGCGGTTTGCTGGATATTGCCAACGTAGAAGAGTTAGGAGGCAATCCCGCTTAAAGAAGAACCTGACTGCTCTGCAAGTGGGCCTTCAAATCCCAGCACCCGACAGAACGGCGCAGGGTGTTGCCAATCTGGCCAGACGCTTTGCATGGATCTTTGTCGACTGGCCTATCGCAACCGTCTGTTTGAAGTTGGATGAGCGCTTGGACGGAACTTGTCGGTGTTCTTCAGTATAGGAGGTATTCACTGGCCGCCATATTTGAGGTCACTGTTTAGAGCGCATGCTCAGAACGAGCTCGCATTAATAGGCTGCCAAGACCGGCAATCTTGGTGGTGCGGAATGCACGTGGCGAAAGAACTGTGGAAGCTCGCGTTCAGCACGCGCTCCGCAGCCGAGCACACAGCTATGGCCGCCAGTGAATACTCCCCATTGAGAACCTTATCGTGGTTCACATCAACGAGAGGTTCGGCCACCTGCTCGCTGACATGAACAAACATAGGGGGTTGACCCTGGCGAAACTGGAGCTGTGCTCACAGGTGAGACCCTGCATGGTTTGTGTAAATTTCGTGTTTCTATTGTTTTTAGCACAGCTGCTCTGTATAGTAAAACGTTACTCTTTTTGATACGCCAATAATTTACGTATTTAATTTTGTTTCGGTACAAAAAAACAAGGTGTACATGGGTAGTGTCAGGACAAGTCACGACGTGCGCGATTTTAATCTGTGAGTTTTAATAGGCCACTTTTTTGAGCCCTCTATGCTCTACTTTACGCTCTGGAAAAAGCATCGCCCCCACCGCGCATGCGCAGCCCGCTCTGAGTTGGAGCGTATAGACCTTTCCAAAAACGAGCTTGTGGCCGGTGCCATTTCGAGCGTTCGTGCGTATGGCGCGTGCTTTGCTCTCTTTCCGAAGCGACGAACACGCACGTGCTGGGCTGTGAAGATCGCACGCTGGACTGTGATTTTGTAAACATTGGAAAGGTCTATACCTTTCCAATGTTTACAAAATCACAGTCCAGCGTGCGATCTTCACAGCCCAGCACGTGCGTGTTCGTCGCTTCGGAAAGCGAGCAAAGCACGCGCCATACGCACGAACGCTCAAAATGGCACCGGCCACAAGCTCGTTTTTGGAAAGGTCTATAGGAGGTATTCACTGGGCGCCATATTTGAGGTCACTGTTTAGAGCGCATGCTCAGAACGAGCTCGCATTAATAGGCTGCCAAGACCGGCAATCTTGGTGGTGCGGAATGCACGTGGCGAAAGAACTGTGGAAGCTCGCGTTCAGCACGCGCTCCACAGCCGAGCACACAGCTATGGCCGCCAGTGAATACTCCCTATAGTTAGGGAAGTGAGCGTGCGCTCCGCTTTACAAGTTGCAGAGCGGACTTCCCACAGCGTTCTTAGCGGGATCGCTTAGATCTCAAGACGGCTGCACTTGCTCAATGCGCGTCGATGTTTTTCACCTTGACCTCAGCTTGAAAGAGGCCGTATCAAGAAGTAAAGCGTACGTCCCACGCGTGAAAAGTAAACCATTCCATTTGAGTTTTATGTAACACAAAAGAGCATAATCAAACGAAGTGAACGAGTATCACTTTGCAACCAACACGGTGTCGGTAAAGTCGTCGCGTTTTTGTGGGCCTTCTATGGCTGTGCAATCAGATGTACGGGAGCGCGTGCTTGAACGCCAATTATACCTGTACACGCGTCCTCCTGTAAAAAATGACACTGAAAGTTTACCACGAGCATAGCGCTCGCTAGCCGCACCAAAAAAAAACATTCCTCTCAACTTTATTTATTCATATTCGCTCGCAATTTTTGAATTGTTTAACTTTCCACCGGAACTGTTCGCCTTGGATTTCCTTGGTAGATTTAGAAAATAACAGAGACTTGAATGCAGCCTTTTTAAAAGTGCATGCCATGTTGCACCTATTCTTCATGGCCGCCTTATTTTGGCCAAGCGTCTAGGGCGCAAGAGAGCTGCGTCATTGTTTGTCGCGGATGCGAGTCTAAATGTATTAGACACGAATGCTGCGTCAATGCTGAATATGAACTCTGTTCTAGTCACACATTTTGCACTAAAAGCGATGCCCAAAATATAACGGCCGAATATGTTACCCGGCGGTGATTTGAAAAGAGTTACCAAAAACGGTCGAAAGAATATTCCATGTCAAGTTTTTGTCTGGCAAAAACCAGACAGGCATAAACAATTCAAAATTTATCAAACACAACACTGGACTTCTAAGAAATAGCGGTAGACTAGAACGCGTTTCAGAAGTTTCGTTTCGAATGTACAGTTTGACGGCCTCAGACCTTAGCGAAATGAAGAAACAACTTTTTTTTTTCTTAATTTACGATACACATTTTTTTGCAACCCTACCATGGAAATACTCTATCTTATATGAGTAACAAGTCCCACATCACATGTTTTGGTAGTGTTTAAATACTGCCGTGTTGTAAGAGTGCCTTTTTCTTCTTTTTATTAGGCCGTCAAAGACAAGGGAGCCCCCCTGGACAACTGTTGGGGTTTTGTTGACCGCACAGCACGTCCATGCCGTCCATCAAGGAATCAGAAGCCATACGTTTCTGGTCACAAGAGGGTGCTCGTCGTGAAGCACCAGGCAGTGATGTGCGCAGACGGCACGATTTGTCAGCTGGACGAACCCTACGAAGACCATGGGCATGTTTCTTTTTTTTTTTTAATATTAGAGTGCGTAAACTGATCACAGTGAATCATTTCCAAGCAGTTGTACTGAGCGAAATACTTGTCCAACTAGGCTGAAAGGCGTCTAGAAATATTTTAATAAAAATACATTTACTAACGACTCCCATTTTACTTCTCAGATGTCCGTGTGAATATTGCATCTAATCAAATTACAGTGTTTCTGTTGACTTCAGCATTGTAAAAGTAGCCTGTGTTGCGTGGCCTTCTATTACAAGAAAACACCGTAGCACAGGTGAGGCTGAAACTAGGCAGGAGCTTAAGCCGAAAAACGCAATTTCAAAAACACAAAAAAGAAATGAAAAGTGTAGCCAAGCAAAATGGTTTCATCTCATCCCCCAAGGCAGATACATACACTTCGCTCCTGTTAATACGAACACGATAAGATAACTTTTATTTGCAGTTTATTTCTTTGACAGCTGTTAAGAGAGCTGAAAGTTTGTCGCTCAGATTAGTGCCCCAAACGGGCGCTTTATTCCACACCAATAGGTTGATGTCAGCCCCTCGTATTTAAGGTGAAAAATAAAAATAGGATATTGATTGTTCCCGGTAACAATGTCGCGCAGTGTACAGAAACACCAAGGTACCCTATCACAAACCAAAGCATACGAAGAAGAAAAAACCCATTCCATTGGGAAAACAAAAAAGGTAGAGATATAAATGGAGCACTCACTTTCGCCAATTTGCACTGTCTTGCTGCCTAAAGCAACCTAACAAAATATCTGTCCGTTTGCCGACTGCTTTAGTCTTTAGTCTTTAGTCTTTATTTTTTGGCTCTGGAGAGACGCGGCACCGCGGAGAGCCCGTACCATGGAGGCCCGCGGTGCCGCGTCTACGAAACATGATAATGTGATTAGTATGTACATGCAAGATGACGACAGCAGTCCGATTCGCAGAAGTCCAGATTTCGTGGAGGCGGGTGCAGGAGCCCCAGGAACATGATAGCGCCGTTGCTCACTGGGGTCCACTGGGGTCAAAGCATCAGGCTTCAAGGAGGTAGCCCAGCCAAAATAGAAGCTGCCGCCTCCGAGGAACCGAGGCCCAGGGGCTCAGACTAAGGCACCGCCGTCGCCCGGTGTGTCATCCTCTCAACGTCGTTGTCGTCATCTCGCATAGAAAAATCGAGCCCGCTGGCTTAGGCAAGGCAGCACCTGCCCCACCCTTCAGGGGTCGTGAAAGGATTGCAGACAGCGATTTCCCGGAGCAACCAGAGGTGCTCGACCACCGTGAAACGTTTTCTTAAGGACGCCGTTTCAAACAAAGTCTGCGCAGCCGTCTTAGTACAGCGAGGTTGATAACGGTCAAACGCGCTCCCAAGCATGCTTTCAAGTGGCGAGCACCCATTTCGAATTCCTTTCCAGAAAAAAACACCATCTACTGAAGCTTTACTGAGAGTGGAACGTGCTTTCTAAAATGGCAAGGAAAGCGGAGCTAGCGGAGCTGACGCTTCACGCTCAAATCGCAGAGCGGGTCGCGCATGCGCGATGGCGACTCCGCTTTCCATAGAGCGGAGCGAGAAAGCGAAAATGGTCTACTAAAACTCTCTATTATTGAGCTGTCTTCATGTCGTCGCTGCTGTTTATTTAGTCAACAATGTAGATGCACATAAAACTAAAAGGTGACGCCGCGTTTGAACGCGCTCACGAGCTTGTTTGGTTTTAATCCTCGAACACGTCCACGCCAAAAAAAATACAACAAAAAACAATAATCCGAGAAACCATTTTAATCTCGTTTCCAACGCACCGACATCCCTGAGGCTTTTCACGAGGTATGATCGTACACAATCTCCCGTACGATTCCTCCCTGTCCACCCAAAGAGCCCGAGCGCCCTCAACGTGCGAAAGATAAGATTCCACAAACGGTCAAGGACTCTTTCGTTCTCAATGCACTAGAAACCAGACATCATCTTCAGACCACACGTGCATCGCACACTTCAATCAATCAATCAATCAATACTTTATTTTCTTTCAAAAGAAAGATGGCAGCTGGGACAAAAAGCTGCAACAAGTGCAGCTTGACGAGGCCCCAGCTCCAAGAAGGCTGCTAGCGTTCGACAACAGTCAAACATGCACTAATGCACAACAGTACAGGCAAAATAAATATATACACAGAGGCGTACTTTTAGCTCAAAGTACAAAAAAAATTAAACAAAAATTTAACAAAATAAAATAAGAGATTATTGTTACTTAGTACACCAGTTAACAATGTACACTTGAAAAGCAATAGCAAATAACTAACATTCACAGGGTAGATAGAATATGCATGAATACTTGAAATGGCGAACTGTGAGAAAAATATCCCTTACGTTGGATCGTGTTTAGTAAGGATGGTAAGGTGTACCTAATGGATCCTAGCCCATAGTTCCTTCGGGGGGGTGGGTGTATACCAGTGTTCATTTAAAACGCGTGCGATATATGTTTGTATTCCTAAGTAAGATAGATATTTGGAGAATATGGCTATGTTCACTATTTATTGCAGCATTGTATGAAGCTAGGAGGCGGAAGTTGTACATGTTTGTTATTCTAACAATCTTAAATCGTGTGAAAAGCGGATCCTTGTGAAAAAATACGATACATTCGCGACCACTCTTAAGGCTTTTTTCTGTAGGGTTAGAAGTGTGTTCACATTCTGTAAGGTAGTGGTGCCCCATACCAGATGGCAATACCCAAAATATGACTGGACAAGACCATGATAGATGATCTACTTAACAAATGGGGTGAAAATAGAGCGATATCTCGATAGCAATCCTACGGCCTTTCTGGCTTTTTGATGAATATAGTTTACATGGTCATTCCATGATAAAGTATTGGAAAAGAGTACGCCCAATATTTTAAACGTTTTCACGATTTCAATGTTTTCGCCAGCTTTATTGATATTTAAATTAGAATTCACTCGTGCATTTGCAAAACTGCTGACACTACCGTCGCAAATATTTAATTGGCTTCGCGCCGCCACTTGCAAGAAGGCGCAGCTCAGATGGCATAACGGCATGGTTCGGCAGAATGGCAGATGCCATTACGCCGAACCGTTTCCAATAATTCGGTAACCGCCACATGAAATGACAGTTCCGTTCCAGTTCGGGTTCAATATCAAATGTTTTATTTCGGTTGCAGTCTTGTTCCTGTTCAGTTAAAAATAACGGTTTTACTACTGTTCCCGGTTGGGTAAGACACCCTGGTTAAAAACTACATGCAATTCGCGGATGATTACAACAGCCACTTTGTCGCGTCTCGCGGCACCAGGAACGACACCTTGTCCCTCTACAGCTATTCAGTTTTCGGTTGCTTCACTTCATTGAGGGCACGTCATTTTCATCGTCGAAGGAGCATAATTCAGTGAGACAATCAAGCCGTCAGACCCCTCCTGCAATGACGATGTTTCAAGAGATACTTAATCTGTGCTAACGAATCGCGCCTATCAACCCATAGGCCTTAGGTGAAAATCAACACAGCTCTCATAAGAACCGAGCCCTTTCCATTCCCACTCCATCCCGGACCAAAGGCATATAATTCTATTCCCATTCCTTTCCTTCCCGCACTGCCGCCATTCCATTCCCATTCCATTCCGAGGTCGCGAAAGTGCGAAAGGATTCCCAAATCATTCCGATCCCGTAATGGCAACTCCAGTACACTGATTCATAGACAACCGACAGGACTTTTCTCGTTAAGAACTGGTTTGAACCGGTTCGCGCTTAGTGGAACCGGTAAGCATTCCGTTATTTCGAAATCATCACTGAACCGGGACCGAACCGGAACAAAATGCAAAACTACTGAACCCGAGCCCGAACCGAACTGGAAAAATAAGCAGTTCGACTTCCTGGATTTTCCTAATCGTACGTAGTTTAGGTAGGTTAAAAGAAAACTAGTACACGAGGGTAGAGAGCCAAAAGCCTGCTTTTTGGTACACAATTTTGAAAAGGGTACTATTGCTTACCTGCTTTCCTTCGAAAGCTCTCGGCCTTTTCACTATGATACGTCCGCCGTACCCGATCATGTAAGCCGACCCAGCCCACGTATTGGACACCACCATTGCGTCACTCGGACGTATGCGCTCGTCAACAATCAATCCGCCGACGAATATTTGGATTCACGTTCGTGGCATATGAGTGCCGTGACGACAGCTATCATCGATTGCGAATGACAAGTTCCATTGTGTGCTTAAATAGTACGCTGGAAGCCTGGAGTCATGGCATTCCGAAACCAACACCGTCAAAGTTGGCAATCAGACATCTCTCCGAATCACGTCGATGAAAGCAAAATTAAGCAGAAGGCTGGGAGGGCTGTCGCACAACATATTTGTCAACGATTGCATTGGGCGCGAAGAACACGGACGCTAACCCCGCTAACCTTCAGACGCCTGCGAGAGCTCCCGGTTCCGGTGAGCTACTACGTCACGACCACGTGATTTCTCATTTCGCTTTTGAGTTGAGGAGAAAAGTTAAGGAGGAAGAAGTTGAAAAAGCATTCCTCCTCTTCTCAAGCACTCTCCGGTCCCATTTTCCCCAATGGGGCGTTCCCTTCATTGTTCTAGATTCTAGAACAATTAAGGAAACGCCCCACTCTTCCTTCATAAAACGGGATCACAGTCGGAAGGCGCCAATTCGGCGATTGGCCCCGAGCCCAATGGCGAGCGTCCTTCGACGCGTTGATTGGACACGAGGCCCAGCCGAGCACTGACGCAATGCTCGTATCCAATCCGTGACTTCGTTCGATCTCACTGTGATGACATCAAAATTCAAGTGCACAAAAATAGTTATGTTTGCTATTTTTGCTTGTTTTTTACGTAACCAACTTTGCAAACTGCAAGGTGGGAGTCAATGACCGATCAGCCTGCATACTGCAGGCTTTCTTTTTCTTTGCCTCCTGATTAAACTTTGGATGTGTGGGAAAACAAACTATAGTGTTATCATTGTCCGCGAGGGCACGTGGCGAAATGTTGGCAACGCTTGTTTGCGGAAGATACTCTCTTCCAAAACCGTTTGTGGCTGTTATGGGAGTGAATCACGGCGCTACATGAAACTACTTCTACACGAACCCGCGACGTGGTACCACCCAAGGGCAGTCACACGTACACAGAAGCGAGCGGCGACCGGCCCCGGGGTTCCTCCTCGGGCTCGGACCCCTCCGACTTGACTCCCGACGTCGTGGAAGGGTTGTGGCTTCTGTGGACAGGCCCCGGCAGTCTCAGCCTTCACCCGGCCCGGGGAGTCCGTCCCCGAAAACTGGGTCATTGATCGCTTCTATTTCAGGAGCCGCCTCGCGCCCACCGCCGCCACCGCTGCCACCGCGGCCGGCGGCGACCCAACAAAGACGTGGGGTCCGGTCTGGTCGGGTGTGAACTCCGCCGATCTAAATGCCACGGGCGCCTGTACAGACACTGGGCGCGCTCGAGAGGCGCGCGGGCGAGCCCCGGGCTCTCTCGCGCGGCTGTGGGCTCGGCGCGGCTCTCAAATGCCAAAGGGGAGGGGACCATTGAACTCTGCGCGCGGGGGCGTCGGTGAGCCCCCTTAAATTATTCAGCTCGGGTCCTTCGGAATTCTATTAAGCGCTGACGGCTTTAGCTGCTGCTCCTGCTTTAAATGAGCCCGGTTGGATTTGGAGCGCGGGGAAGAAGTTACGGTGTGTGCCCAAGTCGAACTAGCACGAGGTTCAACCTGAAACTTCATGGAGGTAAGACTTGGGAAGTGAGCGGAGAGGGGGGGGGGGGGGGGGTGGAGGATATGGAAAACAGATACGAAAAACAGTGTTTCCGGCCCTAATGGTAGCCGGAATTTCCGCACAGATCACGACACAAGGGAAACTACCCGAACCCGATCGCAATACGATACTTTCGCAAAGGCGCCGGTGGAGAATCGGGTAGAGTTAAGGCCTAGCGGAGCGCTAAGTTAGCGCTACGTGAGCGCTCCAAGGAGCGCTCATGTGGCGCTTCCTAGCGCGTGACTTCGTTCGAATATAGCGCGTGATCAGCGCTCCAGTAGCGCCTTGTTAGCGCTCCAGTAGCGCCTTGTTAGCGCTTCAGTAGCGCCGTGTTAGCGCTTCAGTAGCGCTTCTTGTACCGCGGTGCTGCGGATTAGCGCGTGCACTGCGGTTCCGGTTCCTGTGGTTGGGTGTGCCTCAGCAGCACCATGGCGGACATGTGGGAAGCTGAAATATAATTGCGACAAATGCTCCTACATACGCAATTAGTGCATATGTGTGTGGACGGCTTAACGCCCAGAAGAGCCTTCTGGGTGCGCGAAATCTTTCGCCACCGAGATACCAACGGGTACCCGGCGAACCTTTTGAGTTGAGGAGAAAAGTTAAGGAGGAAGAAGTTGAAAAAGCATTCCTCCTCTTCTCAAGAACTCTCCGGTCCCATATTCCCCAATGTGGCGTTCCCTTCATTGTTCTAGATTCTAGAACAATTAAGGAAACGCCCCACTCTTCCTTCATAAAACGGGATCACAGTCGGAAGGCGCCGATTCGGCGATTGGCCCCGAGCCCAATGGCGAGCGTCCTTCGACGCGTTGATTGGACACGAGGCCCAGCCGAGCACTGACGCAATGCTCGTATCCAATCCGTGACTTCGTTCGATCTCACTGTGATGACATCAAAATTCAAGTGCACAAAAATAGTTATGTTTGCTATTTTTGCTTGTTTTTTACGTAACCACCTTTGCAAACTGCAAGGTGGGAGTCAATGACCGATCAGCCTGCATACTGCAGGCTTTCTTTTTCTTTGCCTCCTGATGAAACTTTGGATGTGTGGGAAAACAAACTATAGTGTTATCATTGTCCGCGAGGGCACGTGGCGAAATTTTGGCAACGCTTGTTTGCGGAAGATACTCTCTTCCAAAACCCTGCATAGTTTGTGGCTGTTATGGGAGTGAATCACGGCGCTACATGCAACTATAGGAAGTATTCACTGGCGGCCATAGCTGTGTGCACGACTGCTGAGCGCGTGCTGATGGCGAGCTTTCACAGTTCTTTTGTAACGTGCATTGCGCACCCTCAAGATTTCCGGTCTTAGCAGCCTATTAATATGGGCTCGTTCAGAGCATGCGCTCTAGACATCACCCACAAATATGGCGCCCAGTGAATACTCCTTATACTTCTACACGAACCCGCGACGTGGTACCACCCAAGGGCAGTCACACGTACACAGAAGCGAGCGGCGACCGGCCCCGGGGTTCCTCCTCGGGCTCGGACCCCTCCGACTTGACTCCCGACGTCGTGGAAGGGTTGTGGCTTCTGTGGACGGGCCCCGGCAGTCTCAGCCTTCACCCGGCCCGGGGAGTCCGTCCCCGAAAACTGGGTCATTGATCGCTTCTATTTCAGGAGCCGCCTCGCGCCCACCGCCGCCACCGCTGCCACCGCGGCCGGCGGCGACCCAACAAAGACGTGGGGTCCGGTCTGGTCGGGTGTGAACTCCGCCGATCTAAATGCCACGGGCGCCTGTACAGACACTGGGCGCGCTCGAGAGGCGCGCGGGCGAGCCCCGGGCTCTCTCGCGCGGCTGTGGGCTCGGCGCGGCTCTCAAATACCAAAGGGGAGGGGACCATTGAACTCTGCGCGCGGGGGCGTCGGTGAGCCCCCTTAAATTATTCAGCTCGGGTCTTTCGGAATTCTATTAAGCGCTGACGGCTTTAGCTGCTGCTCCTGCTTTAAATGAGCCCGGTTGGATTTGGAGCGCAGGGAAGAAGTTACGGTGTGTGCCCAAGTCGAACTAGCACGAGGTTCAACCTGAAACTTCATGGAGGTAAGACTTGGGAAGTGAGCGGAGAGGGGGGGGGGGGGGGGGGGCGGTGGAGGATATGGAAAACAAATACGGAAAACAGTGTTTCCGGCCCTAATGGTAGCCGGAATTTCCGCACAGATCACGACACACAGAAAACTACCCGAACCCGATCGCAATACGATACTTTCGCAAAGGCGCCGGTGGAGAATCGGGTAGAGTTATAAGAATGCCACAGCGATCTGGAAGAGCTTCCTATTATTTCCGTATGAACACAGCATTCAGCTGCTGTAATGCTGGTCAAAGATTAGGTGGAAGATATGTATGCTATCTTGAAGTGATCACGGCACTGTGTCCTTCGTATTCCATCTTGAAGTACACGAACTCACCAGATCATTGAATACGATGGAATGCACGCGGTGCCTATTAAAGGGCCCCCGAAAAGAAAAAAAAAATGTTTTTTTTTGACACGTGTGTCAAAAAATATTTTAACACGAAAAAAATATTTTTTTTACTGCAATATTGACGGCACGAGACGCGATTTAGTCGGTAGTCATACTACCTTTCCCTCTCGGCATTTCGGGCGCGTGGAGATGTGGATCGGCTTCGCCTTCACGTTGAGGTGGAAAGAGGGAATGACCATCTCGTTGAGGTCGAAAGAGCGAATTACCATTCCGTGACGTTTTTGACTTTGCGCAGAGAATTTTGAATAAATCTCTCGCCGTCAATATTTCTCTAATAAAATGTTTTTCGCGTAAAATTTATTTTTTTTTGACACGCGTGTCCCAACCAAACTGTTTAAAAACACTTTTTTTTTTTTTTCTCAAGGATCCTCTAAGGAATAGTTAGCTATCCTAAGAATGTGGAAGATAAAAGGTATTCAATGTAAGGAAGGGCTAGCTGATCTTACAGAATGGCTCACATTCAGTTAGCCATTCCAATTGGTGGCCCTATCCGGACCTTTTGCATTAGTAAGCAGTACGCACATTTGCAATGATCGCTTTTCTTTTTGTGCTAAATAAAGTACTGTCATATAACACTAGGGTGACCATATTCCTTCAAGGTAGAAAACGGGACATCTTAGCGAGCCGGGGGAAAGGGGGGGGGGGGGGAAGGGTTGTTTTGAAGATTGAGATTGGGAGAAAAAATTCAATGAAATAACTGCTCTCATTTCAAAACGTAACATATTGCACTAAGCCCTAGGGTCTAGGGAACAGTCACACTGCTTCGCGTCCTTCGTTGGTGTGGGCGTATTTTGCCGACGACTGTAGTTTCCTAAGCAGGACTTTATCCTGCAAGAATCGGTTGTAAAAGTCTGCGCACTTATATATAGAGAAAAAAAAAAAAAGAATCATGTCCCGAAAACGGGATATGATTCTTTATTGGGACAAAAAGACGGAACGGCAAAAGCGGACCTCAAAAACGGGACTGTCCCGGCCAAAACGGGACGTCCGGTCACCCTATATAACACAGAAAAAAAAAAAAAAATTTGTTGTGCTGTTATTGTTTCTGAACTGAAAAGTGTGGTAAACTCTATTTGAGCGACGGCCTTATATTTGTTCACTCTTTCTAGTTATCCGTCTTCCAAAAGTCTTATAAGACATGTGGAACACACTATACAGGCTTTCCCCCCTTCCCCCCCCACACACACACATACACACACAAACACAAACATACAAAAATATTTTTTAAAAATATGCTTTTATTCTTTTTTACCTTAAAAATAAACTACGCATCACACGCTCATTCTTCGCCCAAATGCAAATGAAGCGCGAGCGCTCCGAACCAGATGCACAGTTTTTAGAACTAAGAGTTATCCTATTAAGGGGAAGTGATTTTCTTAGATTTTCAATGGGAAAAGAGCGACCGAATACATGAAGCTGAATACATGGAATACACGGAGTTGAATGGCGCCAATTACTGAGAACGGGCCCCATTCTCCAATTGAAACTTTCAGGAAATCACCTATTGGTGATTTCCTGAAGCACGCCTCTGTCGGCATGCTTCAGCTGTTTCGGCAACAACCCGAAATTTCTTGTTTGTTGTTGATCAGAGAAATCCAAGATGACGTTTGGAAGGCCGCTCCTCGTGCGACCAAAGCACTCGTGCCCAGGCCGTGCTGGGCGAGGTTAATTTCTTCGTTTTGTTGCGTTAGTAAACACCGGCTTGTGTGGACAACAAGCTCGGTAAAGCGAAACCTTATAGTTCGATCTCCTGCCCAATATCGTTCGACTAAGATAACGGCCATTTATGACACTTTCGCATGTTGTTCGGATCACTCGCACTACATTTGGGTAAAAAATGAGCTCTTGGCAATGCGTAACTGAGTTTTACAGCAAAAATAAAAAAAAATATAAAAAGCTTTTTTTTTTTGAAAAAAGGGGGGGGGGTACACGCTGTACTACATCCCTTGATCGCTGGGAAACGCATCTTCAATGCTAGTGCCGCTGCAGCAAATTGTACGCAACACGCCTGAAAGCATTATATACGCGTTTACTTACAAGTCAGAATGGGTTCCCTTCTGAAACATTCTGCAAATAACATTGAAAATAGTCTCTATAACGCGTGAAAGGATACGTTACGCCCCCATCGAAAGTTCGAAACTGTTCCGCATCGCCTGTTTATAATTTGCGTATCGTTTGTCGTACGGAAGACATCAATGGAATTCCGACATGGAGACGCTGAAATCATATCCGTATTGTGAAACTTTAATAAAGGGCACTGAAGTGGATTCTGAGAGCGTCTACTTATGGTGATAACTCAATCGAACGGCTAGCATCCTACAAAAAAAAAAATCGATATAACATTTATGAGACTGATTTTTTTATTAAAAAGATAATCAAAGATCGTGACACGCCCCTCTTTCTGCGCCTTGGAGCAGGCACAGGGGCCGTCGTCGGACGACGTTTTAAAACAATAATTGCTGTATTACGGCCCCCACACCCAAAGATTTTACAATATCGTCTAAATAAAATGCACAACGCGCCTAAAAAGAGCAATAATCATAACTTTCGGAAGAGTAACTATTTTCATGGGTCAAATTCATAGAGGTAATGGAGCCCAAGGATACCCCCCCCCCCCCTCCCCCTTCAAGGGAACATAGCGCCCTATTGCCGTGGGTTTACTTCGACATCTTGCCATCAAGAAATGGTCATTTTAGAGCGCATCTCTTAGGCGTCTGTTTCCGGCTTGAGCGGCGTCGCCGTCGCCATCGGCCTAACCGCGTGTTGCATTATGGGACGTTTCCCATAAGGACGTCACAGTTGAGTTCACGAGGGTCACGAGTGACGTTACGATGGTCACGTGGGAGGAAAAGCAGGAGGAGAGGAGGAGGAGAGAGGAGGAGAGGGGACGAGGAGAGAAGGTGATGAGGAGGAGGGAGGTGGATGAGGAGGGGAAAAGGAGATAAGGAGGAGGAGGAGGAGGGGAGAGGCCAGCTATCCGTTGTGCAGGCAAGTGCTATCACCATTCATAAATCACAGGGAGGCACGTATGAAAACGTGGTGTAGTCGTTAGCCAAGTGGCCACCTAAATGGGTCGACATCTGTGGCACGTCAGACGAAGTTGGTAAATTGTTTGCCGCCAAGGTCGACAACGGCTTGCTCGTGGTAGTTCTGTATCTCTCGCCTACACAGCACTCACCAATTATTTCGTGCAAGACAAAAAAGAAGTTCACACCAGTCATGCAGGAAAAACATCCCATTTGCCCCGAGGGATGTGCACTCGCTGTTCTGCTGTTTCATCTCGGGAAAGCGCGCTCAAGACTAATGCTAAGGAGATCAAAAACGCCAAGCAGTCTTCAACAAAGCCGAGAGCAAGAAGGATGATATTGAGAGAATCACGCGCTGCGTCAAAGTGTTGACTCTAACGCTGTGGAGCTTCCAGATGAGGGAACTATATTTCCTTTCTCCGTACAAGCGGTGAGCGAGAATACCACTATATATATAAATCTTTTTCAGATTGTTTAGCGCGGTATATCGCAAAATCGAGATACCTCAAGAGAGGAGGAGGAAAGGAGGGGAGGAGGAGGAGCAGAGGAGTAGGGGAGGAGGAAGGAGGAGGAGGGAGGAGGAGAGAGTACGGAGGAGGGTATGCCCTCCTTCTTTTCCGTACCGTTCCCTCCTCCTCCTCAAAAACTGCACTCTCCTGCATTTAAGAAGATTTTAAATAGCCTACGCAAACGCTTCGCGTCTTCAGAGAAAAAGCATCGTCGTTGCTGCGCATGCGCCAAATCCTAGTCACGGTTTGGGTTTTGTTTGCTTACGTTATTGTTCTAACATTCCGTGCGTACGCAAACTCGTCCCAAAGCCTTTGCGTTGTTCTCGCGAGACCAAGACGTTGGCTAAAGCCAGGGCGACCCGAGTTCGAGAATGGTGGCTCACAGAACCGCGGCCATCGAAAGCACGATGTCGGTGGCGTTACCACGTCTTTGTTGTTTAATACAGGACGACATTGCGCTCTAACGCGAATTGCATAACACAAACGGGTCGGAAGACCGAGCAAAATGGGCAACGATCGCCGGCAACTTGCTGTTTGCGACACGCAAACGCTTGTCGGCTAAGGTCAGTGTACCAGTGACCAGACCACTCCTGCCGAGGCGGCGCAAGCAGACCCGACCGGTCGAGTTCTATTTAAACAAATCTAAAAAGTTACTCAGTACCAGAAAATACTTTCACAAACTAAAAAATTTCGTGTATGCAAAAAAAAAAAAAAATGAAAGCCGTTTACAACTCCCTGTAACGCCGAATTGGAGCGCAGCTCTTGAGGAGGAGGAGGGAAGGGTACTCAGGGGAGGGTATACCCCTCCTCCTCTTCCACCTCCCCTCATTCTTCAATGTCCTCCAGGGGGGGGGGGGGGGGGGTCCACGTGACCCCGGGGGGGGGGGGGGGGTCGCGCGGTGCATTATGGGAAATGTCCCATAAAACACCGCGCGGTTACGCCGACGCCGATGCCGCTCAAGCAGGAAACGGGCGCCTAAGAGATGCGC
Source organism: Ixodes persulcatus (assembly GCA_013358835.2). Taxonomy (NCBI): domain Eukaryota; kingdom Metazoa; phylum Arthropoda; class Arachnida; order Ixodida; family Ixodidae; genus Ixodes; species Ixodes persulcatus. The sequence continues at coordinate 527,679 of JABSTQ010010148.1, forward strand.
TCTAAAAAAAGTTAGTGAATTCTGGTGGCGTTGCAAGCGCGAGCTGCTTGGTTTTTGATTGCGGCGGAGCAACGCTATTCTAAAACTCTCTTGCATGCGCAAATATTAGTGAGTTTTTGTATTACGTATGCCAGCGAACGCAAACGTTGTGGTTTGCGCTAGCGTTGCGTGTTTCATACTGCGCGTGCGCGAAACACAAGTTGTGGCCTTCGATTGGCACATGGCGATGACGCGCAAGCTCAGCGTGGAGTACGCAACGTTAACGCTAACGCACAGTTTATTCCTACACGCAATACTAAACCTCTATAATATGGAGTTGTATATATGAAGTTATGAAGGCACTCTGCAACATAAGTTCAACTCCTGCTCTACCAACTCCAAAATCAGCCATGAGAGTACATACTGCGCTGGTCAGTTTTCAAGCGCAGAATGCACTAATTCCACACTGAGCAGCTTCCTACAATATAAACGTCGACGCACACAACTTCTTTGTTCGTTTTATTCAAAGTCTACATCTCCTTGCCTGGAGCTCGATATCCCGAAGTTCACAACACAAACAAATCTGAACACGACTTCGACGATCGACACCGACAGACCCATCTAAGCCAACGTCTCTCGACGCCAGTCAGTCAGCGTTGACGGCCTCGGTCAAATGCACATTTCAAACGAAGCGGTTAAGCGGGTCAAGCTCCCTCGGTGCGGGCGTCTGTGCGGAAGGCACGCCAGTCTGCGGCCGCACTCTATAGGAGGATCTTTTGTCCCAGCCGGCCCCGCGCGGGATTGCCCGCTGAATAATGATGCAACGTCCTGTCGGGATCAATTTCTCAGCCAAGCCGACGGCGGCGGCACCGGAGCCGCTTGCCATCAATAAACCAGAGGCGCAGCCGTTCACCGTCGCCGCGCTCGCTCTGCGTCACTCCATTAATAACGTTTGTGGCCTCGGGCGACTCGGCTGTGCCGGGGACGGACGGGACCCCTAAACTCGCCGCCGTCCCCGTGCCCGCTGCGAACGTCTGCGCTCGTTCAACGCACACAATGTTAACGAGTGCCACACAACCGTACACTCTAAAGCCGAGGTCACACTACTATATACATCGCACAAAAAGACAACATCCGGACGCTCTCCGAGGCGTGTTTTTTTCCCTCGTAAAGCGGGGGCCTGCCACATTGATCGCACAAAAATTCGTCAGAACAACTTAAGACTGCTTACGTGTAGGAATGCGAAACCATTCCTACAAGCAGCGCGCCACGTCTTCCTGTCGCAAACGGCGCTCGGGCGGTGACATCACGCTCCCCCACTGCGCAGGCTCGGCAAACCCTGCCGGGTCTCACGCCTTCCGTGACGATGCATCTGCGTTGCTGTGCTTTTCTTTGTGTTTTATTTCTGAGGCGTGTCCGCTTTGATCTTGAGCGCCCCCGTCGGCTTCCGTGACGAAGCATCTGCGCTGCAGTGCTTTTCTCTGTGTTTTATTTCTGAACGCGCGTGCTTGATGACTCGCATTTAGATGCCGTTTCGTTCAGCCAATGGGCATTTACGTGCCGTTAGACTCAGCCAATGGGACTAAATTCCGTTTTTCGCGGTTAGAGACAACGCCGGCTGCACTATAGTAATGCTTTCGCATTAAAACTGTGTTTAGATATGTTTGAAGCATACATACATACGTATGAAGGAAATGTGCTTCGAACAATCACGTCTGCGTTGCGAACACGCGTGTCGTTAGTATGATGTATGAGCAGCTCAAAGCAGCACCTGCACCGCTCACATATACATGTCTGCAGAGAGTGTTTGTATGACCTCTGCCCCACAAGGCAAGGAAACACGCCTGAGACAGTGTCTGCACACTGTCTTTCGCACGATGTATTAGAAACGCAGCAAGGCGTGGCCTATGTATGTTTGCGCATCCCGCTTCGGCCTTCTTAATAATGCGAAGGCATTAACTGTCCCATGGAGCGAGCCTACGTCATCAGCTTTGAAGCCGCGCCAAAAGCCGCACCAAACGGCAGCTAAATTCCCCTTTCCCAATAGAGCGAAGTGAAGCCGCGATCTGAAGCCTCCCAGCTTTGAAGCCGCGCAAAAAGCCACGCAAAACGGCAGATAAATTCACCCCTCCAAAAGTGAAGCCGACATCTGATGGATAGGCTCTCATTGGCTGGCGCGCGAAAAATAGTTTCAAGGACCGAGGCTCCCATTGGTCGCCGCGCGTCAGTTTCCAGGAGCGCCTCTCCTTGGCGCTGCGGGCCCGCGCCGCCATCGCGCCGGTAAAAGGAATCGGCTGGCGGCGAGGCCTCCAGAGCCCGCTCGGGCAGACTACAGAGCGGCAGTACGGCCGATGTCAGCGCGGCGCGGCCACTTCCCGAGAGCACGCGCAAGAAAAACATTCATGCTTTCGCATTCACAACTCATAAGAAGTATTAGGTGTACCTCGAGCCCTTTATAGCTGCAATGGCACAATATTTCATCGGCTGCGGAGTCATGTAATAAGCTATTCGGGACTCGCCATCACCTGCGTTTCTCAAGCCGTCAGTGTCTATAAGAAACCTGGTGCGTCTACTTTCTCCGCCAAGCAACTTAAGCTCAGCTATAGGCTGCTCAAGCGGGAAGTGACGGCAAAACTCGACAGCCGCGAAAGCCCCGATAGCGGTTGAGCTTTCTTCCGATAAACAGTGCGGCAGGACTCGTAAGCCACCCGCTCGCCTAGGACTTCTTTATAACGTCCGCGATTGTATAAACTCTGCAACAAATAAGTTTTTTTTTTTTTTTTTTTTTTGGGGGGGGGGGGGGGGGGCTATGTTGCGTAGCACACGGGTATTCGCTCTTTCTCGCCTGAGTTAAAACTTAGTGGCGCCAGAGTGCAAATAGTCCCCAAACCACTCCCGGTTCTGAACTAGATGGCGGGTTTCGCGAAATCAAATTTGCTCGCTATATTCTCAAATGGCCACTTATAGCACTGTCAGGCCTAATTCAATCTTACGATAAAAAATGACGAGTAAAAAAATAGGAAATATACTTGAATCGGAAGTGGGGCTACCCAATAGATGGCGCCACTGCGTTCGTTGCCAAACAAAAGAGGGCGAATAGGGAGTATTCACTGGACGCCACATCTGCGTTGGTTGCGTTCGCATGCAACCGAAACGACCATAACGACAAAGTCACTGAAACAAGTGTTCTCCGTACACAGCATGGCAACCAATACAGGGGGAAGCTTCGCGAAGCAATCCATGGGTCACGGTTGTTGCGGTGTTTTGGTCGTTACGGTCGTTTCGGTTGTATGCGAATGCAACCGTTGCAGATGTGTGAACCAGCCTTAAAAATTACGAAGTCAACAAATATCTACTTACCTGTTTCTATTCTGACGACGATAACAATGAAAGTGCAAGCTTCATGCCGCGGGCTCACATTCGGCTTTGAGGCGATTTTGTTTCGGTTTTGGGTTTGATTATAAGCGCTGCATGCGGGGATCTAGAGAGAATGGCTCGGCTCGCTTTTTCTGTTGGGCAGCCGAATGTTTGGACAGCCCGGGGCAGAGCGCGCGAAAAATCTCGGAATCCATTGCTCGCTTCTGCTTGGCAGCCGAACGCTTGGAAGGGCCCAGGGGCGGTTTGCTCATCCTGCAGCCGCGGCCGCGGCTGCGGCCAAGAGGGAGTTTTATGTCACGTGACCAGCTCCATGGGGACAAGGAAGTACCTAGCGTCTCTGCAGAAAAGCAGCAGAGAAGTACGTGTCACTTCGAGTACAAAAGCCAAATTGCGCTCGCAGAAACTCACTGCAGAGGTTTTAAACTGAAGTTAAAATAACCGCCCCATCATACTTTAGGAGCGGCAGGTAAAGTTATCGATAGGGAAGTTAAATATAAGCCAAAATAAAGGAAAAATCACGCGAGATAAAATCGGTGCAAGTATATCGATATACCTGCGCCAGAGCCGCACATTTGAGGTTTCTTCCTGTAGTCGAGAAGCGCGTGCCACCGTTCGGAACGGTCGCAAGTTTGATGAGCTCCCGAGGAGTGTCTGCAACGGCTTTCAACGACCGTGGTTCATCTACTGAAATGTCTCAGGATTCCTACCGATTGGTTCTGCCGTCTCTGCCCACAGGTACCGAAGTTTCGAACTCTGTATTTGTGCATTGTGACCATACAAGATAGACATACAAGATAACTCTCTATTTGCGCATTGTGCTCATAGAAGATAGACATTTTTCGAACACAAATGGAACGCCATGGCGTTCTACAAGATTTGATTGGAGCTGGCCAGTACCAAATGAACCATGTTTGGCTCTTCACGTTTAAATCTCTGACTGCGAAGAGCAAGCTTCTTGCGGCAAAAGAACTGGTCGTGAAAGAAAAACTTTGTGTGCTCATCGACCCTGACGAACGCGAGGTCCGACTACGACTGCACTGGGCACCGATTGACATAAGCGACGACGTAGTACGGAGGGCCCTGGAGCCTTACGGGAAGGTGAACGAAGTGTCCCGCGACACGTGGAGGGTGGAAGGATTCCAGGATGTTCAGACGACAACGAGATTTGTTAAAATGAAACTCAAGGAGAGCACAAAAAAAGATCACCTTCCGCACCAGCTGGTTATGTTCGGCAGCAAGGTCCTGGTCGCCGTTCCAGGGAGGGCACCACTCTGCCTCCGATGCAAGAGGACAGTCCACATTCGCAGAGAGTGCCGAGTTCCCCACTGCGACAAGTGCAATCGTTATGGCCACGAGCAAGAGGACTGCATTCGAACGTATGCCACCGTGATGCTGCCTGCTCCCGGGGAAGACAACTCGGAGTTCTTCATGGATGAAGAAGAAGCTGAGAAGGGCGAAGACGGCATTCGACATCCAGTTACTACCGGTGACCCAAAGGTTACAAACGGACGACAAGAACACCTAGAACGGAAGAATGACACCACCTTGTCAAGTTGTCCAACTGGTCGTGAGAGAGACCCTGCACGAGAGGACGACACTTTGGCGTCTAATTGTCAAGCTGGTCGTGAAAGAGACCTATCCCGGAAGAACGACACCATCTGATCTAGTCCTCTGGCCGGTCGAGAGGGAGACCTAGCACGGGATAGCGACACCATCTTGCCAAGTCTGGGAGCTGACAACCCTGCGGCTGGGAGCATCAGTCCGGACGTCGACGGCGCTGCCTCGGACACCCCAAAGGGCCAGTTAACGAAGCCAGCTTGCTTGAGCGATCACCATTCAGACATCACGTCCATAGACGACCTGGAAATGGATAATGGCACTGACCCCTCAAAGAGGCCTTTGGACCTCGTAGAGGAGGGGCCTAACTGGACTCCAGTTCACGGGAGGAAGAAACGGTGCAAGTCCCGCCCTCCCCCAGGCAATGCACGAGAGCGAACCTCGTAGAAGGTGGTTACTTTCTGGTTACATTCAAACTGCGAACGCTTTAGGTCATGTCTTTCTTAGTTCCACTTTCTCTTTACTTGTGCCAGTTCCAAAGTTATGCATAATGTAACTTCCATGTGAGGTTGTTTATATGTCGCTTTCCAATGCATGCTTCCTCCTCTAACCCCAACAATGCTTCCGACCAAAAAAACTGGCCCTTCCACTAAAGGTTTAACATTTAGAACCCTCAACATTAGAGGACTAAACTCTAGTCGAAAACAGTACCAGCTGCTACGTTTTCACCACGAGGAGCAATTCGACATTTTGGCCTTACAAGAAACAAAAATGGCGGAGGAAGAGCAGGTGACGAGGGCGTTGCAGCCTTTTCTTACCTCGTACGAGGTATGCGTAGCGCATGCAGTTGGCACTGCAGGTAGTTGTTTTTTATTCCTGAAAAAGACTGTTCCCCTTTCAGACGTGAGCGTCATTACCGATGACCATGGGCGTTTTATTTTGTGTGACTTTAATTTGATGGAAGAGCAATGGAGAGTAATCTGCATCTATGCCCGTTGTAAGGTTAGTGAACGGGAGGCATTCTTCCGAGGGATTTCACATTACATCAAATCTGATCGGACCACTATACTTCTAGGCGACTTTAATTGCATTTGTGAAGCAAGAGACAGAACTCCATTTACGCGCGTAAGTGATTCTAGTGCAAATGTCCAGAGTGAAATAATCGCTGAGAATAATTTGGAAGATATTTTTTTACATTTCAAAACGTACAAAGAAAATTTAGTTCACACATTTTCAGAAATCCTCTCACGCACGCCTTGACCGCATTTATTTTTCTAGCGACATTGTAAATAACATTGAATCTTATCACGTAAAATATGTGTTCTTTAGTGACCACTGTATCGTAAATGTTACAATTGAAGAAAATCAAACCCCTAGGTCAAAAATTAACTGGCGATTGTGGAAGTTCAACGCAGGCCTACTTGAAGACAAGACATTTGAAGCTGCAGTGGACGATCTCCTTGATAAAATGGTAGAGCAAAGTGGGATGTGCCCCTTAGAACGGTGGGAGCGGTTCAAAGAGCAGGTTAAAATGTCAGCAATCGAAAGATCGAGCACGCTCAAGTTTTACGCCAGGGCAGAAGAGCGAAAACTGTAGCAGAATTTACAGGCCCTGAGTGAAGCAGAATGTACTAACCCTGGTCAAGGAGTAAAACGCATAGAAAATATCAAAGCACAACTCGAACACTTTCAGAAAACGCGATATGAAGGTGCTGTGGTCCGCGCAAGAACGCAAAGGTTTCTTTGTGGCGAGCAACCTACCAAGCAAGCTTTGATAGCTGAAAAAAGATATGCAATGTCCAAAGAAATAACCGAAATAGAGAGGAATGGCACCTTCACAGCGGATAGCACAGACATCGAGGAGGCGTTTGTAGAACATTACCGACGGATATTTTCACTCACTTCAGGAAGGCACGATTGTGATATGAAAGACCTCCTGTCTCTTATGCCGAGGCTAGACGAAACACGCGGGAATGGCTGGAGGAACCCATCAGCGTTGAAGTAGAAAGAGCAATAAGGGAGCTTCCCGGGGGTGAAACGCCAAGCCCTGACGGACTTTGTTCAACTTTTTACAAGAATTCAAAAGTCGGCTTTGTCCCATTTTGCTCGCTGTCATCGAAGAATCTTATAAGAAAAAACTACTGCCGCTGTCTTTCATGAGAACTCACACGGTTTTAATTCCAAAATCGGAGGATATCGCCAAGTTGCGTCGTGTAGAGGGCTATAGGCCAATAAGTCTGCAATGTCGATTATAAAATTTTTGCGAAAATTCTCAATAGAAGGCTGCAGCATGTAATATGCCAATTGGTCGGCGGTCATCAAACATGTGGTATAAAAGGTAGAACAATACAAACAAATATTCACGTAGCCAGAAGCATTTTAGACTGTTGTACCGATAGAGAAGATCAGATTGCCATGCTACAGATTGACCTCGAGAAGGCATTCGACCGTGTGCACCATAAATTCCTCTGGGCCATTTTGCGACATGTGAACATTGAATACGTTTTATATGACGGAGGGCGAATGGCATATCAGAACGGTTACACACGACTGAGAGTAAACCGTAACGTAACTGAGAGAATTCCCGTACTGTCCTCAGTGCGACAGGGTTGCCCCCTCTCACCATTGTGGTTCGCACTTTATTTAGAACCTCTCTGTTTGAGTGTTGCGAACAACGCGAATGTACAAGGTTTTCTGTTCAACGCGCTCGAAGTCAGGGTATTGGCGTACGCCGACGATGTTGCAGTTTTCTGCAGCGATAAAAGAAGTGTGACCAACTCTATCGCATTGGTTAAACACTTCTGCGACGTTAGTGGTGCGGCTGTAAATCTAGAAAAATGCTATGGTTTTTGCTACGGCTCATGGGCTACAAAGCCATTGGAGTTCGAAGGAATCAAATGGGGCTTGACGTCTACAAAATACCTTGGTGTACCACTCCAGCATATGCACAATCCTTGTGTTTACTGGTCCGAAGCAACAGCGGAGCTGAAACGGAAAGTATCACGCTGGCCGAATCGTGACTTTTCAATTTTTGCGAGGGCAACGACCTGTAACATCTTCCTTGTCGCCAAGCTCATGTATGTGCTTCAAGTGTTGCAATGTACTCGAAGTAGTATGCAAAACGTCCATAGAATCTGTGCTATGTTTATCTGGAAATCAAGATGAGAACCGATGAGAAGAGATAACCTTTTCCGTCGCATCCCTTTGGCGGGACTGGGCCTTGCACACCTGTTTGTACGAAAACTTGTGTCACGATTCCTTTTTCTACGAGACATCGAACAACCATTTATGCGCACTGTCATTCAAACAAAATTGGCGTGGCACTTGCCTACTTTTTTGGTCACAAGCTGCGGGGAGCAATTATCCAAAATAGGAGGTTTTCTCAAGGAGGTTGTCGATACGTATAATTTTTTGTCAGTTCGCTTGTCCAGGGACTTTTTGTCATCTGTAAATAGGAAGGGCCTGTCCAATGCCCTGTGTGACACTCTTTTCCCAGAGCCCTTGTATCGTGCAGTGCACACAAAAAACCCTGGCCAGGATGTTCTTTGTCGTGTTAAGAAAATGGCGATCCCGCCGCGTGCAAAAAGTGTATTCTTTAAACTTCACACCTCGACCCTCCCAGTGAAAGCATGGCTCCACGAAAAAGGAATTTTTGTTCCTTGGACCACCAACTGACTACTGTGTAAAACGCCTGAGACCATAGAGCATGTATGTATTTTTTGTTGGGAAGCCCTTCTGTGTTGGGACTTGTTACAGAGGACATTGAAAAAGGACTTAGAATTAACGTCACAATCGATTCGTTTTCTTCCAATTACTTCTCATGAACTTGTGCCATACGACCTCATTATGCTAGTTGGTCTATACAGTATTTGGTGCTCCAGGATGGCAGTTAGAAACGCAGACCTTAACCCACGGCCAGTTGAAGCATACTTCGTGGAATTTGTAACACAAATACGCTGTACCTACACGGATCAAGATAACCTACCTCCGTGGGTAAAGAAATGTGAAAAACTATGTGAAAACTCAAACGTTCTTGATGATATGTGCTAAGCAAATGTATATGTAGCCTGAACATGCCGTTGGTGAATAAAACTGTTATAAATATATAAAATAAGTTTCTTCCTGTAGTCGAGGGGTAAGAGCGCAGGGACTCCTCGTCGTGGCGCGAAAGTTTCGGGTTCAATTAAATCGCGCCAAAAATTCTGCTTTTTTTTTTGTTTATTTTGTGGAACTTTTTTTTTTTTTTTTTAAAAATGGGGTTGTGGGGATATTTATACAGCGTGTAGTTGGTCAGCCATTTAAAGTTGCGACGAGTCACTCGCTGTAGATTAGCAATTTAGCCAGTGCAGTACAACCGCTAGCCTGGGGTCTTTAACGTGCACCACGCAGTAGTGATACACGACCGCACGCCGGTACGATGCTCATCCAGATCGAAACGGGCAGGGGTGGGGATTGAACCCAGGATCCCTGGGTTCTGCAGCGCGAGCTTTCGCTCCACGTGCTCCGAGCTGGTGTGCGCTAGCCCACTCGGCCACCGATTTTTTTTTCTTTATTGCCAGGTATTATTCATTCACAAAAAATACACTTTCAGAAACACTTATAAAAAGAGGGCAAGCTGAATTACGACTGACGCAGACTGATTAACATGAACTTAATGTGGCCAGTCTGTCTGTAGGATGGGCAACCAATCAGGCCCATCTCCCAAAACCTTATATACTTCTCTAATCTGAATAATGCCCTGAGTAAAATAGTCACACACTGGTCGAGCATCTACATCAGCATACCGCCTTTTGCGCAAGATACAGTTCACAGTCCAGGGAACAAATCTGCACTTTTCGTCCAACCATGTTTTAACCGGAAGTGTTCCGCTCTCGCTCTACCTGGGAAGAGACGAAGAACGGCTGCGGCCAGCGCGTCGTCCCCTCTTGCTCGTCACTACCAACCAGGGACTCTCAGTCTGCTGGAGCGAGTGGTCGGTTCCCTCCTCCGTGTCGCTGAGCCGCCTCTTGACCGCCTCAGCCGCGAAGTTCATTGCTAGTTCATCTCCGGCGTCCAGTGCGTCAGTCGCGTCCTTTGCAGTCGGTGTTGTCTCACTGGCGGTCTTCGCATTAGGCTCATTTCCACCAACAGTGATTTCTGCCGTCAATGCTACGACGGTGACCTGGCCTTCTGGCATCGCTAACGGCGCGCGTTGCTGCTCACCGGACGCCTGAGGGTCTTGCGAAGAAATCCTCGCGGTTGGAGTCGCCGCCGCCTCGGCCTCTTCCTCATTCATTTCGAGGTTTCTGTCCTGCCTGTCGATGGCCTTCTAGCAGCAGCTCGAGCGTAAGACCGTACGCAATCCAAGGCTTCATGCCCGAATGCTCGACACTCCTCGCACCTCGGCACTCTACAGTCGCGCCGTATGTGTCCCGTGCGTCGACAGCGGAGGCACACCGGTGCGCGTCCGGGGACAACAACCAGCAGCGTGCCTCCGTAAAGGCGGAGCTGATGAGGCAGGCACTCCGGGGTTAAGTCTTCACGGAGCACAATGCGTACGATGACAGTAGTGGAATCCACGTCTGCCAGGCCCTCGATTCTCCACTTCTCGCGGGTGACATCCTTGACCTCCCCGTACGGCTCGAAGGCCCGTCGAAGGGCGTCTGCAGAAATGTCGAATGCCACCCAGTGGACTTTTACCTTCAGCTCTTGTTTTCCTGGATCAATGACCAGGCATGGTCGCCCCTTCAGCAGCATGGTCCCCTCTCGCAGAAGCTTCTCTTTTGTGGAGGTGGTGTGCAGCTTCAGCAGCCAGACGTGCCCCATTTGAAACGCGCCAAGTCCTGCTACGTCTTCTCGAACTCCCACCTGGTTCAGAGGCCCTACGAAGTCTTCAGCACGGTACGGCCGCCCCCGGGTATCAGCATGCAGCACAAGGCTGCATTTCATGGCTTCTCCTGTCGGCAGAGTAGGCAGTATCACTGCGTAGTCATTTTGAACATCGCCGCGTACGGCACCACCGCGGCTTGGAGCCGCCGTCCTCGAGCTCACAGCGGAGCGATCCGCCACTCGGCCACCGATCCCCCCCTTTTTTTTTAAATTGACAAGACTGCAGTGTGTATTAGTACTAAATAGGTGCCTCCTGTTATTGAAAAGAGTCGTAGCAAGAACGTTGTATATTTAAAAACACACAACATTGTAGTTGCTGGGGAAACGATGCTTGTTTCGGCCCCGTTTGTGTGAAAGTCATACCGATGCTGTAATCTTGGTGCCCTTTTAATGAACATTATGAAACGTTCGTATTTGCGCGTTAACTTGGCTTGATCTTGGTTTCGTTTTATTGAACATTATGAAACGATTGTATTAGCGCGTTAACTTGGCTTAATATATTTGTTTTCTGGTTTGTCCACCCCACAAGTGGGGCAAACAGTAAAAACTGTGTAAGGCGCAGTAGTCCTAGTGGATGATTTGTTAAAAAGATCACATCTAAAAACTAGAACACACGCTCAGAAAAAAAAAAAAAAAAATTCCGCCGAGCTTTAAACTTGGATTTTTCACGCCGCGACGACAAGTCCCGGCGCCAGGGTGACCAGATGCGGCCGAGCGAACAAGCAGATAGTCGTCCCCAACCAAGCCCAAAAAAAGCGTCGTGATCTTCGTGAAGAAGCCCAAAACAAGCGGAAGTTCAATAAATGTACACATTCTTGAAAATCGTTTATTAATAATAAAATCAGAAAGAAGCTCGCTCAAATACGAAGGCGAATACTCAGCGTGCCATGCCACTATCCACAGAGCGGATAGTGGCGTGGCACGCTGAGTAATATGCCAGCTTGAGCTCCAGTTCTGGTATCGTTCTTGGAGGCGACGACTTGGTGAAGCCCATGGTAGTCAAACGTGCACTGGAAAGTGGCCGAGACTTCCTCACGTGTTTTTCTGTTGCCATGTGCTGAACGAGGTCGGCATGTGGAGCGCGGATCTCGCACTTGTAGTACTTACACGCTGATTTTTATCGTCTCCGGTGACTGGTCGTAGCCAGTCCTTCAGCTGTGTTTCCTTTTCCCGCTCTTTACAATATCTTTTGCCATACTTCGACCACTTCGAAGCCATTTTGCGCAAAATACAATGGCAACTAGACACGACGACCGCAACTGCCGACTGGCAAGAGGGGCAAGGTGCCAAAACATTTGTGAATGGATAGTAATAGTTTTGTACTTTTTGACGGACGCTAGCTTGCGCTACTTAACCGCTGCGCCAAACGGTCATGCTGTTTTTCGCGTTTTTGACGACAAACGCGCTGTCAGCGAGCACGACGAGCACTAAAATAACAATATTTGCAGGAAAAATGCGAATAAGCCCAAAAAACGCGACAAGCGACTGGAAAAATCTACCAGCAACTCAGTGAAAAAATAAGCCCAAATCCGCTTATAATAAGCGGAACTGGCCACCCTGCCCGGCGCTCTAACCGTTCGACTACAACAAGGTTGTTTTTTCGGCGCTGGCGCAGATATATAAATACACAACCACCGCTTTCGTTTTGCTTGATTTTTCCTTTGTTTTGGCTCATATTTACCTTCCCTGGCCGTAACTTTACCTGCCGCTCCTAAAGTATGATGGGGCGGTTAATTGGACTTCAGTTTAAAACCTCTGCCGTCAGTTTCTGTGAGCGAAGTTAGACTTTTGTGCTCGAAGCGACACGGATTTTTCAGCCATTAGGCAGGGACGCTAAGTACTTCTTACCCCCATGGAGCTGGTCACGTGACATAAAAATCCCTCTTGGCCGCAGCCGCCGCCGCGGCCGGAAGATGAGCAAAGGGGATCGGTGGCCGAGTGGGCTAGCGCCATACTTCAGTAGTAATTCAATTACAGTAATTGAATTACTGTAATTTAATTACTTTTTTTGTAATTTGTAATTGTAATTAATTACTTTCGGCTATAAGGAATTAAAATTGTAATTTAATTACTTTCTAGCGTCAGTAATTGCAAAATTTCAGGCACAATTACTCTTGCAAAACTTTGCGGCGCCGACGGAACTTCTTGGAAAGCCTCAGTGCTTTCAGAGAGGGGGTGCTTGATTTTCGCAAGGTACCCCCTTATTTCCTTAATTCGCGACGACTCGTCTATTCTCAATGCCAATGCCCCCCCCCCCCCCCCCCCCAATTTCAATTCCTTGGGAAACCCCTGTAGGCACTCATGCTGCTATACGATGAATTCTAGAGTAAAAATCGAAGAAATCGTTAGCGTGCATAATTACACTCGTGACTGCAGCAGAGTCCACTTGCAGAGTACATTTCTTAAAAAGAATTCCGCAAGGGCCGCCGACGTGCCATTGACCGCGTGATTTCGCAATGAAAAGCCAGCGTGCCAGCGTCCCGAGCTTTCCCAGACCTTGGCCGGCCTTGCGGACCGGGCGGGCTTAGAGTGATGACATCTCGGCCATTTTTCCGCCCAATCGTTTTTTGTATGCATTTTGAAGCGCGCGCAATCTGATGTCACTCAGCTCGAACGCGTAGCTTTGGCTAATGCATAGACGCCATTTTACCGCACAAGTCACGCACCGAGTGCGCGAGAGCGTCACGCGCTGGCACATTCAGGGCAACAATGGATGTCTTCACCCTCAGACAGACAGACATGTAGGCACCCTAGGCGGGCTGCGACGACAGCGCCACCACGCTCGCGCGAACGGAAGGGGCCGGCTTTCCGAAGCGCGGCTAATGCGGAGCTTGTCAACTGGGCTGATCTAGTAACGTTGATCGTACCGGCATGCGGTCGTGTATCACTATTGCGTGGTGCACGTTAAAGACCCCAGGCTAGCGGTTGTACTGCACTGGCTAAATTGCTCATCTACAGCGAGTGACTTGTCGCAACTTTGAAATGACTGACCAACTACACGCTGTATAATATCCACACAACCCCAATAGACCGATATCACCAGCCAGTTTGACTACGCCACCGCTGCCGCAATGCATCGAGGGAACTTTAGTCCTTCTGCACGTGCGAAAACCTCGCTGGAGCTCTGCACGTGTTGAGAACGAGACCGCACGGGCCCTCGCATGCACGGCTGTCTGCCTCCTGTAAACTAAAGTTATGGCGGCGTCACGCATGCGCAGAACGCTTAGTGAGATCGGTCCATTATTATTTTGAAAAGGCCAGGGCAGAGCGCGGGAAAAATCTCGGAGGCCATGAATGGGTTCTTTCGCGATTCCTGCTCGTCTCTTGTGACTTCCGTGTTTACATGCTATACTTCGTCTCAGCTTAGCATGAACTATTGTTAGCCGCGCATGCTAAAAGAGCGAGCTGTTGCTTTGGATGAAGCCTCGACGGCTGCACCGGCGCTCGTGCAGCGAGTGCTCCAGTCGAAGCAGTCAAGGCTAGCTGCTCGCGCTTGCACAGCCTTCGCAGTTAGTCCATGCTAAGGTGAGACGAAGTATAGTGGTTGTTTGCGCAATAGGACAGTTGTCCCGGTGACTCTGTCATAACTATTATCAGCGTGTTCCTCTGCACGCAGCCTACGCAACCACGTGAATCACACATTCCGCGTAACGTTCATCAGCACCTTTGAACCACAGTAGGTAGCCATTTCATCACTTCCTCAAAAAAAGTGCCAAGCCTCTGGAAGTTTGCTTACGCCGACAGGTCGCCGCGGGTTTGAAACGTGGAAGATAAAAAGCGGGGCAAACCATTTTGAGTTCCATGCTTGCTGGCTGATTCCCCAGCGTTGTGCGTTGAGCTGGCACAGAGCACGGCACGACCTATATTAGTCCGCCATATTTGCCCGATAGTGGCGTCCCCTATACGTCGCTGGAGTCGCGAATAGTGCACGATGCATCGTGCGGAAGTTCCTGTAAGCTCGTGTAAAATACAAAACATTCCAAGTGAGTATCGTTGCACCTCCCCATTAAACATGTGAAAATGCAATGGGCTTTGAAAATGCAATGGGCTTTTTGTCGCCTGAAACCGAAATTCGATGCGGTAAGAAACGCCTCGAACCCTGTCCACAATAATGCGTAGAAGAATGATGTATAGTTTCTGACACCTTGTCATTAGGGAGATGGCACATTAATGCTAAAGTGTCCGGTTCTCAAATTAAGGCACAAGTTTTTTGTTCTATAAAAAAAAACCAAAAAACGTGAATGAGCGATTTTGATTCCACTGTTCATTTTTCATAAAATATAGTTAACCAGTGCATCACAGACAGATTGGTGTATTTTAGAACTGTATTTATTATTTCTCCGTTCAGCATTCAAATATAAATTGTTAGGACCATCCGTCTAAGAAAATACGATTTCAGAATAAATTCGCGTAAACATTTTCTAGCAGATTGTGAACTCAAAAAAAAAAACAAAAAAAAACGAAAGAGGTATGAGTGTGGGAGAACGTGCCTACACCGGAGAATCCTAAGTTTACGAAAGTGGACTTTCTTGAAACTGCACCTGCAGCTCGGGAATACTCTTCGATCCAGATGTTCTCCGTAGCTTCCTTTGGCCTGATCGCCGGCGACGAATTTCCGTCCGGAGCTTTCGAAAGCGCTGCAGTTGTTTCATGAGCCGTTTCTTGGCAGCAATTTTGTCAAGGTACCCCTGCTTCAAGAAAGTTCTCGTGGTCTCAAAGTCACTGCGAAGCATACGAGACATCTCCGAGCTGGTTATAGCCCTTCTCAGGTTGCCATCCCACCAAGCCTCCTGCCACAACGGCCAGATGCCAGAGTGCCCTTCGCATTATGAACCCATAGCCGCAGCTCACGTGCGCGAATACGTATCGTCCACGGAGAACGCCGTAGGCTTCCTCGTCCGCCCACGTGATGTGCGCTTGCATGTTTATGTGGCCCACACCCGCAGCCAGTGCCAGGTCACCCGTTACGTAAGCGTCGTCAACTGAGTACGAGGGAACCAAGGAGGACCAACGATATAGGTCTCGCATCACCGCCATTGTCATGATGATTGACCGACCAGAGCAGTAAGTATAATAGTGGGCGGCGGGAAAAAGTTCCATGGGCACGTACCACGGTGAACCAGGGTCTCGATAAGTGTGCATGTTGTCCCAGATGAAGCAGTGCAAGTCCCGACTCGTGGCCGTCACGTTTGATAACATATACCACTGCAACAGTTTCGGTTCAACGAACAGGTCGTCGTCAAGCTTGACGATGTACCGCGCCCGCGGGCAGTTCTGTATTACCCACTGCATGCCGCCAACAAATTTTAAAGAGAGGTTTCGATACGAGTCCAGGAAAGGCAGGATCACAAGATCTCCCGTCCAGTCGGCCTCTAACTGGTTCCAGGCCTTCGAGACATCGTCGTCCTTGGACTCACCCACGAAGTACACGGCAGTCCAGTTGAAGAAGCCGGTTGCCATCGGCGATGCCAGAGTGTCCCTGTACACGGCTCGGTGTTTCCAGTGGTTCGGGGCCGAGTGCACGAAGAAGAGCACGTCGAGTGGGTAGCGGCATGCCTCGCGCGCCGCCCATCCTCCGACAGAGTTGATCGGAATCGGGGTGTCGTTTGGAAACTTGAGGAATGGGTTTGTGGACTGAATCGGAGGAGGGGGTGCCGGCCCTGACATCAGCGAAGGCAGCAGAAAGAAGGGGAACACAACTGCTAAGACCCACACCACAGACCAGACGAGTCCGCGAAACAGTTTAGTCCGGAAGGTCACCATCGCGGCGTCTTGTTCTCTTATCATGCAGCTGTATTCGAAAGAATCGGCGTTCAATAGCCAGCTCAGCAGCACGAGGAGCGAATGCTCGAGTCCCTCAGGTGCAAGCACGTGTAGCGTGCACGTGAGACTGACAGGTTTGAATGCGCCGAGAAATTGAGGGAAAATTAAAAGGCACCAATACACCGTTCCTAGAGCCACTAATACTTCTGTTACTCGGGCACCCTTAACCGCGGTTGACTCAGCTTTAACCGCTCATTCACACTGGAAGCGGATCCTCGTTCGCAAAGCGGTTGCGAACGCGGTTGTATAAAGATCCAGTACAATTGCACGCGCACTTGATGTCATCGAGTGCGCGTGCAATTGTACTGGATCTTTATACAACCGCGTTCGCCACCGCTTTGCGAACGCGGATCTGCTTCCAGTGTGAATGAGCGGTAGCTGCTGTTACGCGGCACCGCAGTTACCGCACTATACCATCGGACAGCTATTTCAGAAGAAGTGAAGAGCGTGTGCACTGCTTTGATGGGTGCTGAAGATGCTCAAGAGCACGTTTGTCCATAGCTTTGACTGCATAGCCGAATAATGTTGTCCGCAAGAATTGTGCGCTAACTGTGGCTTAGTGTAACTGCAGTTTAGCGTGTCCGTGTAACAGGGGTAAAACCGGTCGTGGCTTAGAGTATCGGCACTCTGTTCCCCGATATTATTGTGGGCGCCGCCATCTTGGTGCTTGTGCAGAGCAGACGCAACTGCCGATCGTCATGATTTAAACGTGCGACTTCCTCAGCATTAGATTCGGTGTTATGAAGCTAATGTAATATTGATTTGCTCTGTCGCGAACTTAAACATTTGTGAAGGACGGAAAAGCGTTTCCTGTGATTTCAGATAGAGCTTCAGATAACTGGCAACCCCGATTTTAAGCCGCAAGATGTTAAGTGTCGCTACTTTGAAGCGTAGCATATTTAGTGGCACTAGATCGGTCTAGTGCTACTAAATAATCTACGCTTCAGAGTAACGACACTCGCACTTTTGAATCATGACAATCGGCAGTTGCGTCTGCTCTGCACAAGCACCAAAATGGCGGTGCCCACAACAATGTGTGGGAACGGAGTGCCAATACTCTAAGCGCAGCTCATTTAGTGGCTCTATAGTCAGTGACAGGTCAAGAACGAAGTGAAAGCCCTCCCACATCTTTCCACTTTGGCAGGACGAACGCTGAGAGGAGGTCGACCTCCTCTCCAGCGTTCGCTCCGCTGAAGTGGAAAGGGCTGGGAGGAGCTTCCACTTCCTTCTTGACCTGTCACCGACTATAGGTCGGTTCATTATAGACCTTTCCAAAAAAGGGCTCCTGGCCGGTTTTATTTCAACGCGCATTTGGGATCTCGTGTCGCAGAAAATCCGGCATCGGCGTCGACGTCGGCGTGACCAAAAAATCCCATAATGCAATGCGCGCAGCCACGTGTGACGTCACACGTGGCTGTGACGTCATGACCCTATCGACCCGCTAAATTTGGCAGGTAATATTTTTGCATATATTAGCGGAAAATTTCTCGCCAAGTTGAGCGGGAAATTTTCGCTAAGTTTAGCGGGTCGATAGGGTAATGAGGTCACAGCCATTGCGACGTCACGCGTCACGTGACATGACGTCAGGCGTGACGCAACCGACAAGATTAGGCATTCACGCTTGCACGACTTGGGCACGAGCACGGGTTTGTCTGAGAAGGCTTTGCGAACGGTGTCCACTCTTGCGAAGCGTCCCCAAGATTTTCAGTGTTCGTGCGTACGCCGCGTGATTTGCGCGCTTTCCGAAACGACGAACATGTGCGTGCTCGGCTGAGGAGATCGTACACTGGACTGAGGACTCGTAGATATTGGAATGGTGTCTAGCATCGGTGAGGACTTCTCTCGTCCAGTTCAAAATATCAGGAAACATCTGGCCGCTTCATTGCGCTTTAAAACGCTGCTAATCGACTCACAACACTACTTCTTTGATGAGTACTCACAAACCGTCAAAGAACTTGCATAGCAAGTGCCTCGTCATCAGGTCGCAAGGAAAGGCCCATGTCCTCCGCCTCGAGCAAATCTTTCTTTCTCCGCAATATTTACTATAGTCGGTTGCAAGCTAAGAAAAAACCGGAAATGCCTCTCAGAGGAAAATGTAATCCTACGCCGAGAAACGCCAGCCAATCGTTTTCATGACGTCCCGATTCCGTGGACCAATCGCGATTCTTTTGAAAAAAAAAAAAAGCTCAACATGGCTGCTGGCCTTGGCAACGCGACGCTAGTTTCTCGTGACAATTATTCTGCTTTTTTGCACCGTGTTTTACGTGCCCGAGGTTACGCCACAAAATCTTAATGGTATTGGCTTGCGTTTGCAGCAGTTTTTGCGCGACAACCTGAGAATCCAGCGACGCTATCGCCAACGAAAATTTCGAAGCGGGCGCGAGGCTTACCACAGCTGAGCCTCGCGCCCGTAAGACCTTTTCTGTTTCCTGTCGTTCTCAGTCACGTGGGTTCCGTATCTGGTATGCGGGGCGAAAAAATAATAAAACGTTTGAACCTGGAATATGCGAGAAAATATGGGTGAGGCAAATCAAGAATGTGTGACAATCACGCATTTTTCGTAAACACCTTCCAGCTGCGGGGAGAGATCAAAAAGATGTTTTACCGCATACCAGAAGTGACGTTATTCAAGATGGCTGCGCGCTTGTGGAAAAGGCTTCGCTTTCCCTCAATCGAAGGCGCTGGAAGACGGTATGTTAGACAGTATCTTGGACAGAAAATTAATTGGGAAGACGGTACATTGGACATGACTTTCTTTCTTTACTAAACAGCTATTTCGTTGACAAAAACGTATTCTAACTTATTTAAACGTCCTGAATGAATTAAATAAATATTGTAGTAGTTTAAGACACGTTTACTGGAGGAAGAAAAAGCAACGTTGCTAGCGAACTACTTTCTCGACGGCGGAGGCACTTCAGATGGGCGCAATGCGCTTGTGGGTGGAGCTAAAAGATTGTTCTCAGGTTGTATCCGACTATAATATACGCAGCTTTCTTCCGCACCGTGATATCACGTCAAGCCTTGTATTGTCATCCAATAGGAAACTACTGATACTAACGAAAACATGGTTGAATGACGATATCACTGACGCTGAAGTCTGAGATTGCTTGCCAAATTTCCATCTTTATCGTAACGATCGCAAAGGAGCACGAGGGGGAGGAGTTCTGATTGCGGTCAGCGAACAACTGTCGTGCTCTGGCGTCAAAATTGTGTCGGATCTTGAAATATTATATCTAATTTGTCGTGCTGCCCTCCATCAGTACTACTTGGCATCTGCTTTAAACGACCTCATAATTATATCGGTTTTCACATAAGCTTAACGATATTTTAAGCCCACTTACGAACAAACAGCCAAACCCACACATCCTCCTTTTTGGGGACTTTAATTTTCCGACTATTGATTGGACAAACCAGACACCTTTAATTGTAAGCAATACAGAAGCAAGGGAATTCATCGAAACTTGTCTCAATTTCAACTTAACGCAATTGGTATCAGAACCCACGCGCATGTCACGAGATTTTGCAAACGCTTTAGATTTAACACTAACTAGCTATCCAGAGAGCCCGTCTTCAATTACTTACCTCTGAGAAATTAGCGACCATAAAGTAATTCATGCCAGTTATGAGTTCACCCCAGCGACACTTCAAACCTACCAGAAAACAATTCGCTTGTATGATAAAAGAAACTATGAAGCGATAAATGCAGAGTTAAACCGATTATTTCTATATTTTGAATCGACTTTCCATAACCGATTTATTCATAAAAACTGACTTTTTTACAGAAAAAAAAAAAATTAACGAACTAACTGATAAATACATTCCCAAAATGAGTTTCCGTGCCAATCGCCAGAAACCATGGTTTACCAAAACTTCGAATAAACTAGAAAATAAAAAGCGTATTTTTCGTGCAGCAAAGCTACTAGACAGCCCTTGTGCGGGTCAAAAGTGCTACGCGGCAGAATAATGTCATCTAACTGCAATTCATGATAAAAAATATCCTTTCTCATTTTGAATTGTCTTACACTCTAAACCTAAACCCCAGGAAGTTCTGGAGCGTAACAAACCTGCAGCAGACGCACAGAGTTACCCTCAGCAATGATTTAGGAGAGATTATCAGCGACTCTGAATCTGCCAACATATTTCATAATCAAATCTCATATGTTTCTATGAGAGTGCCTGAATTTCAATTTCCTCCGCAGCCTTCTTCTATACAGTACGCAATGCTCCCCATCATATTCATAGCTGACGACATTTATTCTATTATCGAAAATATGAAACCGTCATCGTCAACCGCAGGTGCCGATGAAATTAATTCAAAATTTCTTAAGAATACTAAGCATATTTCGGCAATCTACTTGCCCTTGCTGTTTTCTTAGTCACTTTCCATAGGCATCATTCAAGCTACTGGAAAAGGGGAAAGGTCGTTCCAATCTACATATCAGAGATCAAACATTTCCAATTAAATTATCGTCCCATTTTTCTAACAAGACTGCTTTGCAAAATAATGGATCATGCAATCTATTCTCAATTGATAACCCATTTTTTTTTTGGACTCGAGTAATTTATTCAATAAGGCCCAGTCACAAGTTTCGTAAGGGTTACTCTTGCGAAACTCCGCTGGCCATCTTTCTTCATGACCTGCATTCCAACCTAGATTCCAATATCCAGACTGACACCATTTTCTTAGACTTTGCTAAAGCTTTTGACAAAGTACCTCACAAGCCCGTGTTACTAAAAGTGGCACAGTTAAATTTAAATCCCGACATCTTCGATTCGATCAAAGAATATTTGAACAACCGCTCTCAATTTGTTCTTACTAACAACCATACCTCAAATTTCCTCCCAGTAACATGAGGTGTCCCTCAAGGATCTGTTCTTGGCCCGCTTCTAGTCCTAATATATATTAATGATTTACCGCAGCACGTGTCTTCCCATATCCGCATGCCGATGATTGTGATATATATCACTCAATCACTAACGCCTCTGGCCAAACTGCCCTTGAGTAGGATCTTAACAACGGTCGGCTATGGTGCAACCGCTGGATAATGACACTTATTCCTGATAAATGTAAACTTACGTCTTCTCCCCGCCGTTGAATTAGTGCACTCATACAAAGAGATTGTTGTCTCCCCCTGCAACGATATATCCATCATGGCGCACGCATATCACTTATATTATCGCATCTGGAAACAGAACACTAGTGTACCGGGAGCATCAACTATGGTGAGCCCCTAAACATGTCAAATTACTAGCCTACAAACCACTCATTAGATCAAAGTTTATCTTATCAACCCTCTCGAAGCAGTTCAAAATTGCGCTACTATATTCATTCATTCTTCATATTCGCATGATGTTAGCATTTCATCACTGAAAGCTGAATCAAATCTTACTAATATTTTCTTGTCGTCGCCGCATACATAGTCTTTGTTTATTAGAAGTTTTTATAATTCTTCGCTCGCCCATGCACCCTACATTGTACCTTCTGCACGCATATCCCAGCGCACCGGACAACCATTGCGTCTCTCGGCCACGCACCCTCACCACCTGGGCGGTATTCCAATTTATTGTTAGGTTTCGTCCTATTCACGTTTTGCGTGATAGCAAAAACCAAGAGCCATTAAACTCTGTGAAGGTGGATGACCAGCGAAGCTGTTTAGCACAGGACACAGACCCGCCCCGAGGAGCGGGAGGAAACTAGACAGGCGCTACGGGACCGCCAACCGGCGACAAGAAGACACGCGCGTCGGGACCGCCACCACGCGAGAGCGGAAGGAAAGGAAACTAGGCACGCAAGTGCTTGGAACGACGACAAAGAGAGGGCGGTGCGAGCGTAGACATGGCCGACGCGGGTCGCACAGCGGCAAATCATTGAGAAACCTTTATTATTTACCTGAGAGTCTACTGATCTCAAAACGTGTACTTATTGATAATTAATCTACTGGATATACCTATTCCTAAATTACCCAAGCATCAAGGAGAATGCAGGAAATGGTGTTCCAAGCGCCGCACGTGCCAGCGTCTGCAGCAGTGACTGCTCTAAAACCAAAGCCTAAAACAAATGCCATCTTGCACGCGCGTTCGTCAACGCTTTATTTTGGTTATTTGCATAGAATCTTTTATACCGGAAAGGCGTGCGCGTGCGGCGGTGCGAGCGTAGAGTTTTTGGTCACGCACACGAAAAATCCATGGAACCCTATCCATAAACAGCTTCGCTGTAAAACAAAATACACTTAGCAAACAGTTTCTGCTGCAGCGCGCTAAAGCACACAACCAAAGCAAGGCAAAGTGGAGAAAATAGCTGGCCTCGTAACGTGATACTTATCACTACGTCACCATCGAGTGATCGCAACGCTCCAATTGGTCCCGCTTGGGAGGTATGGGCGGCGGAGGAAAGGTCACCGGAGAAATGCTCACCGGAGAAATGCTCATCGAAGATAAGCTCCCCGGAGAAAGCTCACCGCAAAACTGCCCGATACGGAGAGAGGCTCAACGGCCTTTCGGCAGATGCGGAGGAACGCTCACCTACAAGTCTTAGAATCGTGCGTTGACTCACGTGAAATACGTTTACTCAACTGAAGTATGCTGGGATGCCTTATGCGCATGCGGTCATACTGCACTTCACTACCAGAATATTTTAAATATATATATATATATATATATATATATATATATATATATATATATATTATATATATATATATAAACATCCTGTAACACGTCAGGCGTTAAAGGGATACTGAACCAAAGAATTTAGTGTCCATAATAAGCGGCGCACGTTCTTTCCACGAGCCAACAGCCGCCGGTGTGGGCGAGCACACGCAACGAAAATGACGTCAAAGACCTCCATTCGTCGAAGTCGTGGGTCATTGAAGGCACACAGTCAATATTAAAAATAGAAATAAATATGAAACCCATTTTTTCTGGCTTCTAAAAAGCTGCAATAACGTTGATTAAAAAAAAAGGTGCACACACAACCGGAAGCCTCTGTGCGTTCACTGCGTAGATAGTTCTCAACATGGCGTCGTCAGCGTCGTATCGCGTATCGTGGGACTGGGACTAGCGTGCTGGACGGCGATGGCAGGGGACGACGGGCGTGGGACCTCTACTTCGTTCGCGGTACCGGCGAATCTTTCTTCCTTCGAAAGAGAAATCTTGGATAGAACAAAACAATTAGGATTCGTCGTCGTCTGCTGCGCGGCAGGAGAAAAAAAAAAAAAAAAAGGAGGAAAAAAAAAAAAAGCGCGGTCGGGTGTAGCCACGTGACTTCCGCCACTCCCGCTATCCTCTCCACTTCTCCGTTTCGGTTTCGGTTTCGCGCAGTTGCGTTTTTTGGCTTTATTAAAAAAATACGCAGGACAGTGAAATGCATGGGCGTCGGGCCAAAGGAGAATAAAGACAAGCGTTTTATCTCTACGAGTGAAAGCTATGTGCTTGTTAGACCAATTAATCGCTTACCTTTTAAACTAGACACCATTCCTTTGGCCCGAAGCCCATGCATTTCACTGTCATCTTAACCGCAAATGAAAGTCTTTGACGTCATTTTCGTTGCGTGTGCTCGCGCACACCGGCGGCTGCTGGCTCG
Organism: Ixodes persulcatus; assembly: GCA_013358835.2. NCBI lineage: Eukaryota > Metazoa > Arthropoda > Arachnida > Ixodida > Ixodidae > Ixodes > Ixodes persulcatus. The sequence continues at coordinate 551,866 of JABSTQ010010148.1, forward strand.
TGGAAAGAACGTGCGCCACTTATTATGGACACTAAATTCTTTGGTTCAGTATCCCTTTAAACGACAAAAATAAAATAATTAATTTTAATAGAACGCTAATTTAAAAAAAAAAATCACGAAGGTAAATATAACGAATGTAGAGGGCTGCAGATTGCGTAGTTTCTGGATATAAATTTATGAAATTACCTTTTATGTAGTTATGCCGAAACAGCATTGCCAAACCTCCACATTTGACCATTTGTTTAAGAAGCAGTGGTTTCAATCCTACCTTATTCAAGAGGAAAAAAAAAAAAGGTCGTATTTCATTTATCCCATTTACGTCAGAATAAAGTTTGGTAACACTCATGCGAAATTGGTTGACATAAAAGCGGAACGAGGGCTATAGCCAGGCCGGTTTTACTAGGATGACTTCAATCAAACTGATCGCAAAATTAATCTCAAAAGTATATACTTTCATTTCCCTGTTTTTTTATCATTCGATGCTTTCTAAATGGTCATATATTCTGTATTTACATAATAAAATCATCACAGAGGAAAAACTTATATCGGTCTGAACACGAGCAAAAAGCAGTGGTCTTCGGAGCAAATGCATGCGTCGAGTTTTATTTCTACCTCCGAATTCGTTCACCAGCTACGTAACATCTTTTTGCACTGAAATTAGAACACAAACGATTGAAACAAAAACTGAGAAAGTAACGTCGTATTGCAAAAAAATTTGATCATAAAAAAATCCAATAAAATCCAATAACACTTTTTGGCTAAAAAAACTTATTTGATTTTGTTTTAGTATTGTCACACAAAGCGGCAAGGGTAATATACAAAGGTCGGGGAGGGAGTGTCTGTCGACGTGAGCGGCCGCCAGGTTTCCCGGAATCCTCCCCCATCTTCGAATTCTCCGACGCGTGCTGGAAGTGTTTTTCGGCACCTCACTCGTTGGTTCCCTTCCCCTCACCTTACCCTCCCGGGCTCAGTGGGGAACATGTGTAGCTTCCGGTTCTTGGCTGCCTTGCCGGAGGCTCGGGTTACTCCCGAAGCCATGGGCCGCAGACGGCCGCGTCTGTGGCGGCCACGGGCATAAATGTTGCGAAGCACGCTTTCTCGTAAGTCTACCCAGAAACAAACGAAATACAACAATATAACATGAGGTCTTTGAACCTAGCGAGTTGTGTGAGTTTAAACGGCAGAGAATGTTTGGGTTTGGAGGGCAGACTGTTTTCAGGGCCAAAGGGCAGATCCGCAGGGCAATGACCGTCTGGGAGAGGGGAGTTTCCAGGCTTGGTGCGCGAACCTGGGTTTGAGTGCGAGGAACAAAGGGCAGTGCGAGAAGAGACTCGGAGGCGAACGGCCGCATCGCATCGTCGAGCGGGGCGACGAAACCACTGTCGACGGCCTCTTGCCAAGAACAGGACGAAGTTCTGCTGTGTGTGAGCGTGTTAGCTAAAGAAGTGGGTGCGAGGCCAGGGGGCCCCGCCCATAGTGAGCCAGCCGACCGCCGGAACTCCTCCACCTTGGACGGACCGCGCAGGGAGACGTCAACCATCGACTCGTCAGATGAGACTTTCCGCACTCGCTGTTACTCCTTTAATTAGCATCTTTTGATTGGGTTAATTGTAACATCTTCATTAGTAACTGTATAAGCCTTTGTAAACCTTGATCTGTTAGCCTTATTTTCATAAGCGTTCTCCCCAATACTACAGAAGCTATTTGTGCAGAGTGTATGTATCGTAATTTGCGTTCTGTCTACCTCTAAATTAAAGTTTCTTGGTGTTCTCGAGCTACGTCTCCGTCTCTCTTCATTGGTCAGACTCTCTACCAGAGCGTGGACCTATCGCTCGGTCAGTGGTCCACCCTTTACCAACGTCACACCCGGAGAACTCTCTCTCGATTGTTTTTTGGTTGTGACAAGTATGGCGGGGTTCTCATGATCAAAAAGTTGTTAAAATTGCAGTAATTCATTTTTTTCGCATTGTTTCCACTTATAGTAAGAATTGATCGATCAACCCGCCGTGATATAGTGATAAATAATTCATTCTTTATAGCTATACTGGTATTCGTCTGATTTAAGTCAAACGAATCTAAATTAAATCTTAAAAAAATTGATTTTAGAGCGCAGCTCTTAGGCGCCCGTTTCCGGCTTGAGCGGCGTCGGCGTCGCCGTCGCCGTCGCCGTCGGCGTAACCGCGCGGTACATTATGGGAAATATCCCATAATGCACCGCGCGAGCCCCCCCCCCCCGGGGTCACGTAACCTCGGGGAGGAGGGGAGGGGGGTCACGTGACCCCTCAGGTCACGTGACCCCCCAACCCGGGGTCACGTGACCTCGGGGGAGGAGGGGGGTCACGTGACCCCCCAGATCACGTGACCCCCTCCCCCCGAGGTCACGTGACCCCCCCGGAGGAGATTGAAGAATGAGGGAATGAGGGGAGCAGGAGGAGGAGGGTTATACCCTCCCCTGATTACACTTCCCTCCTCCTCAAGAGCTGCGCTCCAATTCGGCATTACAGGGAGTTGTAAACGGCTTTCATTTTTTTTTTTATCTTTCTTTCATTTTGCCAATAGCACAGCTTATATGAAGTGTGTACACTGCGTGTACACACTTCACATTAGGTACGTTGGGCTAGTTGGTGACCGTTAGAGACGATGACAAAATGTTTCCTCGTTATTTAATTTTCTTTGTACATTTCTTTGCTGACTTTGTAAACAAAAAAATTACATTTCCTTTTTACATTTTAGTGGATGCCATTAAAACTACTAGTGCGGTGGAAATCGCTCATTCGGTGCACAAACTTGTGCGATAAATGTTTGGCGCTGGTGAACCCCATCTCTAAGTAAAGTGCGAAAAATCGCTTCGCGCTAACTCTATTGCACGCTGTACCGCCTGCGTGAGAGACGCCTAAGACCTTGGTAGTACAACTGATATTAAATGATAGCGACCCCTTTACCTAATAATTTAACTCGAGGTGAGCTTCACCCCGGGTCTGTCAAAAAACTGGTGAGCCTTTCTCCAGACCCGCACAAAAGTGGGTGAGCTTTTCTCCGTAATTCGGGAGGTATTCCCACTCATGGCAGACGATAAGTAGCTGACGGCACGTGAGAAGCGCTACATCAGCGCTTCGCTGCATGTGGGAACCGGCCTTAATTGTTCCAACCAGAGCACTGCGTTCTGACGTCCCCGTGCGCTCTCGTTTTCTCCTCTCCCTCACTTTCTCGGCGCGTAGACCTTTGCAAAATGACTGTAGCATATGGCTAATGCGGGTGGTCTTTTCCCGGCAAAATATTTTGTCATAACGTCGGCAGGGGCACTCCCATGGTCAAAGGCTGGCGAGCGCCGCGCCGTTCGGGTGGCGCTTCTCAGGTGTTAAATTGTGCCGGAAATTTTCCGTCACAATTTTCGCCCGAGCTTCAAATGTCGGGCAGCTTGTCTACCAGACTGTATCCGCTATCGTCATATGCGAGTCTGGAAAAGGAACCCAACGAAACAATGCTCGCCGATAGCTGGTTCGAGTAGAAAACGAAGCCATTGAGACTACGCCCTTTCTGCTTTGAGAAAAGATGATATATATATATATCTATATATATATCATCAAAGACATCCTATATATATATATATATATATATATATATATATATGTATAACTGGTAAGAAAAAACCCTTGGTGAAAACAGCAACAACGGACGATTTAATCTTCAACGTTTCGGCCGGAGTCCGGCCTCCGGGCGAAACGTCGAAGATTAAATCGTCTGTTGTTGCTGTTTTCACCAAGGGTTTTTTCTTACCAGTTATATATATATATATATATATATATATATATATATATATATATATATATATATGAAATTTGTGATTTTACAAGACTATGAGCCATTAGAAAAAATATCATTATCGACAGAAAAGATTCCAATGACGCTCTTCCCAATTCCAAAAACGTTCCGAACGCCAATGCGAGAGCAGCCACTGACCGATTGGTTCGACACGACATTTGAGAGGATCGAAGGCGCGAGGCCACGAGCCCACGACTCCGCCGCGCGCGCGTTCGCTTCTTATAACCGCGGCACAAAGGCAAACACGCGGCGCGCTCGAAATACAAGCCCGCCCGGCAAAACATCAGTCGACGCTGCAATGTAGTACAAGTTCGTGCGCACGCAGAGGGGAGCACAAAAAGCGTTTTCTCTTTCCCCGTTGTTTCCTTTCGCTTCCCGACGACGGGGCCCTTTCTTCCCAAACGGGGAATCGAAGAAATCAATAGCAGCAGCGGGCTCATTGTGCGCCTCCCCCGTGCGTGCACTGTTGTGTCTGTCCATACGGGGGAAGAGGAAAGGGCGGGGTTGCTACAAGGGAGCTGAGCCAGCTCTTGAGCGAGCTGCGGCAGCCTTGCCCGTGCCCCACGTCGGGAACCACTTGGCCATCGAACGTGACTCAGGCGTAATGTGCCCCGGGGCCAGAGCGGCCGCGCAGCGAGGCTCCGCGCGCGCAGACGCTGAACCGGATTGTTCGCGGGCAGTAGGCGAGTCGCAGTGCCGCCGTCAACGTGGCGGTTGGTGCTCGACGTGGCGTGTCGTCCAACCATAACAGCACCTTTTCCTTTTTTCTGGCCCTTTTCAACGCAAAAAATTCCTTTTTGCTCGTTTTTTTTTTGTTTTGTTTGTGTTTACGACTGGGAAAGGTTTGCCAGGTTGACGTATATTTCGCTTTTCTTGTTCTTCCCTCGTTGAAAGGAATAAAAAACGTGTAGAGTTCCCGACCCAAGGTTTGCAGGCTGGAGTTGATGCAATGAAAAAAATTCGTAGCTCGAGCGAAATAAAAACGAAAAGAAAAGGAACGCCTTTACCTGTATACTCGCTGTAACCTTAAAGGGGTACTCCGGCGATTTTTTGACCTACCTTAACTAACCATATTTTCTGACTCCCCGGCCTTTACCCTTTCCTGTATGCTATTTAGTATCGCGAAATTCATAATAGTTATTGTGAAATCGGCAAATGAAAATGATGCATAAACCAACATTTAAATATACCCGCACTTTTCTGTGCCGTGACGTAAGTGGTGGGCAGGCTTGCCAGTCGAGCGAGCAGTCTAAAAAATAGAATATGCCAATCATTTGTTCCGTGCTGGAGCGCGGGTACTGGAGCGAGCTTCCAAAGCATTCATTTGACACCATGAAACTGCCTGCAATCAGTTGGGAACAAATTCTACAGCCCAAAGAGTAAATAAACCCCTGCCTTCCACTGACGTCACTTTTTCGTTGTTGCCAGTAGAGAATTTCAGTTTGAAAAACACGGTGAGGACCAGAACTGTAAATTCGATAACTTCGCGAAAAAGAATGAATTTTGACCTAATATTTGGGATTCTGTTTTGAGGATGTTTGCTGGCGAGCTTAGCAAAATTTCAAGAAAATCGGAGACCATGAAGAAATCGCCGGAGTACCCCTTTAAGAAGAAAGAAAGCGTACCCACCCTCATGTGCGTCTATTTAAGCGTTCCTTGGCTCGTAAGGAAGGAAGGGGGCGGGGGGGGGGGGGGGGGGGAGGGGTCGCCAGATTTAGTGAAGCCCCAAAAAATCGACCGCGAAGCTAAACGCTAATTGGATGGTGGAAAGAACACATGATCAACGCCGTATGGGAGGTTCTAGAAAACCGCCAGGCTTTGAAACCCGATTAGCGCCAGTGCATTCATTCCAGGAACCGCTATCAAGTTTATATGCATTGCCACGTGATAAGTTAACACTGATCAAGAGCGCCGTGAACCTAGGCGCCGGGCTCGGTACCGTTCCGGAGCGATACCGGAACGTTTCCCGCGTAACACAATTGCCCCGTAGTTCGCTACACAATTTCGATCACAAGCTGACTCACAGATTCATAAACTCTGCTAAATATATAGTCCTTGTTAAGGTTCGCCGTCACAAAAGTAAGCGTTTTTGCAGAGCAGCGAAACATTAGAGAGTTTTAGTAGACCGTTTTCGCTTTCTCGCTCCGCTCTATGGAAAGCGGAGTCGCCATTGCGCATGCGCGACCCGCTCTGGGATTTGAGCGTGAAGCGTCAGCTCCGCTAGCTCCGTTTTCCTTGCCATTTTAGGAAGCGCGTTCCACTCTCAGTAAAGCTTCAGTAGATGGTGTTTTTTTCTGGAAAGGAATTAGAAATGGGTGCTCGCCACTTGAAAGCATGCTTGGGAGCGCGTTTGACCGTTATGAACCTCGCTGCACTAAGATGGCTGCGCAGACTTTGTTTGAAGCGGCGTCCTTAAGAAAACGTTTCACGGTGGTCAAGAACCTCTGGCTGCTTCGGGAAATCGCTGGCTGCAATCCTTTCACGGCCCCTGAACGGTAGGGACAGGTGCTGCCTTGTCTAAGCCAGCGGGCTCGATTTTTCTATGCGAGATGACGACGACAACGTTGCGAGGATGACACACCGGGCGACGGCGGTGCCTTAATCTGAGTCCCTGGGCCTCGGTTCCTCGGAGGCGGCAGCTTCTACTTTGACTGGGCTACCTCCTTGAAGCCTGATGCTTTGACCCCAGTGGACCCCAGTGAGCAACGGCGCCATCATGTTCCTGGGGCTCCTTCATGCACCGATCGAACGGCGTGCCAGATCCCCATGGCTCGCTGCTCACTCGCCCAATCCGCCTCCACGAAATCGGGAATTCTGCGAATCGTACTGCCATCCTCCCCAATTGCAACAACCCATAACGTCGTCATCTTGCATGTACATACTCATCACATTATCATGTTTCGAAGACGCTGCGTCGCGGGCCTCCATGGTACGGGCTGCTGCCTTTCCGCGGTGCCGCGTCTCTCCAGAGCTAAAAGTAAAGACTAAAGACTAAAGCAGTCGGCAAACGAACAGATATTTTGTTAGGTTGCTTTAGGCACCAAGACAGTGCAAATTGGCGAAAGTGAGTGCTCCATTTATATCTCTACCTTTTTTGTTTTCCCAATGGAATGGGTTTTTTCTTCTTCGTATGCTTTGGTTTGTGATAGGGTACCTTGGTGTTTCTGTACACTGCGCGACATTGTTACCGGGAACAATCAATATCCTGTTTTTATTTTTCACCTTAAATACGAGGGGCTGACATCCACCTATTGGTGTGGAATGAAGCGCTCATTTGGGACAGTAATCTGAGCGACAAACTTTCAGCTCTCTCAACAGCTGTCAAAGAAATAAACTGCAAATAAAAGCGATTTTATCGTGTTCGTATTAACAGTGGAGCGCAGTGTATGTATCTGCTAGAGTTCCTGTATAGGCTCCCTACGGGAACCAGAGTTGCGCGTTCACGCATGGCATGTGGATCCAGCTCCTCACGTGACTGAATTCGGCGAATAGCAGCGTGGGAACGTACGCCGGGGCGCGTGCAACGTCTACTTTGCTGCACGACACTTGATACGGCTCCTCACGTGATCGGATCTCGGCGAATAGCGGCGAGGGCGGCACGCGGCATGTGGAATCAAACGCGCAACTCTGGCTCCCGTAGGGAGCCTATACAGGAACTCTAGTATCTGCCATGGGGGATGAGATGAAACCATTTTGCTTGGCTACACTTCTTTTCATTTCTTTTTTGTGTTTTTAAAATTGCGTTTTTCGGCTTAAGCTCATGCCTAGTTTCAGCCTCACCTGTGCTGTTTTCTTGCAATAGAAGGCCGCGCAACACAGGCTACTTTTACAATGCTGAAGTCAACAGAAACACTGTAATTTGATTAGACGCAATATGCACCCGCACATCTGAGAAGTAAAATGGGAGTCGTTAGTAAATGTTTTTTTATTAAAATATTTCTAGACGCCTTTCAGCCTAGTTTGACAAGTATTTCGCTCAGTACAACAGCTTGGATATGATTCACTGTGATCAGTTTACGCACTCGAATATTAAAAAAAGAAGAAACATGCCCATGGTCTTCCTAGGGTTCGTCCAGCTGACAAATTGTGCCGTCTGCGCACATCACTGCCTGGTGCTTCACGACGAGCACCTTCTTGTGACCAGAAAAGTATGGCATCTGATTCTTTGACGGACGGCATGGACGTGCTGTGAGGTCAACAAAACCCCGACAGTTGTCCAGGGGTGCTCCCTTGTCTTTGACGGCCTAATAAAAAGAAGAAAAAGGCACTCTTACAACACGGCAGTATTTTAACACTACCAAAACATGTGATGCGGGACTTGTTACTCATATAAGATAAAGAGTATTTCCATGGTAGGGTTGCAAAAAAATGTGTATCGTAAATAAAAAAAAAAAATAGTTGTTTCTTAATTTCGCTAAGCTCTGAGGCCGTCAAACTGTGCATTCAAAACGAAACTTCTAAAACGCGTTCTAGTCTACCGCTATTGCTTAGAAGTCCAGTCTTGTGTTTGATAAATTTTGAATTGTTTATGCCTGTCTGGTTTTCACCAGACAAAAACTTGACGTGGAATATTCTTTCGACCGTTTATGGTAGCTTTTTTTCAAAACACCACCGGGTAACATATTCGGCCGTTATATTTTGGACATCGCATTTAGTGCGAGACTTGTGACTAGAACCGAGTTCATATCCAGCATTGATGCAGCATTCGTGTCTAATACATTTAGACTCGCATCCGCGACAAGCAATGACGCAGCTCTCTTGCTCCCTAGACGCTTGGCCAAAATAAGGCGGCCTTGAAGAATAGAGGCAGCATGGCATGCACTTTTAAAAAGGCTGCATTCAAGTCTCTATTATTTTCTAAATCTACCAAGGAAATCTAAGGCGAACAGTTCCGGAGGAAAGTTAAACAATTCAAAAATTGCGAGCGAATATGAATAAATAAAGTTGAGAGGAATGTTTTATTTTTGGTGCGGCTAGCGAGCGCTATGCTCGTGGTCAACACTCAGTGTCATTTTCAACAGGAGGACGCGTGTACAGGTATAATTGGCGTTCAAGCACGCGCTCCCGTACATCTGATCGCATAGCCATAGAAGGCCCACAAAAACGCGACGACTTTACCGACACCGTGTTGGTTGCAAAGTGATACTCGTTCACTTCGTTAGATTATGCTCTTTTGTGTTACATAAAACTCAAATGGAATGGTTTACTTTTCACGCGTGGGACGTACGCTTTACTTCTTGAGTCGGCCTTTTTCAAGCTGAGGTCAAGGTGAAAAACATCGACGCGTATTGAGCAAGTGCAGCCATCTTGAGATCTAAGCGATCCCGCTAAGAACGCTGAGGGAAGTCCGCTCTGCAACTTGTAAAGCGGAGCGCACGCTCACTCCGCTAACTATACGCTCCAACTCAGAGCGGGCTACGCATGCGCGGTGGGGGCGATGCTTCTTCCAGAGCGTAAAGTAGAGCATAGAGGGCTCATAAAAGTGGCCTACTAAAACTCAGATTAAAAGCGCGCTCGTCGTGACTTGTCCTGACACTGCCCATGTACACCTTGTTTTTTTGTGCCGAAACAAAAGTATATACGTAAATTATTGGCGTATCAAAAAGAGTAACTTTTTACTAGATAGAGCAGCTGTGCTAAAAACAATGGAAACACGACATTTACACACACCATGCAGGGTCTCACCTGTGAGCACAGCTCCAGTTTCGCCAGGGTCAACCCCCTATGTTTGTTCATGTCAGCGAGCAGGTGGCCGAACCTCTCATTGATGTAAACCACGATGAAGTTCTCAATACTGAAGAACACCGACAAATTCCGTCCAAGCCCTCATTCAAGTTTGAACAGACGGTTGCGATAGGCCAGCCGGCAAAGATCCATGCAAAGCGTCTGGCCAGATTGGCAACACCCTGCGCCGATCTGTTGGGTGCTGGGATTTGGAGGCCCACTTGCAGAGCAGCCAGGTCCTTCTTTAAAGGGGCCATGAAACGAATTTGGGGTTGGGATGAATGATTTTAAATTGGGACTTTACTAATCGCATATCGTTTAGTTGGCCAAAAGAAAGAGGCTAGAAAGTCAAAAGCCAGCTTTTCGGTACGAACATTTGAAAATATAGCGGACTATTTTGTACCTTCTTGCCTTCGAAAGCTCTCCGCCTTTTCACTATGATACATCCGCGGTTCCAAAAGCGCGTCACCGGCGCAAACTGACGTCAGCAGAGCCCAGCTCACGCATTGGACACGAGAACTGCGTCACTCGGACGTATGCGCTCGTCAACAATCAATCCGTCGACGAATATTTGGATTCGCGTTCGTGGCCAATGAGTGCCCTGGCGGAACTTATCGTCACTGGGGAATGACAAGTTCTATGGTGTGCATAAAAAGCACGGTGGAAGCTAGGAGTCATCGCACCGGTGCCGAAGGAATGTCACGACCACGTGATTTCAGAATTCGCATTTGAGTTGAGGATTAAAGCTAAGGAGGAAGAAGTAGGAAAATCGTTTCATGACCCCTTTAAGCGGTATTGCCTCTTTAAGGGTTTTTCTTCTACGTTGGCAATATCCAGCAAACCGCGTTCGGAAAGGAAGCTTCGGCGCTTCATGGCATGAGGGATACAAATCATTGATTCGATGTCTCGCCAGCTTAATCTCGTTAGTAGAAGTCTCCTTCATTGAGAACCGCGGGGATTCATCGTGCAGGTGCCTTGCTAGCCTTGAGCAACACCATACTCGTACTTCGCAAAAGGGTGTACTCGGAATGCGCAAACTTCGTCCTTTTCTTTCATTTTTCTACTTCGAATACGTAAATCTGTTTCAGTTTTAATTCGAGTGGAGCAGAATCTACAAGAGCGAGTGCCGGCCTTTCAGCGTCCTTGACCAGCACGCGCGTTCGTGCAGTGCAAGTGCCGTTTAGAGCAACATGCTCATTGTTATTAGCCCCGTGCGCGACCAAAAGCGTCGCTGTGGTCGGCCTTCCACGATTGGCCGAACGCTGACTATGACGTCGGAAAGGGGATTGTCATCGACGGATATAAGAGGAATGAAAGAACTTTAATTTTGACGGTGTTGGCAGTGTTCCTTTGAGAGCGCAATGATTTCAAGCTTCCACCATGCTAATAACAAACACCATCGAACTTGTTGTTTGCAAGGTAATGACGTCACAAGGGGGAACCACAGGAGGGCGCCACCAAAACTTCTCGCCGCTAATACCTTCGGCTTCACTCGCACACAGGGTGAAACGATTATATTTATATTTTATAGCGTAATATTCTTCGGGTGTGTGCCTACTCTTTTGTGTTCATTATTCTCGCCTTCGTTTTTACCACCTGTACAAACACGCTCCCTTTCACTTTCTTGGTGTTAACGTTTAGTTTTTCTGTCTGAAGGCCGGTTCTCACATGGAGCGAAGCGCTGATGTAGCGCTCCTCACGTGCCGTCAGCTACTTATCGCCTGCCACGAGCAACAGTCTTGGCGGTGCGATTCAAAGCTGGTGAACGCCCCGGTCAGCACGCGCTTAGCGCGAGGTTAGCGCTATGCTTGTAGCGCTCCGCTGCATGTGTGAACAGGCCCTTACTAGTACTACGAGGGGCGTTCATAAAGTTCGTATTATTGTCACGAAGGAATAGAGATTCAGCAATCAAACTGGAGTAGGAGTTGAGACTTTCTCTACATATTCGCTACCAAAAGTTACCCACTTTTTCTAGCGATGCACCATATGCCGGAGGCCATTGTTATAGAACTCCTCGTTTTGAAGGTTCAGGAATTGCTCCACTTCAGGAATCACTTTGACGCCGTCCTTGAAATGCTTTCCTCTTATTTGGCCACACTGGAAGCGTCTCCGCCATTTAACCAAAGTGTTATAAACTGGGGCGTTGTCCCCGAACAACGCTCCCAGATTGGAATGAATATCCTTGGCATTGCTTCCCTTCAAATGGAGAAGACGGATCACTGCATGTGCTTGGTACCGAGCGGCGGTGCCATTTTCGTTTCGACTCCCTAGCGGCGTTCCGAGCTACTATAGCATGCGATGTTTGTACTGTGCGGAAACTAGAGGGACGCGCGCTCATGTTGATGCCTGTTTTGTTACATTTTTTTTTTCAATTCTTTGTGCCGATAATACGAACTTTATGAACGCCCCTCGTATAAACGTCCACTTGTGGGGCTACGCAAGCGAATTTTTCGAACGCTCTCAAAACGCTCTTACGCTGAAGCAAAACGGTCTACTAAAACGCGTTTTTGGACCTCCGCTTTTCATTCCGCTGAAGCAGGCCGCGCATGCGCAGTTTGGCACCCTCTGAGCGGAGCGGAAAATGGAAACGGTCTACTAAAACTCTCTATTATCTCTGACAAGATAAATTAGGGTCTCCCCGAACACGACCGGTACTATTTCAATGCACCGCGATTCAAGGATCGATTCATAGCCGCCGCCAGCCACCGAAGGCCAGCTCACCAAAATGGTAGCTTTGACTGTTCGAGCGACGCTCTCGGTTCTGTCATCCGAGGATGTTCCTCCTCGGGTTCCCTTCAAGCGACATGTGAGCGGAATTGTCGTCTTCGGTCACATCATTTGGCTGGTGTTGATAATGTGTTTTAAACTTTTATTTTTTCGATGAGCAGGCAGTGCCGAGAAAAATACGCAGATGAAGTTGTCAATCTTACTGCTAGCGCGGCAGGTGTTATGGTTGGCTCTGTTTACTTGGCAACGAAATTATAAAAACACCCTCGAAGAGCGCTCGAACAGTGGTGGTAAATGGAGGAGGATGGCTAACTGTGACATGCTCACGCTGATGAACGCGTGAGAACCTGCATGCATAACTTCTTTTGTCAAGGCGTTGAAGTAAAGCGATGCTAACGGATATCACCGCTGCCGTTAGAGAATTTACCTGCTCCATCGGCAAAAGATCCCAAAGCGACATTAGCGGCAGTGCAAGTCCTTACCAGCCACGTAAACCTGCCGCCGCTGTCGAGTGTCTTTAGGCCCGTCGGGACCGAAGACGCCACCTGCGATGTAGCGCAGTTAAAGGGAAGCGTCCAACCTCTCCTTGGACGAGCGATTGGCATTTCAAGAGGCGTAACCGAGCTCCAGGACGGGCGTACCATAGCCCTTGTCACCAACTTCCGGCAAGAGTCGCAACACCTTACAAAGGGTACAGCTGTGGGCTACGTCGAGGAAATTCAGGACTCAGCCGCGATCGCTGTGATCTCAGAAGACGCCTCTCCGACGCAGCACAAGAGAACCACGCGGTCAGAGCTCGACATCGACCCAATCCTCCCCCTTCCCCACCGACGGCAGCTGACCGACCTCCTCGCCGAGTTCAATGAATGCTTCGCCACGTCATCAAAGGTACGGCAGACGACGGTGGCGAATTGCGTCGAATAGTTACTGATGACGACGTACTTCCTGTGCATCGGCCACCGTACCGAGTCTCCGTGAAAGAAAGGGAAACCATCCAGAAGCAAGTTCAGGAAATTCTTGATGACGACATCGTCCAGCCCTCAAGCAGTCCGTGGGCTTCCCCAGTAGTCCTGGTGAAGAAGAAAGACGGAACCCTGAGGTTCTGCGTGAACCATCGCCGGCTGAACGGAGTAACAAAAAAGGACGTTTATCCGCTGCCCCGCATTGACGACAATACTTGACCGGCTGCGCCACGCCCGATACTTTTCCTCGATGGACCTGAAGAGCGGGTACTGGCAGATTGAGGTCGACGAACGAGATCGTGAGAAGACGGCCTTCGTCATTCCGGACGGACTGTATGAATTTAAAGTAATGCCGTTCGGGCTGTGCAGAGCGCGTTATGGACACCGTCTTTTCCGGCTTGAAATGGCAGGGCTGTCTCGTCTACCTCGACGACGTTGTGGTGTTCGTAAGCGAATTCGACGAGCACCTGAGACAGCTGCGAGCGTGCTACGGGCCTTCAAGGCTGCTGGGCTGACACTCAAGGCTTCCAAGTGACGGTTGCCCCATGGTGAGCTGAAATTCTTGGGCCACATCGTAAGTGCTCAGGATGTAAGCCCTGATCCTGCAAAGACGTCCGCTGTCGCCGAATTCCCGAAGCCATCAGACAAGAAGGCCGGCCAAAGATTCCTTGGGGTGTGCGATACTACAGACGTTTTGTTCGTGACTTTGCACACATTTCTGCACCGCTGATGCATCTGACAAAGGACGACGTGCAGTTTCAGTGGGGAGAGGAGCAAGAAGAAGCGTTCGACGAACTCAAGCGAAGGCTCCTGTCGCCCCCCTCCTCTGGCATTTTAATCAGTCAGCGGAGACAGAAAGTCACACGGACGCCAGCAATACCGGCCTCGGTGCGGTACTTGTTCAGCGACAAGAAGGGGCAGATAGAGTAATCGCTTACGCAAGCCGGGCGCTGTCTAAGGTAGAACAAAATTATTCAACGACCGACAAAGAATGTCTTGCTGCCGTCTGGGCGATAACCAAGTTCCTTCCGTACTTGTACGGGATTTCGTTCCGCATGATCACAGACCACCACGCTCTCTGCTGGCTCGCGAACCTCAAGGATTCGTCAGGACGCCTCGCCCGCTGGAGTTTTCGACTGCAAGAATTCGACGTAATCATTTTGCATAAGTCCGACCGCAAGCATAATAACGCTGACTGTTTGTCTAGGGCTCCACTCGAACCTCCCATTGCCGGCGCCGACGTCGATGACGACGCCCGTTTTCTTGGCGTAGTTACCGCTACCGACATGAGGGCACTTCAACGCGACATCACAGAACTTCGCTCCGTGATCGAACACCTCGAAGGCTGAGGAGGCTCAGTCCCACGGGTCTTTTTCTCGGGACCTATCGAGCTTTGTCCTGAGGCGAGGTGTGCTCTTCAGAAACAATTTCGAAACCAGCAAAATCCCTGGCTACTGGTTGTCCCTACCAGCCTCCGAGACGAAATCTTTCAAGCGTGCCATGACGACCCAACGGCTGGACATCTCGGCTATAGCAGGACCCTTGCCCGGATTCGTGACAAGTACTACTGGCCAATACTCCCGAATACTGTTCATCATCTATACACACGGTCATGTCACGAGTGCCAACGGTGTAAGTAGAGTTCCTGTATAGGCTCCCTACGGGAGCCAGAGTTGCGCGTTTGATTCCACATGCCGCGTGCCGCCCTCGCCGCTAATCGCCGAGATCCGATCACGTGAGGAGCCGTATCAAGTGTCGTGCAGCAAAGTATACGTTGCACGCGCCCCGGCGTACGTTCCCAGCGCGGCGCTGCTATTCGCCGAATTCAGTCACGTGAGGAGCTGGATCCACATGCCATGCGTGAATGCGCAACTCTGGCTCCCGTAGGGAGCCTATACAGGAACTCTAGGCGTAAGTAGAGTTCCTGTATAGGCTCCCTACGGGAGCCAGAGTTGCGCGTTCATGCATGGCATGTGGATTCAGCTCCTCACGTGACTGAATTCGGCGAATAGCAGCGCCGCGCGTTCGAGGCGCGCGGCGCGCTCAAAAGCAGGGGAACGTACGCCGGGGCTCGTGCAACGTCTACTTTGCTGCACGACACTTGATACGGCTCCTCACGTGACCGGATCTCGGCGAATAGCGGCGAGGGCGGCACGCGGCATGTGGAATCAAACGCGCAACTCTGGCTCCCGTAGGAAGCCTATACAGGAACTCTAGGCGTAAGAAGCCCCCAACGACACCTGCCGGATTCCTGCAACCGATATCGGCCCCAACTACGCCATTCCAACAGATTGGAATGGATTTGCTTGGGCCCTTCCCGCCGTCGACGTCGGGGAACCGCTGGATAATCGTTGCCACAGATTACCTCACCCAGTATACGTGGAGACGAAAGCTCTTCCGTCGGGAACAGCGGTGGAAGTCGCCAAGCTTTTCGTCGAATCTATTCTTCTTCGACATGGCGCGGGAGACGACGACGACGACGCACCTAAACGGATGCTTGATTCCTCGCCTCTGCAAGTAAATAGATTTTTTACTATTAGTTTAGTAATTTAAACTACAACCCCCCTGGGAGCGTTCGCAAAACCTCTTGGGCAGTCACCCTGAACGAAGCCCGTTCTCCGAGCGACGCAACCATGAGCGAATCCACGCCCGGCTCTGAGAGCTTCGATGACAACGATATACAGGGTGGAACAAGGAGACGGCAGGCTCTTTAAATCGACCGGAAAATTCGGTTTCTTAACCTATCGCGCTACGACTTTGTGCAGCGTTGTCCACAGATGGTGCATTTTTTTTGTAAAATTTCCAAAGAACGAACTTACCTGAGGAAAAAGTAAAAAAAGAAAAAGGCTTAGCTCCTATGGAAACACAGCGACGCCACCGGTCTTCAAACAACACGGCGCCGTTTCGCACGGGAGACAAGAGATGGCGCAAGCGGTCGCGACGCCAACTGCCACCAACGAACGAGCAGACGACTCCAAGAGCCGGCGTATTTAGCAGACAAGGAACTGCAGTTGCTTGTTGTTACCGCGCCTGTTTTTGTTTCTGCGACTGTCGCCGCCTGCGGAACGCGCGCCGCTTTTGAGTCGAAAAGATTGTCTGCTAAAGACGCTGGCGCGCCGTATGCTCGTTCGTTGGCGGCGTTCGTTGCGCCACCTCTTGTGTCCCGTGGGAAACGGCGCCGTGCTCTTTGAAGACCGGTGACGTCGCTGCGTTTCCATAGGAGCTAAGCCTTTTTCTTTCTTTACTTTTTCCTCAGGTAAGTTCGCTCTTTGAAACTTTTACAAAAAAAATGCACCATCTGTGGGCAACGCTGCACAAAGTCGTAGCGCGATAGGTTAAGAAACCGAATTTTCCGGTCGATTTAAAGAGCCTGCCGTCTCCTTGTTACACCCTGTAGATGAAGCAGAAAAAGGGGGTTCCGGTTGGACCCTCAACTGTAGGAAGCGACGCCACCTCTCCGGGGGCTCTGCTTCAAGTCAAGCCACCATCATCGATGCCCATCGCGAGAACCGGACGGTCATCGTCAAACCCCAAGACTCGACAAAGCTCATCGCGAAGCTTAACCCTCTAACCCTATCTCAAGAGCTGGGGGGCTATGTTGCGCTTTTTGGACTCCCAGGAGACTAGGGAGAGGGAAGTGACGTTAACAACGCAGCAAATGCAGATTGGATGTTGATTTTGTTTTCTTCTGTCAACATCTAATCTGCGTTTCTCTAGTCGTTGACGTCACTTCCCTCTTCCAAGTCTCCTGGGAGTCCAAAAAGCGCAACATAGCACCCCTGGATTCCATCACACCCAATGGAGTGATTCAAATTCGACCGAACTACAGACTGAACCTCCTTGCAATTGACATGCGGGACAACAGCTCCATGAAAACGATCCTTACTTTAACAATCCTATTTGGGATCAAGGTCCAGACCTACGAAGCCCACCCACGATCTTCGGCCGTAGGAATCATTCGTGACGTAGACGAGGACATCACAGAAACCGACCTCAAAAAGGCTATAAGCGCAACTACGCCAGTCATCCTAGTCAAAAGACTAGGCGCTTCAGAAACAGTGAAACTTGTCTTTGCAACCGAGACCATGCCAGAACACGTCGTTGTGGGGCATATACGCTTCAGAGTTCTTCAGTACACCGACAAACCACGACAGTGCCACAAATGTCGGCGGTTTGGGCACATTCAGACCGCATGCCCCCATGTGCAACGCTGCAGCCGCTGTGGCGGCCCTCACGACCGCATCGACTGCCAAGCCGACCAACCTAGGTGCGTCAACTGCAAAAGAAAGCATGAGGCGATCTCTCGAAGCTGTCCCTTTTATAAAACCAAAGCAGCTGTATCGAGCTATCGTCAAACCCACAAGATCAGCTACCCACTAGCGAAATCAGCTGTCCTCTCCGACAACAAGAACAAAACTGCTGGAACTCTGAATCCATCTTCCAGGAAAAGCCAAAACGAGAAAGGGGAGGAGGCTATGATACCGCCATTAGACGGCGATCACTTTCCTGCTCTTCCAAGTCAGCCAGCTGCGTCCACATCCGCATCAATTAGCGTTGGACCCGAAACGTCACCGCGGCAACGCCAAGACAATTTCGCAAGCGTGATAAACACTTCTGCTCAAAGGTTCTAGCTAAACAACGTACCGATCTCGTACCCAAGGTTCCGATAATAATACTGATTCTCAAGGACTAGGATCCGCGGTGTACACCCTTGCGACGCTACTTCGTACCTTTCTTGCCACACTGGAGCACCCGCTCGCACGAGCAGGTATTACCCTAATTGACATCACATTACCTCTCGTCCACTCTTGGATCAAGTAGACTCAGGCAACTGCCAGAGCTTTAACAGATATGAATACCAACACCACGCTTGATACCCGAACGATCCCCAAAAAACGATCACAAACCCCAAAAAGCTTTAAAGAACTTCCATCTATCATCCAATGGAATACCAGTTCGTTACACCGTCGCCTGCCAGAGCTTCGTCGCAGACTCATTGAACTTAAAACAGACGTACTTGCTCTGCAGGAGACATACACCCAGAAGGGTTCCCAGCGAATCTCCCCTTATGTGGAGTACCACAGCGTCACTGCTCACCCCGATGGAAAATCAAGGGCTTCCCTTTTAGTCAAGCGACACATCCTGCTTGGAGAAATAGATCTGTCTGACCTGAACACCACTGTTGCCGAACATGTTGCCGTCCAATTACAGATTGCTGATCAAACAATCGTAATTATATCATCCTACATCCGACCAGCCCAATCGTGGGACCCAGACCTGCTGAGAGTAATACGAGACCGATGCCCAGGGCCTATAGTCTGGTGCGGAGATTTTAATGCCAATCATTACGCCTGGGGAAGTGACACAACGACGGAACTAGGAACCGCACTACTTGAAGTCACCAGAGACCTTGGACTGCGTTGTCTCTCAACTCCGGAGCTCCAACATTCGTTCGCGCGAATCTACAAAAGGCGAGCGTTCTTGACCTCACCTTTGTATAAAAGAAATAAGCTTCCTATGGGACATCTAACCAGACACCTGGGGGAGCGACCACCTACCAATCCGACTCACCCCACGTTCTGGCACCCAACCAAAAACCAGGGTTCACAACGTTACCAACTGGGACAGGTACAGAGAAGTATTCTCAAATTTAATGAAAGGCGCAAAGGCCCCTTGCTTAGAAGAAGCTATACTAACGTCCTTAAATATAGCTACAAAAAGAATCACTCTCCCGATAAGCAAGCCCGTACCCGATCTCACGTATCTTCAAATACGCGCCAATGCCAGACAAGCACAGCGAATCGCCCGACGCACACACCAAGATGAAGACTGGATAAAATCTTGACGCATCGACGCAGCACTTCGTCGATATACGATAAAGCTGGGGAGACTACAATGGGACCAACGCAGTGAAAGTCTATCGACAGATACTGGGTCAAGGCGGCCTTGGACTACTGTGCAATGCCTCTTAGAACCAGTGACTCCTCAATGCCCCTATGCAGAAATTGCAATGGGAAATCAAACATCGCTCCAAGAACTGGCTGAACACTTTGCGGACGAGTTCTCACGCCCCATGGGCCTCCTGCGCTGAAGCTTTGAACAAACTGCGGCGCCCTCGTTTTGGGTAGTACAAGCTCACCTGGTTGGGATTCCCACTATTGTGGCGCCTTCGCCGTGATTTTTTTCCTTCTGTGTAGTGCAGAAGAACAGAAAAACACCTTTGGAGGTCCGAAATCGTCTACATTCAACGCCGCAAGACAATCAAAAGTTCCGGATTCATGCCACCACCACTAGGGTACGCGTCTCGTATCTCTAAGTGGTGACGTTAGAACATCTGGCGTCCCGACGGTCTTTGTTTGTTTGTTTTTTCCTTCCTGTTTCTTTGGGACGCGTGACACGGCGTTTCTTGGTTCACGCTCTTATCGTCCCAGCTTTGCCCTGTGCTTCGACGGCGTTGGCATTTTTCGTTTTTTTTTTTTTCTATTTTCCTCGTTATCGTGTTCCGCGCCAGAGCAGGCACGCTTCTATATGTGTGGCAGTTTGAGTCGCTCAAGTCTGTACTACCCAAAACAAGTCCTAACAAGTCATTTTCGCAGCGCCTCCTGGGCAACGCAGGATGCCTATAAGCCCTCCCCAAGGAAATCCGCCTTCCAAAAGGCCCCCCCTTCCATCCTACTCAACAGTCAACATAGACGATGACCTTACCTTGTCCGAGCTCCGATAGGCCCTCTCCCGATGCCCTCGACGTGGAGCTCCGGGTCCTGACCGCATCACAAACCAGGCTCTAAAAAACCTAGACGAGTCATTCCTACCCGGACTGTTACAACTTATAAACAATATTTGGCAATCTGGGGATGTCCCTGACACCTGGCGACACTCAGTAATAGTACCAATCAAAAAAACTAACAAGCCTGCAGCTGACATATCATCGTACCGTCCGATTTCTTTGACTTCGTGCTTATGCAAACTGACTGAGCGCCTGATCCACCGCCGTTTAAAGTGGCAATTGGAACGAGCGCAAGCCTTTCCTTCTCAGCTGTCAGGATTCCGAAGAAGCCGGTCAACAACAGATGCCATCGGCGACATCGTATCCTCGTTAGAGCAAGCAAAGGCACAAGGAAAGGTCATACACACCGTTTTTCTCGACATCCATCGAGCATTTGATGCACTGCCACACTCTGTAATCCTAGAACGACTACAGAACATAGAAATAGAAGGGCGCGCACTTCGCTTCATTACCTCTTTTCTTAACAACAGAACATTCGCTGTCCGAGTGGCTGGCCGCCTGAGCACGATACGAAGCAGCACCCAGGGGGTACCACAGGGCAGCGTTTTGAGTCCCCTGCTTTTTAACATCATAATGGCTGGACTACCGGCTGCTCTTCCTGTGGGAGGACCTTATCCCATACACTGTGCCATATACGCGGATGACGTGGCGCTATGGTGCGCTGGGCCTACCCGACTGTCCACTACCGTCCGCGCAGTGCTACAAAGAGCTCTAGATGGCACGGCCTCCTTCCTCCACCATGCCGGTCTGACGCTCTCTACATCTAAGTCACAAGCTCTCACCTATCGCCTTAAAGGCAGAATGAAAGGAAAATACTCTGCACTTAAAATTGGAGGCAAGGTCATTCGACGTGAACCGCAAGTTCGATACTTGGGCGTAATCATTGACGACCGCGTCACTTGGCGCCCCGCGGTAAAAGGTATCCTCAATGAGTCCCATAAGCTCTTCGGCGCTCTCCATCGAATATCTGGAAAAAACTGGGGGGCCAGACAGAAAACAATGACGACACTCTACCGAGGACTAATAATAAGTCGTATACTTTACGCCTTGCCGTTCTTAAACATAAATTATACGCAATGGAAATATTTAGAAACTTTCCACAGAAAGGCCCTCCGTTTTTGCCTTGGGCTACCTAAATCTGCACAGAACACTCAAACTTTGACCGAGGCGGGAGATTCTCCACTGCAGCTCCAAGCACAGGAAAAAGCATTAAGATATGCCGTCTATCAGATGCTCCATCCTCAGACCCACTTCTTCAACGCCTCATGACAAGACACCACTCTCAGGTTGGAAAGGCTGTAAAAACATTCCGCGAGACTATCGGCTACCCAACGGATGTATGCTCGATACCTCCCCCTTATCGGGACGACTGTCAACTCCACGTCTCAGCAGAGATAGCCGACCTCCCCAGACGCAAGCATGTCTCTGAGGTGGTAGCGCGGAGCATCGCCGTTGAGACAATAGAAAATACCTACTCCGGCATAACGCATATCTATACCGATGGCAGCATAAAAGACAGCTCGTGCACTGCAGCCTATGTCTCGCCTGAAGATGGACACCACGGTAAAGGACGAATTGATATCTGCGTTGATTCCACCACTGCAGAGCTTACCGCCATTTGGTATGCAATTACCCAAACTCTACGACACACCAACCTATCCAACATCGCCATCTTTTCGGACTCTCGAGGCGCCTTACAACAACTAACTTACCTGGAAAAAGCATGCCCACTAGCCAGATCCATCGCAAACTTGACCAGGCGCGCTGCAAACCAGGGAACAACCATCTGGTTTCAATGGATCCCATCGCATGTAGGTATACCCAGAAATGAAAGAGCAGACTCGCTGGCAGCAGAGGCCCACTCAGACCAAAGTCCTACTATCTTTGTTCACCCGTACAACGCCGCAAAATCTCTTATAACAACGGCAATAGAAAGCATGCACCCGTATTTTGAAACCAATTCAACACCCATCCCACTATTGATTCCGCGAAAAAAGTTCTCCAGGTCTCAACAATCACTCCTACACAGGCTGCGAGCCGACTGCGCTTCAACCAACAAGAGACTTCATCTCATCAGGCGCATTAAGTCTCCCAACTGCAACACATGCAACATCATCGAAGACAGAAGACACATTATTTGGGAGTGTCAGTCGCTAGAGACAGAGCGAACTACATTAACGAAAAAACTGAATGCTCTCCATGTTTCGCCGGGGGATTCCAACGCCCTCCTCTTCCCATCAGGATCCCGGACGAGAAGAACAAAGATACTGAAAGCCCTAATGGACTTTTTAGAAACGACAAACTTGTCATACAGACTTTGAAACAGCATACGACATGCCTTCAAACTATGGTCTCCGATGGGTCGAAGCGGCGAGTGCTTCGCTCCGTCGCCCTGATCGCGGCGGGGGCGCTCGTGCCCCTGTGGGCCTTCGGCATCCTGAAGTCGGCGCCCAGCCAGGGAGCGCGTGCTCCGGCTGCGTTTGGGGCGGCGGTAGATGCGACCTGTCCTTCCATTGTATCAGCGGCTATACCCTTCATTTCTGTAAATACGCCCATCCCCATTATCACCTCTTACTTCCTATCCCCTTTTTCTCCCGATCCCCGCAAGACGACGAACCAGACCCCTCCATGGGTGACTAACAATGCGTCTTGCATCGTTCTATTTATTTATTTATTTTAATTTAAAATAAAAGCAATATTTACACACACATGGCGCCCCCGAAGTCTTGATAACCGACCGAGGGTCATCGTTCTTGGCCCAGCTCACGCAAGGGATCCTTCGGCTCAGCCACACCAGCCATCGTCGGACCACCGCGTACCATCCGGAGACCAACGGGCTGATGGAGCGGCTCAACAATACGATCGCCGACATGATCTCCATGTACGTCGACGTAGAACACAAGACGTGGGACGAGGTATTACCATACGTCACGTTCGTTTAAAAAACCGCAGTTCAAGAAACAACCGGGTTTACACCATTCGAGCTGGTGCATAGCAGAAAAGTGACGACCATGCTTGACGAGATGCTGCCCCATGATCCAGTGGATGACGGATGCGACGATGCCCATGCGGTTAGTCAGACAGCAGAAGAGGCACGCCAACTAGCCCGCCTTCGAATCCACGATCAACAGCGTGTCGATGCTCGCCGGTACAATATTCGTCGCCGCGCCGTCCATTTCCAGGCCGAGGACAGAGTGTGGCTGTGGATTCCGATTCTTCGCCGCGGTCTCAGCAAAAAACTGCTGAAGCGATACTTTGGGACTTACCAGATCATTTGACGCCTCGGAGATCTGAACTACGAAGTTCTTCCTGACGGAATACGACCATCAACAAGACGTCAGCTGCGACCCGAGATGATGCACGTCGTCCGGCTCAAGCCGTATTAGGAACGATAGAACTTTGCACTATCGTCGACGAGTGAACTGTGAACTGTGAATTGTGAACTGTGGCTCGCGATTCTGCTTTCCTCTTGTTGTGGATTTGTGTTTTCGTTTCGTGCTGCATCAGGACGAGGCGTTTTTTAAAGGAGGGAATGATGCCGCGCGCGCGGCTGACCAAGTAGGCAGCGCGCCCGTGGCCTAACGGTTATCGCGCTTGCCTTCCTCGCAGGAGGCCAGGGTTCGATTCCTGGCCGCGGCTACACATTTTTGTTGATTCTGTAATGTGATGTTCTGGTAAATTGGAGAACCGTCTTGCTGATTCGAGGTTAGAATGTTCTACGCACCGAACCTTCTACGCCGAATGTTCCAGAAGCCACGCGTGTACAAAAGGGGCTCCACGTGGCAAGCCGGAGTCAGTCTCCTCATAGCACTCGATCCTGCTGTTTCGCCAACATCGACGCCTGCGACGCTAGCCGTTCTCTTTTTTTTTTTTTTTTTGGGGGGGGGGGGCACAAGTTCGCCCCATTAAACGTTTAATTTATTCAGTTATTCGCCGCCTCATCATTTGTCATTCGTGACAAACCGACGTGCTGCCGCAATGCTCCGAGTCTACTCTCTATCGTCTGCTGAGGTATTTGGGCTTTGAAATATTGAAAAGGGACTGCAAATCGTTCCCAATCGGAAAGGAGCACATCCTCGAGTACAGACAACGGTACCTGAGGGCGATCTCGTAGCAGAGATCCAAGATCCCAGAACCATGGCTTATGGAACTTAACACCTTTAAATGTAGATCCATGAGAGTGTCCCGTCAAAATAACACTTGTCCCTCCTACTGTATGAATAACTCCACCTTGCTTTCTGTGTCAACCTATTAATATCTCGGTGTTCATATAACTAACGGTCTCTGCTGGAGCATCCATGTCGAATATATCACTAACAACGCTAATCGCTTATTAGGCCATCTCAGAAGAAACTTTTCCCTTGCCCCTGTTTCACTTAAACTTCTCCCATATAAAACTTTAGTGCGCACCAAAGTTGAATATGCAGACTCTATCTGGAACCCTGGCGTATCCCTAGCATCATCCATTGAATACATTCAAAATCGCTCGCACGTTTTATACTTTCTAACTATCACCGTACAGCCAGCGTCACCTCCATGAAAGCGTCTCTGTATTTGCCCAACCTCTCCTTTCGTAGAAAAATAGCTCGCCTCTGCTTATTTCACAAAATTTATCACTCTAGCCCAGCACTTCGAACCTCATTATTTTCAGAACCATCATACATATCGCCGCGCACCGATCATCCAATAAAAGTAGGAATAGTGCATCACCACCACCTTTTATGTCTCCTTCCTACCCCTGACCTCCGTCGACTGGAATCGCCTTCCCGCATCCGTAGTCTCACTTACTGGCGCTGCTGATTTTAAAACCGCCATAACTGATGTTCTTAATAATGTTCCATAGCGGTTCTGTACCTTGTGTTTTTTTTTTTGCGTTTTGTTTTCATTGTTCACTTTATATTGATGTATAATTTCACTCCTTTCTGTAATTCCTCCGGGCCCTGAGAGTATAATAAATGAAATGAAATTAAATTAAATCAGTTATTACAAACTAAAACAAATGGTGTAGCTTTTACATTCCTTGTCACATATACGACACCTCTGAACTTCAGTTGGGCGTACAGCGCACTGACGCCCAACCGACGCTACCAACTTTCACGATAGCCGAGTTGTACAACTTATTAAAATAGCTTAAGTAAGTGTAACTGACTATACAAATTGTATATCGGTGTTTTCTTGGCCCTACGGCAAAACCCAAGTGTTTTATTTCTGTACACTTTGATGCGTAGTTTAGCTGTTTAATATCTTTAATCCCACTGTCATCAAGCCTCTTGTAAAAGTTGGGGCCATCAGCTTGATATCAGTGCACCGTGCGGCGAACTGAAGTTTTGGGGTGTCCTATATGTGACACGGGGTGTAAGGGCTGCACCCTTTTTTCTTAGAGTGAAGATGGGACTTGGGTCAACTCACGCCCCACAATTGACAAGGTAGGAACCGACAGCTCCGGAAAATCAGCGAGGCAAGCGTTTAAGTTTAGGGTGAGTAGTGGGCTGAAGGCCCCTACGGGGAAAGGTAGAATAAAAGATAGAGGGATGATTATTACTGATGCAAGTAGCGACGACGCTTTCGGAATGGCCGTATTTTTTATCGCTCAGAAAGTATGCGCCGAGAAACTCACGGAGAGGAGGAGAAAAGAGCTCCCGGGGACGTCAGGACGCTTGGAATAACTGTAAATGCTCTGCCGCGGAGCAAGGACGCTGAGCTCTGGTTGGAATGATTAGTGGGTAGACCTAAAGCTACGCTGCCTTTGTCTCCACTTCACTCGTCGAAGCGTGCCTGCTCTTGTGCGGAATGCGAGATAACGAGAAAAAAGACAAAGAAACAACAAAACTTCGTTAAGATGGCAATTTGGGCCAGTTGGTTCATGATCGAAGATAGGCGCCGAAAAAACAAGGACAAGGAGAGACTTGAACACTGGCGCACTCGCAACTTACATTTATTGAAAAAACGAATCCCTTTTATAGCCGTGAAAAAACCCTTCGTCACGACTAGGCACGGTGTAGACCCCTTTCCAGAAATTCAAATTCCTTTGTGACGAAGGGTTGACGTTACCACCGAAAGTCAAGGAATGTCTGGAGCACGGTCCAAAGTACAGCCAAGAACAGCGCATGCGTCCAGTCACACAGCTGTCGCTGATGAGATGGATGGGGGCCAAAACGAAACCTGAAGATAGAGACCGATGCGTAGGTGACGGTGTGGAAGTCCTCCAACACTCGTTGAGGAAAAACAACGAGGAACTTCAAAACGAGTGACATCGTGGACCACTTCTGGAACAACAACCTCAAGTTGCTTACCTCAGACAAGGAGGGAGGCTTCGTGGTCGCCCCGGAAGCCATCTACAACACCAAGGCAAGAGAGGCCATCAAGAAAGCAAGTCCTGGCCCGCTGACGAAGGCGAAATCCCGCTCTCTTGAGATGTGTGGTGCTATGGAACTCACAGCGCTACAAAAAAGTGTCAAATCCAGCCAGAAACTCGACTTGGACATTTTCTTCGCCGCAAAAACCCATAAAACAGATGTACCCTTTAGGGCGATTGTGACCGAGAAACACTCTTGGCATTTCCAGGTGGCCAGCTTTCTTTGTAAGCATCTAAGCACCCTGGAGCTGTCAGACCCGTTTAACGCGCAAACCTCTGACTGCATTATAGAATATTTAAGAGAAGGGAACCACGGCATGCGTACTGCATTCTCGGTGGACGTAGAAGACCTTTTTTATTCTGTTGAGCACAAACCTCTGTTTATTTCCGTCAGGAAGTGCATCGATCTTAAAGGGCCTCTGACACGCAAAAAAAAAATGTTTTTTCATGCTAGGCGTTGAAATGGCATATCAGGACATTACAAAAAAATTGTTTCACTATAGTGTTGCGAAGTTTTTTTATAAAAAATAGAAATACGAGGCCCAATTCAAAGTTCCCGCCAGTGCACTGTGACGTAACAGTGTACCGCAAGGTGTCGGGGCGGTCAGAAGGGAGGCATCGACCTACGTCACTAAAAGTGGGTTCATCGGAAGTCACGTGAGTTTCAATCCTCGTGGTCTCCGCGACCGTCCCTAAGCCTTTTTTTTTTTTTATTCTGATCTTTGTACGAGCGATCGTAGAAAACAAAGTTTCAGTTCCACTAGCTCTTTATCGCTGCACCGTTGGTTAGTTTGCGTGCTGTAAAATTTGAGGACGAAGAGTCAGTGGATCGACGTGATGGAGGTCAATGATGAAAGCGTTGCGAATACAAGCCAGTGTACGAGTGAATGCCGTCAGTCCGATGATACAGAGCTATACTGGGCGCAACATAAGCTATCAAGTTTTGAAAAAAAATTTTAGAACTCTCGCAAAAATTAGGATTGCTAGCATACGGCACACCCGATCGCATTGCTGAAGGTTCAGACACCGAGGTCGTTGAATCATCGGATACTCTCCAGGCTGAAGATGCCTGCCGTCTAAAGAATACGAACTGGTGAGTGTACCAAGTACAAGTAAACGTCAAGCATAAAGTACGTGTTTTGTCTAGAACATGAGTAGAACCTGTTTACTAGGTGCACATGCGGCCGATGTATGTCTCTCGGAAATGCATGCAGTGTGATCTCTTCTTCAGTTGCTGAAATACCGGGAGAGTCCCTCAACAGCACCTTCTAGGCATTGTAGTTGATCACGTCAATTCACTGACTGCGCTTCTTCTACCTTTACAGCAACATTAAGTGACGAAAAGCAAAAAAAAAGAAACCTTATCTGCTTGGATCGCTCGTGGGGGTACGGAGAATAACAAGAATATTAAAAAAAAATATTACACGCGCTCGCGGTAAACACGAGGAGGGATACGACTCACGTGACTTCCGGCGATGCCTCCCTTCTGACCGCCCTGACACCTTGCGGTACACTGTTACGTCACAGTGCACGGCGGGAACTTTGAATTGGGCCTCGTATTTCTATTTTTATAAAAAAAAAGTAAGCAACTCTATAGTGAAACAATTTTTTGTAATGTCCTGATATGCCATTTCAACGCCTAGCATGAAAACAATTTTTTTTTTTTTGGCGTGTCAGAGGCCCTTTAACGGCGTTGTACCGTTCCAGAGCACGTGTGGCATTAGCGTGGATCACTTCCTGGAGCTTTTAACATTTCACTTAAAGAATACTTTCGTATCTTTTCAAGGGGAACTGTTCGTGCAAAAAAAGGGGAATTCGCATTGGCTCGCGCGTGGCACCCATACTGTGCAATATTTTTCTAAGTAGGTGCGGGAGAAACGTCTATGACAAACTACGAGAACAGGAAAGTTTTAAAGTCTTCAGATATGTGGATGACTTTCTAGTTCTTAGCAAGACGACTACAGAGGCTAGCGGTGAAATCCAATTAATACTAGATATGTTTAAGTCTTGTGGTGAAGGCCTGAAGTTCACGCATGAAGAGGCGCAAAATGGCGAGTTGCAGTTTTGAGATCTTAGACTGAGCCTCAGGGGGGATCACATATGCTGGACGTACGAGCCGCGCTCCAAGAAGGGCATTCTCCCATACAGCTCAGCCCATTCTAAGGTTGTCAAACGAGGGATTGCTTCAATGTGTCTTGAGGAGTCCATTAAAAAATCATATGAGCACACTGCGCAAGAAAGCTTCAAGAAACAGGCAGCGCGCCTGCAGAGGGCTTGTTCCCCTCCAAGTGTTTTGGTGGAGGTGGCGGAAAGCCTAATCAAGAAGATAAAAGGCATACAAAGGCAACCTCGACAAAAAAGCACAGTCAGACCAGTTGTCATTCCGTACATGCACGCCATTACCCACAACCTTAAAAAGGTAGCTGACCGTTACGACGTACCAGTAGTTTTCTCGGCACCTAATAAGCTGTCAAGACTGTGCCACAAAATCAATTTTTCCGCTGATGCTGCAGACAAATGCAAAACTAAACACCGCAAGAAATACACAGAGTGCACAACGGGAGTTGTTTACCAAATTCCAATGTCATGCGGGTCAGAATACATCGGTCAGACTGGCCGATGCTTCAACGATCGCGCACGTGAACATGACGCGGCCACACGAGCAACCCCATCTGGACATCTGGCAACACACTGCAACCGCTGCCCCTGCTCCCCGTCATTTAAAGACACAACATTTCTGGCCAGATACCCAGATAAGATATCCAGGGAGCTCCACGAGGCGTTTGAAATCAAAGCAAAGGGCAAGATGTGCACAAGTGACACGTCAATTACCTTATCGACAAAGGAATTTGAATTTCTGGAAAGGGGTCTACACCGTGCCTAGTCGTGACGAAGGGTTTTTTCATGGCTATATAAGGAATTCGTTTTTTCAATAAATGTTAGTTGCGAGTGCGCCAGTCTTTACGTCTCTTCTTGTCCTTGTTTTTTCGGCGCCTATCTTCGAACAAAACTTCGAACGCCGTCGGAGCACAGGTCAAAGATAAGACTGTAAGAGCGTGAGCCAAGAGATGCTGTTTCACGTGTTCCAAAGAAAAAAAAAAAGCTTTGGGACGCCAGATCTTTTGACGTCAAAACGCGGAGATATATGACACGCGTACCCAAGTGGTGGTGGCATGAATCTGGCACTTTCGATTCTCTTGCGACGTTGAATCAAACCAATTTCGGAAGTTGAAAAGTGTTTTTTTTTTTTCGTTCTTCAAGACTACACAGAAAGATAAAAGCTCAGCGAAGGTGCCATACTTAAGTAGTGCGATGCGCAGTCAGATTTGCTCGTACTACCCGAAATGAGGGCTCCACGGTTCTTCCGGAGCTTCAGCGCAGGAGGTCTGTAAAACTAAACAGAACGCCGGGCTTTTCGATGGCCGGAACGTGAACAAAAAGAGAGTTCGAAATACGAACTTAACGCAGATGACGGATTTTCTCCAGCGCCTAATATTTGACGAGCATCACACGAAAAGTATGTTTTTAGCTCGCAATTTGAACGAAGTTTCTTGTACTGCGACATGGGGCTAATAAACTACCAATGTGCCGAAAGCCGTAATGTACAACGTGTCCCTCCAGAAAATGCACAAATACTTTAACCTCAAAAAAGAAACAAAAAGCTACGCTGAACGTTTATTCTTAGCAAAAAATCCAGAAACACATGAATTCTAACCCTACACTCCACGTCACCATCAGGTCGGTGCCTGGCTGCCAAGGCATCGACGGAAATAAAGAGGCAAACGAGCTCGCCAGAGGAAATAGTCAACCGAGCCCTTCAATTTCTTGGCCGTCCACCTACGACGCCTACGAACATAGAAAAGAACTACACTCAGAAAGAACCGATCTACTCCAAGAACTTTGAGATAAAAGCACCACTGTACCAGGCCCCTCCAAAGCCCTCACTAGACAACAATCAGTCACCACCAAAAGGGTATAGACAGGAACACTCCTCACAGAGCATTACAAACATTACGTAAACGGTTTACCGAGGCACTCAAATGCACAAATGGTGGTGCATATCCAAAAGACAAGCACGCCTTCTAGGAATGCCCAGCAACAAAAAAACACAACACTAAAATACCTCACCCGCTTACCCCAACCCCTTAGACCATCCACTTGGGAGGAGTGGATTGCCCGCCGGAGGGGCACACAATATACCGTATGGACCGCACTGACTGAACTTACAAGCGAAGTCATTGGGGAAGAGGACTGAATGGCGATGTCCTGGACGAAATGCTTTAAGGAATAAAGTTTAATATTTCTCTTTCTCGCTGTGTGTGTCTCTCTCCGCAAAAATGCAGTGCTATTGGTTCAAACTAGACGTCAAAGTTTCAGTAATTAAAAATTGGGGTATGGGTATGTTTATACTGCCTGGACTTAGTCTGCCTCAACGTGCGACTTGTCTATCAGCTGTAGATGATAAATTTAGCCAGTGCAGTACAACTACTAACCTGGGGTCTTTAACATGCACCACACAGTAGTGATACACGACCGCACGCCGGAACGATGCTCATCCCAAAGTTTCAGAACTAACCGTTATCTCAGACAAAAGTAATGTAATTTTTCTGAAAATTTCAATGAGAAAATGGGGCCCGTTCTCAATACCTGGCGCCATTCAGCTCGATGTATTCAATCCAGAGGTCCGTCGGCCAACATTTTCCCCTCCGAAAATTTCAGAAACTCGCTTATAACTTTTGAATAAGATAACGGTTAGTTCTGAAACTTTGGTGTGCGGTTTGGACCGCTAGAGATACATCGGGGCGTAGAATAAGCGTGCGGCGATGTGTAGCTTTTTTTTTATTTTTGATAAAAAACAATTTGTAAATTTTTGAGACACTTTGTAGTTTATTTTATGTTTTCACTTGTAAATGTTTCTGAATAAAACTGAGCTTAGTTTCCGCACAAGCCAAACGAGAGTCGTGCACTGGTGACAAACATACACTTGGAGAAAAACGGCGGCATTAGTCTTCGATAATTCAGAACAAGGTCAAAGGTACGCGGTCAGTGTAGCCACGTAGAGAATATTAAATAAGATAGAAAAATTGGAGGGCGCTTAAGCTTCCCCTTCAGAAGTGGAACGCGATAGCGTTATCGGGCCCCGTTCGCAAAGCCTTCTCATATAAACCCGCGCTCGTTCCCAAGCCATGCAAACATGTATGCGTGGTATACATGCCTTGCATGTGACGTCATATGGCACCACACCAGCCGCCATTGCTCCGTACCACGCTCCTGTGCCCGTACCTTCTGCAGCATACATTTCTCAAAATCGAATTCGTTCTTCTTGGAAAGCTTTGAGGAGAACAGATTCGATGGTGCCAAATGTATGCTGCAGAAGGTACGGGCACAGGAACGTGGTACGGAGCAGTGGCGGATGACGTGACATCATTGCAAGCCATGCATAGTCGGTAGGGTCACGTGTGGCGTTACCCGTGTGCCGTCATGTGACGTCGCGTCACACGTGGGACGTCTTATTACGTGACGTGTGACTTCGCGTTTCCCATGACGTCACACGTGAGCGTTGCGGACTGTTTAAAATTCCCGCGCGAGGTCATGTGCCTGTGACGTCACACGTGACTGTGACGTCATGACCCTATTGACCAATCATGATTTTCCAGTGCCACCGACGCCGACGCCGATGCCGACGCCGACGACGATGCCGACGCCGACGCCAACGCCGACACAGACGCCGACGCCAACACCGACACAGACACCGACACCGACGCCGACGCCGACGCTGGATTTTCTGCGACACAAGCTCCTTAACGCTGTCGGGTTAAAAAAAAACTGTTAAAAACGTTTTATATAAAAAAAGTGTGCGAAATGAAACTTGGTCACAAGCTTCTCTTTTAACAATCATTAACCATGATTCAACGCTGCTTCCGCTCGAAAAATATCTACCGGAATCCATATATCGGTGACATTCGTCTGCTTTCGTACGTCCTATGTCCGCTATGCACGAAGGCAGCGATTTCCATATCGCTCTAATTCTTTCGCGTCCCGGTCTAGCGCGCCAGCAAAAGTGGTCCGAAACATAAATGAGCGTCAGCTGGTACTCGATTTTGCTGCGATTCGTCCCAGTGCAGGCAAAAGGGTGCCGACCCCTGCATTAGAAGCTCCGCCTCCAGCACGGACCCGTGCTATACCACCGGGCTTCGGCTGCGTGGGCGAGCAAGTCTTATCAAAGTCAGAAAGCTCGCGATAGAGGTGGAGCACCTACTGGATTCTTAACATGTTAAACCATCCTTGAGATGCCAGCTCTCCCTATTTTCTGCGACTTATCGCTTAGAAAAATACCGAAAGAGGGTAGCTTGTTCCCAAGTTCTCCAGCAGAAGTTTCTTTTGCGATAAAAATATGCAGACAGTAGTTTTACAGCGATGTGACCAAAACGCCGTTTTTCTATGTTGCGCTCTTTATTTTGTTCCTTACGGAAATGACATACAACTGGACTAGGCAAGCCTTTTCACTGCAGAATGGTATATAAGTTATTGAACATATACTAGACAACAATATAATAAATATTTATTATTTTTGTCAATTCACGAGGTGGTCTACTGGCTGTTTCCTTCCATTTAACTACAAATAATTTGTTTTTGTTTTTTTTGTTTTTTGCAGAACATCTGCGTGTTAAATTGAATCAGGACCAGTGGCGTACCAACTTCTTTTTGAGTGGGGGAGGGGGCAAACCAGACCCGCCCCCCCCCCCCCCCCCCGGGGCCGGGGGCGGTGCCTTTGGTATCCCTTGGGCGCCGCCGGCCAGTGTGTGCCCTGCCCAGTGGCGGCTGTTTTAAGGGGGGGGGGGGGGGGGGGGGGCAAAACACATGCCTTTCCCTCCCACTCCGAGAACTGGGGGGGAAAGTGCCCCCCTTGCCCCCCCCCCCCCCCCCCCGGTTGGTACGCTCATGATCAGGACATATGACTGATGGCATCTAATGTTTTGCTGTTTGCCGAGTCACGTTGGGATTGTGGAAAGTGAGGAAGCTGGTAAATTGGCGGGGTCTGTTATGGGCTCTAAAGTCATTCCTTGGCTCTCAATTTTGAACTACTTTTGATAAATAAGTTTTGCAACAGCGGCAGTCGTAATGTGATACTGAGAACGTAAAAAGCTTTGCATAACCAAAACCTGTCTTGGAGATTTGTGAGAGTCGCTTTGAGATTTTCCTGTTTTCGTCTGAGAATTGCCCATTATCGTAAAATGAATCACTACCTCCTTTGTGACGAGAATGAAATGCTCCGTGACCATTGTGGGGAACTGTTGACAGTTTTATAATTTTATGGCACTCTTGTAAGTCTCAACACCTACAACGACGGTCATGCTTCCTTGAACTTCTAAGATATCATCTTCCATTTAACCCTTTGTTTTTTCTTGGCGATGAACCTTTAGTGCCTCTCAGCCGTGTTATAAATATGCACCAAAATACATTCCAATCGGATAGGTATGAGACCAACAAGAATTTTCCGAAATTTGAAGCGACTGCC
Source organism: Ixodes persulcatus (assembly GCA_013358835.2). Lineage (NCBI taxonomy): Eukaryota > Metazoa > Arthropoda > Arachnida > Ixodida > Ixodidae > Ixodes > Ixodes persulcatus. The sequence continues at coordinate 585,762 of JABSTQ010010148.1, forward strand.
CAAGGGGGCTGCCATCTTGCGGAAGGTGCGGCAAGGTCCATGCCTGCCACACAATGCGGGAAATTCAAACTTTTGAGTTTGAATTTTCCGCGTTTCCACTGTTGTTTGTTTCCGCACTCTGCCAACCAAATGGCAGTGGGCCACTCCTGACTTGCGTTCGGTAGCCCCGCTCTAAAGAGCTTTGTTGTTTCCTTAAAGAAGCAGAGCAACTATATTCAGTTTGAACTATTTACATCGAAGCTGTACATGACTCTCAGGTGGGATCTGTTCGTGTCGGCATCCTCACGGAAAAATACTTTCAACAATTGAAGCGAAAAGTGCACATCACCCATACAACATACAGCATAGCATTCGTTTCAATGAAGAACAAGCACAAAACAAGCATCCTAACAAAAGCATCGATGATAAGGCGCTTCTGATAACAATGCGAAGCACATAGCACTTACCGCATACGTTTCCCGGTAAAGATAACTGTTGCGCAAGCTGCCGCGGCGACTTGCGACGTGGGATGTGACGTCACTAGCATTTCATACAGGGCGTTTCACGTAAGAGTTACAATAATTCCTAATATTAGTGTATTCGAGGAAAAAGGATAATTACCTCGGAACCACATTACTCGTGATGGCGGACGTCAGAAAATGCGCGATACTTACTAATTAGTTCGCTAATTAACTAAAATTACTAATAAACTTTTTAATTAGTGAAAATAGATATATGGTTCCAATTAGAAACTTGCTGAGCGTCATCGAAAACTATTAAATCAGTCATTTTCACAAACACATTGAGCGCATGCGAAGCGTAGTAGTGCACTAAAGTTACCCCTCGTGGAGCAGGTACAGAGCTGACGGTTGCGATAAGGCGCCATCCAAAGATCTCCGCGACCATATTCAATGAAGTGTGGGGACGCCATGTGTTCCGCATTTTGCGTACGGATTAGATGGCGACGGTGCGTGACTTGAAAAACAAGCGGCGACCGAATTGTCAAGGGTGGCAAATAAGTGTAATGTACGTTCCGAAGCACGAGACAGTAAACGAAAAATCGCGCCAACAGGACAAAAAAAAAAAAAAGAAGAAAAAAAAGAGAGAGAGAAAAAGGGAATAGGTACTGTTGTTTAGATCCTGCTTCCCTGCGTCATGTCTTCGTTCGCTCGTAAAGCTTCAAGAAATCGCCATGTCGACTCGCGATCTTCTTTTTGCACCAATTACTCATTGGAAATTTCCGGAATACATTTCGAGTTCAGACTTTTTTCTTTTTTTTATCCCAATGAAACGTATATGTCCATTAGGCGATGTATAAAACGAAATTGTCCTTCCAAATCTAGCGTGGACTGCATTCAAATTGGATAAAAATGCATATCACTTTCAATGAAAAAAAAAAAAAGGGAAACAAAGCTACGGATCGTTAAACAGTAGCGCGACGTCTGCACAGCGAGAAAACGCATTCGGGCCTCCACTTTACAACGTGCTTCACATGCGCGCCCTGTCCCTCGCCATCAGGAGAAGGCTGCGCTAGTTGACGACAAAGCATAGAGCCGTCGAGCCGAAGTCATCAAGATCGCATTCAGGAACGGCCCCTCGCGATTTCGACGTACCAAATTGCCATCTCACCAATGCAGCCAATGAGGCTCGTGTACCAACCAGCGTCGACCGAACTCCCTTATTGTGCCTAGCTGCGTAAACACTTTTTTTTTTTTTTAGGTTGTTGAGAGTTATGGCGGGCCACTGCCAACGCGCATACGAACTGTCGAAAAAGCAGCTCCGAACCCCACACGGCAAAACGCCCGTGCGCAATGTCAACGCGTGCATAATCCCCCCCAACAAAAAAAAAACGAAAAAAAAATTGTTTATTTATCGCTCTCTTTTCTTTTTTTTTTTCTTTTGTGGGAGGAGGCGTGGGAAGCCGGTTACTACTGAAACATTGCAATGTAAGCAGTGTAAAGCCCCTCTAAAGCAGTGTTGCTTGCAGCGCCTCTTCGCCGACAGTCTCGCGGAAGAGTTCGCGCATACAAGCCAATCAATTAATTTGTTTTTCTTTTAAGGTGCTCTTTTTGAGTTGTTTGGCGTCTGACGACATGAATCATGCCATTGATAGGACACAGTCTGAAGCCAGATTAAAGGGATCGCCCACCTTTGCATCGCAATTCTTCATTTGAAAGGATACTATGCGTGATGTTCGGGGAAAGAGCGTCTTCGTTCAACGTGACTACACTGACGCGATTCTCGTATGAGTCATCACCATTGCAACGTTCGAACTTTTTCTCCCATCTGGTTTTCGTGGGACGCCCCAGCCCGTCGAAATATTCGCTACAAAGCGGCAGCGTCCACTCTTCTGACGGTGGCACCGCTCGCCCGAGTTGACTCTTTAGATCGACTTATTCACTAAGAGATGCCGCGAGCTTTTTGCGAACCTGAAGTTCGAAGATCGAACCGAGGGGTGCGAAGGGTTCGCAAAGTTTTGAAACGTCGACCTTATTACATAAAACATTCGACGCTTTTTGAACTTCCGAATTTTTGGCGCTGGGAAAGTCGATTGTTTTCGAACTTCCGACTTTCCGCGCTATGAAATCGACATTTTCGAAATTATTACGCTAAATAATTCGACAATTTTCGACCTCTCAAACCTGCTGAGTTCAACAGGTCGACGAACTTCGAACTTCTGAACAAAAGTTCGACAACGCTTGAGGCAACAAATATAAATAATACAAGGTGTCAATCTGTGAAGTGGAGTTGAAATTGCACTCAGAGTCTTGCCGTTAGGTGGCCGTGCCTTACAAACGACGCGCTTGTAAAGCGCTGACTGATCGCTTTGAGGTGGTCTCGGCCTCGTACTTCGAACCTTTTCCTTTAGACTTCCACACAGAGCCTCTCCCGCGCACAACTCCGTGGGTTGCCCCGAGGTAACCTGTAGGACAACAGATCCCTGATCTGCAGGCTTGAAATTCAACCGGGGCGCTTCGCTGGGAGCGTCCTTCCTAGCATTAGTTGTTTTTGCACGCAAGTCCCTCAATTTCCTCGCGCCAAGGAAAGGCGCGCGCGGCGAGCGACGCCGATGCGCTACAGCGAACGCTGAATCGGCGCTTACTTCATGATCGTTAGAAACCGGTTGCATTTTGGAGCGGCCAATATCGTCATTCGTCGAAGAAGAAAAGTTCCAGGCGGCGTCAATCTGGTTAACCCGATAACAACCGGTCGTGACCTGATCAGCCGTATTAAGTCGGGTGGTCCCCTAATTTAGTTTGGTTGCATTCTCCTCAACCCTGACTAGTGTCGGGTGCTGTGCTTGTGTTCAGTGTTTTCTCCATCCCACGGGTCATCCTGCCAAAAAGAAAACGTTCAGCCTTTCCATTCTCGTGAACAAGGAAGACCAGCGGAGCTGTACTCGATACACTGCCGCAATGCGCACGCGCCCATTTCCCGCTTCTTCTCGTCCGACACGCCGCCGATCGTAAATTCGTCTCCAGCGACCCAGAGTCGGTCGCACACGGCGCACGTGACGCCAAACGGGTAATCCACGAACTCCCTCCGGAACATCGCCGTCACGCCCGGGAAGCGTATATACATTTCGCCGAGAGCACAGAGCCGCGAGGAGGAAAAAGAAAGAGAGAGAGAGAGAGAGAGAGAGAGGAGGAAGGGGGAAGAGAGGCCGCCGTGATTGGCCCTTGTAGTCACGTGGTACGCGCCCGGCTGTTCTGGCCGTCACCCCCCGCAAGCCTCGCCCGCGAGCAGACGCCGCTAGCGCCTTTGGGCTGCTGTGGCTGCCACGCCGGCCCCGCCGAAGTCAAAGGTACGCTGCGAGTGTGTAATCCACAAAACTGAAAATTTAGAAGTGAGATCGACGCTCTCACAGTAGACAACACGCCCGTGACTCCCAATGTACAACCAGCGAACCTAGGCAGAGCACGGGAGGCACTCACTTGATCGAATGATATTTTAGCGAACGCCCACGTTTCACTGAATGACACTTTAGCGAATAGTCGGACGCCGCGCAGCGGCGTTTTCGGGTGGGCCAAATGGGTTCACATTTTTGTAATGAGCCGACACAGCTAGACTGTCGCCGCGAAGCGGCGTAAGCGCAGCGCGGCGGATGGGTTAACGCGCACCCCCGTTATTCGCTAAAACGTCAATTCGCTCAAATGTCGCTGTTCGCTAAAATGTCATTCGCTCATGTGATATGGACCCATTTTCAGTTTTGTGGATTACACACTCGCAGCGTACCTTTGACTTCGGCGGGGCCGGCGTGGCAGCCACAGCAGCCCAAAGGCGCCGGCGGCGTCAGCTCGCGGGCGAGGCTTGCGGGGGGTGACGGCCAGAACAGCCGGGCGCGTACTACGGGACTACAAGGGCCAATCACGGCAGCCTCTCTCCCCCTTTCCTCCTCTATCTCTCTCTTTTTCCTCCTCGCGGCTCTGTGCAATCGGCGAAATGTATAGACCTCTTCTGTTTCCTGTCGTTCTCAGTCACGTGGGTTCCGTATCTGGTATGCGGGGCGAAAAAATATTAAAACGTTTGAACCTGGAATATGCGAGAAAATATAGGTGAGGCAAATCAAGAATGTGTGACAATCACGCATTTTTCGTAAACACCTTCCAGCTTCGGAGAGAGATCAAAAAGATGTTTTACCGCATACCAGAAGTGACGATATTGAAGATGGCTGCACGCTTGTGGAAAAGGTGTATATACGCGCCCGGGAACTGTTTAGCCGGCGTGGAGTGCAGTCGTCGCCGGGCCTCGCGCTTGCGCTTGGCCTCCGTGGCACGATCGTCGTCCGTGGCGTTGGCCCGCCGGCGCCCTTTACCTCGCTGTTTCTGTTCTCGGCGGCGGCTTTCCAGAATCCAGGCGAGCGATGTGCTCTTTGGCAAGGGAATCTGAAGCGCTCGACGCTGTGGAAGTCGAGGCGACAGCGGCTTTGCGGCGGTTACGGACCCATTCGCGCTGCTGCGTACGTCGCCGCTCCTTCCGCAGCCAGTCTTCTTTCCCCGAAAGGGCACGCGGCTGACCCATCCTGAGTCCAAACCGAAACCGATAAGAGCGTAGGAAACAGCGCGCAAAACAGACAAGGACAAAGAAACACACGTGACGAGCGCTGCGCTTGTTACGTGTGCTTCTTCTTTGTCGTCGTCTATTTTTCGCGCTGTTTCCTACGATGAATTCCCACTACATTCCCACCATCGCGCCGCCCAACTATCCATTCTTTTATGGATGAACCCAATCTTCTATGAATGATGGATGGATGAATCCGGCAGAGCCCTTTGGATCGAGCGGTAGCTTACGCCACCTAGCCATTTCGTTTTACCATTTAAGCTTAGAATATTTAAATGTGAAAACTATATTCACTCAGCACTAAAAAGAAAGTGAGGCTATAAAACCCCCTTGCCATTAGTTAATAAGAAAATACCTAGTTTTGTCTTTCTTTCTGCCCGAAATTCACTTAATCTTTGCTTGGTAATCTCTACTGCCTTGAAATCCACTTTTCCTTCGCTGTCTCTAAAACCCAATGACTTTTACCCTCTACAGTAGAGTATCCAGTGCTCAGCCCTTTACAGTAGAGTATCAAGTGCTCAGCCGTCTCGTCCTCCTCTCCACAAGCAGCGCACACTGTATCCATTTCCTGGTACTTCGCTCTGTATGTTCCGGTTCGCGGAACACCTGTCTTTGCCTCAAACAACAATGAGCTTCCCCTCGAATTGTCATAAATGTTTTCTTTGACAATAACTGTTTTGTTTAATCTATAGCTTTCCATAGCCGTCTTTCTCTGCATTCCCTCTAGCCACCGATCTCTTTCTGTGGCCTTAACTTTCTTCTTAACCGATACCTGCTCTTCTGTTGGCGCCATCTCCCAGCGACGGCGGCAACCATACTGGTTGTGTGCTTGCCGCCGTCGCTTATAGATGGCGGTAGCTGTCCAGAGGCGTTTTTGTCGACAAGTGTTTTGTACCGGACATGATCCTCGGGAACCTAGCCCTTAACAGCTCCGCTGTAAATAAATGCCCAGAGCAACTAAACATTTTTGGGAAGCCTGGATGCATTTATGTGAACGCGTTGCCCTGCATATTTAGTTGTCTTACGCCAGCATTGCATTTAGGTGACGTTTGAGCGGATTTCTATCAGTTTGCAAATAAGTAGGAAGTACATTCATTCGACCGCCTCGGGGCTTTTCGATGAAACGTTCAACCAGTTCAACGCTTGTTTCATACTTGCGACAAAAAAGAAAAAAACGAGTAATACAGGTAATACCGTCAGTACCACAGCACTGCGAAGGAGCATTAACGAACAAAACGTGAATTCGCAGGTGAGCAGCTGTAAGTTCATAATAGTCTCGGATAATTCTACAAATATGAAGGAGTATATTCACGACATAAGCAAAATGACCAACGTTCTTAGTAAACGTTTTGGCACATTTCGAGATTTTTTTAGATGAATGTATAAAAGCGTAGTTTGAAACTGCGGATTTTGATTTCCACCCGTCAAGTTCAGACTTGGAACTTAAAATCGAAACTTTCAAAAACTTTTCAAACTTGTACCTCGAAAACAATCGAAATATTCGAAATATTCGCACTTGAATCTAAAATAAAATCGAAATGTTCGAATATCTGGAACTATCTGTAAAAGAAATTTCGGCATCTTCGAACACTAACTTTCAGAAACCTTAACATTTCCGAATTATTTAAATACGAACCTCAGAGGGGTTCTAAAGTTGCGAATTTTACAAATTTTAACCTTCGCGATGTTCGAAACTTTCGACCCTTTCGAACCCTAACTTCGGGGAGGTTCGCAGCATCCCGAGTATTCACTGGACGCCATATTTGAGGGCGCTGTTTAGAGTGCAGGCTCAGAACGAACTCACATTAATAGGCTGTTAAGACCGGCAACCCTGATGGTGTGGAATGCACGTTGCAAAAGAACAGTGGAAGCTTGCCATCAGCACGCGCTCAGCAGTCGCGCACATAACTATGGCGGCCAGCGATTATGCGTTTGAACATTATGTGAAGCAAAAGAAATAAAAGAATAAGACGCGCAGTGATCAAACCGTGGAGGAATCGGGCGGCCGAACAAAAGTGGACAGGAAGAAAGCTCGGCTGGCTCTCCTCTTGGTACGACGCGACGACGGCGGGGGACGGAGCGTCCCGGTGGGACGACACCTGCAGGCCGTACCTGCTCAGCTACGGCTTGCAGGTAGGCGAGCATCCACAAAGCTTTTTTAACGTGCATACCACACCATCAATATTGCCGGTCTTGACAGTCTATAAGTCCGAGCTCGTTGTGAGCATGCCCAGTAAAGTGAACAGTGAACTCGAGTATTACCCTTGTTACACGGGCGCACTTAGATGCAACAATATTTGTACTTTGCGCAAATATCGCTTAGAATGGATCCCTGACGCTAATGACCTATGAAACACGCGTTCGTTTTTCACCCCAAGCAATAGAAGTCCCAGAAAAAAATTAAAGAAAAACGAGCAGCGTTCACCCCCTCAACTCGCAGCCAGTACAAGCGGCCACATGATCTGGAGCCGATTATACACGATTGCAAGCAAAGCGACTGGCCGCCGCCATTTCTCTGCTCGTGCGGGAAAGCTCATGCGATTTCAAGCTTGCCAAAGCTATCTTCACGCGCACGTTACACGTGCTTGCACGCCTGGGGCACCAGTCGTGACGCCATGCTTACAATTGTCAGTAGACCTTTCCAAAAAAGAGCGTGTGGCCGGTGCCATCTTGAGTGTTCGTGCGTATGGCCCGTGTTTTCCTCGCTTTCCGAAGCGACGAACACGCACGTGCTGGGCTGTGAAGATCGCACGCTGGACTGTGATTTTGTAAACATTGGAAAGGTCTATATGCGCCAATGTTGATCATAGCCACGAGCTGGGGTTGGCAAAGCACAGGACACGCGCTGAGTTCCAGACATTGTTATGGCTCGGCTATTGTCGTCGTTGCAGCGATTGGACACGGGCCACTACCCGAATGCTTGTCGAGCTATCGATTATCACGAGCCCAAATCGAGTGCCCACGCAATGCTCGGGTCCAATCTAGGAGCCGCATTCAAATATCGTCACTGGGGTGTACTGCGATCCCCACGTTACGTCATCAAATTTTGCGAAGGAGAGATTGAATGAAAATGATAGCTTTTGTCTTTGAAATTACACCGCAACAAAGGAGTTTCTTGGCCAGTGGCGTTGCGTGCGAGTATCCTTGAGTCCCACTAGTGCCAGTAAGCTCGTGTAAAGTGAAAAACATTCCAATTGAATATTGTTGCACCGCTTCTTTAACTGCAGTTTGTGGGTCGCCTGTCAGTACCGCCCGATCAGGCCGAGTTCCATTCGCCCCAAGGAAGCCACACGGGGAGCGCTATCATGAAGAAATACTTTATGAATACTCAATGGACTACATCCATAAACCCCTGCATGCAACACGGCGCGCGTTGCACTCTGGGAACTAGTTGGCCAGGGAGAAGAGTGGCATCGGTTTTGATCGACACGTCTACAAGAGATTATACAGACAGCGTGGACTATTAACGGCCGTTATCTCACGTGTTCTGGTCCCGAGAGCATCATTTTTGGTCTCTAAACTAACTGAAATGGCCGGACCTCGCAGCTGTAGCACAAGCCCGAGACGTATAGCTTGTCTTAACACATGCTCGTTGTATTTTTGTACACGATCGATCGAGCCTTTCTGTTAGCGTTTCGAGATATATGTGAACGAGCCGGTGCTGGGAATCTCGACGCTGCTGTTAAGAATGGAACCTTCGGCAACCTTCTTCCGAGTTTCAACGCTGCGGAAACGAGTCCCAAAACGAGTCCCGACGTGTTCAGGACTGACGCCAACCTGTCGAAGGCTGCCCAAAACGTGTCTCAACGCGTCCGTGACGTCAACGGGAGGTGTGTGTGTGTGCGTGTGGGTTCGTGCGCTCCGGAAGGGGAGAGAGGCCTGGCCTAACTGCGGAGAACCTTGGCTATGACTCATTTCTAGCTGCGACGCGACGGACCCAGCGGCAAAGCACGTGGCTGTCGCACCTGCTGCCCTGGCGGAGGGAGAGGGAGAAAACGGACCCCTATATAAGGCGGGGCGTGAGAGCTCCATTTGTTCTCTTGGATTTGACGACTGTATCGCTACCATGTAATTAAACCGTTCGTTACGTTACCAATTCTCCCACCTCCACTGGACCCCTGGGTTCTTCTCTTCGGGGAATGGTCGTCGTCACGAGCCAGGAAGCTCCCGGACGTGCGGCCTAAGCCCCGCCTCGAACAACTGGTTGGCAGCGGTTGGGATCGGACCATGCGACATCGTGCTACATCTGCGGGTGAGCGTTTGGACTTTGCTTTGGGATTCGCCAGGCTTCAGATTATGGGTAATTAATTTTGAACTGCTGGGAATCCTTAGTGTTTGACTCGTGCGCTAGGTTTGTGTACAACCTCGCGACAAGTTTTATTGCAAAGCCAAAGCTAAAGAGCAGCGATCATGGATCTGATGAGGTTACTGAGAGCAGATTTACTCTGTTTATGTGAAGAATTGGGTGTGGAGGTGGAGCAAAAGATGAAGAAATCTGAGATCAGTAAAGCGATTTCAGAGAGCGCGGAAGCAGAGGAAATTAAAATTGCGTGGGAACTGCTTCAGAACGCTAAGAGCGAAGCTGCAGCTAGAGAGGAACGAGAGCGAGAACAGGCTGCAGCGAAAGAGGAACAGGCTGCAGCAAGAGAGGAACGAGCACAGACTGCAGCGAAAGAGGAACGAGAACAGGAGCGGGCTGCAGCGACAGAGGAGCGAGCGCTGAAAAGGCTAGAGCTCGAAATTGAACAACAGCGATTAAACTCGCAGAGCAGTAGAGTTGGGGCTCCGGTACGAGCAAGTGAGACCGAGTCGTATCAAATGAAGAAGCTCATGCAGCCGTTTAAAGTTGGGGAAGACGTGGGCCTATTCTTAGTTAACTTTGAGAGGACATGTGAGAAGTTGAGCTTCGCCCCAGAAACGTGGCCGCAACGGCTTTTGACTCTGTTGCCCTGTGAGGCTGCAGAGGTTGTCGCGCGCCTTAGTGCTGGAGACGCGGACGACTACGACAAGGTGAAGTCCAGCCTTTTGAAGCGGTACCGCCTTTCTGCCGAGGCGTTCCGTCAAAGGTTTAGAAACGCATCCAAAAAGAGCAGCGAGGGCTACTCGGAATTCGCGTACGGGCTTAAAACCAACCTGATAGAATGGTTGAAGAGCGAGGAAGTGTACGAAAGCCGAGACAAGGTAGTCGAGTGTGTGTGCCTCGAACAGTTCTTTCGTAGCATTCCGCAGTCAGTCAAGCTCTGGGTGCAGGACAGGGTGGGAGTCGACTCTGTCGAAAGGGCCGCTGAGCTAGCCGAAGAGTACGCAACGCGTAGAAAGCTGAGCGGAGAGGAAAGCGAATCCGGCCGAAGCGATCAGCGCAAGACCTTCCGACAGGGTAACGGCTCGCGAGGAAAACGGGCCCGAGAAGCCCGAAGCAGGACAAAAGGTCCCAGAAAAGAGCGCAGAACACTCGAACGGAGACGAGGCGCGGAAAAGCCCAACAGGGCAGTTCGAGGCAAGGAAGCCGTTCCTGTGCTACAACTGTCAGGAGCCGGGACACACAGCGGCCAGATGTAAGAAACCGCGGGTGGTGTTCTCGTACGTGAACGGTAGTGACGAGGACCTGAAGCTCCTTCGTCCCTATCTTCACGAGCTCCAGGTAAACGGAAAGCCGTGCAGGGTGCTTCGTGACAGTGCAGCGACGATGGACGTTGTTCATCCGTCGTATGTAACGCCATCCGATTTTACTGGAAAGGTAGTTTGGATCAAGCAGCTGCTCGAAAAGCACAGTGTCTGTCTGCCTATGGCGAGAGTAAGGATAACTGGCCCGTTCGGAGAGCTAGTGACAGAGGCGGCTGTCTCGCAAACAGTCCCGTTGGAGTATCCTTATTTGTTTTCTAACCGGTCAGATTTCCTGCTGCGCGAAAGGGGTCAACAACTGGGAGAAGGACTAGTTCACTCGTGTACGAGGTCCAAATCGCGTCAGGTCGCCCCTTTGTTGACGAGTGATCCAGAGCCAGAGGCAGCTGACGGGGAGCAAGCACTCCCAGAGTTGGAGGCAGAAAACCGGGATGAGAGGGACCAGGTTGTAGAACAGCCTGACCTCGTAGCACTAGAAAGCGTACGCCGTCCCAACGCGCCGGCGGAAAAGGCGGAGGAAGACGGGATCAGTGAAAGACCTCTCGTAGCTCCGGCGTCACGTAACTTTGGTCCTCTGCTACGAGTAGACAGAGTGTCTTTGACAGTCGAGCAGAAGAGCGACCCTAGTGTGTCAGGGTTTCGCTGTACAGCTCAGGAGATTGCTAGGACCAATGTGACGGGGAATGAAAGAGGCGGATTGTTTTATCGGCGCTATAAGGACCGCATTTTCACGTCTAGAAATCACGTGAAAATCGATCACTATGACTTCAGCGTAAGAAAAAGGAAAGGCAAATTTAACGGCAATGCCGATGGGTTGAGCAGATTTTTCTGACATCACGAAAATTAGTAGGGTTGATCTCAGAGGTCTTCGTCATCCACGGGAATGAGGATCTAAGTGGGGGCACTTCGTTGAAACCCCAAAATGACCTCACAAATTGCGAAAAGTTTTTGTCTTTTGTCTTTTGTTCTTAGTGACCTCGTTGGAAAAATGAGTTTTTTTTGGCGACAGGGGGTCTCGATACCCGGAATTGTACCAAATTTTGGTAATCCGTAATCCAGTCTGGCGGGTCTTTGGCGAATTCCGAGCGTTTGACTGCGGTGTGGCGTGGTGTTGTGGGGGACGTTTCCGCTGATGCCTCCGTTGTGAGAGGTTTGGGAGTTTGTTTGGTGCTTGCAGCGTCTTCTCAAGGCCTACTCCAAGCCCACCTCTTCAGGCCAGCGATTGTACCACCGGCCATTCGAGGTTTCCCTGGCCCCGGAGGGGCTGTTAAGAATGGAACCTTCGGCAACCTTCTTCCGAGTTTCAACGCTGCGGAAACGAGTCCCAAAACGAGTCCCGACGTGTTCAGGACTGACGCCCACCTGTCGAAGGCTGCCCAAAACGTGTCTCAACGCGTCCGTGACGTCAACGGGACGTGTGTGTGTGTGCGTGTGGGTTCGTGCGCTCCGGAAGGGGAGAGAGGCCTGGCCTAACTGCGGAGAACCTTGGCTATGACTCATTTCTGTCTACGTCGCGCCGGACCCAGCTGCAAAGCACGTGGCTGTCGCACCTGCTGCCCTGGCGGAGAGAGAGGGAGAAAACGGACCCCTATATAAGGCGGGGCGTGAGAGCTCCATTTGTTCTCTTGGATTTGACGACTGTATCGCTACCATGTAATTAAACCGTTCGTTACGTTACCAATTCTCCCACCTCCACGGGACCCCTGGGTTCTTCACTTCGGGGAATGGTCGTCGTCACGAGCCAGGAAGCTCCCGGACGTGCGGCCTAAGCCCCGCCTAGAACACTGCGTAGCTCAGGTATCTTGCTTGTGTACGAGTCAACAAGCTGTAACGACCAATAAGTTTGCATACATCGAGCTCGCACCTTTACAGCTGGTCAGGAAGTTTGTTTGTTTTGCCTCCGGCAGTGACGGACGCCTCCTTTTCGGACTGACATATACCATCCCATATGACCTTTGCATTAAATCTGAATTACTGTTAATGTTCGTGTTACTGTTGTGTTAAGTTTCTGTAATAGTGCGGCACCACAGGCCTCAGGTACGGGTCAATGGCCTTTCTGTGATGCTGCGAACCTCCAGGGTCGAATAAAGACTATCTATCTATCTATCTATTATAGATGAAATATCATTTTTTGCAATTACTGTTTTCAGGTGAAACTCGGAGGTGCCAATAAAAACCTCAATTGGAACACACCTCTTATCTCTTATCTGTACTTACCCGCAGCACTGCACGAAGCTAACTCCCCACCCGCTTGCATCCCACTAATATTCAACATCGCGTATGCACATAAAGTTATCCTGCAATCATATAGGCACATTCGCACATACAAACCGTTTTAAGAAAGCAAAAGTCGAGCACTTCTTTGAAGAATGTCGCACCGTTCGCCGGAAGTGCTCCGGACGGGCGTGAACCCCTATACGGTGTGCCAAACGAACGAAATTATTCAAAGCGCATTTGACGGTTGCTAATGGCTATATTGTTTGTTATGTGTTTGCTTTCTTCCTGACTGAGTAGGCTGAGATAATTTCAGACACACCGTTCAGACACAGATCTTGGGCGTCAGTAAAAGCTCGTCCAAAAAGGCTTAGCGAGGAGTAGGGGACGCTTATTAGAGCCTCCGACGTAGCTAGCCGATCTCAGCGTTTGCGAAAACCTAATCTCCTATCAGCATAAAATTTGAGTGGGCGATAAATGATGACACGAGGAAGACATCATAGTAACTTTTGTGCAGTAGTGAGGTCGAATTTATTACTTTTTCTTCAACGTTCATGCGTTAACGCTGGGCTCAACTTTGATACTCCTGTGAGGATGCGGCTTGCTTTTCGCCCAATGAAGTAACAAGACGCGGACGTTTGGAAGCAAAATACGTGTAAGGCTCAAGGTGACCAAATTTCAGTTGTAGTTCGCTGGTACTAGACGGGATTATTGAAAGTGAGCTCAAAGATGCACTCCTGGGTGAGGTGACTAAGCCACGTCTTACTACGTTTGCATACGCACGCACAATATCCGGTGTTCCGCGAACCAAGGAAAGTGCCCAAGTCTTCGTTTTGTATCGCTCGAGAATGAGTGTATCGTAAATTCGTGAAAAGTCTGCTAATCGAAAACGCAAGTGGCCCATTCGGTCACGGCATGATAGCATGAAATGAAGCTGCTCAATCGAAACCGAAACTGAGTGGCCAACTAGTTCCCAGAGTGCACTGCGTGGTATTTCGCCGCGATGGGGCGCGTCGGTTTTGGAAGAAGTCAATTGTGTGAGTCGGCCGGGTGCTGCGGAGGGCCAAGGCTGCCTTGTGGTCCGGGTCTTCCCTGGGCTCGCTCAGCACCGTCTCTTCCGTTCGTCACGGCACCTGGAACTGTCTCTGTCGTGCACACACCACGAGCCTCCCCCTTCTTCGTCTTCGCCGCTCTCAGCGCCGTCCCTCCACGTGCCATGCGGCTCACTGTCCCCCACAAGTTACGCTAAGCCACAGTTAGCGCACAATACTTGCGGACAACATTCTGCGGCCATGCAGTCAAAGCTATGGGCGAACGTGCACTTGAGCATCTTGAGCGCCCATCGGAGCAGTGCACGCGCGCTCTTCACTTCTTCTGAAACAGCTGTCCAAACGTATAGTGCGGTAACCGTGGTGCCACGTAACAGCAGTTAAAGCTGAGTTAACCACGGTTAAGGGGGCCCGTGTAACAGGGTTATATGTCGTTCAGTCCAGATGACTCTATACACCATTTTCCCCATACGATAGCTACGATCTATCCCAGCCGATCCAGCTCTGTGAACCTATTACGTGACTACGCGTCCCCGCAGGTGTCGCTGCGCCCTTCCCGAAGGTCACGTGACACACGGCGTTGGATCGGCTTCGATGGCTGGTACCCTCCTCTGCAGTCCATCGTAAGGTGAAAAGGAGTATACCAGCCGTCCAAGCTAAAGTCACTGGATCCTGGAAAAGTAGCGCCATTGTCTTCCCTGCCTGATGGCCATGCAGACGACCAAACCTCGGAAGGTGATTGGCTGATCGGCCTCAGTTGCCATGGCAATCGCCAATTCGTTCCATTCGAAGCTTCGAAAGAATCATTCTGAACCAGTGGCATTGCAAGTTCACTATGGAGCATAATCGTACTGAAAGCGTTATTCGCCAATACCAGTGTCTTTGGGGCTGCGCATGCAATACACGTAGCAATCATGCTTACAGTGATGGAAGCGGCATTTGACCTTTTGTAGCAGCTTCTGTAGCAGGCAAAACATTGGTTTGGAGCAACCGCTGACGCTTTTGGAACAGATGCCAACAACATATCATTTGGAAATAAAAAGTGATTCCATCTCTAACTTAGTTTATCTGTGATAAGAAGGGACGGTTCCTCTTTGCCACATGAGCATATTACTTATTACTTTTGTTGATAAAAGTAGATAATTCGCAAACGGAACACTGAGCTTTCTTTTTAAAAATAAGGCTCTGGTCAGAGTACGTTACAATAGGTACTAAAAATAGTCGAAAAATAAATCATAGCGCAAACCCCCAGCTGGGATAAGGCCTTTTTCACCTCTCCATTTTACACTCGGTAGTTCATTTAGCCTGTAAACATATATACACGCATATATATATATATATATATATATATATATATATATATATATTTATTTATTTATTTATTTATTTATTTATTTATTTATTTTTTGTAAAATGCC
Source organism: Ixodes persulcatus (assembly GCA_013358835.2). Taxonomy (NCBI): domain Eukaryota; kingdom Metazoa; phylum Arthropoda; class Arachnida; order Ixodida; family Ixodidae; genus Ixodes; species Ixodes persulcatus. The sequence continues at coordinate 601,105 of JABSTQ010010148.1, forward strand.
AGCAAGAATTAGCATATCCGCTACAACTCGGGACAGTAATATCGTAAACAGCAGAAACAAACACCCATAAATATTACGAAAGTTTAAACTTGCCCTTTAAAGGCGACACTGCTCTTCAGCGGCGTCAGAACCAGAGTTACGTCGACGTTCGCTGATCTTTCGATCGACAGCTGCACAAGAACTGACTACCTTATTTATTCAAACATAGACCCGTATTTTTGTGTTGTTTTTTATTACTAGAAATTAATCTGCAGTTAGGAACAAGAAGTTCGACCTGTTATAATCCTGAGCATAAATTCCGTGCCTGCGCGGCTAAACTAGGTCCACCGTTGCTCCTATCACTCCGGTGCAAATCGGTAAAGCTCGACGCGTGTACGCTGGTGAGATGCGGTGAAGGTTGACGCGAGCGGCTCAAGCGCCATGGCACGAAAGCCTGTGGCAGACATGATCATCAAATTACCTCCTCGGGAGTACAACAGTCTGGTTCTCTCTTATCACAGTAGCCACCATCCTACTTTTTTTCCAAAGTTTTCTCGCGACTTTTAGCTCCTGACATCGCAGACAACGTCTGGAAATATAAACGATGTCGGCGATCAACCGACCAGCGCATCAACCGGCCAGAGCGATTGACGAGCAATCGTGATACTTCGCTTCACCTGAAGTCGACGCTACAGCCGACTCCACGAGACATTGGGACCAATCAAAGAGCGCCAAAGCGCGACATCGTTGCATTCGTCATCTCCCTGTACGTGTTCTTTCAGCGGCTAATCCAATTGAGTGCAGCGAATGTCCCGTGACTTGCGCTTTTAGTGTGTGTGTTCGAGCTTGTGTGCGTTCGAGCCTTCGACTGTGTTCTGACCTAAGATGAAAAGAACTATACGGTGATAGAGACGCCGTGAAATAGATGTTGTACCATTTATCTTTCATTCTTCTTCTCTAAATATTAAAATCGATCAGTAATATACTATTTTTATTTTTTGCTTTAAGCCCGTCTTGGCGCAGGTGTGGTGCGATTCTGAGCAAAAATACCATTTTGGCGCAAGCTGTACCAGACTTTCGTTCATTGCGCAATTTGGCGCAAATGGCGCAGCCCTTCCATCACTGTCAGCTTATCTCCACAGATCATATTTCAATGGTATTGTTGTTCTTGCGTATTTAAAGAAAGGAAAGTGATCTTCACTTCCGCAATGGACCGGCGACGCACCTGGTGGTGGTGAGAAGATGTGCGCTCGTTTCACCGGTGTGTGAATACCTAAATCTCGGTGTTCAAGAAACTTCTTTATAAAGCTACCCGTCACGAGCGAACTTAGATCGGCTCACCAAGATTGAAGGGACCCAAGAGAAACTGCCCATTCCATGAACCAAAATGGTGATCATGGTGCGCTACTTTCCTGCAGAATCCAGTGACTTTAGTCCAAGCCGACCCAACGTCGCGTGAGTGTCACGTGCGGCCTCCGAGAGCGGCACAGCGATACGCGAAGCACTTACTCACGTGATACGTTACTACAGAGCTGGATTGGCTGGGATGGTTCGTGTACCGTCCGCTGCAGTCCATCGTGAGCTGAAACAGAGTATGGGAGCCCCGTTTTGCTCCTCCTTTCGCGCCTGAGCGCGCTTCCGCGCCGCACCACTTCGTCCCTCCGAAATTGAATCTCCCAACGATTTGGGGGACCTCAGATCCGACGCACTCCCGCGAATCTCCCTTCGGGCGCCTCGGGGCAGCAACGGCGCAGATGTCCTCTTTTTCACCTCACGACGGACCGCAGCTACGAGCCATCGGACCAACCCAATGCCGCGCGTGAGTGTCACATGACCTCCGGGAAGGGCGCCACGACGCGCGGGGCGCCTAATCACGTGATATACGTTCACGGCGTTCAATTGGCTCCGATGACTCGCAGCGTCCCCTGAGGTCCATTGGGTTGAAAAGGAGTAAAGCGGAATGGATCGAGCCGAGACAGCGCGCTCTACTCTCTCCCTTTTTCGTCTGCCGTTCTCTCTTTCTCTCGAGTACTTTATACAAATTAATCCTTAATTGGGGCCGCCAGACGTCGTCTTTGACCTTTCCCGCGTCTCAACTGGGGACGTGGAGAAATGCGTCGCGGCTCACGATTATAGTAGAAATGCACAAAGAGGGCGCACGGTCCTTCGCTTTGCGAACGCTTCCTGTTCGCTAGAGAAGATGCGAAGAGGGTGGCGGAGGAAAGGGAGAGTGGATTTGACGTCAGTACCAAAGCCTTCCATCGAAATAGGTGTGACAGATGGCTAATATGTTTTCCTCTTTATTTTGTTACATACATGCCACCGTTTCTTCTTGTTGAAGGAAGATGTACTGCTCTTGAGGGACGAGACGCGGTGAATTTCTGAGTGTCTCATAAACACACTTTTTTTCGGAACGCAGCTCGTGTAAACAAAACCTTATACTTTTTTACGCAGTCCACACATGCACACACGCACACAAACACACACACACACACATACACACATACAGAAATCTGGACTTTTGTTCGAAGCGCTGTGAACAAGGCACCCCACCACCGAATTTATGGTTTCGCAACAAAGTCGTATATTTGATGAGAGAAAAGATACAACGTGAAATCGATACCAGAGGACCCCAGCAGAGGATCGTGACCTCATTAACTCCGGGTTCGGTGTCCGCGTCTGTTATTGCACCGCAGATCGGAACACTCTGAGCGAAGGCTCTCGCTGAAGAACCCAGGTTTCTTGGATTCTGCAAGATCGCTGGGTTGAATCATGAAGAATTTCAAAAACAGAAAAAATAAAAACTTTGTTTTACGTTTGATTTATTTTTTTAGCTAAAATAAATACAGTATAAAATATTGACTCAACAAGGAACAAGGTAAAGAACAAGTTTCGCCTTTGTAAATTGTGACAGCGATCAAGTAGTACTGCTCTCAACAAAAGGCTCGCTAATAACGCCTTGTGAGTGTGGGGAAAAATGAGCAAAGGCCACAAAGAACGTTTTAACAAACCACCATGCCAGCTATTTACAATAACGCTGAACTAACATGCTGGCATGCCTTTCCACCAGTGGCGTAGATGGAAAGTCCCGATGTACTGCCCCCCCCCCCCCCCCCTCCCCACCCTTCCCGAATTCCGCATCTATCAATTTTTTGGGGGGGCGGGGAAAAGGAGGGGGGGGGGATGTTTTCTCACGTACCTGATACGCTGAGGCCGCTTCTGGTCATGAGATACAACAAGTCAAAAGATCCAACGAGTCAAAAAAATTCAATACTGAATCTTTTCACTTTTGGCTCGTTGGATCCGGAGCTGGCTCCGGCCGGCCTCAGCGTTCGTCCCTAGCGTCAAGTAGGCGTGGCCATGGACGTGAAAGGACCGTTCGTCTCTGGCGTTTCACCTCTCACGTCCATGGCCACACTTCTCACGTCCAGGGGATCTATGCACAAGACTTGTGCCTATCTCAGATTCTCTACTCAAGATACTGTATTTCAAATACTTTTTCAAATATCTTGATATCTTGCGAATACTTTTGATCGAGAGTATTTGATACTGTATTTTGCTTACATTTATGAGTATCTTGTGCTCATTATCTCAAGTACATTTTTGACATTCAGCCATTCTTTAAATTTTTCGGTATGAAGTGGCGTGGGCGTGGCACGAGCAAACGTGAACTTTTTTTTTTATAGCTCCGATAAGCAACGGTGACTTAGATTGAGCTCTTGAAAACATCGTTTTTGTGCCGATTGTGGCTCATATTTCACCCCAAAGTTCGTACAATGAAGGTTTTCCCTTCGCCTTCCCAAAGGCTCCTTTCTATCGTAGAGTTTCCCCCAAAAAATCTTCAAACAAAAGGGGTGGTTTTACGCCAGTAAAGATTGCCGCACTGAGGTGCAACTTAGAACTGGAAACGACCCACGACAGCAAAACAGTCTTCAGTGTCAAGAAAATAACAAATAGAAGAAAGTGAGAAGTGGACACACAAATAAGACACTTTTTTTTGCTTCTTTTATTTCCACCCCGCTAAAGGCAAAACGTCAAGATTTTGTTTGCTTCTTTTTTTTTTTTTTTTTCAGACCGGCACTCATTGCTTTTGCGAACGCTGTCTTTAAGCGAATATTGATAGAAATAGAACAGGAAAGGAAACGAACTACGAGCAGGATGACCTCTCGAAATGCCAACAAAGTGTCCCCCAACGTTGAGTGCCTTTCTGAGCACAATCTGCTAAGTCCCCGCATCCTCAGATCAACCTCCCATCTATCGTCTCCTAAGAACGGTGATCTTGATGGTGCGGAATGCACGTTGCGGAAGCACCGTCTTCGCCAAGAGTCGTGATCCTGTTCAAGCCCAAGGTCTATACAGTTGCGCTTTATACTTCCGTGAGTGGCGTTCGGGCGGGAGGCATTCTACTTCATAACTGCATCGGCTTCCCAACTACAAGGTGGTTTAGAAATCATTTTATTCGTTTTAAAATTAGTTTTGTGCTTTTACGAGCGGAAGACTGGTGTTCTAAGGTGCTGACACAACGTTGTTTCTGGCTAAACAGAAAAATAGGAGCTACAATTTCGTTTCCAAACCCCTTTAAAAACCAGCACGTGACTTTTGAAATTAGTTTTTGTAGGGTGCCTTCATGTGCGCTTTGCTTGGGATGGTGATACCTGGCCATTTGTTTCGAACGCTTTTTTTTTTTCGAAGCGCGTGAAAGAGCGTGCTCCTGCACGCTCTCGTGGAGGTTGACTGTGCTACGGGGGCATTTTGTTTCCTGCGATTTCTCTGTATTTTCCCTGTGAGCGCGTGCTATAGGGAGTATTCACTGGCGGCCATAGCTGTGTGCTCGGCTGCGGAGCGCGTGCACAACGCGAGCTTCCACAGTTCTTTCGCCACGTGCATTCCGCACCACCAAAATTGCCGTTCTTAGCAGCCTATTAATGCGAGCTCGTTCTGAGCATGCGCTCTAAATAGTGACCTCAAATATGGCGACCAGTGAATACCTCCTATAGCCATCGCGTACTACAAACGATGGCATCACCCTAAAAAGAAGGGCATTGAGGCACTCTAGCCCACTCCATCCGGCCACTATACTCTGTTTCACCTTGCGTTGTACCGCAGGAAAGGCTACAAGCGCGAGCTCCTTGCTCTTGGGCACATCTCGGCGGCACAAGCTCTCGTGCACCAAGGGCAGCTGCCAACGCTATGAGCTCGCTCTTCTAGCCTTCGTTGCGGTACAACTTAAGGTGAAACGGAGTATAGTTAACTCATAAACTCGCATCGCTAGCTATCGAGACACCGTACTGCATGTTGTCCCTCTTCCCATGCACACGTGACACGTGAACGAATACTCCTGCGTTGGCATTCCAAATAAGTTACGCTTTCGAATAGCCACAGGTCACGCTCGTGTGAACCGCCAGTACACACGATTACAAACTCAAGTCACGTTCGCGTGCATGTTGCACACGACGTGCCTTACTCCTGAGCGAAGCTTTGTACTGCCGCTGTGCTCATTTCCCCCTCCCAGGCCTGCATAGTTTCGCGCAGTCGACGAGTGACAGCGATTCCGGCTGACGTTCTGTAAATACTCCCGTTTTTCAAGTGGAGTTTTTGCACGTACAAACGAAACTTCCCATGTCTTCGGGCAAAGTTGAGGATGATGCGGCGCGAGTGACGACTGAAGACATGAGTTTGATAATACTCTGTTTAGCCTTAAAGGAACACGGTGTCAGAAGTCTACCTAATCAATATTTTGTTATAGCGTCACGTACATGTTTAATAAAGTAGAAAATGAAACGCAACTGCTCGAAACAGAAATTGTAGGCAGTGATAGAGTGCAGGCGAGCTGGTAATGAATCGACATCTTGTAGACCCTGAGATGGGGAGCAACAAAACAAAAACTGACGTTTTTTGTTCCCCATCTGAGGGTTTACAAGATTCGACGGAAACTGAATGTTCGTAAGACAAGCGGTGTCTTCAGACAGGAGAAGAAGCGACGGCTCGGCGACATCTTCGTGCGAGTCAGCTTGGTGGTCAGGCGTGTCGTACGCAGTGTTGGCGGTAACGCGTTACAAGTAACGGCGTTGCCGGTTAACGCTTTACTTTCTTCGGTAACGTAGTAACGCACTCGTTACTTTTTCAATACAGTAACGGGTAACATACTTACGTTACTTATTTCAAGGAACGTGTAACGTACTTCCGTTACTTGTTACTTCTTCTTCCCAAGGCTTCAAAAAATTACACTTTAAATTTTTCGTGTTTTTTGCGCCGCGCCATGTGAATTCTTTTTCGTTTGTTTGCTTTTTTCTTTGCGTTTGTTCTCGTGAGTATTTAGGTTAAACCGTAAAAAAGATAAAGTAATTATGTGCAGTTTCTGCATGAGCATAATGTTTCTTGAAATATGACTTTTCTGCATACCTGTACCCTCAAAACAGTGAAACGTCTTTGTTCATAATTTAAAGGAGTAACGCAAAAGTAACGTACGTTACTTTTTATCGGTATCGGTAACGCGTTCCTTTTATTTTGAGGCAACGTAGGTCGGTAACGCGTTACTTTTATTTGCAAGTAAAGAGTAACGTACCTCGTTACTTTTTTTCGGTAACACCTACAACACTCGTACGGAATAAATCCTAATTGTTTTGATCGGTAAACGATTGCTTTTTGGACGCTCGACAGATTCGCCGGTACAGCGAACAGCAGCTCTGAAGTAGAGGTCCCACGCACGTCGCCCGCCACTATCGCTTAGTCCGCTTCGTTCAGCTACAGTTCAGCCGTCCATGATCCAACGCCATGTTGAGAATTACGCAGAGAATGCACAAAGCGCTTCCAAGTCTCCGTGCATTTTTTTTTTTTCATTCAACGTATTTGCAGTTTTTTTAGAAGTCACAAAAAAGTGGGTATCATTTTTTTCCTATCTTTAAAAGTGAGTGTGTGCCTTCGATGACCCACGACTTTGACTGTATTTTATGTGTGTGTCTGAACCATAGAGAAGGGCACGCGACCGCAGTGAAGGGAGTGAGCGCGACTCAAACCGGCCATTTCTTGGTCGGCGGTTTTCGTGCGGAAGGAAAACGAATTCCGAGCCGCAAATAGCTCTGATACGTTACGTACAAATAAAAACCTTGGCGAGCATAAATACCCTGTCAGTGTCCCTTTAAGCTGAGACTGCACGCAGCCAATGCTACAAGCGCTAGAGCACAAGGTCGAGGCTTCAAAACGTTCTTCCACAGAACGAGCGCTTCCGCTAACGTTTCAAAGCCAAGAGCGCGGGCTAGCTTGCGCTTGTGTAGTGTGCTGATGTAGCTGACGCCTGATATGTTTGGAGCGTCAAGGGATGTCTTTAGTTATGCGATCAAGACGTCGTGCCATCGTCTTAATAAAGACGTGCACAACGTGGAGGAAGGTCAAGCGTGTTGGTCTTACAACGATTCAGTGGCATCGGAACAGGAGTGGAAGGGGGGAAGGGGGGGATTTCATGTAAACGATACGGGGAAGAGGAACCCCCCCCCCCCCCCTTCGAATAGTTCCGATTCCGAGGCGTCAACAGCGATTTCGCTGACAGCTTCATCGTGCATGCGTAGCCAAAGCCTGGGCAGTGCCTAATGCGTTGTCCAGGGGACGCTGCAAAAAGGGACTCGTTAGGACTTGTTTTGGGCAGTACAAACTTGAGCGTCTCAATCTGTCACCGGTTTAGAAGCGTGCCGGCTCTGGTGTGGAGCACGATCACAAGAAAAATACAATGAAAAAAAACAAAAATTCGAACGCCATCGAAGCGCAGGTCAAAGCTAAGACGCTAAGAGCGGGAGCCAAAAGGCGCCGTTTCACGCGTTCCAAAGAAAAAAAAATGGGGAAAAAAGAGCGTCGGGACGCCAGATCTTTCAACGTCACCATGCAGATATACGAGACGCGCAGCCTAGCGGTGGTGGCATGAATCTGGCAGTCGGCGATTGTCTTGCGGCGTTGAATCTAGACGATTTCGGACGTCGAAAGGTGTTTTTCCGTTCTTCAGCACTGAGAAGATAAATGCTTAGCGAAGGTGCCATAAGTAGCGCAAGGCCCAATCAGGTGAGCTTGTACTGCCCAAAATAAGGGCGCCACAGTTTGTTCACAGCTTCAGCGCAGAAGCGTTCAACGCGTGCGTAGCGCCGCCATAACTGTATAGTTCACAAGAGGTAGGCGCCCGTGCAAGAGATAGCTCGTGCTGTCCCGTGCTTTGCTCGCGCAGACCTCCAGCGTGGGGTTGTCGTGCGTGCAGAGAGACTATACAGAGCCCACGATGCATGACGACAACGGTGCGTCAAGGAGTGCTGCTTTTTCCTTACTATGTGTGGTGCACGTGCCACCCACGCGGCTATGTTTTAATTTTCATAGTGGCATTGCGCGTGCTTGCACCAGCAGAGGAAGTTGAAGTATCCTCACTCTGGGTTGCGAAAACATTCCACCAAGGGGTGATACGCAAACTTCTCGCCACGAATAACCTGCTTGGGTAGCGTACTCAAACTCGCTGGTAATTCAAAACATCGTGCCGGGAAAAAAAATGCCGGATACGTTTTTGGGAGATTTTATGAAGCGGTCACTTTTTAGAGCACTTTGCGCTGTATCTTAAGGCTGAACTCCATGGGACGAATTATGTGACGAATAACTGGCGAACGCCGCCCGACGGCACGCTCATTTTGCGCGCGACGTATCAGCCACTGGGTTGATTCCACGCGCAGAGCAAAAGCCGCTGGCCAAAATTCGTCGGTTATTCGCAGCATATTCGTCCCATGGAGTTCAGCCTTTAGGCTCATTAAAAGTTATAATCACAAAATAATATTGATTTTTTTTTAACATTTTTATTCAATGATTTATATTAGTGCATGATACAGCCTTATTTTTCGGACGAAAAAGAATGGCTTTCGTTTTATTTGTGTTTATTTGCAATGAATCGTCAGCGGAAAAAAATATGCTAGTATCGTCCGCATAAATGACTAGTTTAACCGTTTGATCTATGTTCACTATATCGTTTACGAATATATTAATTAGAAAGGGACCTAGTATGCTTCCTTGAGGGACACCTGACGTGATAGTTCTAGTTGCAGATGAATAGCCGTTTAGGTATACGTACTGTTATCGATGTTTAAGGTAAGTGTTCAGAAGCATTAACGGGCCGCCTCGAAAACCATAAAGTTCGAGTTTTTGTACGAGCATTTTATGATGTAGGCTATCAAAAGCTTTAGTGAAATTGACGAAAGCACCAAGTACTTGCTTTCTATTTTCGAATTTCTCTAGAATATATTCTTTTTGTGCTGGGGGGGGGCCGCTTCAGTTGAAAGAGTTTTTCTAAAGCTAAATTGAACTGCCGCACCTGTCAGAAAATTAGCTAAACCAGTGATGTAGCACTTTCTCAAGAACCTTTGAAGAGACTGTAAGTATCGAAATAGGGCGGTAGTTTCCTACGTCATCTTTCGCACTCTTCTGATGCAGCACTAACACTTTGGCCAATTGCATCCCTTTTGGAAAAACACTCGTAGCAATAGCAACATTAAAAATATGCGTTAGCAAGGGAGCAATAAGATCTATAACATACTTCACCGGGCGAATCTGAATATTGTCGGCGTCAGTTGAATCACTATTTTTTTAATTAATTGTTATAGAGATTACTTCCATCGGAACAACTGGTTTAAAAATATAAAGTAAGCATTGCTTTGACCAATGTGTCTGTATGCATTAAGATTGGTTGGAGTGCTGCCAAATTTAATAAATAATTCATTAAACACATCTGCCAAGAGGCCTCCCGTTAGCTTTTCTTCATTTAGAGTCAACTCGTCAACAGAACCTGATGAGCGATTACGATGTAGCAACATGTTTAGGTTTTTCCTCATGATATCCGAACGCCCCTCAGATGTCTTAAACAATGCATTGTAATAGCGCGTCCTCGCACGTCGTAATTCTTTTGTCAAATTGTTGGGGTACGCTTTAAATATCCGGAGCTTTTCCGGCTCTATTGTTCTTAAAAACCGCTTATATAATAAATCCTTGTGGTTAATTTGACATAAAAGATCTTTTGTTACCCACGGTTTTCGCGCATTTCTTGATACTTTCAAAAGTTTAGACGGGAAGTGAGAAGTATATATGTGTTTGAACTCATTCATGAACGCGTCATAAGCATCATCAGCATCATTTTTAAGGTACACCGCACTCCAATCGGCATTCGAAATGCACTGACGGAAAGTATCTAGCTTGTCTAAGGTTACAGGTTGAAAATATACTTCGCAATTGTTTTTAGCATTTTTTGGTAAAGTTTCTACACACAAAAATATAGGAAGATGGTGGAAAGTTACCTTGGCCGATTTATTTATTGATGTTCCGATTTAAATTAAAGACAAGATTCTTGAACGCCCTCGTTGACGCAGGAAACCCTTAAATTTGTCAGAGATACCGTGGTTCCGTCTCCCAGCGCGAGACGGAAGCTACGCCGATACCGGCACACCGTCGTTAATTCGATAGCACGTCAATTCGTTTTTAGGCGGTATGCCCCCAGGTGAAAATCCGAAGTGGTTTTACAAGTGGTCCCACTTTACTTCTAAGTGGTCCCACTTTACTTCTAAGTGGTCCCACTTTACGTCTAACTGGTCCCATTTTACTTCCAAGTGGTCCCACTTGGGTTGAAATGGCCCACTTGCTCCCCACCACTTGGATCTAAGTGGTCCCACTTAGAGTCCCAAGTGGCCAGGTTTAGAAAACCACTTTGATCTGAGAATACCACTTTGACTGAACTGGTCCCAGTTGCACTTCAAGACAATTTTGACTTTGCCCCCACTTGTACCTCTTAACTATAGACCTTTTCTGTTTCCTGTCGTTCTCAGTCACGTGGGTTCCGTATCTGGTATGCGGGGCGAAAAAATATTAAAACGTTTGAACCTGGAATATGCGAGAAAATATAGGTGAGGCAAATCAAGAATGTGTGACAATCACGCATGTTTCGTAAACACCTTCCAGCTTCGGAGAGAGATCAAAAAGATGTTTTACCGCATACCAGAAGTGACGATATTCAAGATGGCTGCACGCTTGTGGAAAAGGTGTATATACAGTGTCTCCGTTATCATGAACCAGACATTAAAAAAGACAAAGTGCATTGGCAAATGGAATCAACTGTATGTTGTTAGCACGTGCCTTGCCTAAAGGCCAGTATCTTTTTATTGAGTCTCACTATTTAATTAATTAAAGGTAATTGTGTAACTTTCTAAATATTTAGTTAAGGGTAAAGATGTCAATTGGAAAGTGTTTAAGGAAACCTAGAAACACCCGATACAGAACAACAGCAATACCTTAAGGTATTTGCAGCATGGGTCACCTTGCATGCTTTTCTCCAGCCTTGAAAACATGCACGTGAAATACAAAAACATCCCATGTGATAATGCACTTCCCCCATCATGGCACTGGGGAGTGTTGTGAATGACTGTTCTTTGAAGGACCTAAAAAAGAAGCAGGCAAAGCATACCATGTTCCAAATACCTCCATGAGGTGTTTCTAAGGTTCCCTACACTGTCCAATTGACACCTTTCCACTTAAATCAATGCTTAGAAGAAAAACAAAGAGTGATTGCTGGAGAGGAGAGGAACAAGCCACCAACCATGGTAAGAAGAGGTGGTTTCCTTCTCTCCACTCTCCTGCTATTCTTGACATGCTTTTGCATTTTTAAGGGAGAAACTGTGCATGTTTTTAAAGAAAAAAGACACATTTTTGGGTTTGTATTTTGCAAACTATGGGCATTCTGAATGCAAGTTTTAAACTTAACGCTTCCTGTCAGTGGAGCAAGTTTGCCTTAAAAGCAATGTCAGTGGTGTGGGAACAGGGGATGGCAGCTAGTCTCCCAGAGATTTCAAACAACTATAGTAAACAATGTGGAGAGGGGGTAGGGTAGACCTCAGCCCTCCTTGACCTGCCCTCCACCTTCTGAATACTTCAGACGACATTGTTCAAGCTTTAAACCCCAGGGAGCGAACTTCTATGTTTTACTGAGATGTCAGCTTAAGCTTTTTCTGTATGCTATCATTGAAGTCAGGATATAAATATATAAATACATGCAACTCAAAAAGGAACTGTTATAAAAAAAACATATGGATTGAATCCACCAACTCTAGAAAATAAATTTATATGTCAAAACAGAGTAATGCTACTTATTGCGTCCTAAAGAGGAGAATAAGCAAAGGCTGTGCAAAAATAATAACAAAACATTGCTCATTTTACTTGTTTCAGTTACAGTTTCAATGGCCATCTAATTCATTAATGAAAGTGCCTTTGTGCAAAGCCCATTCATGAAGGATGAACAATTCAATATGATAGTCATTGATTTATTTGGTTACAAATGATGCTGTCTCCTACAGAGACTCTGCAAGAATGAATACAGAAAAAAAAAACATGTCCAGGGATATAAACAAGTTCAAAAACAAATCTGTACACACAACTTGCACTACAAACCCCAACATCTTTCGCATAGTCTGAATAATGAAATATGCAAATGAACATTAACACAAAGGGAAAATTGGTTGCAAAACAACAAATCCAGGATAAAATAACAATAAAAGACATTATCTGCAGTTTTGCGTTTACATAAGGTGACGGTCACATGCCCGCATTTTTTAATGCTAGCTTTTAAGGTTTCATTTTCGGAGGAACTTAGGAAATAGCTACAAAGCTGTTGTTTTGTAGGTATGTTTCTAATATCGGTGGGTAAACTACTGCAATACCTATACAGAACAAGATCATGGACGTGACAATGTGAAATCTTGGAAGCGGTAAGCAATTCCTAAATTTCTAATTTTCTGATCACGTAAATTAGTTATGTCAACAACGTTTGGTTGAAATTTACCCATCAATATTAGATAAAGTTCTGCAAAACGACAGCTCCGTAGGTACTTTCTAAGCACCATAAAAAATAAAACGTTAAACACCAACAATAAAGATGGTGGCCGTGGGACTGCCGCCCTGAGAGGAAACTTAAAGGGGCACTGAAGTCGATTTTGAGATCGTCCTTTGTGGCGACAACTCAATCTAGACACTCTAAGCATCCCAACAAACCCTAAATTACAATTGTGCGTAGCTTATTTCTTCGTTAAAAGCATGTTCAAAGATCTCGACACGCCCTTCTTTGGGAACAATTTTCTTCCGAGTGAAGTGGTCGACGAAGGGCGCTTGCCGGCAAGATGCAAGCAATGGCCTCGCTCGCGGTGAAAAAGAGGAGTCTTATTCGAATGTGTACCTATCAGACTGTCTTCAAAATGAGTTATAATAAAAACGTCCAGAATCTGCGCGTGTTGTAGGGCTTTCATTGGTCCTCACGATGTAGTCCATGAAAAAAAAGACTCCACATGTTCTGTTCCCCCGAGATGAATAGGCAGGTCTGTAATATAGGACTTGGTATATGTGGGAACTAACAAATTTTAAACAATATAAGATCAAAAACTTATTTTTTCAAAAATGACTTTAGTGCCACTTTAAGGTTACAACCGGAAACTCGAACCAAAACTGCATGCAACCTCAAGCTCATTTAGCACAGTGTTGGATATCTACGACCACTCGTACCTGTTACACAGCTGTGCAAAAATGACAGCACCATCTATATCTAAAAACATACATGGACTTGCATTACCACAAAGCTTGTGTACTTTCTTAGTGGTTTGCTTTGTGGCAAGCTTAAGGTGCTTCACATTTCCAAAGTCGGACACGTCGTAGACATACGACACGATGTACACGCTTTGGCTCCCATCGTCACCACTTGCAGAGAGTATGTGTTCTGCCCTTATGTACTCGTTCCCTAGCCTAAGAGCCGTCGAATCTCGCTTCGACGGAAGCCTGTGCTGGGTACTGTGGAGCGTGTGTCCAGCAACACGCACGCGATCATACTCGGAAAGTTCCTGTGCTGAGGCCAGCTCCTAGTCAACGAGTTCAGAGAGATACTGAGGCGGCTGTCTAGGCTTGCCAAAAAGGTGAAAGTCAGCTGGCTTTCCACGTTTCTTCAACGACAGGTGTGCATGCACTTCGTCTGAGGCCATAGACTTTAGCTCAAAGAAGCTATTGCGGGGAAGAGTACGCGACAAAATCTGAAAGGGCACGCCATTCGATGAAGAAACAAGCTTCAGCAAGTGTCCCATGTTGCTTTCGAATGGGAAGCACGAGAGTGCCCACAAAGGCCCGTGAAGCAGCACAGCCTTCGGAAGGTGCAGCAGAGTATGGAGGTTTGAAGTCATGTGCGCCTTACCGTACAGGCATTCTGTCATCACTACGAATTCTGTCATCATCTCTTCTCTGTGCTGACATCAACATCTTCTTCTAGTACCACTGTCTTGGTTAACAGGTACAAAGCAGACACAAAGAGCTCAAAGTGCTTGTAGTACTGTCCTGGCAGTACGTCCTTCACGCAAAGCAGACAATAATAAAAAAGCCAACATTGCCATTCGACCGCCTTCTAATTCCTGCGGAGCTTCAAAGCTCGTGGCGGTCGATTGATGCATTGAGGTGGCTTCAGCTGACATAATCGTTCGGTCCCGATGGACTGTCGTGAAGGGTCTCCAATATAAAAGTCCTCCCCAACAGCCGAGAACCAAAGCTCAGTTAACTGGCGCGTCACACCAAGCAGTGCACAATGCATGTAGTCTGGAGTAAAGCTCCCGACTACGTCGAAGCCTGGCACATTCAGGAGTGGTGAAGGGCCTTTCACGCCGCGGACTGTACTTTTGGTCACTGCTGCTTCAGACATGTCCGCAACCATTTTGTGCTCGGTACGGTCGGGCATCACACCGGCACTCACCGGGTACTTTACGCAACCTGGACAAGTGAGAGGCAACAAGAAAAAATGAGTAACCCCCCCCCCCCCAAAAAAAAAAAATATATATATATATATATATATTAAAATTTGTTTTCTTACCATTTACCCAAACTCCAGGGTGGAGGCACCAGGAACACCCGTAATGGCCATTAAACTGTATGACATTTTGCATAGCAGCCCTCGTGGGAGCATCTGCAACACATCCGATGCAGTAGACCTGAAACAAAATATGTTTATAAAACCAGCAGCTCAACTTATTCACACCATTCAATGAGCTTGTACAGAGTTCTGCAGTAACTGTCCATGACATGCGGGGGCTAGTCATAAGATTGCACCCTGAGATACCACTGTTGTGTTCTCGTACAGATGCACAACAAACCTGATGGTGCCAAACAGACATGTACACGTTACCCAAAAAAAAGTAACTAAATACCGTTACTCGTTACTCGCTCAAAAAGTAACTAAATACGTTACTCGTTACCGATTGTCAAAAGGAACGCGTGAGTTACCTCAAAAGTAACGAGTTACTTTCCACGTTACTTTGAAGACCAAATACACAACTGTTTTTGTTTCATGGTTTATTGTTTTCTTTTTAGTAGTCATTGCCCTTCAGCAGCAGCTGCCTGTAAAAGTTTTCATCCGTTATGTTTCCCCGCTTCCTTGAAAATACATCTCCGGCGACGCTGAAGAGTCGTTCTACCGACGCGCTCGAAGAAACGGCAGTGTTGTGTTTCAGGAAGAGCTGGTGAATCTTCGAGAACTGCGCCTTCATTGAGGACAGCGGGTAATGGGTTATGTGCCTCCCCGTGTTTGCAACCTCCGGGTTTACATTCGGTCCGTACCCGTTTCTAGAAGGTTCGACCAACGAACCTGATTGTGCTCGCTGGGTGAAGGACATTCCCAGCTGTAGAGTTCAGTACAGCAACGTTTATCGCTGGACACGTCAGTCGAACCGTTCGACTGACGTGTTCAGCGATATACGTTGCTGTACTGTCATACTGGTTAGTTGTTTTTCGGGTTGCCCATCTGCCTTTGTCACAATAGACGCATACTCAGGCTAGAATAAAAACAAGGCTGTTTAAGCGGTGTTGTACACGTTACTCCTCAAAAGTAACGAGATACCGTTACTCGTTACTTGGCCTTCAAAGTAACTAAATACCGTTACTCGTTTCTTTTCTAAAAAAGTAACTAAATACGTTACTCGTTACCGAAAATAGTAACTAGGTACAAGTAACTCGTTACTTGTAACGCGTTACGTACATGTATGGTGCCAAACAAGGAATCGCAAAAATTTGTAGTATAGAGTCTATAAAGTTTTCATAAGCAAGAACTAATTTGGACCAACGAAAAATACCATGTATTTTCTGGGAGCTACATTTGTATACATAAATGAATTCTTTTTTTTTTTCTAAAAGAGTTAAATCCAGAAACCGAAACTAATATAATTTTTGCTTAAAGTCAGACTACTATATCCATTGGTGCATCGATCTCAAACTTTTTAAACTGGAATCAGTCATAGTATGCGAGGAACAACCTCTGTAGAGGTGACCATAGTAAATGGCTCAAAGCTATACTGATAAGCAAACATTCCCGTAGCGTTAGAAGTGTTTGGGAGACGGGGGCAAAGGTGGGAAGGGAACAAAACGTACTCCTCCTCTCATTCGCTTACTAGAAATCTTGGAAATGTCCGGGGTGGTGATTCCCTCCTTGACCCCCTACTCTCTTGTTCTGATACCACTGCCCCCCAAACAATGCCCACATGCAACATAAAAGCCTTTAATACTTACATGCACTGCTACAAGAACTTCAAACATGGCATGCAGGAAAGTTACCTTGGAGTTCACTGTTGTTCCGTCTGCATTCCAGGTAATCCCATCTTCGACTAGTCCTTTCATTTGCGTCGCGAAGGCTTGCAGAAGTAAGGTCATGTTGGGGTGTTTTGCGCCGTACCATAACAATGGTAGAATGACGGAGCGCCAGCGCAAGCACGGCGGCAGTTCGTTCAACGTCAGCTGTACAGGCCAGATGGCGTAGTGGGGAGATTTGAAGATCGGGCTGCCGTCAGCGTTCATGGAAACTGTCAAATCGTGAGGTCCACAACCGAGCTTGGCACGCTGTTGATGATAGAAGTCCCCATCAGTTACTTCCGACTTCGCTGTGGACCTCGGTGCGCTGACATTCGCCAGGGATTCCACTAGCTTTTGTCGTACGTCTTCATCTGCCAGAACCAATAACAGCTGAGCCTCCAAGGGTAGACCGACGAAATAGCTGCCTTCTGACATCAGATCCCGCCCAACGCACTGCTTTCCACGCACCGAGCATGTGGACGATATGCCCTGTCTGTCCGGGTACCCGTTGTCTTCTCCAGGAGGGTTTCGCAGGTGGGACAGTAAAAGTGAAAAGTGATGTCGTCGGGGGAGGCGCTCGCAAATTTCCGGAACAGGTACTTGCTCTCGGGAAGGCAGCTCGTTCCCAGCAGACGGTTTTGCAGCTTTAGAAGCTTTTCAATGCTGCTCCATGCCAGTCCCTCTTCAATGGCATAGTCCATTATCAGAACAAGAGCATCCCCAACAGAAAACGAAGTTCCGTTGCCCAGTGGCGTCGCAAATTCGACGAACGGTCGATCCACGCGTGGACTGTGGTACGAGCCCCTCGCACTTTCGCGCTCGGCTGTGTCACATTCTTCGGTGCAGCTATCTTCCACTGCATCACTCGTGCAGTCCGACATTCCGGTCGAAGGTAGAGTTTCAGAGGAAGGAAGAGATGGTGAGGAGGAGCCAGTTGGCGATTTTCCAATCCTAAGCCTATGTGCTGTCGACCTCGGCATCTGCTCGTACGGGGCAGCATCCGGCTCTAGATACCGCTTCCGAGTCTTGTGCTTCGAGAGCATTTCTGTCACATTGTACTTGTGCCGATAAAAACTAATTGGGCAAGGCAAGTCCAAACGCTGCGAGGGCGACAAAACCACAAACCAACGCACGATCCGATAGATCGCAAAACCGTGACAAGTGAAAACAAAACAAAGCCGGATTGGATTGGACAAAACCTAAAAGCTGGTCAACAGATAGAGTGATGATGATGATGACACCGACCAACACTTTGGACTCACTCACATAATTTAGTCTTAGAGCGTATCTAATTATTTCATTCTTCCCGATTGAATTGTTTTGTGTGAGATGTTAAAATATATTTACATTATACTAGAATATCAACCTAATCAGTATTTCAACTTCGGAATTAAAAACAGCGCGAAAAGACGAGGACCAGACAAAGAAGTGACACGGACATAGCGCTGCGTCCGCTACGTCCGTGCTACGCGCTACGTCCGTGTCACTTCTTTGTCTGGTTCTCGTCTTTTCGCGCTGTTTTTAATTCCGAAGTATGTACCAACTCGCCCAAGCCTCAACTTCAGTATTTCAAGTTGGCCGCGTATCCGGTAATGTAGCCAGGAGCCAGGCCACATGAGAGCTGGAATCGGGCCCTCTTTGTTTACTTCGAAAAGTGGCTTTTTTTGCTTTCTTGCTCTTGACGCACGTGTATGAATATATCGAAAGTGTTTTTAAATGTACGCTCTAGTTAGAGTTCTGAATGATCATGATAGGAAGATCTACACGATTCCTGTCACTGGAATTAGAGAGTTTAACCCAGCAAATGCGGAAGACTTCAATGCCCAGCTGGTGTATTCTGCATTTTGGGACAATCCTGACAGTGGAGAGACCAGCGTACATTATCCTGCACAAATCTTAATGATAGCAGGTGAGACTGTTTACTTCTGAAAATCTATTTTTGTTTCAAACCTGACCATGTGAAATAGACGCTTAACTATCACGTCAAACTTTTCTCAGAGACCGAGGACGCGCTGCGAGAAAAGCAGCTATCCAAAAGGATACGAAAAGCAAGAATCCATGCTTCTGAGTAGGAGAATGAAGAAGGAAGTGAGCCAGAGCGAGTGAAATCCCAATCAACCGTGTCGCGCAAGGGGAAGGCGGTATGTTTCGAACTGGAATCGAGAGGCCTGGCGCAGTAAATAGATCAATGCTCAGATTGTATATATGCAATTATTCTACTTTCAGGAACAAAAGAAACAGAAGGAGCAGCAGCAAGCCGCGAAAAGCAAAGCATATGTTGGAATCCTTAAAGCGCAGCTTGAGAATGTCAAGCAAGGAAAACAAGGAGGGTTCTGGCATTACCGTATGTGCATATCTAAATTCAGATTTTATGTGCATCCAACTTATAATGTGCTCTATATTAATTGAAATGTAACATCTTTGCAGGCTCCCAAGAAATATAATCGAAACAGTTACACAGACGAGAGTGGTACAGACGACTGCCTTGTGGCATCGTCAGAATTGGCGCTGGCCAAGAAAGATGCCGGGCACTGGCGGCAGCGCTACAAAGAAAAATGCCAGCAGAATGCGAGGCTTCATGAAATTATCAAATCTCAACAAGCATGTGTTGATGGGAAGCTCCTCTCAAGTAGGGTTAACAGAATTTTATTTTTGTGTTTTGACGCTTGCTTACGGTTTCTAGTGATCAATATGGGGTGGCTAGAAAATCCTAGCCCTTGCCATAGGAATACTAGGGGGAGGTTGCATGAAAGAAGGTGACAGAAAGGGAAGGCAGTGTCCTGCTTTGATACATGAGGCCCTTATTTATACCAGGAATATAAGTGCCATGCAGGTATTGATCACATAGTAATTGTGTTAAGAACAAGCATTGTTTTTGTCCTATAGGAAACGCACATGAACTAGTGAAGTAAGAAATAAAACATCAAACAAAAGAGTACTGTTTGCATAGTGAAATTGGTAGGATCAGTTATTATCAAGTTGCTTTGGAAGAAATATTCTTTTTTAAGCCTGTCAGCTTGGCAGATGATCACTCTTGAGCAGAGCAACGTTCAAGCTCGGCTGTTTTGCCGTATCAGGCAAGGGCTGGTGTAGTGTGCCATATCTTTTTAACATCATATTACCACCAGGCTTTATATTCATACCTATTCATACAGGCTTTATAATACTAATCTATCCGTACAGAACGTGAGATGCTGATGATTGACCTGTGTCAATCATCTGCATCCACAACCATCGGCCTATCCGCCAACATGCATGCATCGCTGGAAGAACCTCATGCAAGACTTGTTCTAGTTGACGCGTCGTTGCACCAGCATATATATGATGATGTTAAGTCAAGGCTACATGGAATCAAAAACATACAGGAGCATGCATCATATTGGGCTCTTTGACAATGCGAGTATATTTTAGGGTAATTGGGCGAAAATAAAGCTTTTTACTATATTTTAGTGCACAGACTACTGGAGGAAGTGAGGGACCAGCCACTAAGCAAGGCTCGACTTCTGAACAGAGAACAGCCACAGAACAAGTCTCAAGCACTCAAAAATGATCAACCCATCCTTGGTAAGTTTGTTCATTGACTTATTTGGTGATGATATATGCAAAAATGCAGCTAGGTGTTTTATTGGAGTCACCTCAGCTACTCCAATCACTCACAGGGACGCTGCTAAAGGAGGATTGAGGTTAAATGAAGTTTGAGAACTTCCATTAGCAGCTACAAAGTGTAGCCCTAAATCAACCGATGTATTGTGAATAACCTGTCCATGGTACATGGTAGTGTTTCATTTCTGCAACAAAGCAAGGAAAACACTTGGCAGCAGCAGATTCATAGCTAAAGTGAATAGGAACATAAATGTTCTCTTAATGACAACAACAAGGAGGCAGCTGCACTGGGCAACAGGCTGGCTATATTCGAAGTGCCTTGATGCCAGGAAGTTTTCAGTCTCTTCGAGCTTACCATCATGGCTGCCCCATTCAGGTAGCTAGCACACCATTGCCAACTGGAACCTTATTAAAACACATCTGGTTTCAATGTGATATATAAACTTAAAGATATGAAGTTCGGTTCGATTGCCTATGGTGAAAAGCCATTGTATGGTAATTGGCTAGTGAATAATGGTGTGAACTGTAGGAATCCAGAACAAAGGGCTTATAAAACTTGTGAGGTTGAGGGGCCCACCGCGCACGCCACCTGGTCGCCGCGCCGGCTTCGTTTGCAGAAAATGTGCAACCACAGAGGTCGCGTGAAGACGTTCTCAGCTGGACGCGTCGTGGCTTCCCCGGCTCTGGTCAGTGCAGCGGGTTGTAGCCTCCAATACGAACACTCACTTGACCCCGCTATGTGGGAACCCCTCTTCTCAATAAATGCTGGTTTGGGTTGACATCATCGAGTTGGTGTGGATATACAGTTTCCGTAAACAAACCCAGCACAGGACTGCTGAAACAGTCAGGAGGCCGCACAATGACAGCCTAAATAACATTAAAAACGAGCGTGTTGGTAAATATACTTAAACAATCGCAAAGAATAAACACAAATTCGGGACGAAGTTGTATGCATCTGTTTTCGTCCTGAATTTGTGTTTATTCTTTCCGATTGTTTAAGTACAGCCTCAATGTTTGCGAGTGTTTTTATAATGACCCCTTTTGTTCTGGAGCTTACCATAGAATATGCATCAAAATATCATTTCATTGCATTTCAGACGTTGCAATAGCATGTAGTGACGAGCGTGCCTCCCCAGCAGGCTCCAATGCAGCATGGGCACTACCGCCATCACCTGGTAAAATTGTTATTTTGATTGTTTCAGTAGAAATTCAGCTCTATTTCTTCTGAAATAATTTGAGGGTGAATGTCAAATGTAACTTAATGACAGTATCACATATTCCAGATGTTGCAAAGAGGCTTCCACCAGTGGTTGACCGCATTGCAGTGGCTGCAAGCTCCAGGACGCCTTCAGGCAGCAACGGAGAGCACCTTGTGCAGAATCAGCGCATGGAACTGCCTAGGGCTGCTTATGGTAACTATATGCCTTGTTGCCAGCTTTGTGGCTTTGGCATACTCACTGATAATCGCAGCTTGCTTCTCCACACTTTTAATTGCTCGGTCTTTAATGCTAATCACAAAAAAAACCAGGGGTGTGCAAATATTCATAACTTCTAATAATGAATAGAATATTGCCCCATTTGATTTAGTGTATGAATTGAATAATTGTTTCTCCAGATTCTAGTATTTTTCGAACTGTCATAGCCAGTGTTGGAACTGTTACTTGCCACAACGTTTCTTTCACATGAGCTTACGGAAGACCTGCCATACATGCCGTAAGATGTCACTACGCTCTTCTCTCGATTAGGTTCCCTATATACTGGATAAAACGTTCAGGTTCCCTACTATCGAGGCATGATTGTAACCAGCAGTACCAGTTTGTCTCTATTTGTACGGTGTCGTTGTGTCTATCTACTCCTACGCCTACGGCTAACTGCACACTTTTTCTCAACAATAGACCCTTTACGAAAGTCAGCGCCTCTAGTGTCGGTTGCGCGAACTTCACAAAATCCGCCATTACTGCGTCGTCAAGCATCGAGGGGGTTGAACCTGAACCATTCCGCTGCGTTCGGCAGTGGTGATAGCGTTTGACATGCGTCCCTCAATGCACCCAAAGAGGGCCAAGAGATGAAAAACAACACAAGGTGAGTCTTTTTTTTTTTTTCACGTTAAAAACATTAGTATTCGAAGAAATCGGGTCATGCAGATCTGCGCGGAGTGAGCGACGATCACATTTGGCCTGTCCGCTGCTGCCTCAACGCTTTTCGAAGCTTCGAGCGCGTGTTCACCGCTTCGGAGTGTAAAGCTAGCACAAATAAAAATAATCTATAGAGGATAACCCCTGTCCACGCGACATCGTTTCGAAATACGTTTGAACTGCACGAGTAATCGTGCGATGGAACCCGTAGCTGCGAGCGACTCCTGACCAGTATTCAGAGTCGATTTCTGACAACGTTGCGTTGCGGTGTCCGATCACAAGTTGTGTGAAGTTTCCCAGTAGGTATGGGCACGTAGCTTCGGATAATACCTCGTCCGCACAAGCACCCGCGCAAAAAAATAAAAAAAACGAACGCAAGGAGTGCTCGCACGTCACGACATTACATGGAATTCGATAGAACATTGTTTTACGTTCACGACATCGGCATTGCATGGTTGCTCTTGCTAGCACGGAGAGGTGTACTTCGTCTCTTTAATGCCTGTATCGCGAGCTCGTGCTGCAACTTCTAAACATGTTTTCAAGCGCGCGCCCGGGGTGGTATCGGGCCTCCGAGAACGATTTGCTTTGCTCGTCTCCGCAACGTTCTGCTAGAGCTGCTCTTCAAGTGCTTTGACCACATTACCTCGTAACTTTGTTTGGGAGCATAGAACTCACTTGATCACAACCGCAAAAGGCAGAGCATGCCATAGAATACATCACACAGCATATTTGTCTGCCACAACATAAACTAATGAACGATGTGTTGTTGAGAATAACACTGGAGAGTAAAACAGACGTGCACATGGGATGCATAGGAGGGTTGACTTTATTAAGGTCGTTTCAAGAGCTTGTAACAAAACAAATAGGGACAGAGAGACACACCTGAGTCTTGACACAAGGCTGTTTAAAAACAACCAGTAGAACAGCCCAACGGAAACAATTTTCTATTGCAAAGTTCCGTCTGCATCGTTTAAGTTATACAACCACATTTTTTTCTAACCGCAATATTTCTACTCCCAGGTTTCCTACTTTGGCTTTCCTCTGGCTCCTGAAGCAGCTTGCTCTGATGAGCACTCCGGTGGTGGATCTGAAATAAATTTGCGTTCTTGTTTACTTATGTTTACTGCATAGATTGTACAGTGAACAAACATACTAAGTGTTCACCCACATTGTTTTTCGAATAAGTAAGAGGCATAATCTCAGCAGTGCTCACTATGTGTGAAAAAAGACGCGTCATATATGCGATTATTCGTTTACTAAACGCCGGAAGCTTTTACTACGCCGAAAGTTAGGACTGGTTTGTCCTAACTTTTGAGCTAGCATGCTCGTGCTGATAGTGGACATAGTGCACGCTCGCGGGCACCACACACGTCAAACCGCCAACGTGAAACTTGCCAGCACAGAAAGCAATACGATCAAAACAAGCGCCTTTGATAAAAAAAGAAGAAAAAAAAACTGAAGCACGGCGTACAGGGGCGAAGATCACCGGCACGACGCAAGAGCGATTCTGTTTACCTCTCACCCCCCGCCTCGTACTCTTTAGTCCGTACGCCACTGAGCTTCGCAACATTATCTCAAGCTGTGAGAAATCAACGAGCCTGAAAATATTACATTTCGTTTCATCATGCAAAAGAGGCCGAAGATGCGCGAGTATCTTAGGCCTCTTTTGGCGTTTCCTTGTGCACGGCGCTGCGGCAGGCGGCACAAGTCCGCCTGCACTTAAAAGACACGTTCACGGCGTGATGCGCGCGCTTGTAGCTTTGGGTTGGCTCACGCTTAGGTCTGAACGGGCGACAAGAAAGAACAGTGCTTACCTCAACACTTGAACCGACGCCGGATCAACGTAGGCCTCGGTGATGAACTTGTTGCTTCGGGCAACCTGGCGGCTCGAAGCGAGTGTCAAGACGCGGTACGCCTCTATCTTACATTTGTTAAAGCTACGCGGAACTGCAGTGAGGTCAGTGCTCCATGGGGAAGGCAAAGTCACTCGTCCCTGAGGACCGTAGCCAAAGGTACCGGGAGTACTGCCACAAGCACCTGCCATCGCTCGCTCCCAAAACGACGACGCAGTAATGGCGGCGGTTTCGGTATCTCATAGTTGCTTGACTGACTTTCGTAAAGGGTCTATTATCTTGCACGCTTTGAATCATAATCTCCAACTGCTTCTGCCTCAATCTGGTTTGCGAAAATGGATGTGATTACGAGGAAAGCAACTATACAAGAGGCTTTTTTTTCGTTTTTTTCCTACAAAGCTTTCTATGGTCTGTGATGCCATGTGAGCTGTTCGTTGTTCTTGTTCTTTTTTTCTGTCTTACTCACAGACTTTATACTCATCATTCCAGAGTTTTTCTTCACGTGATTTCTAGAGTTCTTCCACAGTTACGCCAGACTCCTGCCAAGCTTGCTCATTGTGCTATTTTTATCCCTATTTATTCCCACCTTATAATTCTAGCAATTTTCACCTAGCCTTCTGTTGTCACAATGGTTTTCTTGGAAGCTGTAACAAGCTCTATTATGTATAAACAGTGTATCCAATATTTGAAATCTATTTGAAAATTATTCTAATCATAACCTATTTGGTCTCAAAAATCACTATTTGCACAGCCCTATAAAGACATGACTGTGCATGTTCCTGAATTAACTGCCTTTATGTCATATTGGTAGAGAAAGGCTAAAGCTAAAAATTGTTTGTTTGTTTTTTCACTTGCAGAGTGCAGTCCTGGAGCACCAAATTTCAATCCGTGTGGCAATGGCAGGGTGAGCAAATGTTTTATAGAGTTATGCTTTTTCAAAGTGATGTCTGAATTTTGCTCCTTTTGCAGTTTCACTTGAAGGATGGCGCCACCATTAGCGAAGTGCAGGCCGAGAACATATTTGACCCTAAGAAAAACAAGCCTGCACTAGCAGTCAAGGAGATTGCACAGGCCCCGTGGGGCTCAGAATTGCTTGCGCAGAGGACCGATGGAGGTAACGTGGCCCCCAAAGACAGGAATAATCCCGATGCAAAGCCACGGAAAGAGCTCAGCCCAGACAAAGTTTAACTCGTCATCAGAAAGAATACTTTAAGCATGCTTCCTGGCATTTCACAGTACATATATGATGGTCATACTATTTTTCAGGAACACTCAGCCACTAGGGAATGGCGAAGAAGATTGATGTGGCTCCGGCACTTGCAAACCTCTCGACCATACTGTCCGAAAAAAATACAGGATACGAGAAGAGGCATGAAGCGCCGGGCACTAGCAAAAGAATTTTAACCGACAAGCAGAAGAATCTTGCTGCCCTGTCAACGACTACAGTTTGTTTATTAATCTGCAACTAAAACATGAAACTGGCCAGCATGCATCTCATGTTTTCATTCCCTAGTTGCCAGTTTTTTTTCATTTAGCTATATTTTAGAATAGGCCACCTTTTTTTCCAAGCGCGATCACTTGCAACTGGAGCCACTTAAAAGTGGGACCATTTGCAACTGGGACCACTTCCAAGTGATTTATGGAACAGGTACCACTTGGAAGTGGGACCACTTGCTAGTGGGACCATTTGCAAGTGGTACCTGTTCCATAAACCACTTTAAAGTGGTCCCACTTTGAATTTTCACCTGTTTAAACAAACCTTTACCGCAACACTTAACTGATATGTTTCGGCTTTACAATCAAAGTATCTTGATTTGCTGGGCAATGCAGCCAGCGTTCTGACTGTCTTCTCATCTCAACTTTTCTGTCGCTGAGCTGTCGGCACGCTACCGTTCGATAAATGAATTCGTTTTCAGGCGAAATGCATGACCAAACATGTCCCGCAGCGCTAGCTGATGTTTCGGCTTTCCAATCTAAGTATCTTTATTCGGTGCGGCTGGGCTAAGCATTCTAAGTAGGGCAGCGGTCTGACTGTCTTTTCATCACCGGGCTATCGGCACGCTCGTTCGAAAGATCCATTCGTTTTCAGGCAAGACGCACGAAAAAAACCTTTTCCTCAACGCTCACTGACGTTTCGGCTTTCAAATCGAAGTATGTTTATTCACTGGGGATTATAAAAGGCGCAGAGCGATCCGAATGTCTCCTCATCTCGACAACTTTTCTGTCGCTGTGCTATCGTCACGCTACCGTTTGTATGATGAATTTCTTTTTCATGCGAGATGAACGAACAAACCTTTTTCGGAACGCTAATTGCTGTCTTGGCTTTCAAATCAAATCGTTTTTACCTTCTGGATTAAGCACTAATCTATTGAGAAGGGGCAGCGGTCCGGCTCCTACTGGATTAAGCACTAATCTATTGAGAAGGGGCAGCGGTCCGGCTACGCCTTTAGTCTCGACAGTCTCTAAAGCAGCGCAGCCATCTTGTCTGTTTACGTGACGTCATGGAGCACGAAGAAGTCACTTGCGCTCCGAGAAATTCTCGGTGCACGAAGAGCGCAGTCCGTTTAGTGAAAGGGGCGCCAAACTCTCGCGCTCTGGAGCACGCGGCCATTACTAGTTGCTACCCTACAAACGCGCGCCGCGGAGCGCTGCTCCGCGGCGCGCGTTTGGCTTCGCCAAAGCCGACTAGCGTGACGTCAGGCGCGGAGCCCGCCGGCCTTCTACTCTAAATGGCTTTGCCCAAAGACATGTTTCTCTTTCTCTCGACCCCCACCCTCCCTTCCTTCCCTATCCTCCTCAACCCCTTCAAATCTGCGCGGCGGCAGTCGCGGTTGCTGACGGAGTGACGGATGTCAAAATAATTGTGCGCTGCCAGTTGCAGACGCATGTCGTCCATTCCTCGTCCTCTATGTTATTCTCCTCTAACACCGTAACTTCAACAGCAACCTCCATTTACACGAGTTTGCGATAATTGCTGCAGTCACCGAGACGCCGAGATTGAACGCTTCTATTCTGTACATATATATAGACCTTTTCCGCTTACTCTCGCCCCCGACCGCCAAGTAGGCATATCCGGTATGGGCAACGAAAAAATATTAAAACGTTTCAACCTACAAATAGTTAAAAAAAAAAAATGAAGGGGAGACAAAACGAGAATAGGTGACGGTTACGCTTATCTCCTAAATGCATTCTATTGGCGTGGCGACGGCAAAGCAATGTTTTTGCCCATACTGGAAGTGACGACAATTCAAGATGGCGGCGCCCTTGTGAAAAAGGTCTATATGTCTGTTTGTTTGTTTGTTTGTTTGTTTTTTTCACATGTGGTGGCGGGCTGGCAGGCGCTCTGGGTAAGGGTTTTTCCCCTATCTGTCTGCCGTGACGAAAGCATTGACTACATTGACCGTCTGCCAAACGTCTCAGCCTTTTCGTCTGCTTACCTCCCCGCCACGCGACAACGCAATGCATGCGCACTGTCGACCAATCTCCGCAGGAGGCGTTCCCCATTAAAAACGCTCCCATGGTTTGAAATGGACCCTCTCTACAATCTAGGCTCTTTATTTTCCAACCTTAACATGTGGCGCCATCTCCCGATAGCTGCACCAAATCGAGCAGAGTGCTGCAAAGTGGGGTGCTTGAGGCCCCGCTTGCGTACACATCTGACAATAAAAAAGAAGTTAATGATGTTTTGAAAATTTTAGTGCGCTACGTGCAGGGGAAAGGCTTATGATGCTTTCTATATCGAAAAATTCGACGGAAGTCGAATGTTTCGAACAAGAGTTCGACGCTTTTTGCTTGACGCTTTTCGAAATTTCGAACTTTGCACGTTCAAAAATGCAATGCTTTTCGAACATTCGAACTTATTACGTTAAATAATTCGATCGTTTTCGAGCTTACTAGTTATTACGCTGCAAAATTCGATGTTTATCGAACTTTCGACCTTGATAGACAAGAAAACTCGATGATTTTCGAACTTCTTGCACTAAAAAGGTCGACGCTTTTTGAACTTTCGAACTTCCTAAGCTAAGAAATTCGTTAATTTTTGAGCTTATTTATCTAGAAAATCGAAAATTTTCGAACTTTCGAATTTTGAAGTCAAAAGTTCTTCGATTTCGGTTTCATTCGGATTCAGGCAGTGAAGTACATACGCTTTATTTTTCCTTAACGAATTTTTACATGCGGTGCCGCATTCCTTGCGAAAGACAATGCCGTTATTTCAATGTTCTGGCATACTTTAAAGAAATAAATTCCCGAAGGAGCGAGGAAGTACCGCGGGTTTTTGACGATTGTCGTTTGTGCCATATATAAAGCGCAGTAACGATGTTAAACTTTGTGGGATTTTAAAATTAACCCCTTTTTGGGTTCCGGTGGGCGAGAGACAACACCAACACAGTGAGTCCGTTTTCGACGTGTTTATTGACTCAGATGCCAACACGCTTCGCTCTTAGACAAGAAAAGTCTGGGCGCTGGCTCAATTGCCAGTATCACCCGGTCGGTTTGCCGCGCTGCCGCATTAGACAGATTCACGGGAAGTCGGAAGCCCACAAAGAAAAACCGAGCTCCGTAGAGCCGGGGCTTCCGCCGACGAGAGCCCCTGGCCTTCTTCGGGGCCAGCTTATGTAGCCTCGGAGAATGGACGCGCCCGGGGAGGCCGCTAGCAGTCGCGTCCATTATAACTCTCAAGGGTGTGCCGAAGGCGCATTCACCCAAAATGGGCAGGGAGAGCCGGCCCCTTCGGGGAATTCGGCCTCGTGGTTCCTTGTATCCGGGAGGCCGACGGCATTGATGACGACGACTCCCACGGCCTGCTTGAAGCTAGGCGTAGATAGGGATAGAGGGAACCCCAGGGTTCCCACAACTTTTAAAGGGACAATGAAGGCGATTTTATTTAATTTTTTTAAATGGTGTTTTTAGGCTTCTTGGGAACTTGGCATACTGCCCAATTTTTTGTAGACATTTGTGACGCATATTTCTGAGCCTACAAATGAACTGAAGAAACCGAAACTGAACTATCTCCATTCTCATTTCTGGGCCTCCGAAAACGGAGGTGCGTAGGAAGTGGACGTCATAAGTGAATAGTCGGTATCGGTAGCATTTAGGAGATCGAGAGTGGTTACCGCGAACGCTCCCATGGTTTGAAATGGACCCTCTCTACAATCTAGGCTCTTTATTTTCCAACCTTAACATGTGGCGCCATCTCCCGATAGCTGCACCAAATCGAGCAGAGTGCTGCAAAGTGGGGTGCTTGAGGGCCCCGCTTGCGTACACATCTGACAATAAAAAAGAAGTTAATGATGTTTTGAAAATTTTAGTGCGCTACGTGCAGGGGAAAGGCTTATGATGCTTTCTATATCGAAAAATTCGACGGAAGTCGAATGTTTCGAACAAGAGTTCGACGCTTTTTGCTTGACGCTTTTCGAAATTTCGAACTTTGCACGTTCAAAAATGCAATGCTTTTCGAACATTCGAACTTATTACGTTAAATAATTCGATCGTTTTCGAACTTCCTAGTTATTACGCTGCAAAATTCGATGTTTATCGAACTTTCGACCTTGATAGACAAGAAAACTCGATGATTTTCGAACTTCTTGCACTAAAAAGGTCGACGCTTTTTGAACTTTCGAACTTCCTAAGCTAAGAAATTCATTAATTTTTGAGCTTATTTATCTAGAAAATCGAAAATTTTGGAACTTTCGAATTTTGAAGTCAAAAGTTCTTCGATTTCGGTTTCATTCGGATTCAGGCAGTGAAGTACATACGCTTTATTTTTCCTTAACGAATTTTTACATGCGGTGCCGCATTCCTTGCGAAAGACAATGCCGTTATTTCAATGTTCTGGCATACTTTAAAGAAATAAATTCCCGAAGGAGCGAGGAAGTACGACGGGTTTTTGACGATTGTCGTTTGTGCCATATATAAAGCGCGGTAGCGATGTTAAACTTTTAAAAATTATCTATGTATAGCCTAGGTAAGTGTCGTCTTAAGATATGATTATTGTTATTCACGATGAGTTTCGAAGAAATATCCAAACATAAATCTACGGGGGTGGTTTCATTTGAAATTGAACACGCTTGTCGAGGTGGGTCTTTCGATTTGTTTTTAATATATGTAATTGCCCCAATTCTGGAAAGAAAAAAACCGCTTTTAAATATTTTTTTAACTATTTCGCTTCACAAAAGAAGTTTGAGTGGAGCAGGGTGAAAATCTGTTTTTTACTCCGTGATTTTTCTACCCAGTTCTGTACGCTGGTATGAATACGGAAAGCATAAAAACCTCATAGTAATGTTTTGTGATCTTGTATGTTATTTCGACTATTTTTTAGTTCAAAGGAAAATACTTTTGTATTTTTGTTTTTTGAGGTAAACAAATGGCAAACATCGTCTCTTTGACAATCCGGTGACATCTTCAGAGCCTTGTAACTTATGAGTTATTATATTTGTCGCTTACCAAATATTATGCGGGTGTAGATACATGGGCTGTCGACGGGAAAAAGTTTATTTTATTTTCACTGAATTTTTTATATAAAATATGAAATATCGTCGAAAATGAAATTAACCGATATTTTGAACCCACTTTATCAAAAAAGGACATTTTTTATTTCGTTCAATTCTTTTATGATTGCTGCCGATCATATGAACTTTCAATTGGTTTAATGCGATTTCCCCCTTTTTTTGTTATATATTCTCTAGAAGTGATCGAAATCGCTCCCACGTGACAATCCGGTGACATCTTCAGAGCCTTGTAACTCATGAGTTATTATATTTGTCGATTACCAAATACTATGCGTGTGTAGCCCTATACATGGGCTACCGACGGGCATAAGTTAAGTTTATTTTATTTTTACGGACTTGTTTGTATAAAATTTGAAATATCGTCGAAAATGAAATTAACCGATATTTTGAACCCACTATATCGAAAAATGCCATTTTTTATTTCGTTCAATATTTTTTTATTATTGCTGCCCAGACTTGTACGTAATCCGTTACAAGTAACGAAATTACTTGTAATTCCTTACATTTATCAGTAATTTAGTAACGGAATAATTACATATTTTCTAGAGTAATTTTAAAGTAATTCCCTTACATTTTTACGTAAGTTATATCCGCTTTTTTTTTAGTCCCTTTGTTGTTTCTTTGGGATCGAAGGTGGGGCGAGGCGGACACCAAGTGATTGTGTGCCTCTTCGAGAAGCTCGAGGCGGTAAGTGCACAGACAAGAATTAACAATGTCCTCGGTTTAGTGACTACGACCATTTTCATAATGTCACAACACGAGACAACGCTCCGACTGCCCTAAAATCCACTAAAATAGATGTGATAATATGTGAAGGTGTTATTGCCACAAGCATCCTCGTTCGTTGCTGCACCCCGATCATCTTCTCTTAGAAAACAGGTTGTATTTTTTTTTCTGCTTTTTTCACCTTATTTGACCCTTTTTTAAGAGCTACTTACTCTTTTGTAGTACAACTCCTAGGGTTGGCCCACTTTATTTGTGAATTCCAGCCACGTTATCTGCATCTCAGTCACCATTTTTGTGAGTCAGCTTTTTGCGAGCACTTCGAAAATGGTAATAGTCTTCCTTTTTTCTTCTCCCTGTTTTTACCCCAGCAGGACGCATCTTATCTCAAGCAGATATGTTTACAAATAAAACATAATGGTGGCTGACGTAGACTTGATATTCTGGGCTTGAGGAGAGAGTGAAACTCGTGAGTGGGGCCATAGCGGGGCTTACTTAGTTCTCTGCCCATCGCTGCCCGTGGCATCAGCAGACGTCTATCTGGAGAACACCGGAGTAAACTGTAGTCAGTTCGTGGTCCGTGCGTTTTTGAACGGCATCAAAAAAGGTACACACGGCAAACGTGCGTGCGTTTACATTTCCTTGTTTTAACCGACATTCTAATTAATTGTTGTTATGAGTGTCCTTTTTTTTTCTTTTGATTACTTATATTTATATACTGGAAACCTTTTTTTATTCACCAACGTCTCAACCGAGGCTCGACCTGTCCAGAACCAAAGGAAGAAGAATATCGATAATACGGTAGAGCGATTTGTTACAACTATGTTTTGCTATTGTCTGGCAGTATGACATAAATTAATTCTTATTCTAGTTTTGGCCAGATGTATGGTGACTTCTACAGCTTCGCGATTTCGACAATGGAGAATTTCAGTAGATTGGTCCGATGACTCCGATAACGATACCCGATACTCCGCCGCCTCACATGCGCATTCATCATAACGCTATCGGGGGTATGGAGGTATCGGAACGATCTACTAAAACTCTCGAATTTCAGGCAACGGCTGCTACGACGAAGCTTTGCTCTATCTTCGAAGTAAATAGTACTTTCACTGCTTCGCTGAGGAAGCTCAATGCAGAGCATAAAGCATTCGTGAGGAATAATATGCCACTCCCATACAGTGCCTCAGTTCAAAGGGTGTTCAGCGTAACAGTCGACATCTTCAGTAAGAAATAGTACAAAATGTCTGACGAGACTTTCGAAAGTCAGCTGTTGCTCAAAATACTCAAGGGCTATAAATGGAACAGGTTGCAACAATAAGAACTTGAATAACCCTCTTCCCTTTGTTTCTTAATTGTAGACAATATTGTTGAAAGTAACGCCACGAAAGTAACGGATTACTTTTTGGGGTAACGGTCACTTACTTTTAGGGGAGAGTAATTGTAATTGTAATAAATTACAATTTAGCCTTGAGTAATTGTAACTGTAATTCCTTACTATTTTTCAGTAACGTGTACAAGTCTGTTGCTGCCGATCATATGAACATTCAATTAGCTTGATGCGATTTCCCTTTTTTTTGTATCTTCTCTAGAAGTGATCGAAATAGAAACGACCAAACGCAGTTTCCGCAGGTCCGTTTCGCTGCAAAGACTATACTGCTTATTTGTGTGCTCAAATGCAGCGGGTAAATTCATTTTGATTGAGAACACTCGTGCTTGGCTACATATTGTATTTTCTTAATTTTGTAATGATGGCAACTGACATTCCTTAGTCGAATCGTTAGCGGTGCAGCGGATGTACCATTATCTTATGTCTAAATTTAGCCAGGGCACGAAGGGCGGAGAAAACTGAACGAGCTCTTCATGTAGCCAGACCGGGGTCATATATCTGTTTGTGTTATACACAGGTTGTAAGGCTTGAAGCACCTCGCCACAGTACACAATTTTCGTTCGCAGGACGGCTCCTTGATGCGGACGTCAAAGGACTTCGCTAAAAAAAAATATTAAATTAAAAATTAAATATATTAAAAATAATTTCTATGTACAGTTTCTGTGGAATGTCCGTTTTTTTTTTTTTGTTTTTTTTCGAGCTGGCACTAGGAGTGGGAAGCCCCAGGGAAGCCACAGTGCGTGAAGAAGGCCATTCAGGGCGAAGTTTGAGGGAGCAGAATGTAGCTTTGTAAGTCCTTCGTTCAAACTAGCCCCCTCACGCACACACACACAGAACAAAAAAAATAAAAAAATCCTGCTTAGGGTACCTACTCGCAGCCCGTAGGAGAACCAGAACCGAAGAATGCCTAAAGCGGATGCAAAATATAACAAAGCCAGTTGAAATATTTCCCCATTTCCCCTACGTGGTCTTTGTGACAAGCAATGTTTCGAGTTGAGAAGTGGTCGGGGCGATCTCTTCCGCTAATGGATACTACACATGATCCGTTTCAAATCCTGGAGCTGCTGCTCTTTTGTATAACATGCGAGCTCATCCACATGAGAATAATAAAATGAGCGACGCAAACTTTGAGCGACAACCCTTGCTCAAGCTTAACAAGATCTAGAACCCCCTCCGCTCCCCCCTCCCCCCCCCCCCACACACACACACACACTGGCGAACGCCCAAATCATTAAACTTCTTTAAACGAATTCTATGCTTGTGTCCGCATTGTGAAGGTGCAACGACCACGAAGAGGGAACCAGTTTTTCTTCTTCAATACTTCTGCAAATGTGAAATATAGGTTGGAAGTAGTTTATTGTTATGAGCGCTAAAGATGTGTCTTCACACAATAAAGTAATCGGAAAAGTAACGGTTACTTCTTTAAATAATGTCCAATTACTTTTGCCGTCGAGTAATTAAGTAATCTAATCGAATACTTTTTAGCCAAGAGTAATAGTAATTGTAATCGATTACTTTTTTTTAGTAACGTGTACAAGACTGTTGAAGGGCCACCGTCTCGGGTTCACCACTCTTTCATTTATTTCATTTATTTATCCTTAAGGGCCCGGGTGGGGCATTACATAAGGGGGGAGTAGACGAGAACTAAAATACACTTTGACACTTGAAAACGACAAAAATAGGAAAAGGAGAGATTCAAAATAACAATAGTAAAGAACACAGAGTACTGATATGGTTTAGTTGGGAATGATTAGTGGTTGTGTAAGGAGATTTCCTGGCGAAACCTTATTGGGTCAGTAATGACTACAATGTCGTCGGGAATTGAGTTCCAGATGGCTATTGCATGGGGAAAAAAGTGTTGAACGCAAGCGTTTTGCCTGCAATACGCTTGATGCATTGACTGTGATTAAGGCGTGATGATACTCTGTCAGGAGGAGCAAGAGGGGTGGTATGGGAGTATGGATAGTTATAATAGAATTTATGCAATAAACATAACCGAGAATTCAATCTTCGACTGGACAGTAAGGGTAGTTCAAGAGTTTCTTTAAGTTGGGTTACACTGATGTCATGAGTATAAGCTGATGCGATGAATCGGGCTGCGCGGGTTTGTATGCGTTCCAGGTTATCAGAGAGGTAAGCTTGCGAAGGGTGCCAGATGGATGACGCATATTCAAGCTTTGGTCGAACGAATGTTATGTATGCAAGTTACTTAAGGTGACCGGGCGTGATGCCTCAGCAACAATATTATCAACATGTAGTACCCAAGAAAGCGATGGGGTTAAATGTACTCTTAAGTACTGTGGTCGGTTTGCCTTGCTGCATACCCGACCCGGAGGAATAACACGGAGCCAACGGTTTCAACAACAAGAAACTACATTTAATGGGACATGTACGAGACGATTAACATGGTTACCAACGGCGCCTGAGTCGAGGCAGCGACTCCCCGTGCGCCGCCTCTGATCTGCCTTATCAAGGCGGCGCACGCGATGTGCGCGTGGCTGGCGTGACGTCGCCGCCACGCGGGAAAAGTACGGCACCTTTGCCTCCCAGTCGGGCAACTGGGCTGTGGAGCCGCCAGGGTGCCCAAATTCCCCCCCCCCCCCCTCAAGCTTCGTCCGGCATGTCGATGACGGAGACGTTGTTGTGGGCGTCAGGGGGTGGATGGCGCTGCTGGGCGGACTGACGTTGCAAGTCCGGCCGGCGCCTGCTGGACGAGCGCGACGCGTTCGGCGTCCGCTGTCTTTCCAGATCCTTGTTCTGGCTCAGGGCTCGGCTGGCGGCCAACTTGTTGCTCTAAGTCGGCTCCAGCAGGCGGCTGCTGCTGCTGCTCTCGGCGTGATCCTCCTTGATCCGAGTTAGCTGCCGCTCCGTCCTGTTGGGGGTGGTAGCTGTCCATGGTTCCCTGCGCCGCCCCTGACGCGCCGACGTCCTTGGTGCCCCGGTCCAGCACAAGCCCGGCCGCCGTGTCGTTCCGATGGCGGGTGTGGTGACGGTGTTGACCACGAGCCATCTTCGTAGAAAAACAATAAAGCAGACGACATGGGGCTCAGTTGAGGGTTGGGCCCGACGTTATCTTCGCACCCCTTCCAGAAAGTTGAAAATAACGGATCTGAGGTGGGCACACAATCTTCTCCCCCCTCTCTTGAAAAGGGAGCAGATCCGTGGAAGTAAAAAACTACCCCCAAAATGCGAGAGAGGCGAAGCCGAAGAGAAAAAAAAATGTTCCTCTCTCTTTCGTGTCACCGACGTCGCAGGTTATACCGCCGCCTTGGTGGAGACAAGTTTGGGAGGCTCACGGCCTGTGTCACCAACTCTTCCGTGTCGGCCATATTTGGGTTGTAATTCAAGTACAGTAATTGAACTACTGTAATTTAATTACTTTTCTTTTTATTTGTAAGTGTAATTAATTACTTTCGGCTAAAGGGAATTGTAATTGTATATTAATTGCTTTCTATGTCAGTAATTGTGAAATTTCAGGCACAATTACAATTACTTTTACGAGACTTTGTAGCACTCGCTCGCG